>OZ057413.1:89638842-90838842 GCA_964056705.1 Troilus luridus | reverse complement strand
CTCGCCATTAGAGTTTTTCCAGTTCCGGGAGGTCCATACAGCAAAATGCCCTTCACATGGTTACACCCTGAACAAAATAAAAAATTAATCATTAAAAAGTAAAAAAAAATTATCTTAATATAAATCAAAAAAAGAATAAGAAAAAAATTAAAATATTTTTAGATTTAGATAAATTAATTTTTTTTAAAATGAAATTGTCCTTTTAGCAAAATTTTAAGATTAATTACAACTCCTTTACAATAGCGTAATTTTTAAGTTTTCTATTTGTGAGCTAATAAAAATTCAATAAAAGTTCTGACAAATTATAAATCTGGGTATCTCTAGTTAAAATCTTTTTCCGCTTTCGACTATTTTTTTTTTTTTATGACAATTTAGTTAAGAAATTATATTTACTGAAAGATATTTAACTCGAAGATATTTTAAAAATAATAAAAAAAAATTTTTTTGCTGAGACTTTTTTATTAATCTTAATTAGGATGAAAAGATGCTTGGGATGATTAATAAACCGTTGAGTATCAATTAATTGCACATCTAATTCCACAACATTACGGACTGTTTATAGCAATAAAAGTATTCTAAGAATGTAACATAAACATAGTAATATAAATTTTTGATTTCTGTTAATTTGTATTAACTGGGCACCTGATTCTTATGAAGTAATTTTTATAAAAGAAATCATTATAGTGGATTTAAACTCAATTTTATATTTAATACACATGGGTAATTAAAAAAGATATGCTAACCTAATTGTTCCACAACTTCAGGTGGAAAAACTCTTGAAGCAAAAGCTCGTCGGAAAATAGCGTTAAACTCAGTTCCTAGACCTCCTATCCCCATTTTTCCAAAATCCCAATTTGGATTAATTATTGATACACGCGCTTCTTTTCTGGAATGTTTAAAACTAAGTTAGTTTTGAATAATTGATATACTGATTTAACATAAAGAACTGTAAAAATGGCTTACCCTCTACTTTTTCCAACAAGATTTAGCGGAGAACCTTCTTTCTTGTTAAATACTACTATAGTATCTCCCAAACATAGACCAATCTTTATTTTAACTGGTTTTGCATCCTGACCAGCTTCTATAGCTTTGATATCAGCAGCTGAAACCGGGAATAACAAGCATTAGCAACCTAAAAACTAAAATCTCTGAATCATTGATATCCAAACTTTTTTAAATAATTTATTCAAATGTTGGTCAATTAAAAAATCTAAAAACAATTGTAAGTAAACATGGCATTTCGGTAAAAAAAAAAATTGATAACTAGACTATGGTAGATAATAACCATCAGTGAAATTATTATTCTCATTCTAAAAACGTAACCTAAATATAGTAATATTAATTTTTATTTTCTGTTAATTTGTATTACCTTTCAAGTAATACAATAAAATTTAATCAAATAAGCAAAAAACTGTCAAATGAACATATAAATATAGATAAACTATAAGCCTATTTGTTCAGAGTAAAAAACATTTTCCATCCATGTCTCAGCTAACTCCACTCACATGAACTTTTTCGATGATTAATTTTTTTGTGTTTGATTAACTTTAACTAATAACTAATAAGGAACTAAAATTATATTGTATAAAAGAATTATGAAAAAACATTAATTAAAAGAAATTACACATGTAATTTATCTGACCTTAAAACATTGCATCCGAAATATGATTAACAAAAAACGAAGCATATTTTACAAATTTTAGATATTCACGTGAAATACACCAATTTATTAGGAAGGATGAAAACATTTGCCTGAAACCACATGCTTAGCAATGAAGCAATGAGCACAACCTGGGAGCTGGTCTACCGCTACGTGGACAGGGGTACTCTAGGTTTAAAAATTCATTTATTTACCATTATAAAACCATCTAGAAAAAAATGTGAGCTTCCAACACAAATTAAGTGATTAATAAGTATCCTTGCATAATATGATTATTAATTTTTAATAAACAATTAACCTTCAAGACTTGTAACAACAACACTGAATATCTCTTGGTCTTTAAAGTTGAATGCAAGTGGCTGTCCAACTGAAAATGGAAACCGAGAGAACTTCAATAGAAAATCCTGAGCCATCTGGTCAGTGTCATAAGAAGCCTGAGGATTGGATCTGAAACAATCAGTATTTTATAAGTTAAAAATAACAATATCTAAAAATAAATATTAAATTGTTGTTATTAAAATATTAAATTAAACAGCAACTTAAAAATATTAAGTTAATATTGGGGGCTTGGTAAGGAACAAATTCCTAAGATGTTAATAAGTGTAGCGATTGGGAAAAATCTGAGGGGTGGATTGTAGGCATAGGTGGGAGGGAGGATTGTATCAAGAGTGATCTGGTGGATTTGGGTTTGGGTGGTGACCGTGGACGGAGTTATGTAAGCAGAGATTGGTGGTATCGGCATCGAGCCTTCGGGTTCGCTAAGAATTATTATTATTATTATTAAAAAATATTACAGTACAATGGAAACAGGTCTTTAAAAAACTTGACATTTTAGCTTGAAACACACCAAACCTGTTCTTTATGTTCATCAAAGGAGCATAGGTTTTACCAAGGATTGAAATTAAACAGTTGGTTTAGTAAACTAAGTAAAACGGATAGGAAGTTGGTATACTTTATTTTTTTATATAAAAAGGAGTTTTCATGTCAGAATGATAGTTCCTGAAATTAGCATGTTCTTACATAAATATAAACTGTGTAGATTTATATAACAATTCGGAAAGTGTAAAATGGTCAGGGAGTGCCGTCAATGAATTAAAAAAAATAAGAATGACTTATTTTATAGTGCCTACATTTTGGCTCAATATTTAACCCATCTTTATTTATATAATTTATTAAAATTTATATAGTTTTTCTGGTTCTTTTTTCTCAGCCCTGAAGATGGCCTAAATCTTAGGCCGAAAAAAATAAGTCATTCTTATTTTGTGTAATTCATTGACTACACCCCCTGACCATGTTACACCGTTTTTAGAATTATCCAGTCAACCATTTCCATCTAAATAATTTGGATAGATGAAGTTGATAACTGCCGACAATACTACAAAATGTAGGTAAGTCAAATACTATTTTTCTTAGAAATTTATAAATAGTCACCACTTCTTTTATGGGTGGAAGTGTGATGTTACAGAGCCTAAAAAATAAATATCTGTACTACTACAATCGAAGAAGTGTATTGGGCTCAGTACATAGCAGAGACTGAACTGTTCACAAGTCAACAGTTGCACAGGGAGGTGATTTGTCTGAGACCATGCCCAATTACCAGGTTTTTCATCATCATTAGTATAGAATGATGGTCTTTTTTCAACCCCTCTAGACCATTGCACCGTATGGTGCACTAGTATTAACTAGATTGAAAGTGGCAAAATTCATTTCTCGCTACAACCCCAACAGAAGTATTAACTACTTCAGACAGAGAATCAAACTCCATCAACCAACCAAACACCTGAGCTGAGTTGCCATTAGGCAATGTAAGATGATAATGGATTGTAAGTACAGTAAGATGGAAAAACAAATTTTAACTTCACCAACTTACGGTTTTTTTCTAATGTAGTCAGTTTCGAGAGTCATGCTGCATAGGCAATGTGAAGTAGATGTAGGAGAAAAATTAAATGGTCTCACCTAAAAACATTTCAGATAAATTAACGCCTATTATATTAGAAATTAAACAATATTGAGAAAACAAATTAATTGGTTAGAGATAATAGATAAACACAATTGTTCAGTCTCACTACAACTGTAAATAATAAAGTACAGCGTAGTTAGGTTTTGAAGTGCTGTATTTAATTATTGAAGAAGACAAATGTTTTGTAACTGTTTAAAAATACAAAACTTCAAAGCTAGCTTTAGGGATGAACTTCTTTGAACAATAGAGGGTTACAAAACTTAGAAATATGCATCATGCACTCAGCTTATATGCATATCGAAATCATATTGTCTTGAAGACTGAGAAAGACTTGTAAACTTGTTGGGCTTAGTTAAGAATGAATCCCTATAAAGTCAATAAGCACTGGTAAATGTCAGAGAGATAGACCTAGTTCTTGGTGACAGAATCACATTTGGAGTCGATCGAAGGTGAATGGGTTAAGGCAATAATCCACAAAAAGAGATTTGTAATATCAGGATCGTAAATTCTGGTTCTTTAAGTCTTAATTTAATACTATTTTTATACTTCGTCATGTAACATCTAATCATTATATTTTTTTTTTTACAATTTACAATAGCACTGACTTCCGAGTTTGCTCAAGAGAAAAAGGTTTCCAACTAGTAAGGTTCTTATAACGATACTGGTCAGACAGAGAACAAATGGAATTACTTTATTTTGTAATAAATAAAGTTTCCATCCAAACAGGTTTCACAGGGGCAAAATGAAGACGAACAAATTATGTCAAAATAATAAGTACAATTGACTAAAATATTAAATATATGAAAACATTTACTTTGATCACATTACACAACAAAAACAAAACAACACAAACATTTAAAAACTATGTGAATCAAACTTACTTGACATTTGTCTCCAAGGGAGAGCTGGGCCCATTTCCTTCCCGGAGTATTAAAGCCCATCTGACCTTTTTTGATATCACCATGATATGACAGTTTGAAAACATACTCTTGATTGACTTCTACATACCTAATTAAATAACTTATAAATAAATCATAAGGTTTAATGACAACGTGAAATAAGTAGATAAAAGAAAATTAATATCAAGGAGGTACATTGCCTGTTATACTATTTCAATAATTTTGTAATATCTTAAGATATACTCAGCAAACTGACTCAAACACCAGGTATAACCCAATCTAGATTAATGGTTTCATCATTTCATCTAAACGCTAAGATAAATTAAATCTTGTAATAAAAATCAAGATAAATTACGTGGCAATAAAGAGTACAGTAATAAAACATTAATATTCTGGTTCAACCGATTAAAACCACAAGGTACATGGAATATATGACTGAGTAACCTGAAGATGATGTCATACAGAGAGCCCGAAGTAAACTAGTTACTACTCATTATAAAAATAATATAAACAATTTTGGGTTTCAATTGCTTCATAGGAAAATGTAAACAGTTCATTACACTGTAATATCAGGCAACTTCTGATTGTTTATAGGAAGATACAAACTAAAAATGCAAGTATGATGTATGACAAGGTAATACAACTAAACAAAGTTATTCAGAAAATACTAACTTGACATCTTCTCTAAAATCATCTCTGTTGCCTACAGCACTGTTCTCATAAGACAATTCATCACTTGGGCATCTAGCAATGATAAGGGTCTGAAAATAAGAAACAAACAAATTGAAACCACTGAATATAAATTGACCTTATTTTAAAGTTATTGACATAGCATAAATTTGAAGCAGAAAAAAAATAATTGAGTACGTTATAATGTAAAAACGTACCATCAACGACATGACTGACTAACTAAACACAGAACACTGACAACGTATCACGAAACTTGGACCTGACCTGCAATGCAGAACAGCTGCCCGACAAAACTCAATACTGGATCACGGCCACCGAATGTATCAATGAAGATATTGGCATAGAATGATCGAACCAAAATTATTTTTATTTAAATTACCTCGCAATTCGTTCGATTTTATTTGACTAAGAGAAAATCATATTCTGACGGTCGGTATAGCGATAATTACCTGATACATAATTTATATAAGAACTACACAGCAGAACGTGATAAAATAAGAAACATACTAATATTCTCTATATTGCAAACATATAAAATAAACATGATTTGATAAATATATAAACTGGCATCAGATAAAATCTAACTAGTTTTAAAACCAAACTTATTTCAGGTACTTGTGTAATAGCCCGCCTGCATGAACCTACCTCGTGTAATCTTTTCTTATCACTCATCTCATTTGAGTTATTTGCGCGTTATTAAATTATTTTCTCTATTGTTTTTAGTTTTTTTGTCTAGTTTATTGTCAATTTAAATGTCTGTATTGTTTGTTAAATTTAATCGAGTGTTTTTGTCTTACTCCTTTTGTTATTGCCTTTATAAAATGAACATAATAACACTTTAGGAATAGCCGTCTTTAAAAGAATCTGTGTAATACTTCCATATTTGGTCATCAAATGGATTTTGACAAGGAAAGAAATAGAGATGTTTCGTCGAAACTGTAGGGAATACATTTATATAAGAAGTGGAACGTGGCTAGATGGGTTTAGAAATACCATTTTATGTCAGACTTGTATATTCCAATTTCCATTAATATTAATAAAAAGGTAGGTGCCATCAGTATTTGAATTACCAGTGTTCAGGTTATAAACAATGGCGGATAACAATACACAAGTACCCAATTTTACAATGCGGTCGCATTATAAGTAGTGGTTGCATTATCAGTAGTGATCGGCGCACATTAGCTGTATAGTGGCAAACATGCTAACTGCAAATTATGGATTTTTAAGTTCAATTAGTTGAAATTAATTTCTTGTTTAAAAAGTTATAATTCAAAGTTTGTTCCTTCTGAATAGAGTGGCATTATCAGTTGGAGAATGCGCATTTCCATGCATCTTCCACAAATATCAGAAGATATAGATGTAGATAAGTCGAATTGAAATGAATTTCGTTGAATTAGAACCAGTGATTCTAGACACTGTATTCCAGACGTGATACCATACTACCCAGACGTCTCTTCCTACTATTCGTTTACAAGTTCTCCTCTTAATCTGCATAGAATACATCTGTTGGTTTTTAGTCACATGGCCGTAATCAGAGGTAACATTTCGACTCTTCTGATTGGCCAAATCCAAAGGACTGTCTTTGTCGCTAGAACTTGTCTTAGATCTGAGAGTCTAGTAAACGGTGTACCTTTATAATTCTGGCAAGATCATAATCACATTGATCCAATTTGCTACTTTGTTCAAGAGTACGTTAGACTTGCAGATGAATAGTTAACAATGAAAAGCTAATTTCTACCAATATATTCTATCAGTAACTAACTAACTAACATAACTAATGTGAGATCGTATCGTGAGGCAGAATGTGGATCAGATCATGAATTAGTTATCGTACAACTTCGACAAAAACTAATAATAAAAAAAAGAAAAGAAACCCGCTTTTATTCAGAAAATTTTGATTTAGATAAATTAAAGGGCCCTTTAATTAAAACTCAATTCGCTCTAGAGATCAAGAATAGGTTTGAAGCTTTAAGGACATTAGGCGATGACAACAAAGATATAGAAAAATTGTGGGTAATGATAAAGGATAATATTAAAGAAGTTGGTAACTTATGTATTGGGAAAATGGACAGTAAAAAGAATAAACCCTGGTTCGACGAGGAATGTCAAAAAAGAAAAGCCGCATAAATGAAAGTTCTTAATAATCACGTAGATAACAATGTAGTCGAATTCTGAAACATTAAAAATGAAACGTCAAAACTCCTTAAAAATGAAACGTCAAAACTCCTTAAAAATAAAAACAGGGAATATCATAAAAAGAGAGAATAGAAACTTATAGAATTTTGTAGACTTTTGTTTCTTGCAATGACTGTAATTTGAGACGAAAATAACAATATCTTAGCTGATCCTACGGACATTTTGAGTAAGTTTAAAAATCACTTTGATAGTGTTTTGAATACCGGAATAAATAATCAAATCCCTGTTTCGGAATACCAGGGTGCCGAACTATTTATAGAAGGACCGAGTCGGAGGAAGTCGAATTAGCCATCGGAAAATTGAAATCGTACAAAGCGGCTGGGGTCGATCATATTCCTAGTGAACTGATAAAAGCATGCGGGGAAGCAGGAGTCTCGAAGATTCACGTTTTGGTAAGAAAAGTTTGGGAACATGAGTAAATGCCCGAAGAATGGAAGGAATCTATACTTATTCCGATCCACCAAATGGGGCCGAGGAAGGACTGCAATAACTACCGTGGAATCTCTCTCCTACCGACTTGCTATAAGATATTCTCATTAATCCTAACTAGTAGAATTACGGAATACGCCGACGAAATTAACGGAGATTATTAATGTGGTTTTAGACGAAACCGTTCAACTACCGATCAAATATTTTCCTTACGCCAAATACTAGAGAAAAAATTATAATACAACTGTGTCGTTCATTAGCTTTATATCGATTTTAAAAAAGCTTATGATTCCATCGACCGTCAGATTATGTACAACGTATTGATTGAACAGGGTATACCAAATAAATTAGTAAATCTGGCAAGGATGTGTATGAACGAAACTTTCAATAAGGTTAGAATCGGTAATAACTGTTTGAGGTTCGTTCAGGTTTAAAACGATGTGATTCGCTATCACCTGTACTATTCAATTTAACACTCGAGTACGTTATTAAAAAAGTGATCTATCTATCTACGTGTAGCTACACCCGTGGGTGGGTCCTGGCCTCCTCAATGAGCGCCGCCGTACGGTCAGATTTTGTGCTGCCGCTCACCAGCTTCTGATCCGCAGCAGACTCTGTGCGTCAGCTGCCACTCCATCAACTTATCGAAGCCTTGGCCTACCAGTCCACTACTTTTCTAGGAATTTCTTCCACTTCCATACTTGCGACATGGCCAGCCCAACTGAGCCTCCCCAGTTTTATAAACTTTACAATGAATAAAAAGGGTTAAATTTGAATATGAAAAGTAAAATATCCTTGCTTGGGTTTGGGGGCGATTTGGTACTCTTGGATGAAGACCCAGAAACTATAAAACTAAATACACAAATATTAATGAATGATGGTAAGGAAATAGGACTGGATATAAATTCGAATAAGACTAAGTATAAGGTATATAGTTAGTAGCAGAAAAGGGCGAAATTTTGGTGATACTGCTGTAGGAGGAAATATGTTCGAACATGTGGAGATGTTTAAGTACTTATGGTCAATGGTAACTGGAAAAAACGAAATTCAAGAGGTATTAAAGGCGCGACGAAAGGCGGGATATGCTTGTTATTATCCGGTCTCGAAAATACTAAGCACGTGTCTTTTGTTCCGAAATCTAACAATCAGAATTTATAAAACAATTATCCTTTCGTCTCTTCTCTACGGATGTGAAACTTGGCCACTAATGCAGAAGGATGAACAACGTCTTCAGGCATTCGAAAATAAGGTGCTACGTAGAATATTTGGTCCAAAAACTGATGAGACCACTGGGGAATATAGGAGATTACATAACCCGGAATTGCGAAGCATGCATCGGGTAAATATTATTCAGGCGATAGCATCGCGAAGATTAAGATGGGTCGGTAAAGTTGCTGGGCTTAGTAACGAACGAAATCTTAAAATGTTAATAGGAGCTGTACCGACTGGAAAGCGACTGAGGGGTAGGCCGAGGTGTAGATGGGAGGATTGCGTTAGGAGTGATCTGGCGGGTTTGGGTTTGGGTAGTGCCACATGGTTGGAGGTTTGTAAGCGGAGATTGGTAGTATCGGCATCGAGGGTTCGCTAAGCCTTTATTTATATTCTTTCAGCAACAGTGCCCGCACTGAGGGAAACAGTGGAGAGGAGACAGTTGGGATGGTTCGGTCACCTGTGCAGAATAAATGAGGACCGGGGCCTATAGAAGTTTTTTAAAGCCAGGCCTACCGGACGCCGTCCTCGAAGAATAGGTCTTCCTGATGGACCACATCTGAAGAATTGGTGAAAGGAAGGGCCTTGGCTGTCTTGAGTTGGGGCACCTCCACGCTGAGAGGCACTAAGGAGGAAGATAAAGAAGAAGACAGCAACTCTGGGACCAAGTTTCATTTTTTTTGAGCAATCTATTGTCGATTTTGCACCTGTCGGTTAGGTAAACTGAGACAAGTGTGTTGGCAATAGTACCCCCCTTAGTATAGCATGTATAACGCTCATCTTCCTTACATTTGAATGTTGTTTTTCATTATGGGTGCAATGACACTTCTCTTTACAACTACCCCGGACAATGACTCTTGACGTAAAGCTTCATTTTCCCTTGGTAGCAACACACATCACCTCTTCATGGGTCTTTTCAAATAATATAATGGGTGAAATCAATAATATAATTCTGCATAAGCATAAATTAGTAAGGGTCAATTATAAATCGCACGGCACTTACTCTTTCTATCCAAAGTGCGAATTCTAGAAAGGTGCTAAACAACTTTTTAACACTCGCCATTCACAGAGCCAGTAACACTATTTATTAAAAGTCAAAATATTTTCATCGAAATTTTAACGCCATATGATAAAATAATAATATTTAATTAATGTAATATTAGTTTTAGATGTAGACTAGCTTTTGCCCACGGATTCGCTCGCGTGGAGTTTGGTATGCCACATAAAGTTTCGTGACAGACCATTTTAAATAAATAATTTAAATTTTTATAACTATAAGTTACTCGTACATCCGAAATTTCAGATGTCTAACCCATAATTCCATACAATCTTAGAGCCCCCCATTAAGTGGGAAACCCTTGGGGGTGGAATTGTCCAAATTCCTTTCTTAGTGCTCATTTAAGCTATCCAAAGAACCTATCTGCGAATTTCAATATGCTAAGTTCAGTGGTTTCTGCTGTGCGTTGACTACTGGGTGTGTTAGTCAACCAGGTTACAGTTTTACATAAACTTCGCCTGTAGGGTGTGATGATAAAAAGTAGCCTATGTCCTTCCCCAGGCTTGAGATTATCCATATCAAATATCATCACAGACGGATCAGATTGATTAAAATCAAAGAAAAATTTAAACGTGTTTATAATGAGAAAATGAAGTTACTAATATTAACTAAATTATAAACAACTAATTAATAACAAAAAGCAAATAATTATCATTTAATCTTACGATATTAAATTTATAATTTTTTAATCATTGCTTTAATTTTTTAATATTTTTATTTTGAAAAGAAAAGATTTGCCCGCAGCCGGGATTCGAACCCGGATCTCCGCCTCACCGTGGCTACACTCTAACCATTTGAGCCATCGGGGTCGCTCCCTACCTATTAATTTAAATATTAAATTTAACTCTATTAAATTACAAATAAATAAAATGTTCAAATAAAATCTTTTACAAAATAATAAATGTTTATTGGGTTTTGTAGTTGAAATGATATAAACAAAAAAAAATCCTATCTGTCTGTCGAAGTAGATTCCAGTAGATAGTAGATCTATGCAGGGCGAGCTGGATGATGAGACGACAGAGGATTTTCGTCGGCACGGCGAGCGAGGATGTTGAGACAATTTAGGTTGAGATAATCGACTGGGTCAATTCGAATTGGTCGAATCGATGACTAATTTTAAACTAATTACACCTGCAGGTGGGCAGCAAATTAGTATCTTCTTCAAATTCAAAATGCAACTTTGGGCTCCTATAGAGCATACGATGTGCACGTCAAGAGCCTCGTGCCAACTTTGTCTGGCTTATAGGTATATCTGGAAAGAACAAAAGCCAATCGACTCCCTTTTGTTTTTCTCTCTTCCTTTTTTTTTTTCTCTTTATATTTTTATCTACACCTGTCAAATACAAAACAGTGACAATCAGCAGATAGTGTGACACTAAAAAAAAAAAATCATGATACAATGACTTGAAAGGCATGAAGAAGAACAGTACCCAGTGGTACCTCTCCCTTGGCTTGATTCAATTTCCTATGATAACAAATCCCTCATCCACGTTCTTTTTAATCTCCTCCTAGTGTTCTCAGGCATGAGAGTAGAGGCCATTCGTTCTATTAACGGGTTTGGACGTCCGTGTAGTTTTTCTTGAAAGCGTTTGTAGTATGTTCGTATGTGTTCGTCAACCGTTGGTATTTTTAAGTCAGTATGCAGAGTTTTGTTATTGACGTACCATGGTGCTTTGGTGATAAGTCTTAGTACTTTTGATTGAAAAGTCTGCAGTCGTTTTCTGTGAGTCTGTTTAGCGATCCCGTAAATTTGTAATGCATATGTCCAAACTGGTTTTAGTAGGTAAGTGTACGTGTTTAGTTTCTATCTTATGTCTAATTTGGAGGTTTTCCTGAATAGTGAGTACATTAAATTGAGCTTATGATTCAGTGATTGGCGTTTCATCTTAACGTGAGGACCCCATGTCATTCTCCTATCAAACGTTAGTCCAAGGTATTGTACTTTATCTGTCTACGGGATAGATGAGTTGTTAAGGTAAATGGGAGGGCATGTTTCGCGTCTAAGAGTAAAAGTGATGTGTTGTGACTTTTCATGGTTCAGTCTAATTTTTCTTAGTTGGCACCACTCATTCAACTTTTGTAAGTTATGTTGTAAGTTTAATGAGGCTTGCGTCGCGTCTTGATGTTTGGTGGTTATGACAGTGTCGTCAGCGTAGGTTGCTGTCAGTATGTCAGTACTTAGTGGAATGTCGTATGTATATGTTATGTACAACAGCGGCACGCCGGCTAAGATCGGTCTTATTGAAGATAGCTCTGAGCCCTGTCGGACTGAGAAAAATCTGTCTGCGAGGAATGAGTGAAGAATTAGATAATAAGTGTGTGGTAGTACAGTTTTGAGAGAAGCCCCAGGTGCCAGACCTTGTCGAATGCTTGGGCGACATCCAGAAACACTCCAGTTGCATATAACTTCTGCTCTAGTGCTGTCGATATGTAGTCAGTTACTCTGTGTAATTGTTGAGTTGTTGAGTGTGATTTCCGAAAACCAAATTGATGGTTAGGGATTATATTTTTGTCTGTCAGTAACTTTAATAATCGGGGATAAAGTAATTTTTCAAAAATTTTTGAACAAATTGAGAGTAAACTAATAGGTCTGTACGAGGAAGGGCTGCTAATATCTTTATCTTGTTTTTTAATCATGGTCACAAAAGAGTATTTCCACTGTATAGGGAATTTTGTAGTTCTAAGTATTGAGTTGTAGATTGTTGTTAAAATCACTAGAGCTTTCCTAGGCATTTGCTGGAGCACCTCAGCATTTATTAAGTCATAGCCCGGGGCTTTTCTTTTTGGTAAGAGTCTAATTATTTCTGCTACTTCTGTGGGAGTGAATGAGGGCGGTGGCAGTGTTAGTAGTAATGGAATGTCTAGTGTTTTACCAAGTTTTCGTGTTCTGTGTTAAAGTCAGTATGTGGGGTAAATACGGAAGAAAGATGGTCGGCAAAGAGCTCGGATTTTTCTCATCCGACACAACCCAAGAGCCATCTTCTTTTCTAAGAGGTGCTGACATCTCACGATGTTTTAAGAGTCTTTTGGTATGCTTCCATAAACTTCCATCGTCTGTCGAAAGGGATTTAATGTAATTGTCGTAGTTTGACCTGTTAAATTTGCTAATTTGGCGTTTCAGTTCATTATTTAGTTTATTAAATGTCCGTCTATCTGAAGTTTGTCTGTTGGTTTGCCAATTTTTACGAGCTCTTCTCTTGGCTCTGATCAGATCTCTAATATACTGTGGGTAGCTTGGTAAGTTATCTGATTTCCTGCACCTAGGTTTTGATGCTGACCACGCTGCATCTTTAATACTTCTTGTGAACATCCCCACAGCCTCCTCTAGTTCTGTCTCGTTTTTTATTGAAACCGCGATTGTGAGGTCAGAGTTAAGGTAAGATCTATATAATCCCCAATCAGTTATACCCTGTGTGAGCGCAGGCCTTTTTTGTGCCTCAGAAGGTTCTTCGCATAGTGTCATCTGGACTAGAGAATGATCAGAGCAGAGGTCAGAACTCGTATTTACAGCCTTGTATACTGTTTTAAGTCCTTTTGTAATAAAAAAGTCCATTAAGTCCGGGGTTTTACGTCTAGAAGTAGGCCAGTAAGTGGAAGAATTAGGAGTTGAAGTATCTAATGCAAGTTCATGAAGAGCATACCCCAAGTTCCTACTTCTTGGGGTACACAAACACAGCATTGGTGCTTCGCGTTGAAATCACCACCTGCGACAAAAGATCGACCTAAACCTTTAAAAAACTCAGAAAACATCGAAGATGTAAGCTTGTACCTAGGGGGGCAATACACAGCAGCAAACGTTATGTTTTATGTTTTGTATGTAATGTGATGCCAGTTGACTGTATGTGTGGTGTGATGGGTAAGTGAATAGGATTGTGTTTTAATGACGATTTGATGATAATGGCGGTGCCTCCGTGTGCCGTTTTGTCTGGGTGATCAGTCCTGTAAATAGTATAGTCAGGAATAAATATTTTAGATCGTGGTGTAAGATGTGTTTCAGTGATAAGTGCTATGTCTGTCGTTTTTTCATGTAAATATAATTCAAGTTCCGTCCGGTGTTGCATCAGTCCGTTAGCGTTCCATAGGAGAATTGACAAGGAGCCAGCTGTTTAAAAATTAGGGGGCATGGCTATTGCTTCAGGCTTGTGTGACTTGAGTTAGTTGTTGGAGGAGAATAAAAAGAGGGTAGATAAGGTTATTTAGGCCATTTAAAATTTGAAAAAGTTGAGGAGGAGCATTATGATTGGGAGGTACCGGCTGAGTAGTGTTATTCATCTTGGAACATGATGTTGTGGTGTCGACTTCGTTGCAGGTTGACTCCTTGGTATCTGGTGATATCTGACGTCGTTCTGCGGTTGTCCTAGACGATGGTGCTGTGAAGGTTGTCGTAAAGCTGGGAATTCCTGTGGGTCCGGTGGTAACTGAATTTGTTGAGGTGGTGTAGGTCGCTGGTGATAATTCCTTGAGCTACGCTGAACCCTGAGGTTCTTTAATGTTTGGCAACCTTTATAGTCGGCAGGGTGTTGGCCGCCACAATTGGCACAGGTAGCAGGGGTTTCTCTCGTTTTTGTACAAGACTTGCTATCATGATGCCCGCCACACCTTACACACCTTGGTGGGTGGTTACAGTAACCTCTGGTGTGACCATACTGCTGACACCTTAGACATTGCGGGATATCTTTTTTTTCGCGGTTCCTCGATATTTATTTTTGTATAATAAATCGATTTTATTTCATAAACATTCTCTGTGAATGTTTCTTTGGCAATATCCACAAAGAATATTGGTAGAGGTGTTTTGAATCTTGATATCACGTTGGTTACATTTGAAGCTTCGTAACCTTTCTGTTTCAGTGCCTCCTTGATGATGCTAATCGGTGTTGTGTGATGAAGACCCTTAATTACTATCCTCGGGCATCTGTCCTGTGGGAGCTGAAAAGTTTGAAATCCGCCCCCTCTCTTCCCTCCCCCCTCTCTTCCGTCCCCAATCCGTTGGTATTGGCGTTTGTCTTTTCTGCCTTGTAAGCTCCGATTCAATTGGTAAAGGTCGTTTTCGACCAGTAACAAGCTCCCAGGAACCAGTATTGTTATTATTTGAACTTGAATTTAAGTTGTCCGACTCCATTTCACTTACCGCCTGCGAAGAAGTAGACGCTTCGCCCATGGCTGGCGATAAAACCCGCACTTTTATCACCTTAGTCTTAAATCTAATCTGTACGATCAGAATACAACACTTTTTTAAAAGAAATATAAAGTATTAAACATTAATTGAAGTTAATTTAGTGACACATAAAACTAACCTGTTTCACTATAACTGCGATCATATGTTCTCCTTCCCTTTTGTAACATGTATTTTTAAACTTACTACAAATATTACACTTATTACTAAACAAATAAAATTACCTTTTAAATTAAATTATTGTAAACAAATATGAAATAAACGTTTAAATTATTATATTAAAAATAAAAATGTGAAAAATAAGTAAAGAAAATGTTCTTTATTTTAGGAAAGAATGATTTATATGATTAAAATTAATAATCTTTTATAAGGTTACTAGATCGTCTGGCCTTAACAAAGTGAGAAACGAATGATAAAGTAGGAACAAATATTCAATCATATACAATAATATGTTCAACCTGCCTCCGGTTATAGATATTAGTGTATGCCTCTATGATGGTTTTTGTTTTTTATTGCAAAAGCTAAGCAGATCAATTCAAAAAACGGTTAAGACGTTTACTATACCTTTGGTATAGTAGTTAACATAAGAACCTACTGTGCCCAAGATCTCTGGTTTGCTGCTTTTAAGACCTAATAGAAGTCAGAAATTCGTAATTTTCACTCCTTCAGAGGGGACTTAAAATGACGGTGCTGAGCATGTAATATGTCAGGGGTACTGAATAATAGAACATCCAATACTGATTCGTCGGAAGAAGCAGGTGAGGACACTGGTATGGAACTTGCAGCGTTTGGGAGATGGTGCGATGCTAAGAAAGAAGGCCTTGGCAGTGCCAGCTTATGGACTTGTGAGAAAGGAGTGGAAAAATAACTCGGAGGATAACTCGTTGGCGCAAATGATACCACAAATTTTAATAGCCCAAAGTTATGGAAAATTTGCTATCTTCAACAACTACAAAAATGTTAAATGGTGCCCTTTACCATGTCGACAGTAATAACAATAACTTTTAGGTACATATGACAAACCGGAATTGATACTGTATATGGAACTTTGAACTGATTTTTAATACCTGTCTAATATCATAATACAATAAGGGAGGGATTGCAATTGTGTTAAAAATTACTTATTTATTTTTTTCTTAATATTAATTCATTTAATCATACCTACTATTTTTATATGTGTTGGGGTATTCTATAATGATGAACAAGTTATACTTAATGTACTCCTTTGATTCTTACATCTTTTGATTATGTTAGTTATTTTGTAAGCCGGCTTGTCTTGTAGTACATATATCCTATATGATTAATTTTTTTCTAAATCAAACAGGAATTGTTATTTTGATTACTGTGTGTAGTATTTAGTACAAGTATTTTGAAAAAAATATTGTTTTTTATTAATGTGTTGCTTTGGGTCTTATTTTATGTTCTTGAAGATGGCTCTTGGGTTGTGTCGGATGAGAAAAATCCGAGCTCTTTGCCGACCATCTTTCTTCCGTATTTACCCCACATACTGACTAATATTTGAGCTGTTATTTTTTAATGTGGTATTAGTCCATTTTTTATATGAAGAGAAATTGAAAGTTTTGCTTTTGAATTCATTTAATAATATGGGCAAGCGCTATATTGTTAACCCTCTGCACTTAGCATAGATTAGTGGTTTTAATACAAATATACTTTTTTAATTTTATTTAAAATTACTTAAAAGAATATACTTTTTGTTTTATCCATATAGACATTTACCACTTTAAAAAATAACCTATGATTTATGGTTATAGTTTTATTTTATGAAATAAGTAAATAATATCATTGATAATTAACTATTGCCCAATTTAATTGTTCTTGTCTAAGCAAGTTTCATCAACTTATAAAAAACTAGGGTTTTACCAAGACCTTCAATGATTCCAAAAGGAAAATAGATTGAAATGCAATAATAATAAAATTTAGCAAATAATCATATCTATTTAAATGGGTTAGATAACCATTTCAAATTTCACTAAAACCTGAGATAATGGGTATAATGTCCCAGCAATGGTATATGATTAGGCATAGAAGTAATGGCCCGTTTCAACATGACATTGAATATTATTGTATTACTTTGCATTATATATCAATATAGTATCTACTAGTAATAATAATTGATACTCTAATAATGATGGTAATAGAATATTGGTAATAGAATACTAATGATCTCTAATTACTGAATAAATCCTGAACAATATGTAGTGCTATTGCATTAGTTAATTGCACTTATGTCAGATTAATCTAGTTTGTCTTGTAACAAGTATAAATTAATATTTATTTTATTTTTATTTTTTATATTGTTATTATTTTTTATTTGTTATGTTATTATTGTTGTCATTTGGTCTTATTAATTAATTTTAATTTGACTTAGTGACAAATTAATGTTTGAGACACTGTGTCGAAAGAAGCATGCCTATTGAAGTCTCAACAACAAACATTATATTAATCCAGATTGTTTACTTTATTTTATTTTGTATATATTTCTTTTTAAATAAGGCCTCTAACTGAGATTGTTTGATTTTTTTATATGATGATGTAACATTTATAAACATGGGAGGAATTTCAAGAATGTAGATTGTCAATAATGGTACTATTATGGGTTGTATTATCAAATGATCTAGAAATACAAACAGTACAAATTATATAAACGATAAATATAGCTTTTGATATAATATATCTTGTTAATTTCAATACATATTTTAAGAATGAACACTGATAATATATACACTTTTATTACAGATGTCAACATTTAATGTGAAATGTATTTTAAGCTAACTACAACTCCAAATATTAAAATATCTAATTTAAAATCACATTCTTACATTTAGAGATCCATCAGTTTCTAAAAGTATAAATGAACTAAACGAAACTAGAATTTATAATTAGTATAATACATTATGTACATATTTATAGGTTTAGTTTAATATACACAAATATATAAGAAGGGGATCTATCACTGAAAAAATGTCAGATCCCTAGTCAATCATCACACATCGCATTTTTCTTTCACATGTCGGAAAAATCCAATACTGATTCGTCGGAAGAAGCAGGTGAGGACACTGGTATGGAACTTGCAGCGTTTGGGAGATGGTGCGATGCTAAGAAAGAAGGCCTTGGCAGTGCCAGCTTATGGACTTGTGAGAAAGGAGTGGAAAAATAACTCGGAGGATAACTCGTTGGTGCAGGATTCGAAAAGGAATTTTGTGGAAGACTTGCGTTGTAGTACCTCCCAACGACTTGCATAATCTCCGTCCTCAAGCTAAACTTCAGATGCGGCGATATGCATCGCATCGGTTTCAGGAGAGAGAGCAAGAAATGTTTATCGTCATCCTCATCTGTATGGGTGGAGTTCCTCTCTGCCAAGTTCTGTTTCATGGCTCCATAAAGTTCTGCGATCTGCTCATTGTCCAGTTTCCTCTTTTTCGGATGGAAGTACGATGGCGGTAGCTGAGGGATGGAGTCTCTGTTATCTTCAGGCTGTATGCCCGATTCGTCGTCTTCTTCCTCTGCGTTAGAAACAGCCCTGGAGTGGCTAGAAACATTCGTAATATTAGAAATTATTTATAGATACATATTTTTTTCGGGTTCAGTCAAATGAACATTGAGAACCCGAAAAAACTTAAAATGTTTATATTATAAACGTTCAAGAAGAATCCATTCCATCATAACATTAAATATATTTGTAGCCCCGTATAATAAGCAGTAACTCCATTTTAAACCTAGGTATGAGTTGGCCACTTATTCAATATCAAAAAGACACAATCCCTCAATACAGTTACTCGTTTTAGACAAAATTCGACTTAACCACTTAGTCACTGAGACTGCAGATTTATACATATATATATTGTATATATATATTGTTATATTGCGGGAGATGGTTCATATAGGATCAAGGACCCTCCTGGGGCCCACCCAGCCTCTATAAAATATTATCAAAATAGGGTACCCAAAATAAGGGGGGAAAATCTGGCGGTCGAGCGTGACCTAGGACAAGTCACCTCCTTGCAGAACCGTTGTCCATGAAACAGTACAGTCTCTACCATGTACTGAACCCCAGACCCTTCATGGGTTGTAGTGGTACAGGTTTTTTTTTTTTTATATATTGTATAAATTATTATATATATTTTAATTTTAGCATACCTTTTACTGCCCATGACGGGAACGAGAAATGACAGTAGATCATAGTAAACGTAAGCACTTTTTCCATTTCTGCCAGGTCTCGACTTATCGTTCTTGCGTTTATCTAGTTCCCTTCTGAAACATTGACGAAGATTTTTCCATTTCCGATGCAGATCATTTGCTGTAAAAGAGAAAAGGTACTTATAAGCGGTTCTATGTAAAACAAATAATAACTAAAAGTTGAAATACATAAGAGGCATTCAGCTTCAAAGCCCATAACATCTAAATTTTAAAAATTTACTTTTTCACAAGTTTATGCAAGTAATTATATACTCCCGAAACATCAGGTTCAGAACCTAACTAAAACCTCAAAACATAAGGCGGCAATGTGTTGTGAGAGACGAGGTTGCCTGATTAAACTAGCAAGGATTATTAAGTCAACTTATGAAATTTCGGAATTATTCGCTTTTAATCTTGAACGCCTCTTATTTAATCTCTTCCTATCATGGGCACTCCAATTAAGGAGCATGTTTAAATAAATGTTCCAGCTTTATAAATTGAATTTAGTATTATTATTATTATTATATTGGCTCTACGGTCCTGCAAGAATCCGGGCCTCCAACACCACAGCCGACCAATCTCCGCGATCCTGTTCTATCCTCCTCCAGTTTCGTACACCCAGCAGTATTAAATTTAGTAACCGTTTGTAAAATAGTTACAGAAATTTAACATGCACAAAAGATCATAAGCCAATTATAAAATTTGGTGAAAAATTAATTAATAAAATAAAACTAAATAAACAAATCAAGAGTGAAATACAACAAATTATTTAAATTTAAAAAAGAAATTACCTTTTTCTGGTCAATCTATGATCCCATATTCAAAGCTTATAATTGATAGCAATTTTGACTTGAATTCAGAATATATAAGTCATACTTTGATTGAGCGAAATAATTTATAGTTATAAAGCATCGCCGTAGTGGCTAGACAACGTATCTACAAAATTGACTTTTTTGAGGTACGTGTGCTATGTAACACTATTTTTCAAGTTCTATTTTAGGGTTACACGATCTTATGTTTACGTTACCAGGATAAATGTTTTTTTCGTTTTCACTAGCTAATCCCTATTCAATTCATTTCTGAAATTGGCAATTTCAGCAATTTTCCTCTCACTAAGGCGACGTAGGATTTGGATTTCTCCGTCTTCCTAGCACTTGTCTGCTGGTATAATGGTAAGGCTTTTAAGATATTGTTTGGGTTATCTTATTCTTCCAGTCAAGGGCGGATCCAGGATTTTTTTCTGGGAAGGCCACAACGGGCAGACGGGCAACAAAATCAACAATAACTGTTAGAAATAAACTTATAGTTTATTTAGAAAGATTTCAAAGGTTTATTAAAATATCAAAACAATAGGAAAATTACCAAGTTTACTAAAGACAGTTTTCCTTGTGGTCCACCTGTGGCTCCAGTCGATTCAGCAAAGCTTTCGAGAAAATTTTATAAGTGACTGGAATAAGTGGAATTCCTGTGAAGTTATTTGGCTCTGTTTTACTCGCCTTCTTATGAATTGGGTGGATCAAGGCACTCTTCCATTCTTGTGGGATTTTCTCCGTTTTCCAAATGTCTAACATTATTCTGTGAATTTTTGGTGTTATGTTTTTGTGGTCCAGTTTCCAGAATTCTGCAATGATTCCGTCTTCCCCAGGTGCTCTGTTGTTTTTCAAAGACTTAATTATGGTCTCTATTTCCTCATGTGATGGTGGTAGGGAATCACGGTTCGGTTCTGGTTTTGCAAATTGGAGTTGTTCAGATGGAACTTCGGAATTGAGGATTGGACTGAAATAATTGCCTAAAATCTCACAGAAGTCTATCGTTTCTGTTTATATAAACTGATATATCTTCTTTGGTACTGAATTGTTTACATAGTTTTCCTGGTTTCTTTTATTCTCAGTCCTGAAGATGGTCTAAAAAATTAGGTCGGATTGTAGGCGCAAATAAAATGAGTAACCTATTTTGTGTAATTTATTGAGTGCACCCCCTAACCATTTTACACTTTTCTGATTTGTAAATTGTTTAAAATATTTCAAAATCTCTGCTTTACAATGATTTTTGATGAAAAAATGGGATAAGTATTTATGTTCTTCTTCGTCCATGTTTATTTCTGTCGGAGGTTGATTTGTCTTATTTATCTAGTTTACTTAATATTTCAGGAAACATTTGCTTAGTGTTTATTATATCATATTAATAGATAATATTAGAAATCTTAATATTTTATTTTTTTACGATTTTAGTAAATCCAAATTTACATTTCGTATGATACAAAGATTAGCGTTATATGATACATTTGTATTTACTAATCGATACTTCTATATGTTATATGTTTCTATATGTCTATATGTTCTAGATGTTTTGTTTTAGATGCGAAAATTCTTCTTTATTGGTGTCTAATTCATGATATAATGGTATTGCACCCAAAATAGCCAAAATAAAATAAAAATAACCATATATATATATATATATATATATATATATATATTACTTATTTATTTTATGATATTATTGTTAACAATATCAAAGAAAGTAGGCTGAGATAGGCAGGGTCAGAATGAAGGATGGAAGAATTCATAAGAAAATACCTGAAGTGCACTTTAGTGGAAAGACGAAAAGAGGTAGACCTAGAAGCAGGTGGAGGGATGGAAAAGAGAAGTAAAGGACAGAGATGTCGAAGGCGATAATTTAGTAGGCCAAGGGTCATGTGGCCTGTAATGCCGGGAAGTTAATTAATATATCCACGAGTGTTTATTTATTGCTTATTTTACTTAATAAATTAATTTTAATGAGAAAACTATTGATTTATCCCGTAAAGTACTTAGCTCTAGAGTGGACCTTAAGACTTTGTTAAATATTTAGAAAACATTGAAGTATATTCATAAGCAAATACTATGTGTTGTGTGTCATTACTCCCCACGATAGATTAGCAGAAAAACAAATCAATATGTACTTAATCCTTGTCAATCGATTCTTTACGAATTGGTCACTTTCCATAGAATACTAGGAAGGCTTGTGTGCCTCTTGTTTTCTGTGGTAAGTCTGTACTCTTAATTAGGTAAACCAGGCATTCGAGAGTTATATCGGCCAAATTACTTCTCAATACAACGGTTGAGTTAGAAACAGTACAGTAACTACCATCTATGAACTCGTTTATGAACGTGGGAAGGACAGGTTATCTCACAACTCAGCAGCCTGTTCTAGCCCGAGTATAAAGGCAGTCATTTATTGAGGGATCGACTACAAAATAAAAATCAACCCCTACGAAGCTTGTGATTCTGGAATACAGAAATGCTACGCAAACTCACATTGGCATCAACGCTTTTAGCAAATTAATAATTAATATCCCATTACTTGTTAAGAGTTTAAATTCACAAGACAATTTATCAGGTAAATAAATCGGCAAACTGGTGTACTATTACTTAATATTCTATAGACGATGTTTTTAATTGTGAACATTTTCAATATTTAAT
This sequence comes from Troilus luridus, assembly GCA_964056705.1. Classification (NCBI taxonomy): domain Eukaryota; kingdom Metazoa; phylum Arthropoda; class Insecta; order Hemiptera; family Pentatomidae; genus Troilus; species Troilus luridus. The sequence continues at coordinate 90,815,911 of OZ057413.1, read as the reverse complement.
AAGATATAAAAAAAGATAGAAGAAGCCTAGTATTTGCAAGAATTTAAATTTGAAACAGACGATAAATTATGAATGTGTCATATATGGTGTGTTCCAAATTCACTATAAGTAAAAATAACAATGCATCTAATGCACAATATATAATATTATTACCTCCTTGGACTGATAATTGGTCACGGAAGGCCAGGCGCCTCAGTAAACAAACCGCTGAGTTTGAGTCCTCCAGATCCTAGGTTCACAACTGGCTGTGGCAGATAACATTTAATCTGTTAACAGGCATAGATGGGCCCTCTGGGATATGCGGGCTTTCTGTGGCTTACCCGGTTTCTGTGAAGTGGATACCCTTAATTGGGGGGGGGGGGGAGAAACCTGGCGCCGTAATCTCAGCTTAATTCACTTCCTTGCACAATCCCTAGCAGAGAAGCAGTTCAGTCCCTAGCATGCACTGCACCCAAGACCCTTCTTGTGTTCTTGTGGCATGGTTTTTTTTTTTAAAGAGGTTCAAAATGATTACTAATTTGCAGGGGTAGATTAAGTGGTATGATGGCACGAATTTATTGTTTTGATCCATCTCGGAATCTTCTCGACTTCTTGACCTGGTATACCCTGAAAGATATGGATGGACAACAACATTGTATGGTTTTAGTTTTTATTACATGTTAATATGTATTCGGAACTTAAATCTAAGTATCAATTCCATACTAACAAATCAAAACGAATAGCAACGTAGAATATAGGGCGGTGATGCTCGATTCTGAGATGTTTAACTAAATAATTTGAATGATAAGAAACTAAACAGTAGTAATATTGTAATACATTTTAAACCAACAGTAATTTAAATTCTATTGTTAAAATTCATTCATACTACGAGAGAGAATTCGATGACGACGCTGAAGAAGGCCGGGTTTAAACGGAAGTGGGGACCAGCAGAAGTGAGACATTCGTTTATTTTGACACTTCCTGGACGCTATCATTTTTCAAGCGTGGGAAACACTGAAGAGTTTTTAAGTCCGATTTTGATTATTTAAATTATTATGAGGTTCAGTGAATTTTATGGGCGGTTTAATAAAAAAATTTTTTTTGCCTGACTGTACAAGGTGTATTACAATGCGATCAAGAGGATTTCTGTAATGGACAGGAAATAATGTTTTTATTCGAAAAAAATGTTTAGTTAATTCTGCACCCCTGGTGAATAAGTGATTGAGTCGAATTTTGTTCAGAAAGAGTTGACTGTGCTTGAAACGGAATCCCGTCATTCTCGGAGTTTTTAGATTGAAATTGAGTTGTACTATAAGCAATAACTCCATTTCAAGACAATTATTGACTCAGCTCCTTATTGACAACGAAAGTAACGTAACCCCGCTTTCCAAACTACAAGAAACCTATTTACGGGAAAATTCGACTTCACATTATTCGCCGGTACTGTGGTGTTATCAACCAGATTAATGTATTGCTCGTTTAGGACCGCATTACGTTAACTTGATCGGAATTTTGATGGGTTTGTGTTATTATGGTAGGCTGTTGGACAACAGTTGTGCAGGGTGGTGATTTTCATGGATCACGTTCAACCGAATGACTCCCTCTGGTTTGGGTACCCACTTTGTAGTGGCTAAGTGGCCCCTACGAGTGTTATTGATCCCGTAAGATCATTCTTCGGCCGATAACAGATTAAATAAAATTCTGTCAACGAGTGGGATTTGAACCCAGGACCTCGGCACGGCAACTAGCGCTCTAATACTGACCCCCTCCGCTCCCAAGTTATTTTATTTATGATTTGTATGTTCATTCATTAGGTTTTTCGGAAACAAGAATCGAACTATTAATGGGGATACATTGATACCTTTTATTACGTGTAATAAAGAATTATCATTACTATGGATAGAGCAGGAGTGGGGGACAGTGCATACTTACCAATGGCCAGCTTAGCCTCCTTGTCCAGCTGATCGTAGTCCTTCCTGAAGACGACGCAGATGTCCTTCCATGCCTGCTGCTTCTTGATCTTGTCCGTGTAGTCGGGGGAGGAGACGTCCCAGATGGCGGGTCGCTGCCTGACCTCGTCGATAAAGGCCTCTACGTCGAACACGGTGACCAGCTTGTCCATGGTTGCCGGCTCTAGCACTGGCCGCATCGAGCGTGCCGGCTCCCCTCCTCTCGGAGCCTCAGCTCCCGGCCCTTCCAGCGGGCAAGGTCGCCTCACAAAAAAAAAAAAAAAAGGATCTTCCTTCTTATTCTACTGGAACAAAAACTTTTCTGTTTTTTTTTCTTATTTAATTTAATAAGAAGTTTTTATATTATAATTTAAAAATAAGATATGTTAGTCGGTATTGTTTCTATTTTTCTTTCATTCTTTTCTTCTTTTTTTTTTACTTGGCATAAAATTTGTATACATTTGTGCACATAAGTGTATATAAATCTGTACGTATATATAAGTGGGTGTGTGTATACATATTTTTTTTTTGTTCACATCTAAATTGACTGTTCACTCATCCAGTTAGATATGTTTTAAAAATAAGTTATCTAAGTCGGTATTGTTAACTATTTTTCATTTGTAAATTTAATTGTATTAATTAATTAAATGTAATTACGTTATACCCTAAGACATTATTATTATTATTATTTATATATATTATAATATGTTATATATTAATTCTTGTATTGTTATTCTAAAGGGGCCTGAATAAGTAAAGATTTTATTATTATTATAATATATAATAAGTTGTGTGTGTGCTCTTCATCTTATTTAACTACATGCAACAATAGGTTTTCTCGAGAACGGTTGGACCAATTTGACTAATTTTTTTTTCATATGTTGTTAAAGCTCATAGAAGGTTCTTATGGAGAGAAAAAAAGTAAAAATTACGTGGGAAATAATAAAAACAACACTTTCTTTTCCCATACAAACCAATCTGTTCCAAGCCCCTGTGGAACTCTTAATCCAAAATCACCGTGTATGGTGGATGGTAAAACGGTAAAACGATGTTCAAGAAGGTATCCACGGGTATTAGCAGCAGAAACGATTACTGCGAATGAAGGTTATCCGCTGTATCGTCGCCGATCGACTGCAGATAACGGAAGATCGACAATTGTAAAAGTATATCAACAAGAAATAAATTGATAATCGTTGGATTGTTCCGTATTCACCAATCCTATCAAAGACTTTCAATCCGCACATCAATGTTGAATCTTACCATCAAATCTATAAAATACATTTGCAAATTTGTAACAAAAGGAAGTGACATGGCTGTGATTGGAGTTGGTGCTGAGAATTCCATTGGTGACGTTACCCAACACCAAATGGGCCGCTATGTTAGCATTAACGAAGCAATTTGGGGCATTTTTTCTTTTTCTATTCATGAAAGATACCCCACTGTAGTTCACTTAGCTATACACTTAGAAAATGGTCAAAAAGTATATTTTACAGCCCAGAATGTATTACAACAAGCTATTCAACCACCGTCTACAACTTTGAAAAGTTTTTTTGACATGTGTCAAAATGATGATTTTGCCAGAACACTGATATACTCAGAAATGCCGAAATATTGGAATCAATCCTCAAAAAAATGTCAACGATGGAAACAAGGAAAACCAGTTCTGGGTTACCCCGATGTATATTCCACCGATGCAATAGCTCGAATTTATTCAGTCCATCCAAGCTATGATGAGTGTTTTTATTTTAGATTACAATCAATCAATGTACGAGGCCCGGCATCATTCCATTATGTACGGACTGGTAATGGTGAATTATGTGGCTCTTAAGGAGAAGCCTGTCAGCATTTCCAACTGTTAGAATATGATGCTCATTGGGATCAAGCTTTAAATGATGCTGTAATTACTTCAAAAGCTCATCAAATACGAACATTGTTTTCTATAATTATATCAACATGTTTTCCGTCAAACCTAATTGATTTATGGATAAAATACAAAGATGATATGTGTGACAATATCTTGCATCAAATGGGCGATAGAACAGGAAATCTACATTAACAACTCACAGAAGAAATTTACTACAAGGTGTTGATATCAATTGAAGACATGTGCTTGATGATTTCAAACAAAGTATTATCTCAATTAGGCACGAGCGCGCTTAATCGCCTGATGCACGACGCTTTTAATCAAGAGTTGCAACTAGAAAAACTGTTCGATCTCGATGCTTTAGGGGAATTGGTTCGAATAAATGTTCCGCTGTTGAACCAACAACAAAAGTATGTCTTTGATACACTAATGAAAGTTGTAAATGATGGTACTGAAGGTATTTACTTTTTGTATGCTCCTGGTGGTACTGGAAAGACTTTTTTAATTTCATTGATTTTAGCAACAATTCGATTACAGAATGAAATTTCACTCGCACTTGCTTCATCTGGTATTGCAGCTACATTAATGGACGGCTGTCAAACTGCCCATTCCGCGCTGAAATTACCATTGAATATTCAAAGCAATTATACTCCGACTTGCAAAATTTCGAAGAACTCTGCAATGGCAAAGGTTTTGGAGCAATGCAAGTTAATAGTGTGGGATATATGCACGATGTCACTTAAAAAGTATTTGGAGGCATTAGACAGAACCATGAAAGATCTGCGAAACAATCAAAACCAATTTGGTGGAGAGATGATTTTATTAGCAGGAGATTTGTCAAACATTATCAGTGATTCCACGGTCGACGCCAGCGGATGTACTCAATGCATGTTTGAAGTCCTCCATTTTGTGGAAAAACATTAAGATACTAAATTTAAGTAAGAATATGCAGGTCGAATTGCAAAATGAGTGATTTTGAGAAATATTTTCGAAACTACTCATTGGCATTCGTAATGGGAAAATCCCTGTAAACGTTTTGACAGGCTGCATTACATTTCCTGTCAATTTTTGTCAGTTTACTGAATCAAAAACTGACCCTAATCAAAAGATGTTCCCAAGCGTCGCTCAACATTACAGAGATCATTGTTGGTTGAGTGAACGAACTATGTTAGCTGCCAAAAACACGGATATAAATGAAATGAATTTCAAAATTCAAAATGAAATTGCCATACAAATCATTTGATTGCGCAACTAGCCAAGATGATGTCATTAACTATTCTCCGGAATTTTTGAACTCACTGGATTTGCCAGGATTGCCGCTCCACTCTCCTCTATTATAAGTAGGATCTGTGGCGAAATATCAACCAAACGCGTCTTTGTTACGGCACACGGCGTGCAGTGAAATAATAACTGAACACTGTGATCGAAGTTATTTTCTAAATGGAAAATATAAGGGAGAAGATGTGTTGATACCCCGCATCCCAATGGAATCCCAAGCCAGTCCGGCTTGCTTTAGCTATGAACATAAATAAATCCCAGGGTCAGTAATCAGCTTTATTTATTTACGGTCCAAGTAATAAAAAAAAATATCTCGTATACTATAATGCATTACAGATATCATTTCAATGAAAATACTATCATTATTACTAAAGTCTTGCAATGTTCGAAATAGATAACTTATTTTTGTAATCGTTGTTTATAATTGATACATTAAATCAGTAAATAAAGTGATCGCTCTGAAATACTTTTTAATTTATTTATTTTTTCTATTAGACTGCGACAGGCCAATAACTTTTGACAGAACGAAGTCTGTCGGGGCAGATATTAACATAAAAAAATCAATGTTGCTTTGTTTTAGAGAAATGGGGCAGAAACAACGTCTGCCGGGACAGCTAGTATCAATAATATATATGTATGTATATATAACTTAGTGTTTCGCAGATAAAAACCACAAAAGGGCAAGGAGTGAAACACACGAGATCTGAATAAAGACTTGCTTTTATTATTGAGCTCTGATCCCCACTATCTACATTCTGTTTGTTTACATTCTCGCAGTGTAGGATCAAAGACGGTATTAGTGTTCCCCGGATCTCTCCCCCCCTGCCAGTTTACGATTATTTCGGAAACTCTATGACGGGGGATAGTTAGGCTAAAGATCTGAAAAACGATATGAGTCTACAAATACAACTGAAAGATTTGACATAAGATTTGTTGTTAGGTTTGTAACAAAAAGAAAAAAAAATGAATACATAATAAGATGAAGAGAGAAAAACAAACAACACTTAGGAAGTTACACTTCTAGTACACAATACACTTCACTGTAAAAGAAAAGGAACAAATATTAAAGAAAACACATCCGGCCACTAAGGTGGTAATTATTGATCTAGAGGAAGTTTGAGTTGTTCAATATGCATATTCCTCCGCTTCCTCGGATCTTTAATATTTTCAATTGTCACCATGGACCCTCATACCGTTGCAAATCCTTTCCTCGGTTCGAACTGCGTTGTCTGTAAACAATTGTTCCGATTCTAATTCTGTCCATGATGTCATTTACTTTTAAATTTCCCTTCGCGATCCGGCCCGTTTTCTCCTTTTTTAATCTATCCTCCACCTTGTCCCACAATTTCCCAAACGACACCCGGTTATTCACTATCTGGTCCCTGAATTCCCCCTCTACAGTTGTACCTCTAATATCCCTACGTCGCTGCCGTAGCCCGAATAGAATTTCAAAGGGGGAGAATCCGGTAACCGAGTGAATGGACTCTAAGCCTTTCGACACCTGATAAATGCGCAGATGGTCACTGAGTGTACTATGAAGAAGCTCTATGGCGCCTCTGCTCTTTGGATGCCCTGGGGTGTTAATTCGCCATTCTATGTCCAACTCTTTCGTTTCCGCCCTTACATGCGCGTTATCAAACTCCCTGCCACCGTCAGAGGCAATTCGGTTGGGGATCCCATATACTTTGAACCACGCTCGCAGGGCTCTAAGCACCGCGTCCGCCGATTTCTCTTGGATCAAATGAGCCGCAGCAACCTTACTGAAGAGATCCACTATGGTTACCCATTTATAACCTCACCATGAGAATGTGTCGACTTGTAGATCAGACAAAGGTGCTTTCGCTGTGGGCGTCTCCTCTTGAATACCTTTAGGGGGATGCCTATCATACTTGGTGGTCAAACAGACGTCACACGCTCCCACAACCTCTCGAACGGTCTTCTTCATGTTCCACCAAAAGTATCGACGTTGTAACGCCTGCGTCGTTTCCGCGACACCCCTATGATTTGACTTGCCTTGGTGATATGCAAGAGTGATCTCTTTTTGCTTGTCAATATCCTGGATCGTTTCCACCATGAGAGTGCATCAAACAAAAGTTCGGTCCATCCCCAACTTCTCTGCCCGCCATAGCCGCTGTATCTTGTCCCATACTGTAGCATTCCCGACGTACAAATGGAATGTCTTCCCCGGCCTGGATGCATCTTTCAGAGCCCGGCAAATATATTCTTCACTAACCCCGGGTTGCGATCAGATGGTGATAATGTCACTCTTACCGTACTTGGAAAAGTCCATTTTCAGCGAGCCCGAGGTCCTGGTTTTCCAAATTATCTGATGTTTTTTGTTATTTATAACTTCCTCTAGCTGTCCCACCTCCACCGACCTGTCTTCCTCAGAGCTGTCTTCTTCTTGCGGTTCGTCACTTTGTTCATCGGCTCCTGCACTTCGGGCTACACCTTCCACCGACGTCCACTCTTGCACGAACTGACGGATATCCTTGGTCGAGCCTTCCCCATGTTTCTCTACCGCATTGATCATTATAGCACGAGACAACCAGTCTGCCACAACATTCTCTTTGCCGGGTTTATATTTAATTTCAAAGTTATATTGACTGAGAAATTCCTTCCACCTTGTGACTCTAGCGGACGATTTCCTACCCACTGAAGAGGTCTGTGATCCGTATGTACTGTGAATTTCCTCCCCAATGTGTATGGTGTGTCCCAGAAACGTAATCTCTCCCTTACCCAACATAGATTTTTCGGCTGAAAGCCTTAAACCGAATTCCCGCACCCGTTCGAACACACTCCTTAAATGGTCGACATGTTGATTCTCTGTTTGATTAATTGAAAGAGGTCTTCTTCCGGGGTCCACCGTCCGCCCCCGTAGGCCCTCTTTAATCTCTGTTTGACAGTTTCCAGGGAGTTTCCTCGTCTGCCTGTATCAAATTTAAAACGTGTCGGTCATTGTGTCACGTGCGGTTATTGTCCTAAATTTCATCCATGCCAACGCGTTCGCAAAGGCCGCATCTGACGATGTAAGTACCTTCGACGTTCCTGGTGCCGTCTCTTGAGGACTCTCTTGCGACATCTCTGGTGGGGCTTGCAATGTTGCTGGATTTAATAAACTTCCTGTTGGCATACTTCTGAAGAGAGAAAAAAGGAAGCGGAAAAATAAATAAAAAATAGACGCTTTCTAAAATGTGAAGAAAAAAAAATTAATAAAAAATAAATTATCAGTTCCCGCGCGCACGGGTTTCGGCACCACTTAGTGTTTCGCAGATAAAAATCACAAAGAGAACAAAAGGACAAGGAGTGAAACCCACGTGATCTGAATAAAGACTGGCTTTTATTATTGAGCTATGATCCCCACTATCTACATTCTGTTTGTTTACATTCTCGCAGTGTAGGATCAAAGCCGGTATTAGTGTTCCCCGGATCTTAACTTATATATATATATATGGCCGCTAATGTTTCGGCATCCTTAAGAACGCCTTTCGTTTCTATCTAAGTTCCTAAAGATGCCTGCCTTCACGTGGTGCGGCTGGATACTCTATTCTGAAAAGGCTAGGAATAGAGAAACTAAAACGAAACCCTCTAGGGCTAAATTCTCTAGTTGTATACCTGTCAGAACTATCTGATACTAACTTAAGTTATATCATGAAATTGACTTCTCACAGAAATAATTACCCTGAAGACAAAGTCGGGCGATCGGATTCCAGGGTGCCTGACAGTGTGAAGCCAAAAGATAATAACGGTGAATCGGAGCACCCCAAGAACCCCCAAACAAATTTTAAGGCAAAAAAAAAGTATTTTTTCGGGACAAACAATATAAACTCACTAATACAAGTAGGCAAACTAAGGCAATTCACCACAGAACTAAGAATGTTGGACATATCTGTGATGGCACTACAGGAGACGAGGTTCCCAGACGATAAAACATTGGAATCAGACGGATTTCGGGTCTTCAAAGGAAAACCGGGAAAGAGAGTTGTGAAGAACACCCCGCTTTTGGGAACGGCGTTTATAGTGAATAAAAAATTCCTAGACACAGCAACAGACTTCAATGGGGTAAATTCCCGACTATCAACCATCACAATAAAGTCCACCAATAAGAAATATACTATAGTAAACGCGCATGCCTCCATAAACGAAGACAACAAGAGAAACCCCGAGAATGTGGAGGAATTCTGGGAAATCCTGGAAGAAGAAATCTCTTAAATTCCCAGGGGTAATGTAAAAATCCTTGTAGGAGATTTCAATGCGCAAATAGGGAAATAACGGAAGTATAGAGAAATAGTAGGGAAGTACTCGGCGCACAGAAGAACTAACAGGAATGGAGAAAGACTAATGAGTTTGTGCAAAAACGCTAGAATGAAAATTATGTCCACATATTACTTGGCTAAACCAAGTAAGAAAAAGACGTGGGTATCGCCAAATTCCATGCTGGGAGAATATCAGCTAGACCACGTAGCAATATCCAGAGAAAACCATAGGGAAATCCAAAATGTCAGAGTAAGAAGGGCAATTAATGTAACTTCAGACCACTACCCTTCACAAATCAAGATGAATTTTATACCAAAGAGTAGGATGACAAAAACCCGAAGGAAAATAGTCAAGGTAGACAGAGAAAGGCTTATACAAGAAAAAAGACAAGAGTTCGGGGAGCAAGTGAAAGTGCCGAGTAACTGGGAAGAAATGACGACAAATTTAACAAGCCTGGCGGAGGAATTAGCCCCCCAGAACTATCACAAGGAAAATATATGGTGGAATAAGGAGTGTGAAGACGCGGTGAAGAAGAGGCTGGAAACATGGAAGGTATGGAGCCAGAAAAAAAAAACATCAGAGAATCTGGAATGTTTCAGGAATGAGAGAAAGCGTGCACACCAAATAATGAGAAAAACGAGGAGGGAATTCCACAGAAACCAAGTGGATGAAATGGAGGAGAACTTTAAGAAAAACAACTCTAGACTATTCTAAAGATCTTTTAAGAACAGCATCAGAAGCTATGCGCCCCCCAGCCTGAATTTTAAGAGAGGGAATGGGACACTGGCACTAAACAACGAAGACAATTGTACAATACTTGCTTAGTACTTTGAAAAACTCCTTAATTGTGAGAAACCAAGAGAAAGATTGGAAGAAGAGGTGGAGGAAGTGGTGAAGAACCTCAAAAACAACAAAGCCTCCGGTGAGGATGGAGTCCTTGCGGAAATGTGGAAAGTGGCAAATGAAGAATTTATTAGGATAGTAACAGAGCTATTCTTGGAAATATGGGAGGAAGAAAGAATACCTGAGGAATGGCGGAACACCTTAATACACCCGCTACACAAAAAAGGAGAGAAATCAGATGTAAACAATTACAGAGGAATCTCGCTAGTACCAGTAACGTATAAAATATTCTCTAGAATCTTACTCAATAGATTAGAGCCGCAAGTTGACCAGAAAATAGGGGAATATCAGGCAGGTTTTAGGAAGGGAAGATCCTGCCAGGAGCAAATACTTAGCCTCAAATTACAGGTCTAAACCCCAGAAAAATCTTTACATCTCCTTCATAGACTTCAAAAAAGCCTATGATTCAATAGACAGAGAAGTATTGCTCGAAATCCTGAGGGAATACGGAGTGGACAAAAAGACAATAAGCCAGATAAAACTAACTCTGACGAATACCATTTCAAAGTTAAAATTCCAGGGGCTATTAAGTAAACCGTTCCAAATAAATACGGGGCTTCGACAGGGCGACGGCCTATCGCCGATTCTGTTTAATGTTGTCCTGTACAAGATCATGAGAATTTTCTGGCAAAATGACGATGCGGGTGCAGTAATAGGAACAAAAAGGGACAATGTGAAAGTAAAGTGTTTGGCTTTTGTAGACGATCTAGCGCTGCTAGCAGAAACAGAGGAGGACGCTATAAAACAGATAAAAACCCTGAAAGAAATACAGAGGTTATGACAAGCTTTAGATTTGGATGACAGCTTTGTCCCCTAGGGGAGATAATATGTAACAACGGAACAGATAGGGCATCCGTGGAAGAAAGAATAGCCAAACTGGAAAGACTGAACTTTTCAACTTGTAACATGTATAGCAAGAAAAATTTGTCCTCCAATGCAAAAATAAGACACTACTGTACAGTAATAAGACCAGTAATACTGTATGGTACGGAAACAGTCAGCCTTCCAAGTCTGGAGAAGGTTCCGAAGATTGAGAGAAAAATTCTGAGGAGGATTTATGGACCCAAAGTAACACAAGAGGGGTATAGTCGAAAATCCAATGAAGAAATATACAAAAATGTGTAAGATCTTGAAACAGTCATCAGGACCAGGAGACTGAGGTTCTACGGCCACATAGTAAGAATGAACAATGGGAGGCTGGACAAAAAAATCTTTGATAAAGTATTAAGCTACAAGGGTATAGGTGGATTTGAAGCATGTGAAGCAAATAAAAGAGGAGCTGGATAGGCTAAAAATCAAGGATAAAGGGATAATATATGAATACGAAAGTGCCTTACTTATGATTTTTTTTACCAGCACCGCCTAAACTTATAAAGGGTCTTGGCTTTAGTTCATGGTGGAGACTGTACTGTTTCCATGACAACGGTTGTACAAGGAGGTGATTTGCCCGAGATCACACTCAACCGCCAGGAGATTCCCCTAATTAAGGGTATTCACTTAATAGAGACAAGCTGAGATTCTGTAGATCCCACATGATCCATCCATGGCTGTTAACACATTAAATAATTTATCTGCCACAGCCTGATTTCAATCGCTCCTTACTACTTATAAATAAGATTAGTAAAGAAACTATCTTTATACGTTTTTTTACACGGGAGGTAAAAACTCGAATCATAATAATAATAATTACGGAGACAGATGGTTTACACATTCTTGTATAGCTTTCCACATTGTCAGGAAGTCCCGTGTTTTTTAATGCATTTCCCAAGGTTTTTTTTATACCTGCAGGTCAATCTACTTCATTTTTATAATTCAAGTTATTCCTTTTAATATTAGACTAGCGACCCGCCCTGGGTTTGCACCGGTAGTAAGACATATTATTCCCACATGTTTTGTCTCTCTAATGTATTTTATAATGTAAATATTATAAACATAAAAACAAAACAATATCTTTATTTACGAATTTATTTTCATGGGCGTTAAGTTTTTTGCGATAACCCATAAGATACTCATTTTAATTATATGGTATAAAGTATTCTAATAATCCCTATGAAATGCTGAAGGTAACAAAAGTATAGAAGTTGATAAGGATTAATACTGTACTCATCAAAATAGTACAGTTTCCATATACCACATTGTACGTTACCAATTTTTTAGAAGATAAAATAGGTATAGTAAGATTTCCTTAAAAGATAGATATATCCTATCACTGACTTTTTTGTAGATCTATAAAAGAGGAATATTCCACCATGCATTGTTTCGTTATACAACCAAGGCATTAGGCAGCGCCATTGATGAAACCTCCAAGGCAGCTATACTTTTTCCAACAATTCCGACAATTAACGTTATATTCCAAACCATTTGTCCAAAATCTCGACTATTATATGCCTAAACCTTCCTGGTAAATCACTCTATCTATTGGTGATAACCGCATGAAAATCCGTGGAGTCGTTATTGAGTTTACCGCAAACAAACGCGGCTGAGGACTTTGTTTTATAATATGTATCGATATTATATTTACTTTTATAAAATATTTTTTTTAATATATTTTTTCCTGACAACATGGGAGGCTAAGCAAGAAAGAGAAAGATTAACTTGTGTGTTAACCAACCGAAAATTCGGAACCGTCAATAGATTTCATTTTAAGTGATTAAAAATCTTAAGAGAAGTATTATTGAAAATTTATAGTACTGTAGCTCACCCTCAAGTCGATAAAAAAACTATGGTTGATGTAGTTATTTTTGGTTTCCCCCGATTCAGTTTTTATAATATTTTCAGACATAAAATTTTACAAGATTCCAATCACCTTGTAGTATATACGTCTTTTAGTAAATATTTCATGGGTTAATGAGTGACCTTAGGAGCTTCGAGTATGAAATGGCCACCTTATTGGTTCGAAACCACTAATGTGCAAGTGCAATAGGAAAATCAAATTTAGTCTGATTCCGATAAAAAAAAACAAAAAAAAAACTAATTAATTTCAGCTCGACCACGCACGAGTTTCTCCTCAGTTCCCTTGAATACTTGGAAGATAAATTACAATAAATTAATCGAGGCGCAAACACTCGGGAATGTGAGGGTTAGTTGAAGTCGACCTCTATTGTTTAATAAAAACAAACAAAAATCATGTCACAAAGCAAACCTAATATTGATTAAAACACCTCTGGAAAACAAATAGTCGACACCGGCTTTGACTCATTTGTTTTTAGTATCAGCAATGAAATACAACATTACAATTGAAAATTGTTTTTTTATCCATTTAGCGTATAAAGCTGCTATGGTTAATTGGACAATGCTACAGCAGGACTCCAAAATGTTGCCTATCCAGGTGTAGTTCAGATACGTATCACTAACGAGTTCCTGACATCACACAGGCTCAGGATCGTCATTTTATATCCTCTCCGAAGGACGGCATGACAAAGAATTTTAAAATTTAATGTTTGTAGGTACTTACTTGGACGGAGAAAAAATCTACAGAAGTATTTTCCATATAAATTTAACAAATTAAAAATTTAGGAAGGCATCTTATATTGATTTATTTTGATGAAAATTATAGTTGAAATATCCAAACTTAGATAATACATATTTTTATGAATGGATTCTACAAAATCATGCTCCATTTGTGAAAATATTTTTCGAATTGCTTCAGTATTTTTAACAGTGGTGCATTGACAGATATTTAATTATGGGTGATCCTCGTAACGCAGAAATACCGTATTTCAAAGATTGCGTTAATTTTGGTAATTTATGGAGTTGGAGAAACATATAAAGCTTAGTTTTACAATTACTAACTATGGTATTACAATAAAACTATAAGAAAATGATTAAGAATATTTACGAAATTTATTCATACCCGGAATTTCCTCATACATATTTATTTCACTTATAACTATGGATAAACCATAGTGTAATAATTAGTTAAAGGAGCAATAAATTACAACTTAGGAAAGCAGACATCATCTCGAAGACTAAAGCCCAGGTTACTGCAGGACATCTTATTATAAGTTGTATAAGTATATATAGAAAGTGATATAACTGCCTTAAATTTATTTTCCAGCTAATTTATATTTGTAGATTTTGAGATAGTTGACCAATAGTTATAACGATGTATTTAGTTAGGGGTGTCTATTGTACGAGACTATACCCCCCCCCCCATAATCAATTGCTATCAATAAAACCAATATTATAAGAACCATGTAAAGGCCCACCAGGCCGATCTGGTAAAAAATAAATAAATAAAAAAAAAAATAGTGTAATAATAATAATAAACTCACATAGTGTAAGTTTCGAAAATTGTCTACAATTTTTTGTTTTAAACCGTTCACGTTACGGAAGTAGAATGTGACGTAATTAATATTAATACAGACTCTTCGCATAGCAAACACACTTAATTGAAATGTTAATTAAACATTTATTAGAAAACAAAATACTATTTAATCACTTTTAATTCCACGGTCAGGGAATGTGCCTGGTATATTATGTTACCTAATATCTTGTTCTTAAAAGTAACGAATACTTAAATGTAATATTATTTATTCACATAACTAAAACATCACAGTAAGTAAAAAGCAATTATATTCATACTTGATTAGTCGAACGCTTTTAGACTTAGTTCTATCTTTCAAGGCATGGAAAAAAATGATTACGTTTACATTGGATTTTTTAAAACGTTCTTGACATTGTCTTCAAGCAAAGATAAAATAAAATTACAGAATCCATGCAACTTTTTATTTTATAAAGGTTTTCTTACGATACGAAGAACTATTTATTTCCAAAACTTACAAAATAAGAAAAGATAATCTACAAATAAATAACTTATGTTTTTTTCAAATGAACGATAAAAAAAAGGGTTTTAATTGATTTGAATAAGATTCTTATTTAAACTAAAAATAACTATCTTCTAGTTCAGGTATTTTGAATGGATAATCGACGGAAATAGATGTTGTAAAAATGAGAGACACGTTACTATTTGATGAAAATACTCCATTGTTCTTATAAAAATGTTGAACATATTTTGGAAGGCCTCTTGTAGAACCCTGATTTCACATGTTTTGAATAATCTTAATTGAAACTTATGAGGCATTGGAAAATATGGAACTTCTGAAATAGGTTTTTTTTAATTTTTGTTACAAACCTGGTTTTATTCCATAACATTTTTATTTCTAGCTATGAATGTATTAAGTAGTTTGGAGAGATTCATTCCATTGTCAACGTTTTATCCAACTTTTTACCATTGAAGATAGCTGAACTATGTACTAATTATTTAAATTAAAATACTAAACTTATCCTACTAAACTGTATCCAAGGACACTAAGTTGAGGGTATATAAATCTACTTTTCTCCCCATATTAACATACTCCTCGGAATCTTGGGCCAAACATAAAAGTAGGACCCAGGCCTCAGAAATGAGATTCCTAAGGAAGATAGAGGGGAAAACAAGACAAGGCCGAATTCGCAACGCGATCATTAGATCAAGCCTTAGAGTGGACACTGCGGAAAATTTCATTGAAGAAAATAGTCTAAGGTGGTTTAGACATGTTTTAAGAATAGAAAATAACAGGCTGGCCATGATGACATACGAGGCTAAGGTTGAAGAGGAAGACTCCGACGTACCTGGGAAGATGGTATTAAGGAAAGCTTCGCAAAGAGAAGTCTGCAATGGAATAGAAGGAGAGAAATGGTAGAGGTTCGTACGGTGTGGTCCGGGCTATACAGAAAGAAACCTCACACTACAGAGCGGTAGAGAGGAACGACTATGATGATAAAATTCTAAACACTAATTCCTTTCAAATCAAATCCAACTCATTTTTACCATTCGAAACCCTTTGTCTATCAAGAAACCTATTTAGCGATACGATAACTACAAATTAAAAAATGAATACAATTCTGTACGAAATAATGCCTATTGACAATGAACTTAATTAATTAATGGCTGGGAATTACAAGGGATAATGTTTTAACCCATTTATTGTTCAAAATTGTCACTTTTTAAAATCTCATCAACTGAATTTAAAAGGATCTATAGCTAACTTATGTTTTAGGTTTGTTTATTCTTAACACTGTGGTTAAGGTAGCCTCAAAAGACATTTAAAATTTCCTTGTAACCATCAATCAAGTGATTTTTTTTTACGATACTTTTCCTTCAATTTTATGACCTGGAAATTCCTAAATTAACTTGTATTATCCTCCTTTCTTTATTCTTAAACGCACTCCGCATATTCATCGGTCAAATTAAACTATTCCTGATTCAACTACCATTAATTAAGAAAATGTATTTTGTACTAAATATGGAAATACTGATAAATATTCCTAATAAATAAAGTTTGGTCAGATTCCATAATGCTTCAGGATAGGTATAAAATAGGAAGTGTAAGAGATAACAATTACTAAAACGATGCAATAAATCAGAGTCTTTAAAATGATTAAATTTAAATGTATCCATTATTTGTAACGTGAGTTATAAGAACCAACATTTAGAAGATTTAATTTTTAAAACCCAATAAACAAAGTAACTATATTCAATGGAATAATAATATGAATGAACAAGAGGGTTCGTTGCCGACACCACCAATTGCTGTATCTAAATTTTTGTCCACAAATACTTTAACTATTCCAAAGGCCTTCTCTTCTTATTTCATGGCGATTTCAATGCTCATAACGTAACTTGAGCTTCATTATGAATATAGATGAACGAAAATAATTTAAATTACCTGAAACCAAATATATCTCTACATTATTAGATACAATGCAACGTGAAAAAATATACGATGAACCACCAAGACAATCGCTAAGTTTCATGGTGAAACGAAAAATATTGAAAGTGGGAAAAATGCACTTATCACATAATGGAAAACTTAACTTACAAATGACGCATATGAATATTAAGTTTGATTCCAAGCAGCAGTATAAGGTAGTAAAACAAGTTTAAGGAATTCCCATCTTGAATCGTCAAGTGAGTGAATTGTGGTATTAGTTAAGGACCATTTTTACGACAATCATTGCAATCTATTAAAACAAAAAACAAAAAACTAGTACAGCTATTAAATACTATGAATTATTTTTGTTTCCAATACGGCCACTATGGACTATGCTCTTTTTAACTGCTCTATTCTTCTTTTTCATATCTCTTCCATTCGTTCCCCGTATTTTCCTTACTTTTCTGTATCTAAATTGCGCTTGTTTTTATTTTTGGTCTTGCTTTAGAAGCCCTCAGGTTTCTGAAGTTCCTTACTCAGGGAAGAGTGTTCTTCAATGTAATCTGGAAAGACCTCAAGCTCTTCAATGTTCTTTTCAGTATCCTTAATCCGTGTGTTGGCCATTGTCAGTATTTAAAGATACTTTTTCTATTTTATTCTCATCGAAAACAGTTCTTTTTTCGTTGATTCGTTGTTGATTGCAGACTTGAGGAATTAAATTTTTTAAATAAGTAAAGTCATTCTCGTTAATTTTTTTGTCAATGATGTAATAACGTATAATTGTAAAATTCCTTTATTTATCTAATGTGATAGAGAAAACCGCTACTAACACAACTAACAAATCTACTTTACGATTTAAAAAAAAAAAATAATGAAAAGATTAATGCACTGGAAATTCCGCAATTGATGAGAAGTATTAAGTATTATAACCTGTGTAATTTTATCATTTAAATGAAAACCACCGCGTTTTTTTTTTAAATTTCGATTCGTACTTCGAGTTCCACCGACGCTGTAAAACCTTTCCCATGGCAAACTCCACGTTAGCTGTACTGTAATTTTTTTAATGACAGGAGAGAACGGACCTTCATATTGTTTTGTCGGGAGACCTTTATTGAGTCTGCCGTATTTTTTTTTTTTGTTTAACCGATCGGTATTCAATATTTGATGTAAATGCGACTAAATATGTTTTTATATTATATAAATAAGTATTTAGTGATGTAATATTTGATCGGCATTACCTAGCAACGGAATGAACACCTAGTTTTTGTTTAGTCTTTTGTCTTGCAGTCAAAATTAAAACTCTATTTTTAAAAACTGGCAAATCTCAAGTTCCAATTTATAGATTTAGGACTGCTATTTCTATACAAATAATGGAGTAATGAAAGATGACATTTTTCTTATGATCTATGTCTTTTTTGTATCAAAAAAACAAGTCTAAACTAAATAAAATAATAACTATTTTATTTATTCCAAAATTTTCAATATTTCAAAACATTACCAAGTGGGTATTTATAGATCATAAATAAGTGCTGAAGTAAAATTAAATAAATAGTTGTATAATAAATAATAACCGTTTGGCCCCAATACTCCTTCAGTAGGCCAAAAATATGGTCTTGTTATCTTTAAGTAACTTTGATGGCACCAGCTCTTAATCAACATATGTGTATTTTTACTGTATCTATAAATAGATTAACTCTGTATAAAACATACAAATAAATTAGACAAAGATGCATTTTTAGAAATTAGGGAATTCAGGAAAATACTTCCATTTTCCAAGTCAGTGGTAGAAAAAAGTTCTGAAGTAATGAAAATTGGTGAAGTTGTTACTTAATAAAGGAGGGCTATGAAGTTTTGTACAGAAGGTGTCTTAAAATCTGCCAAAAACGACGTTTAAGATATAGAATAGAATAGAATAGAAAACAAACTTTATTCTGGGACCAAGTCCCTTTAGAATAACAATAATGAACAAATAAAATAAACATAACATTCATCTGGCCAGAAGGCTACATAATAACACAAATCATGAAGTAATCAAGATTGACAAAATATAATAAAATCAGAAATATAAAAAAATATATATGAATAAATAAAAAGTACGAAACTTGACAGGATTTTAACTAATTGTCGCAAATAAATAAAGGTATTGATATTAACAAAATAACATTAATACAACAGTTAACAACGAAATTGCTAAATGAAATAAGTGAATGGCATAGCATGCGATAAAGTATTTACAAAGTCTGTATCTTCTTTGTTGTTGGAAAAATAAACAAAACACGTAGGTAACAAGATCGAGTATTCAATACTAATTTATTCAAGCGGAAGATTGACCAGCCTGGAGAGCGTCTTTTTGGGATGCCAAGAGATGAAGGAAAAGCAGTGATTTAAATGAAGCCAATGAAGAAGAATGGCGGATGAAAGGAGGGATTGAGTTCCACACAGTGGTGGAGCGGGCGATGAAGGAACGCTCGAATGCCTTAGTTCTGTGGGATGGAATGTAGAGATCGGAAAGGCGGGATCTTGTTTTGTGGTGGTGGACAGAGGATTTGAATTGGAGGAGACTATAGATATATGAAGGGTGTTGCGAGTTAATGGATTGGTATAGAAAAACACTAAGGAAATATTGTCTACGAATGGGAGGGAAGAGCCACTTTAACACATCATAGTGATGTGTCACCCGGGATCGCCTCGGAGTACCAAAGACAAATCTTAAAGCGCAGTTCATTATTCTTTTTAAGCGGGCCTCCAGCATTTTCGAAAGGCCCCCGCATACCACACTACAGTAGTCAAAGTGGGGGAAGATGAGGGATGATACGAGAAGCTTTCGGGTTGAATGTGTAAGGAGATGCCGAGATCGATGAAATAATTTCAGGGAACTAATTGATCGTCGGGATATTTGGGTGACATGGGGCTTCCAGGAAAGGTTTTGGTCAATGGTAATGCCTAGGTTTTTAACAGAGGAGTTGAAACTGATAGGGTGGTCGTTTAGGATTAATGTTGGGAGGGTAGGGATAGTTGTAAGGAGGATGTTGGAACCTAGAACAATGGCCTGGGTTTTCTTTGCGTTCAATTCCAGTTTGTTCAGCTTTGCCCAGGCACTAATCCTATCCAGGTCTTCCTGAATACTGGCGAACGCAAATGAAAGCTCAGAAGGAGGAAAGGATAAATAAATTTGGAAATCGTCGGCATATAAATGGTAGGAACAGTGGTGAACAGATTTAGGAAGATCGTTGATGTAACAGTTGAAAAGAAGAGGAGAGATGCTTGAGCCCTGTGCCACCCCTGAGGATAGAGTGAGGAAAGAGGAGAGGGGTTGATTGGGCATAAAAACCGCTTAGGACCTGTCAGAGAGGAAGGATTGGAACCATAGAATAGAGCTGTTGGAAAAGGACAGTGGCTTGTGTTTGGAAAAAAGGGTAGAATGGTCCAAGGAATCGAAAGCTTTTGAAAAATGCAGTAGGATTAGCACGGTTAGTTGTTTGTTGTCCATGGCTTTATGTATGTCAGTAGTGATTTTGGTAAGGACAGATTGAGTGGAAAAACCAGGACGAAAGCCTGATTGAAGCGGATCAAGGAGTTTGGACTGTTCGAGAAAATTTGAAATTTGAGACTGGACTATTCTTTCGAGAGGTTTGGAAAGGTTGGAAAGTATGGAGATTGGCCGGTAGTCTTTGGGAGATAGTGGGGTTGAGGTTTAATTTATAGGATGGACTAGGGCTTTTTTCCAAGAAGTCGGGAACACTGCGTTTTGTAGTGAAAAAATATATATGAAAAGTAGGACAGGTAGGATATCGATGAGGCATAGTTTGAGTAGTTTGACGGGTATCTTGTCAAAGCCAGTAGAACTGGAGCGGGATTTAAGAACGGAGGAAATAATGCCGGTAGGTGAAATCTCTAAGAAATAAAAATTGTCGGGGTTGAAGGATGGCGTTTGTGAAAAGACGGAGGAGGAAGATTTTGATGTGTTAATGATGCGGACAAAAATACGAATTCAATTCATTGGGAGAAGCAGGAAAGGCTTTAGAGGATGTTGTATTGCAGAGGGAGAGCTTTCGGAGGAGTTTCCATTAGATTTAGGATCGGGAGCAGTGGAAAAGGCTTCGTAGAAATATTTGGATTTTGCTTGTCTGATTGTAGACTGTGTCAAATTGCGAAGAACCCTGAACGCTTGGTAGTCTTCTGTAAGTCTCGTGCGTCTAAATCGTCTATGGGCAGCATCACGTTTCCTTTGCAGGTCTTTAATTTTTTGACACATCCAAGGAGCAGGGTAGTGACGGAAGGTTAAAGTTTTGAGTGGGGCATCGGTATCCAGGATGCTTTTGAGATTGGCGGTGAGTATGTCGACCATTTAATCGATGGTGGAACAGGAATAAATTTGGTTCCAATTCAGGATTTCGAGGGAAGGAGATATAGATTCAGGGGTGAGTCCATCTAGGCTGCGAAAAGTTATGGTTTTCGGTAGGATTTCTGGAATTTGGATATTGTTTGAAATTTGGATTAAATCATGAGAGGACAAAAATGGGGCAGGTAATTGTGAGGAGGAAAGGAGTCTCTGCAGTGAGTCAATGATGAACAAGTCTAACCAGGTATCAGATAGGAGAGTGTGATGGGTGAGAGAGAATGGAACAATGGAGAGGTGTAGAGAGTAGAAAAAGTTTTCAAGGTACAGTTTATCATTGGATTGGACCAGAAGATTGGTATTAAACTCACCGGAGATTATGATGTGGTTGTAGAGGGGAACATGGTTGTAAAGGACCGACTCCAAGATAGGACCAAAAGGGACCAAAGTGGGGCGATACACTACAACGTATAGGAGAGGATTTGGGTTGCATAAAATTTCGACGAGAAGAAATTCTATGTGAGGGAAATTGGATGCTGGGGAAGACTCCAGGATGCGTTATTTTAGGGATTTGTGGGCGTAAACACCTCCACCAGTCCGGTCAACTCGGTCTTGGCGGAGGAAGGAATAGTCAGGTAAGGAAACAGTGGAGGTCGGGATATGGGGTGTTAGCCATGTTTCTGAGATTCCAACGGTGTGGAAAAAGTTATGGGTAAAATACAGATGAAATTCATCAAAGTGAGCGGGCAAGGATTGGGAGTTGATGTGGCAGGAGGTTAGGACACTAGACATGATGGGGAAGCAGAAGAGAAGCTCTCAGTATTTGAGGAGAGGAAACTATAAGGAAAAATTTTATTGACAAAGCTAATTGAAAAGTTTGAGAGTGCAGATGAAAGATTATTAGGGGCGAGTTATTACTAAAAACCGCTATAATTCTAGATACTAAAAAATAGATAATAAAATTAGAGAATAATGAAAGGAAATATAATACGTAAATAATGTCATAAATTAAGCAATAGACAAAAAAAAGAAGAGAAAAGAGAAGATAAAAAATGAAAATTGATTTTATATGAAAAAGGAAAATTAATTTCGCGATTAATTTCTTGTTTCTTGGGAAAAAATAGTTTTTTTTAAAAAACCTTGAGTTTGTCAGAGTGATTCAAAATGAGCCAGTGAGCACCGGTGTGAGAGCCATGGTTATTCATGCAGCTTGAGGGCATACCGGTCTTCAGTAGTCAGTCGAATACATCCAGAATAATAAAAAAAAAAAAAATTAAAAATTGAAGTTCAAAATATTCCGTAGAAAGTTGAAAAATGTATATATATATATAAAATCTAATTTGATAGTTATAACTTCACAGGCCGCCTCCGCCTGGCGTAGAGCTCTCTCTGCATTCAATGAGCAACTGCAGATGGCAATGCCATCGGCATACGCCGCCACAGTAGCTTTTTTGTATTTGGCACCAACGATTTCCGCCATATAAACTAAGAATAGTATCGGTGATAGCACAGACCCTAGAGATACACCACATGTAAGTGGAAAGGGGTAGGACAGCTCTTCGCCGACTCGTACCTTTATTGAACGTTGTGTTAGAAAGGACCTTATGAAAGTATAGAGCTGCTCGGTAAACTCGTTGTCCTGCAGTGTCTTACATAGAAGACGATGGGACACTGAGTCGAACGCCTCCGTGCAGTCTATAGATATCAAAGCGGTAGTCTCGTTCTTAACTGTGTTCTTACTTTGTTCCGCATGTAGCTTCGCCAGATTCGCCATGTAGATTGTAGTTTCGCCGGGTACAGTCCGGCCTAGAATCCGGTCTGTTCCGGTGAGATTTACGCTATTTCTGAGCATTAGGTTTTGAGATAATTAAGGATAATTTTCTCAAAAACTTTGCCTATGTGCGGAAGTAAGCTAATAGGCCGGTAGTCGACTGGTTTCTTACCGTTTCTCGGTGGCTTCAGCAGCAAAAAGAGGACAGCTCTTTTCCATGCCTCAGGAAAGTATCCTAATCTGAGACAGGAGTTGTAGAGGTTCATCAGGTGAGCTATGCCTCTTCTTGGTAATTGTTTTTGTAATTATAATAAAAATATTTAAAAATTAAAACAATTAATAAAAAATTATAATTATTATTTAAATTTAAACTCTATTTGCTTGGATGCTCACCCAAAGATAAATATATCTAATATTTTTTGTTTGTATTTCCGTGATTAATATAACATATCTTCGATATAATAAAAAAGATATTGATAAGAATATAAACAATTAGAATCAATCAATATTGCACAATTTATAATCTACGCAATTTTTATATTAGCAATCATTTAATAAACTAATAATAGAAAAACACGGCTTGGTGAATACAGAATTCAAGACAATCACCTTTATCTAAAAATATTTACACTGCATTTTTTCGGATGACTAACAATTTTGTTTAGATTAGTAAGTTTAAATGTATTGTAATTCACACTGGTTTTTACGATAGTTAGGCTAGTTTTCAAAAATGTATAAGTATTAAGTTTTAACTTATGGACCGGAAACCCGGCCTCTGTCCAGGGCAGATGCCAACAGTTTACTGCTTCGAAAGAAAAATATTAAGAAGGATGTTTGGAGCTGTAAGAGTTGGCGATCAGTTTAGACTCAGACAGAATTCAGAGCTGCATCTGATATATAAGGAGCCTGACGTGGTGAAACATATAAGAATAGCTAGACTGGGATGGGCTGGACATGTGGCCAGAATGGAGGACGACGCTACCCTGAATAGACTGTTGTTTGGGTTCGTGGACGGAAAAAGAAAACGTGGGCGTCCACGACTTAGATGAGCAGATGAAGTCGAGAGTGATGCAGGCAGCAACATTGGATCCAGAGCTTGAAGGACCTCGGGACAGGACAAAACAGAGTGGAGACGACGCCTTGATGCGGCCAGGACCCTTGCTTGGTTGTAGAGCCAGTGTTAAAAAAGAAGTATTAAGGAAAAAACAATGCTTGGTGGTGGTTATTGAAAATAATCTAATACATTCTATTATGTGCTTCATCATCGTCATCGTCCGTGGCACTACAACTCCTGTAGAGTCAAGGCGTCCAGCAGCTTGGTTCACCAGTTTTTTATATTGGTTGCCAATGCTTTCCAATTGCGGATTCCCAAGATGGGCATCCGCCGCCACTCCATCCGCAATTACCTGTGATCCAAGATACACAAATTCTTTCACCCTTTCGAATGTAAAGCCTCCAGCCATAAAATATGATGGTTCGTGCACATCCAGTTATGGGCCCGCATGCATATACATATTTGGTTTTTGATTCATTGACCTCTAAACCCAATCAAGCCGCTACTATCTGGATACTGATGAATGCAGTTTATAAATCTGTAGGTGTTCTTGCAACAATATCTTTATATAGTTCCCCCTACTTGTATTTCAGAATTCCGCACTGTACTTTCGAGGGCCAAATTGAAGAGAAGACATGCGAGGCAATCACCCTTTCTCTGGTCACCTTGAACACGCACTGTGCATTACACCTCCTTCATCGTAGCCCTAATCACCTTATTTACGTTTCAGCTTCGGTGGTATTCCCATTTCCAGAAGCTCCTTGAACAGCACGTTCTTCTTTATACTGTCATAGGCCATTCGGAAGTCATGAACAGTTAGTATGTGGATATTATACTCCCTGCACCTCTCCAGAATGGTTCTAATGGAGAATATCTGATCTATGGTACCCATTCCTCCATGAAGCCCGTCTGGTACTTTCCTATATTCTGCTCGGATATACTACGACAATTAAGACAATCAAGCACATCCCCCTTCTTGTAAATCGGGCATATAAGGAGAACACCGAAGTAATGTAGCCATTGTTCCTGAACCTGCCTCCTATTTGTGTTGAGATTGCGCTCTTTGTCTCTACGGGTATTTATTCTAGGCTTGAATGTCTTTTGGCCGTTGTTTATTTCTTGGAAAATGTTTCTCACCTCATTACTATTCCGGAGGTCTTCCATCTGCTGGAGGCGTTCCCGGTGCTATGCCCTCTTTTTCCTCTGGTGGGTGTGTTTCTCTTCCCTTCATCTGGATCTATATTCCTCCACTGAGCTTCTTGTATGCCTTCGCTGTAACATTGCTCTATAAGCACGGTTCTTCTGGCTGGTCACTCCTTCCCATTCTTCCTTAGTTGCAAGGGCACTTTCTTAGTTGGTCACCAAGTCACGGAAGGATCGTCAGGTCCCAAACCACAGTAGTAAGCACATTACATATTTTACCTGTCATTGCTAGATTAGAACCCGAAACCTTCGGCATACCAACTCAGCCCACTACCCTCCTCCCAACGGTTAATTAATTTTAAATTAAGTGATAATCAAACGGTCAATTTACTATAATTAATTAATTTTTAATATTGCTATTAATATTACAGGCTCTATTTTATTTTCTAGTTTTACTTTAAGTAGCCGGTTTAATTAAATTATTATATTTGCTTTAATTTATATTATAATAATAGCCATCATGTTTTTTAATCCATATTTTAATTAATTGGTTTTATTAACGGTTAATATTTATTATACTAGTTATTATAGCCATAATTTTGTTTTCTAGCCTAACTTTACGTAACGAGACTAATTATGGGCCAATATTTACTTTAAATTAAATATTATTATAGCCTTCATTTTGTTTTTAAATCCTTACTAACGTCATTAATGACACAACACAACATTAAATCCTAATCATACGACCACGAGAGGAAATTCTGTGTATAATTGACTAATTTTCTAACTTTTCAACACAACGAGTTATGAGCTGCGCTTGTCCTCCTCAAAATCACCATATTATTAGGCAGTTCTTCATTAACATTTTTACTTTCCTATTAATTTTGATTTTATAGGATTTGTTATGCTTTCCCTAATCATTGTACAGATCTAGAAAATCCGTTTTTTTTTAGACTATGAAGAATATACAAATTAGAGGGTATTGATTTAAATATTGTTTTCAATATATTAGCAGCCGCGGATGGAACCTTTGAGATCCTTTCGCCCAGAGTCTGTAAAGTAGGTACCCCCTAATTGGGGGATCGGACAAATAGCATGCGTACACAACCGTTGGTCTAGAAACAGTACAATTTGTAGTTCAGTGTTGTCTCTAAAATTAAAATTAAATCTAATTATTCTTATATTACAAATATAAGTCATATACAATATTTATCATACGTCAGGGGTCGGCAACCGGCGGCCCGTGGACTATCTCGGTGTGGCCCGCAAGAAATAATGGATACTGTAACATACACTGTCAATTTTATAAGAAGAAATGGGCTCACACACCCTCAGTTCCAAAAGTTTTTGGAAGATCTGGAAGCTGATCATGGCGACGTGATTTACTACTGTGAAGTGAGGCGGCTCAGTCGATGTGCCGTTTTGGAACGTTTTTTTGATTAGTCGAAGAGCTTACTAAAAAGCAGTGGAATATCAATCTGGGTTTTTTGACCAATTTTGATAATTTGACTATGGAACTGAATCAGCTCAACAAACGCTTGCAGGGAAAATGCGATTGCGATGATTTGCGATATGTATTCAGATGTAAAGTCAAGAAACTGAAACTGTTTATCAAGCATATTGGTGAAAGAGAGCTTGACCATTTTCCTAATTGCAAGAAAGCCGTGGAAGAAGCTGGAGATAATTTTGAGTGGCAATATATTATAATGAGAAACGTGTTATCACAACTACAAACTGAATTTCTAAATCGATTCACCGACTTTAAAAAGATCATGCTTAACATGGAAATTTTCCAAAACCCTTTTGCAATTGATATTAATGATGTACCGAGCAATTTGCAAATGAACATTGTAGATTTTCAAAGTAATAGCACACTTAAAACGGCATTTAAGGAAAGTACTGACTTGGTACAGTTCTATGGAGGTTTTAGTTCTGAAAAGTTCAAAGAATTGAAAACGTTTGCTCAGCAAATAATTACTATGTTTGGTAGTACGTATTTGTGTGAGCGGACTTTGTCAATCCTTAACTGCCGCAAAAATAAGAATTGTTAGCTGTTAACAGATGAACATTTAGACGCGATACTGTGCTTGTCAACGACTAAAATGAAAGCAATCGCAAAAATCTCACTAGTTCTTACTTTTATGTTAGTAATTAAATTTAAATAGACATGATTATATGAATATATAGACGAGTAGGTATGATTAAAAATGTAGATATGCGTTTTATTTCAAATACTAAAATTACATGTCCGTACATATCAAAAACGTGCGGCCCGCACTTATACTCTGGCAACATTTGTGGCCCTCATATACCAAAAGGTTTCCGACCCCTGTTATACGTTATAGTAAATGGTGTATACATAAAAAATGATAGAAATCCATGATTAACGAGAAACATTGTAAAAGAAATTTCAGATACTTATAGAACATGAGCTTTAAAAACACAAGTTTTCTGGCCAGAATTATCATTTTAGGGGGCCACGATTTTAAAATAATATTGCGTTTAAATAGGCCTATAAATTTAGCAATCTCGTGTTCTATAATAATCTAATCTGTGTTGCTTTTAACATTTCTCGTTTAATTTTGTTTTGATGATTCGATAAAAAATAAAAATATTTCGCTTGAGTTTGGTCTACCGACTTTGTAGGAGAACAAAAAGGCTCAGCAAGTGTATTTTTTTTATTAACTTATGAATTTCAGTAATAAACACTTACGATATTTGAAAATAAATAAATAAATATGCAATTCAAATAAAAAATTGCATGATTACTTAAATGAAACTTAAATCTTACAAAAATTCAGGATAAAAGTACTTGCACACCACACCTTTTCCTTCATTTTTTTTTTAAATTTAACATACTTTATGTAGTCCGTTAGCACCAATAACCCGTTGAACTAGGTTTTTAATTAATTTTGGATTGATTTGTTCCCATTCTTACTAAAAGATAATTGAGGTGGTCCCTTCCGGTTATGTGGTGTTTCGTACGTTTTGGTCTAACATGTGCTATAAATTTTCAGCTATATTCAAGTTTGGTCATTGTAGAAGGATGTGCAGTTGTTGACAAGCATTGAATATTAATAAATCTTTAGTTTTGTTGACTCAATGTTTCGGATCATTTCCCTGCTGGAAAAATAACTGATGCTGGATGCCCACTTGCTTAGAGGTTTCTGCGCGAAATCCTCGCATAACCTTCTGCATTTAGAACCCCCTCAATAGGAGCATAATTACTTACTCCTTTATAGGCTACGCATTTCCAAACCATTATATTCCTATTCTCATGTTTCGTAATTATCGCAATGTTTTGCTTCAGATCTTCGATTATCCTTCGCCGAATTGTCTTTCGTCCATCCGATCCAACAAATTAAACGTACTTTTTAAATATTTTTATTTGAAAAGAAATTGAAAATTGAAAAATTAAACTTACCCTCGTCAGAGAACAACTAAATTTTCCCAAAGACTTTAAAAATTCTGAATATTCTTTGCCGTTCTCGTAATTACACACGTTCTAGTAGTTGACCTCATTAGTTAGGGCACCTGCTCTTACAGGTGGCTTTTTATGTGTTTCAATTCTCTCTATTTTCCATTAACTTTCCTGTTACTACCTTCGCACCGGTTTTTAGCAGTTCAGCTTGTTTTTCATATTTCTTAATCACCTACCTTAACCTGACCAAATGAATAGCCGAAAAATTGGATAATTCGCGATACGATTTTTTGTAGTTTCATAATAAAATCACTATCTCGGGTGTGGCGGCACTCAGTTCACTTGTTTATGGCATTATTAATTGAAAGATCTCACCCGATTGAAATATTTTGGAATAGTGATAGGAAATAACATGATTATACCCTAGTAAGTAAACAACAATAAACGAACCTTCGTATTTAAGTCCAATGGAATAAAGTGTGCAAATAATTTTTTCCTGGCGTTCATGTTATTTTTCAATACCATTTTATTAACTTTTTCTGAATTTTTTTTTTTATTTGTCAACAGTCTCATTGTAACTCTACACACTTCCCCCATCTCTGTAACCCGTCCAAAAAGTACTCGGCGTTTTACTCTACAAAAAAAATTGCTCACGAAGGTTATTGCCTCTTCATTTGATAAAAATCTCTGCCCTCCGAGCACAATTTTTAGATGAGGGAACAAAAAGATTCGTATGGGGATAGATCTGGTGAGTAAGAAGTTGAAACCATAATTCGTGGATTTTCACTATGGCAAACCGCTGAGGTTTGAGACGGTGAAACAGGATTTTCTTTTTCTGCAAATGTTGCCGTTTTTCCGCAAGTTCTGCCTTCAGCTTGTCAAGTAATGATCCGCAGTATGCTCCTATAATGGTTTTTCCTTTTTGAAGATAATCCATTAAAATAACTCCATGACTATCCCAAAAAACAGTCGCCATCACTTTCCCCGCCGAGAAAACAGTTTTTGCTTTTTTTGGAGCTGGTTCCCCCTTTGCAGTCCACTCCTTGGACTGTCTTTTTGTTTCGGGCGTATAATGGCATATCCAAGTTTCATCTACAGCAATTAATCGGCGCCAAATCTGGGATGTATTGCGCCTAAACTGAGCCAACAGAGCGTTGGAAATGTTCATTCAAGCAAACGCGGCACCCAACGTGCGGACAGCATTCTCATATCTAAATGTTGATTTAATATGTAACAAGCACGTTCTTTTGACATGCTCATAGCCTCTGCTATCTCACACTTCATAATTCGGCGGTCGTCTTGCACCATTTGGTGAACTTTGGCGATATTCGACAGACATTTTTCAGACCACCCTCGTATACTATTATTTAACAACTCTTAATTATAATTAATATTGGGTGAACTTGAAGAATTGTTTTTAATATTTCAATTTATTATAAAAAGAAAAAAACGGGGTGTGCAAATACATTACCACCTGACTAACAGGATTTTTTCTCACTTAGCACTATGAAACTGATTAAATCTATGTCCTGCCAAATGTATTTTTCTAAAAGAGCTCTTTCTGTTGTGTTTTTTTTTATATGGAGATTTGATGATAATATGATTGGGTTTTTGAGGCTTGCGTCTAAATATATTCAATGCAGGTCAACTGATCTTGAGGTCATCTGAATGATACCAATGCTATATAAGCTTTTAATCTATAATCTTTTAGTTCTTATCTTATACTTGAAATAGTAGTTTAAAACGTTATTATAAATTGAAAGCGAGGTTTGGAGATGAAGATTCATCTTGAAGATAAACTGAACTACTTAATATCTTTACTAGTTATAATACTAATATTTTTATATCGTGCATTGCAATTAGATTTGTGACGGAAAGAACAATGAGTTTATTTGAAAACTTACAAATTTCCCTAGAAATAAGTTTTTCTAAACAAATGAAATTATGTTTGATTTATTTTCACAAAACGCTGTACACATTCCAAGCGGGACCTAATACATAAATTGAACTGGCGTATCCGAATTAACTGTTGTTATAGGCCATAATTGGAAATTTATATATAAAATGGATATTTCATAGTCAATTTCAAATATATAATAATTACTATTGCTTAATGTGTTTCCATAAAGAGTGGTGTAAAACACAGGAAAAGGGTTAAACATGATGAATGGACGTTTTGTTTATCTGAGAGGTGGGATAAACTTCAAACGTTACTCGAGGAATTTTCTGCAGCCTTGGAATTTCTCCATTTTAACTCAGAGCGTTGACGGATGATGTCCTCATAAGGTCAGTATCTTTCGTTAATTTTAATAAAAATTATATTAGGCTATTGGAATATTTCACTAAGCTATTAAATTTATAAAATTACTTTAACTCCCATAGTTGTTATAATTTTTATATCTTATTTTTTCTGTCAACTCAAAGTGCAAATAATTCTTAACGATTAATTTAATTATAATATATTTTACTATTCGTAAAAATTTAAATTAATTGTCTAATCCAATTACTAAATATTATATATGAGCCGTTCAGGACCAAAAGCGGGTCCTCCGAAATTTAAAATATTGATTTTTTCACATTTTTCACTAGTCTAACATAAACTCTGCCACCTTATTTCTTATGGTTTTAGTCCGGTTTTGAACTAAAGTTTTGTGAGCAAAAAGCATTGCTTGAATAAACTAGCGAAAAGGATTTTTTTTTTAATTTGAAGTTATCAGTTTTCGACCCTGAACGCTTAAAATATAATATTAATGTAACATTTATAATTTATTTACTGGATAAAAAAAAATATTACACGGTGATCGCGATCACTAACAACTTTTTTACACATTGAAGAGAAATAATATAGCTTATATAAATAATATATTTCATATAAGGTGCATTAAAAATACTTTAAATAACATTTTATCAATTAATGTATATTTTTAATAGTTTATAAAAAAAAAAATGTCACTAAACTTCCTTTGTTTATTGGTTAAAGTTGAGTTTTTTTTGTTAGTTTTGAGTACTTATATCGGGAATCTTGTCTTACTTAGCAATATGACACCCCTTCAAATTCATATGCTGCCCAATTGGAATTTTTCCAAACGAGCTCTTTCTGCCGTTTTTTTTTTTTTATTACGGAGATTTCCTGATGATATGATTGAAGAAAATCTTAGTTATGTTAATTGAATACACACAGATGTTTCAATTTGGGAACAACTGTACAACTAAAGTTGTTTACTTACGTCAAATCCTACGTGGCCTGTCTAATTAACTATTTCTCTACAAACGTCTTATCAAACAAATTGACAAATGGTAAACGGTACCGCATTAAAAACTGAAAGTGGTTTAATCTGGTTAACTACTTAACGCATAGTTGACTCTTGATTGCGGTAGGATATCTTTAATAATTTTTAGAAGCATTGAGAAAAATCCTTCACCAACATTCCTTAAAGCATGAGCGCCTACTTCTTCCGACACACAGACTGGTATTTTGACCGAAAACATGCCCAAAAATCAACTTACACTCCCAGGCCTAGGATAGTGGCCTAAATCAGACAGATAACATGCCCATCTTTTAACGAACCCGATACTGGATTGACCACCCAAGTCCGCCGTACCACCAGTCGGAACTTAGCACTCACTGTTTACGCACGTCTTTGTTCCCCGACATTTCACAAAAAAAACGGTATTTTCGCTTTGTTTTCTTATTTTAAAAATCATTTTAGCAAAAAAAAATTATATGGATCATCAATCAAGGTATGTAACAAATTTATTAGGCATATCTAGTAGTATAACTGTTTACCTAAAAATATTTGACTTTTTTCATGTCTTTTCGCAAACATTTGTATTTTTGAATGCAATCAACTCCCCACAACAGCATCAGACCTACATGTTATAATACTTTAGTATGTCTACTATAACTTTAGCGATTAAAAAGAGTCACAAGTATTCACATCACAGAAATAAATACCCTCTAAACACACCCTTCCTTGCGATTTTAAATAACATGTGTTCTACATATTGGTCATTCCGTCATGTCTATGACCAGAAAACAGCTGCACAAGATAGTCAGAGGACGCTCACAACGACGGCTTCAAAAAACTATTAAGGTGTTTAAAGTAGTTTATAGACGAAAATGGCTTGCATTTAATATCACAGAAGCTCGTTTTGTTGATAAGAACAAAGAATGGCTTAACGAATATAAATATATAATATGAAAAATATATATAATAATGTTATAAAAACTTCTTTTTTCCGTAAAATTGATTAACCTTCACTTTATTGTCTTCCGCAATACGTTTTTAGTAATTTAAAACCCTTTTGACAAGAAAAAAGTGCCAATACATCTTTGCCAGGTTTTAGGTCAAAATACCAGTCTGTGCGACTATTTCATTTCGCTATCCGAGTTCATTGGAAACATTAATGTCAGTTCGGCAGGTTGTCGCTTCGAGTTGAATTACAAGACATTTTAATTTTCATTTGTTTCCTTTTTAATATTCTCCAAAAATACAAATTATCGTGAGTTTTAGTATGGAATTTTGGGAAATGTGTAAATTTCGGTAATCATTTCATTATTAAATAAACATTTCAACTAATATTTTGAATAATGTATGTTTGTTGAAAGGTTTATTTCCTGGAAATAAAAATGAAACGAACGTTAAAACTTGTAACTCGACACGAAGCGATAACCTACGGAACTGATTGTCAAGTCTGCTGAACCGTCTAGAATTCAATATTGTCTGGCGAGAGATTTTAGCTCCTTTGTCGAAGCGAAGCCAAAAAGCATTCTCGAATTGTATGTTTAGTGAACTTAAAAAAAAAGTTATTTATTGTTGTGGCTATGGAAATATGAAGCGCAGGAAGAAACTGGAATAAAAAGTTCATGGGACTTTTTGGCACTGGATTCATGTTTGACTATATGTATAAAGGAAAACGTGGAAATCCTAATCCCTGTGTATATTTATGTCAGAGGTCATAAATGTGACCATTTAGATGGCAAATTTAAAATTACTACTGAAATAATTAAAACCCAATTGTTGTGAGAAATAAATACATACTACGTAATGGCAATACATGTCTATAAGCATTTTTTCAATCTGTGAAGTGGGAAGTAAATAAAGTTCCAAGACGCGGAGAACAATTAGTAAGCCAGACAATTAGTAATTTCCCAAGTATTCGGCGACTTGCTGATGACACCTCAAAATAGAACGGCCTGATTTAGTTAGAATCACAGTATTATAGGTACCCACAATTAAATGATCCGTAGCGTTTACTTGTCTAATTTCTCACAATCCCTCACTCCCTGTTCCCCATCGTCTTCCCTATTCTACCTCAATCTCAATCAGCAGCTCTTGCTCAGTATATTAGTCGCAACCGCTGAGAAAAACCCAACGTAAAAAATCTCAAAGAATCCTTCAAAAACGAGGGACATAGTATCCAAATAAATACCTCCGAGAGTTCCCCGATGAGACATTTAAAAGTGATTCTCCCGTATTATATTGTTCCTGTTGCGATATAGTAGTGTCGACTTCACAAGGTTCTTTGGTTACACAACATATCGGAACAGCTAAACATGAGAGGAATAACGAGAGAAGTTCAAAGCTGCAACATCCATTCTAAGATATGTGAATTCATTACAGCTTCTCCTGCTGATTCATCACGTGAATCAACTTTTAATACAGATTAATTCCGCGCATTAATCAGAGAAGACATTCCCTTTCGCAAAATCAATAATCCTTATTTTGAGAAGTTCTTAGAGCGATACACTGACAAAAACACCCGATGAAGGCACATTAAGGAAAAATTGTTTGAAATGTATTGATATGGAAACCCTTGCTAAAATTCGAAACGAAGTAAAAATTAGTAGTGTTTTGATCGACAAAACCACTGATGTTGCAGGGAGATACATTGCCAATATAGTAGACCATGTCCAGATTTACCTGCACCACAGTTTCTCTTAAATTGTGAACTTTTAGAAAAATGCAACATCTACTATTGCACGTTTTTTTAACGACTCGATGTTTCTTCTTTGGCCAAGTGGTGTTTGACACAAAAATGTTCAGCTATTTTTATAAGACGCTCCTCTATATAAGATGAAAGCAGGGAGCTGCCTTGAATGTGTCTTAACCGAATATAATACATCTCACATGCATTTCGCCGAGTTGCAGACATTGTCAGAATTAGCTGTTTTGATTTTGGCATTTTAATGTCAAATGTTAAAAAAAAAAAAATTAAAAATTAGGGGCTGCCTTGAATGTGTCTTAACCGAATATAATACATCTCACATGCATTTCGCCGAGTTGCAGACATTGTCAGAATTAGCTGTTTTGATTTTGGCATTTTAATGTCAAATGTTAAAAAAAAAAAATTAAAAGCCCAAAAGATTCAAAAGAGTCAAGGAGCTTTTTCCAGACTTATCTTTGCCTCCTCAGCCAATAATTAGAGGAGGTAGCCGAATATTACTGATACTACTTCGAAAACATTAAAGACGTTCTGTCCAAACTAAATGCGGACTCGTCTGCAGCAATATAAAAATCTAAATCCGTGGTGCATGCCACTGTCCGAGATCGTTGCTTAGTTGAAAACGATATACAGAAGCTAGAAGAAGCATCTGGAGAAGTTAGAATGAAAATGAAGTAGAAATTCCAAGATGTGCTGAGGAAAAACCCAGGCTGGAAAGAAATAACGCTCATGGCGAAAATCCACAGGGGACTGGACGTGCTAAATCATGAAGAAGAATTTTCACCATTTCCTACAGCTAGCTTCAAGTACACTCCATTGACTTTGATGGATGTTGACCAATCCTTCAGTCGTAACAAAGCGATTTTAAGAACCCGGTCTCTTTTATTTGAAAATTTAAAAATCTATGTTGTTTCCAAAAAATTCAAACAAAATTTTGTAATCTATTTTTATTAATTGTTATTTTTATGGTAATTATTTTTAAATAAAGCATTTTCCTCTGTTTTTGATTTTACACATTCTCCCCTTTTACTTACATATTATTAATAAAATAACCGCATATTTCACAATTTTTATTACATATAAATTCGGGCCCTAATGATGATATATGTCTTTGAATTGAAATGCATTTCTTGATAAAATGATTACCGAATAAACACATTTCCCATAATTTCACTCTTTTTTCCATACTAAAACTCATTATTATTTTTATTATCGAGAATATTAAAAATGAAACGAAAGGAAAGTTGTGACAATCAGCTTAAAAAGATTATGTGTTTTTTTAATTACATTATTAATAATAAAATAAATATCAAAACATTATCAAGTAATTACAAGCATATCTGTTCGTATTTGAGTAAATAGGCTGCACAGAAGATAGGAGATTTTTTTAACAGATATTCGACGCATTCCATGTTTTTTTTTTATGATGGTAGTCTCTGATCATTATATAATGCTATTGCATTAAAAGTAGTATTTTCTTATTTTTCTCGACAGTATGATAGGTTATTCTATATCCAGAATTTTTTTTTCCTGCTTTTCATAATCTTTTTGGCTTTCATGGTTTTAAATATCTTAATTACTATAAATGCTGTTACGATAAATACTTTACATACTATTCGTGGTATATTGTTTCAGATCCTCAACATGGGACTTGTTACAAGTGATTGGAAGATTGACGTGTTGATAGCTATCACCACTTTGTGCATTTTACTTTATTTGAAAATCAAAAGCATATATTTGTATTTCGAAAAGAGGAACATCCCATATCAGAAACCTACATTTTTGTTAGGCAGCGAACCTGATGGAATACTGTTTAAAGAACACTTTGGTGAGTCCCATTTTCAAATTAACATCATTTACATTCCCCATGTTGTTTTTTATTTCAGGTGAAAGCTAGATTATAAGTGAGGAACAAAAGGAGGAATACTTTAATAAAATATTTTTTACTATCATTTTCTTTAATTACTTAAAAATAATATAATATAATTTAAATTATTTAAATGTAAGGGGTTGGACCAATACTGAAACATTTAGTTATGTTATACAATGATTTCAATGAGTGCCTAAGAAACTGATTCTACTTCAATCGACAACATAAAATTTACTGTGCTTTATATATGATTTAATTAGTGTATAAATACACCACTTCATATAATTTTAATTCAAAATTCTAATGGACTTTTTTTTTTCAGTATCCAACTATCCATCTTGAATATTTTTCTTATTATTTAAGACTTGTGCTGGTCTTCGTTTGTAGGAACTAAAAATGACAATATTTTTCTGTGAAGAATTGTAGTGCAATATTTTTGTATTCATTTTCGGAAATGAAATGGTTTCGTGTATTTTTTCTATAACTATAAGAACGATATACTTACATACTCATCACTATTATCTAGTGAAGCTTCATAGATATTAGTAGAAACACTATTAGTAGAAACACTAATATCTATGAAGCTGATTTTTTTTCTTTACTTTTTCCGTTATCACAAAAAAAAATATGGATGATTGTTAATGTCAGTAAGAATTTTTATACAAGTAAGGATGTTGATATTGATTGGAATAATAGCTCGTTTCAACAAATATTTCTTATAAATTCTCTTAAACTGAATAAATAAATACAGACGTGAAGAGTTAAATGTTACTTTCGGCCATTTTCATCAAAGTTGTAAAAAAGTGTGTGAAATCGATTACTTAAAAAACACTTCCGATTTGCCGTGTTTGACGATAAAATCCATCTAACATCCACTGAATAATCCTTCTGTATTCGGAATTATGATTTAATAGGTAATTATATCTGCCACTAGTACTGCATTTTTGAGTATTTTCTGGCATTCTGTTGTGTTTTCTAAAAAATCTCGTGTAATCCCATGTTTCTGCTTTTCTTGTATTATTTGTTCTGTGTAGCCTTGTTTGAATTCCTAGCCTATAATTTTGGTGAAAATTTTGTTGTTTAGTCTCTCGTCGTTTATCCCCTTCATGTGACCATTAAATCTTAGTTTTCATGCCCTCATTTCTGCTTCAAAGTCGCTGATTTCACAGTAAAATTCTTTGTTGGATTTTAGCCTGCTTCCTTCTGATGTTATTTTGAGCCTGTGAATTCTCCTAAGAATCCTTCTCTCTACTTTAAAAAGTTTTTCTAAATTGGGAAAGTACATAGTCTCGGTCCCGTACAAATCACTGGTTTTATCACTGTATTTTATTGCCTGATTTTGGCCTTTTTGTAGCGGCATTTTTTATTATACATTCTACTCGTTAAGTAGTATAAATTCTCCAAATTTTTAATTCTGTACTCTATGCTTTCTTTTTCTGACAAATCTCCACTGATTGTTTCCCCCAGATATTTAAAAATTTCAACTACCTGGATTTTACCGAATTCGATCTTCACATCTTTCTAACTAAAATGGAGGTTTGTGGTCATAAATTTGGTCCTATTGAACGGAGATTTTAAGTTAGTTTTTTCAGTTACTTTCTTCAGGGAATTTATTTTGCTTAATCGCCTTTTCTTCCGACTCTGCCTGCAGGACCAAGTCATCTGCAAAAGCTAGACATATTTCCAGGATATTGCTCTTCTGATTTCCTACTTTAGCTCCTGATGTTTCTTTTTCCCATAAAGTCTTCATGACTTTGTTGATAACAACATTGAAGAGAACAGGTGAAAGTCCGTCCCCTTGTCTCACACCGGTTTTTATCTGAAACGGTTTTCTGATATTTCCTTTTAATTTTATTTTCGATTTGGTTTCTGTTAGGGTTCTTTAGATAGATTTAGGGTCTTTTCATCGACACCATATTCCCTCAGGGTTTTGAGTAGGATTTCTCTGTCTAAGGAGTCGTATGTTTTTTCAAAATCGACGAAAGAGATAGAAAGGTTTTTCTGTGACCTATTTAGATAATATTTTATTAGAAGCTTTAGGCTAAGTATCTGTTCTTGGTAGGATCTTTCTTTTCTGAATCCTCCCTGGTATTCTCCTATTGTGTCGTATATTTGTGGTTCTATCCTCTTCAATAGGGCCGCAGAAACAATTTTGTAGGTCACCGGCAAGAGAGAAATTTTCCTATAGTTATTCACATCGGTTTTCATACCTTTTGTTGTGGAGAGGGTGGATTAGGACGGTTTTCCATTCTTCTGTGAATTTTCTCCTTAATTCCTCAGTGCAGTATTTCCACATTTCTACTAGGACGCCGTCTTCACCAGAACCTTGTATTTTAGTCCCACGATAATTTTATTTCTTCTTCGTCAGGTGGATCCGAGTCGATATTTTGCGGGGGTGTTTCTCTTATTTCAAGTTTTTCAATAGGTTCCTCACAATTTAGAAGCTCCTGGAAATACTCTGCCAGAATTACGCAGTTTTCTTCGTCTGTCAGTTTGCTGTCTCTTTTCTTTAGTGCAAGTCCTCTGGGGCAGAATCCCATCAGTCTTCCCTCAAACGCTTTGAAAAGTCTGGTGTTGTCCTTTTTAAAGTTTTCCTCTAATTCCATCAGTTGTTCACTAAGAAATTTTTTCTTTGGTTCTCTTAATATTTTTTGTCTGGTTTTGTTAATTCTTGGTGTTTTTGTGATCTTTTTTAACCGTTACAATTACGTAGTCTGATGTTACGCTAATTCCTCTTTTTAATCTGGTTTGGGTTTTCTTTATAATGGATTTTCTGATTCGGATTTTCTATATAATTCTCTTCGATATCCCCACATGGTGTCCTCACGTTATTCCCAGGGGAAACCCAGGTCTTTTTTTTTACTGGGTTTGCCTTGTAGAAAGTGGACATAATTCTCAGTTCTTAGTCCCGCACTTTGACAGAGTTTAACTAGTCTAAGACCAGTTGGTTCTCTGATGTGCCGGATAGCCCTTATTTGCCGGATTCTCCTATATATTTCTTTCCCCGCCTGAGTTGGGCGTTAAAGTCACCCAGAAGAATTTTCACATACGTGTACATAGATATATAGATAAATGTCGGCAAATCAGATAGGCTTTTTTAAAAAGAAAGCTTTATTAAGAAGAACAAACAAAACTGATAAGGTACATAAACTGACAGAGTAACAGCCTAATTCTATCTAAGTCTAATGGGAACTCTCTACATCTAATTTAGGAGGGGATTATATAGGCATGAATATGTCTTAGCTAGTTTCTAAGAAGGACACCTGCGGATGACCTGCTATTCTTAGAAAGCCACCTGCAGCTATCCCTTTGCTATATATATACCACCCTTATATATAGGTATACATTTTTCATATATAGATAATGAAAAGTAAATAAGATACATTTTCAAGAATGGTTTTCAGCAGAATAAACAAGAATGATAAACCTGAGAGATGAATCTCTTATCCTTATTATCTTTTGAAGTATTTAAAGTTTCGATACATGCTAAATTACGTGATTTTTTTGCTACTAGTTTACTTATTAAATAGGTGATATGTGAGGACAAAAAAATCTAGAAAACGTTATCATAATTTTAATTTCATTTTGATATAAGCAAAGTTATCAGAATAAGAGACATTTCCCTAAAACTCATCTTAAAATTTTAAAACTATTTAAAATGAAAAAAATAGAATTATCAAGTTGGGCAATTTTATCCATAGTATTGAACTAAACCATTGAGATAACTCGCTAACTTAGTATTACAAAGTTGTATGATACACATGTATGAAAATGAGAAAAACTATATCCTTTTTTTTTTTTTTTTTGGATGATACCCAGTCGCGATTTTTTGACGATTTGAAGATCTATGGGTAGTTTTCGAACCATAGAACCATTTGGTATCCAAATCTCTGATTTTTGTAACGTACAAAGCTTGTAATACTAAGGTAGCGAACTGTTATTTTTTCATTTAGTATTT
Source organism: Troilus luridus (assembly GCA_964056705.1). NCBI lineage: Eukaryota > Metazoa > Arthropoda > Insecta > Hemiptera > Pentatomidae > Troilus > Troilus luridus. The sequence continues at coordinate 90,775,484 of OZ057413.1, read as the reverse complement.
TTCACCTGTATGATTAACATTGATCATGATACCTTCAATCCATGTTAAATATATTTTTATTATTATGTTTAATTTTATTTTTTTATGTCCCTTTTCTTTAACAGCCGAGAGTTGGGACAGGATTTACAAAAAACATGAAAACAGAAGGTACATAGGCTTTTTCAATGCAGTACTTCCTTTTCTAATGATTCGAGATCCAGAGTATGTAACAGAAGTCCTGAAGACCTCTTTCCAGCACTTCCCTGACAGGAACATCCTTGTAGATGGAAAAACCAACCCTCTAGATGAAAACGTATTTTTTGTAAGAGGTCACAAGTGGAAATACCTAAGAAGTAAGTTGGCTCCTCTTTTCACCCAACTTAAACTGAAGTGGATGTACGGAGAAATAGATAGATGTACTGACATTTTTGAAGAATGCTTTGATCAGTTAACTGATGGAAGAGATGTAGAAATGAAAGATATATTGGCGAGATACACTACAGACGTTATTGGTAATTTACTATTCTTATTCTCCTGCTTAAAAATATTTGGAAAATAATTATAAATCAAATTATTATTATTATTATCACTGTTCCGTTTTTTCACACTATCGTAACATCAATTAGTTATTATTACTGCGGCGTTACAACCTGGTTACGGGCCCTGGTCTCCACCAACTGCTCCTGTCACAGTCGTTTCCTACATTCCCTACATCTAGGATATCCCTCGGATCAGTCCTCACCTTAGGTCGGTCTCTTTTTCTTGTTTCTTGGAACATCAATATAAGCATTTTTTTCGGTATTTCATTTTACAATATAGTCGGAATATACCCAATTGTAATCTGCAAGTAGTTTAGACATAACCTGGATAATCTGGAAGTAGTTGAGGCATCGAACGATTCTGAGATATTTCCGCTAACAGAACTGAGCACGTGACTGTTTTCGTTGTATCTTTATGAATCGTTTTAATTTTCATGTAATCTGGACCTCTTCCATGGCACCGTAGAAACCTCATCCCAATGGGCACTAGCAAACCCCTAGTGCCTAGTGCCCCTAGTGCCTCTCAGGGTGGAGGTGCCCCAATCCAAGACTTCCCTTCCTTTCATCAATCCTTGAGTTGTGGTACATCTAGGTCTTCCTCGAGGCCGGCGTTTGATAGGCCTGGCTTTAAAAATCCGTGAGTCCTGGCCCTCATCCATTCTGCATACATGACCAAACCTTTTTTTCTTTTTTTTTTTTTTGGGCCCCCTTCCGGCCATTGCTGGGATACGGGGTTCGGCAGTGGCGGGTTAATGCGTTGGGTTTACGCACGCCCGCCACTTCCAAAAGCAACTCTTCTTTTTTTTCAACTTTATTAATAAAAACAATTACATCTTATAGGGGGGTTTCCGTATAACTATTTGGGTACAAACAAATAAATTAAAATTTCTGTGGTGCTGACCGGTGCACGGACCGGGGCAGCACCTTGAGGCCTCCTGGCCGGTCTGCATCCGTCCGGTCATCCGGCCACTCCTCTCCTTCTCTCTCCTCCTGCGGTGGTACCTCGTCTGGTGGCTCGCCGAGGGGCCGGATCCTACTAATGGTAAAATGTGCAGGCCCGACCACTTCCTTCCACCCGTAGATGAACTCCGGGAGCGCCGCCAGCCCCTGCCTCTTCACTTGAAAATTCAGGGCGTCCTCCGTGAGGTCGAGGTCCAGGGGCATCGCTCCGGTCAGCACCTGCACCGCATCGTGCGACATTGTCCTATAGGCCTTAAAGACTCTCAGCAGAGCCAGTCTCTGGATGGTCGCCAGCCTCCTCTACTGCTGAGGTTACGGCTCCACGCAGGGGATGCATACCTCAGGATACCCAAGACCACGCCTTTGTAAATGGTCATAGTTGCTGGGTACCTGTGGCCCCAAAATGCACCCCCTATTCTTCCTAATCCGTTAAGTGACAGGGTCACCCTATCTTTCAGGTATGCTAGGTGAAGGGTGGTGTCGAAGTTTCTCCTGAACTTAACGCCTAGGTACGTCACCTCCTCACCCAGTCTCACCCTCTCTCCCTGGATATCCATGCGTGGATATGATGCGTTGGGTTTACGCACGCCCGCCACTGCCAGAAAAACTCTTTATTTATAAAACTTTATTTATCAAATATTTACACATATTGGGGGGGTACCATTTAATTAATGGGAACAATTTTAAAACCTTTCTGTGGTGCTGCCCAGTGCACGGGTGTGCACCTTGCTGTTGGGGCAGCACCTTACTCTTCCTGGCTGGTCCCCATCCGTCCGGACGCCGTCCAGCACGCCTGGTCCGCCGCATCCGTCCGGTCATCCAGCCAGTCTCAAACAGTCCGGTCTCCTTCCTCGTCTCTCTCTAGTGGTGCCTCCTCTTCTGGTCGCTCTTCGTCCGGTGGCTCGCCGAGGGGCCGGACCCTGCTAATCGTGAAATGAGCAGGCCCGACCACTTCCTTCCACCCGTAGATGAACTCCCGGAAAAAGGGGTAGTTCTCCTTCTCCATCAAACGGGGGAAGTCCTCCTCGGCGAGGGCGAAGATCCCGGTTTTTCTTGACAACCTGGCTCGGTGTCCTTCCATCGTGGTGCAGGTGAGCACTACGTGCTCCGCAGTCTCAGGGACTCCACAGGCGGGGCACCGGGGGTCGATCTCTCTCCTATGCTCACTGAGCTTACCCCGGAACCCGCCGTGTCCTGTAAGGATCTGCGAGACCCAGTAGTCCGGGAGGACCCACGTCGATAACAATCTCGACTGGACGGTGGGGAAGTACTTCCTCAAGGTTGAGCCCTTCTGGCTTCCCACCCACCGTCCGTTCCACTCGTTGATCGAGTCCTCCCTCAATATCCTCTTCCATCTGTTAGGGGTCTCGCCGTTATATAGATGACCAAACTATCCCAACTGTCTGCTCTCCTCTGTTTTCCTCAGTGCAGGCACTCCCAGGTCTTCCCTCGTCCTCTCATTTTTAACTGTCCCTCCTTGTTTTGCCTGCCATTCTCCGGAGGTATTTCATTTCCGCCGCGGTAAGCCTACTTACCAGTGCTTGTCCATCGGGACCCATCTCCCACTTCCATAAATAAGGATTGGTAGGTATTAAAGATATGTAATTTTATACTACCCCCCACCATTGTTTTGCATAGTGGGTAGTATCTTGTTTGAGAGCTCTTGGTTCATTTTCCCATTTCTGCTGAACACTACTCCTGGATAGGTAAACTCCTGCACCGTCTCCAAGGTTTCTCCTCTGCAGCCAACCAAAACCTCCTCTTCTTCACGGCCGATGTGCACAAACTTGCTCTTTCCAACGTTCAATGTCATACCCTTACTTTCCAGCTCAGACTCCCACTGAAGGAATGATGACAATATCATCTGCGAAAACCATTACTTGCGCTAAGATTTCTATGTCTACTCAATAATCATCTTCGGCAAGAAGATGTGGTCCCGTGTTTGCCGGTGGGGTCTAAAAGCTGCTTGTCCCTCTTCCGATTTGTCTTCAACGATTGACCGACGTTTTCCTTTCTAGTATAGAAGAGTAAAGTTTATAGTTTATAAGTGCTGTTTCATGGTGTTGTATTCATGACCTCTCTCCAGAATGGTCCTGAAGCTGAAAATTTGTTCTAAAGCCGCTCTGGTAGCATATGGTAGTAGACGCTGGAACAAGATCTTCAAAATGATTTTATAACCAGTGTAAATCAGATTGTTTTATGAAACAGTTTCCTGATTAAAAAAAATATATAATGTGTATTATAATTTATTAAACTTAGAAGACTTTTTTTTAGCGTCCTGCGCTTTGGGAATCGAACCTCAATCTTTGAAAGATCCAGATTCAGAATTTCGAACGATTGGAAGAGATTTTTTTGATCCTAAAAAGATAGATATGTTCCTCTTGTTTTTGCGGTTTGCTATACCACGTTTACTGTTGAAGTTTAAGATCAAAACACTATCAACGAGAGTAAAAAATTTTTTCCTTACTAAAACAAAAACTATTTTACATCAGAGAAAAAGTATGGGAATAGTAAGAAAAGATTTTGTCCAACTACTTCTCGAACTGAAAGAAAAAGGAACAGTAGATTTTGATGATAAAGATGCAGAAGTGAATGAAGAGCTTAAACTATCTTCAAATGAGAAACTAGGTAATGATTTTTTTTAATATATGTAAACACTTAAATAGTGAAAAATTAACTAATATTTCTTGAATTTAATACAGGTTATTACATTGACTAACATAGTATGAGGGTTGGTGGCAATAATTGTTTTTTATTTAAATTGTAACGTTGATCCGTATGCAGTAGCTCTATCAGGTTTCTCCATATGTAAACATATGGAACATAAGTTGATTTATATGTTGATAAACATATAAATATCAACTATATTATTTGATGAATCATTAAAAAACCACGAGTTTATTTATGTAGAACAATGAGATTAATAAATTTATCTAAAATCAATTATAAATAACGGAAAACACAGAAACCGTTGATGTATATACAATATATACAAAATTATTACTTACACGATTTTGATCTGAAGGAACCATAAATAATTATAGAATAAATTTATTTACAAGTTATCAAAAATAAAATTGTGTTCATCTTTACATAGAATGCAAATTTACTTGGAAGCAAATGATGTTTACTTCTATAGAACCGTATAAAAGCATTTTAATTACGGAAGGCACTAAATATTATGGATAGAGATGATAGATATGTAGCTGCAGCACCATATTATATCTCCCGATTTTGTTATCATTCCTTTTTTTAATTCCCTCCCACTATTGAAGCAATTTTAAAGATGTATTCACGTCAATATTTGATTCTGATATTAATGCCTTTACTTTAATTTTAGTTTATTCAATAAAGTTAAATTTGTTTGTGATACATTATACATATTAACAACAGAACTGAAAAACAGCACCCTTCGTTCACACCTTGCCACACTTATGTGATTAATTCCTCAATAGAAATCCCTTTACCAGATTCCCTTTAGATTTAAGGGGTCGATTTTCCAAACAATATATTATAAGAAAGAGATTTTAATTTCTTTTTCTTAAATTATTTTTTAACCAATGGCAAACTAAGCATTTTCAGATTGTACACGAGTGCCGCCAAACTGTCTATTTGTTTATCTTATGCCTTTTTGGTCCAACAGTGTTAACTTTTTGTTTTAATATTAATTTTAAATTTATCCAATATGTTTTAGATAGTATTATAATTCAGTCTGAAAATGCTAATGCATAATTAATATTAAGTTTTGGTCAATAATTTTGACCAATTTTGTCTACATAGCTTCCTTCACTGAATCCAAATCTACCTTTAGATCAACTCATAGATCTTAATTCTATAATTTTTCTACCAAAGCTATAGATTGAGTTCTATCAAGATTGCTAAACCCTGGAAAAGCCACATTTTCTTAGGTAATTTAGTATGCGGTGCATACCATAAGATCCAGTATTATATTTCAATATTTGTGTTTGTTTATATTTTTATATACTCAAAAGAATTTAATTTTTTTTTTATTTTAGAGTTTTCGGATCATTTGTTAGCTGCGCAGTCTTTTGCATTTTTTGTGGCTGGTTTCGAAACTACGTCTACGGGACTATATTTTATATTTTATCTCCTAGCACAAAACAAAGAGATACAAGAGAGAGCGAGAAGAGAGGTAAAAGAGGTCAAAGAAAAATATGGTAAATTTACGTTTGAATCCTTGAAGGAACTCAAATTCTTGGGCAATTGCATTTCAGGTGAATGTGTATGCTTATTTAATTACTTTCTAGTTTAATATAAATGTAGTTTGTTATTGCATAAATTAACTTTGGTTGTGCTTAATTTTTAATGATGCCTTTCAATTAAGCAATTGAAAGAATATTACAAACCATTTCTCATATTTATTTTTGTTTTATGTTTTTATTAAAATATGTATTACCTTGTAAATGCTATTTACTTTACAATAAATTATTGCACTCTATCTAATTAATTTTATTTTATTCGAAAAAATACAAAGGCTATGGCTGTTATTGCACAGAGGCTTACCGGTTAGTTAATAGTAACACAAAAAAATATTTATTCAAAAATTAATATTTCTGTTGATATTTTCGGGGACATTATGACATCGACACTTAAGAACAGATTTAAATTGGAGTATTAACATACCTATACATAGTGATGCTAGGATTTCCGTGTGTTTTTTTTTTTGTTCTTTTTTTGGATTGTTCAGTGAAGATGCGGAAACTGTAATAATGAGTTAATGGCGTTGATAAATCCCATAAAGAATAAGAGCTATTACTTCGAGTGGAGCATCCTTAAAAAAATTCAAGATGGCTAAATATATGATTGTGTTGACCATGATAAAATAAATGGACATAATACCATGGAGTAGCAGATGTGATTTAGATAATGGTGAGAGTATGTTGCGGAATTGGAGTTGTAGGAGCGTATGATAACTAAAACAACTATATTCAGGAGGAAATAAAGCCATGTTTTAATGTAGTTATTTTTTCGATATAACTTAGCTCCAGCCCTTTGCAACTTTTATCATCGAAAATATTATCTGGAGAATTAGAATAGGTTTATAAGTTACGTTCTCTGGATAAATTAAACTTAAAGGCTTTGGGGCCTACGCTCCAATTAAATAAGTTTTTCTTTTTTTCGAGTTAGATATCTTGTTAAGGCTGTACTCCTGACCAATTCAATCCATTATAAGCTTTAACAATCAGTTGTAACACGACCAGACGCTAGCCTTATTTTGGATGGCGTACAGCTATTTTTATCTTTCACTTGTTCAATACGTTACATCTGGTAATACATTAGGTACTATATTATTTCCTAATTAATTTTTAAGATCTTTGTTGCATTTTATACATTGAGATGATTTTCAGAGACTTTGAGGTTGTATCCACCATTACCTTTTGTAATCCGAGAATGTGCAAAGGATTATACTTTGTCAGATGGAACCGTTATCGAAAAAGGATTGAACATAATAATCCCCATTCTTTCGCTTCATCGAGACCCCAAATATTTTCCAGAACCATCGAAATTCAATCCTGATAGGTTTGAAAATCCACCAGCAAGCGGAACCTACATGCCTTTTGGAGACGGACCAAGAATTTGCTTAGGTAAATAATCATTTTTAATTTATTTATTTATTTTTGTTCAATATTTTATTTTGTATGCATTTCTTTAAAAAAAAAAATTTTCACATTACGTAGTAATCGTAACAATTTTTCCGAGGCTCTTGAATAAAGCAATGTAACAACATAGTTCCGAAACTATACTACCAATCTGATACGATAACCCGAAACTATTCTAATACTACGATACAACTCGAAACTATGCTATCACTACGATACGGTAATATGTTGGCTGGAGTCAGTTCCCAAACTTACTGGATGATGGTCGAGCCTATCTTAGATGTTTTGCAGTCAACGGGAAAACCTGTAATAATTGAAACTATGTCCATTTTCATTTAGCATTATTTAAATTTATTTGTTTAATAATTAATAAAGTTTGTTTTTTCTGTGGAGTGGTCTAGGGAAGTAGAAGCTAGTGTATTAATAATTTAATTTACGATAAGATCCCGACCTTTACTGATAAAGATCTATTTGTGTCTCCTTAGCGAGAATAATTTGACAGTAATAAAGATAATTGAAATTTTGTCTAATAATACACTAATAACATAACAATATATATCCATAGTAATATCTTATGTGAAGATCGGACGTTTCCGGATCTTCGGCCTGTTAAGTTCATGAGCTAGGTCTAGCCAACACTGTTAATGTGACTACATTGTAAAGCTGTATAAGGTTTTGAAATAAATTAACTTTTCAAAAAACTACCTAATAACAGGATGACTTTCTCATTTTTTTAAGAGGATGTTTTAATCATTATCCTGGTCATATTAAGAAAAAGAACTCCTAAAAAAAATATAACTCAAAAGGTACATGCCTCATCAGATACACAATTCAAAATATGACATCAGAATCCACAATTACCTAATATACAACCACTTTAATAAGTACACTAAAACGGAGTATCCAAGCGCGATCGAAGTTAAGCTATTAATAAAGAGTTTAGCGAATTTTTTATTAACTTGAGAAATTCGAATAAGATGGGGAAAGAAATTAATGAATGATAATTATGCACAATTATTCTCGAGTATTATTACTAACCCAAGTATTAATTGTGAGTTATATATTGTTCTAATTTATTTTATTCAAGCGACATCAAATGAAATGAGCTTTCTAAAAAGTTCTCTTTATATTGAAGAAATAAATAAACTACAGCTATATAAATTATTTACTTTTTTTCATCAATATTTTTTGTTGTAGGAAAACGTTTTGCCGAAGCTGTAATGTGTAGTATTTTGGCAAGGACATTGGAAAAGTACGAATTAAATTTGAGTCCTTTGAACAAACATGGAGAATATGTCAAGTTCAACCCAAAAGTATTCACTACCACCAGTCTCCATGGATTGTTCGTAAGAATTCATAAACTAGACAGCAGTGATTAGAAACGTGAAAATTTATGATTTAGTACAATTAGAAGATATGAAACATTTTATAGTAGTAATTAAAATAATGTATTCAAATTAGTTATTTCTAATTGACAAAGACTAGTGATATTTCTCAGTGAAATGTAGCACTGTGATATTTTTTTCCTATGTATTGTATATCTTTAAATGAATACCTTTAAAACTTAGCAAATTAAAGATATTATTCATAACCCAAATGTATTGTTCTTAATAATGAAAAACTTAGCAATATAAAGAATGTTTTGTGACAAATCGGTCTCTACTGGAACTATGTACTACAGAAAAATATTTAAATGTGTGAGTATGTATATATACCGTAGAATTGTAAAAACTTTTCTCCACATTCAAGCATTTCTGTGACTTATTTTATTTCTGAACATTAAATTTATTTTGTATTTATTAATTACACAATGCTTATAAATTAATTTATAAGCATTATGTTTATTAGAAATACGTACATATTTAAATAATTGGATAATAGTAAGAAAAGTAAGTTCTATATTTTAGGGTGAATTTTATGAAGTATAAGACTTAGGAAAATACAAACCAGCAAAGTATTGTAAGGAATATAAGTTTTGAAGTGCAATTTAGTTTTGATAAATTTGTTCAATACTTAATTTCTAAAACTCTGGTGATTTTTCCCTAATTGGTTTCATGGATGTGACCTTCATTTTATCTAGGAATTTAAGAAAATTAAATTAAAGAGTTTTATCCTACTTGTATAAATCAAACAAATGTATATTTTTGTCTATCCAATCTTAAAATGCTTGTTGGATGGTATAATGAAAATGTTGATAACTTAGGGTCAGAAATTTAGAACATTGTGATTTTATATCATTTACATCCTTTGGAATGAATAATTGCATAATGATGTAATTTTATCTTAATAACTTGCACTTATTAGATGTCAATACTAGGCTGCTCTGCATTGTTAATTGTCTATGTATATTAAAAAAAACATCTGTATCACTACAATCCGTGAACAGGTCTGGGGTTCAGTACATGGTAGGAACTTTACTGTTTCACGGACAACAGTTGTGCAGGAAGATGATTTGTCCTAAATCAGGCTCAACCTTATTTCCCCCTTTTTTTGGATACTCACTTTATAAAGGCTGGGTGAGCCCCAGGAAGGGTCCTAGATCCCATATGATCCATCTCCGGCTGCTAACATACAAAATAAAAGTCTTGCCATCAGCGGGATTTGAACCAGGATTCAACCTCTTCCCAATTTTCTATATCTGATGGTGTTAATATTTTTTTAATTACCAAGTTAAATATAATACTTTATATCCTGCCGATTATTAAATTAGTTAAAAATAAAATATTTGTTTAGGCCTGTGTTTTAACTCCAAGCATTTGGTTTTTATAAAAATATTTTATTGAATTTTTTTCAGTGTTAGTTAGGAGTTGATATCATGTCTAGTTGATAACGATTTAATTTGAAGATCTTTCTACAAATCATTATTTTTATTTCTTAATTGTTAATTATTGTAACCCTTCTCCCTGGTTGACTGTTTCCCATTTTAGAACTCATTTCCAAATTGTAAACATCTGTTAACGAGTTCATCTCATATTGTAGCTTATGAAAGAATCAATTTCTTTAATTATTATGAAAGTGGCATTATTGTTCTTCTTCTGTGACATATCCCTGTTACAGAATAAGAGTGCCAATGGAGTGCCAAGCCTAACACCTCTCTCTCTTATCAACACCTCCCTCCGCCTGGCAGCTCTGAATATGGCCTACTTGTTAGGCCGAAACATTGGTACAATAAAATAAGTTTTTCTTATTTTGTGTAATCTGCACTCCCTGATCAATTTGATCGATCATTAGAATTATCCAGTCAACTAGTTTCCAGTTAAATTAGTTAATACAGTTATAATGTAAAATTCATGATGAATTTACAAAACTCCTCCCCTCTCTTCTCGTTCTAAAGATGTTGGATGCAGAGTTACAAAAATATTTTTAATAATAATTGGCTGATAATAAGAATTGTATGGATGACAAGATGGTCAGGGTGCCCATCAAAGGAAATTCTCAAATATTAAATACTATTTAATGTCTCAACCCTTACTGAAGGTCATCATGAGAACCATATTTAACAAACACAAACAAAATAAAAATAGTTGACTATAAATAAAAACAGTTTTTAAAAAAATGGTGTAAAGATTCGATGGATAAAATGGTTAATTACGAAAAATTAATAATTAAAGAAAAGAGAATTAGTAACCAGAGTGTGGAAAACGTTGAAAAACAACAGTTAAAAAAGAAAGGATTGTTCAGGAACCAATTTAGGGATCTAATTATAAATGAATCATATAATTAAATTGAGATTACAGTGAGTGAGGGTTTTCATATAAAAGTATTAATAAGTAGTAATTATATATCTTCTAAAAATTCATAAAATAAATAAATGAACAAATATGAAAATATTAAAAATAGAAGAGGTTGGTTGTAATATATGTAAAAAGAAACTAAAGGAGGAGTAAAAACAATTAATTTGGTTTCTGAACTTGGTAGGGAGAGACAGGAAAAATATTTTTAAAAAAATTTAATTTAAATAAAGTTGTAATATCAAAAATAAATAAATACAGAAAATTATAATAAGATCAGAATGCTTTACACAGAAATGGTGGCTATGTGTAATTTAATTTGATCACTATTAATTTATTTATGTATTTTTTTATTAGTATTTTAAAAATTATATTATATATTTATAATATTCAGCTTATAAACTTTTGTATTTATTACTACTTTTTACGTCTATTTCAAATAATTTAATATTAATTTATGTAATTTATTTTATATATTATTTATTTTTATATATAACCACTGTTTATGAATAATTTATATTTAAATTTCAATTATAATGACAAAACCCTCTACTCAACTTAAATTAGTGACTAATTTATAATTACAATCCCTTCATTACTACATGTTGTAATTTTTTTTAATCACTTTTCAGATTCATTATTCATTTTTCTGATTACTTTACCATAATAATATATGTAACCAATATTATTGTATTTTTTTACCTTTTTTTTAAATGATTTTTATTATTACTACTTTAATTATTCTCTTATATCTACTTTATTTTTAATTTACTTGTAGTTTTTTTAATTTAGCTCTAAGATAAATATGATACACAAGTAGGTTTCCTATAAATATTTTTTCACTAGTCAAGAATTACCTCCACTCTGAACATCTTCTTCAAAAATATTTGCTTTTTTTATAGCTCTCTTTCCAATGTCATTTCAATGAGAAAGTGTAGTGAATGTAGTAGGTGTAGTGAATCCAATGCAACCTACAGGATAGCTTTGAAACACAACTAGTTCTTTTCTGTCGGGAGCTGAGTGGCTCAGTGATAGAGCACTGAGTTGCATTGCTTGGAGTTTAAGGTCTTGGATTCAAATCCCTCTGTTTGGCAGATTTTTATTTAATCTGTTAGTAGCCAGAGATGGATCCTATGGAACTTAAGATCCTGGGGCTCATCCAGCCTCCATAAAGTGGGTACCTAAACTAGGGACAAATCTGGTGGTTGAGCGTCATCTAGAATAAATCACCTCCCGGCACAATCGTTTTCCAAGAAACAGTATATTCTCTACTACGTGCTGAACCCAGTGTAGGTCGTTAATTCGTACTCAAGAGTTGCCAGAAAATCTAGGAGGTAAATATTCATTTGATAACCATACAGTTTAGTCCCAATAATCCAATGCACCATTGAGAGTTTACATGGACGAACTGCTTAAGTTTGGGCTGAAAGATCGGAAATTACTTTCTTGGGTGCTTCATTGTAAGTTATCCTGTGTTGTTTATTTCTATTATTTATGTTTATCCGCATTGCTCACTCGTCTGGGTATATAAGTCTTTCCAAAACCTCATCTATTGCAAATTGTAACATTTTATAATAGGAGAAGATTGAGAGTTGAGACGTTCTCTATATTTCTAGTGTTGTTTTGTTTTTTTTTGTGACGATTCCGTACCCTTGTTTCAATACGTATTTAGAATAACCTGCAATACTCCCTTGTAGATTGTCATCGTATGACAGCGGCTCCTCACGCCAGATTCCATTCAGATTTAGGATTATTGTTTGCTACGTAGTTTAAGAAAGCCATTATGTTGAAATTTATTCCAAATCTTATTTCAAAGTTAACACTCTCACCTTGGGTATCTAAAATAAAAGGAACAGGTATGACAGTATTCCCTCTTACGATGTTGGTTTTTGTTTTAGAAATGACCATCTTCGTTCTTTTCTCAGGCGCGAAGACCGTAGTAAAAAGCCACCACTGCGGACTACTCATTTGCAGTAAACATATCTGCAGCCCCGGTGAATAAGTGATTAAGTCATATTCTGCACAGAGCTAGATGATTGTATTGAGGGAAGCAGGGCCGTGCCAATCTCGTGATTATTTGATAGAAATTAAGTTGTTATATAAGCAATAACTCACTTTAAATCCAATACCTGACTTAGCCCCTTATTTACTAAGAAAATAACACGATTTCTCTTTCCTAAGTACAGGAGACTCATTCTGGAGAAAATTCGACTTGACCACTTATTCACCGGGGTTGTAGATATATTCTTCTATAACATCCCGTGAATCAACAAACACTAGTTACTTTAAAAAATATCAAAGCCAAAAGAAAATAATAAAGTAGTTGAATAGTAAAATTACGGCAAATCTGATCACTCAGATTTGGGATTTTCTGTACCAAACTATGGATTGAAGTGAGTACTTCCAGTTTCACACGTCTTGTTTTCGAAGTGGTTCACATACATACACACACCTTTGAATATGACCAAGCAATCACCAACAAATTAACGCTTTATGTTTCAAGACATTTAGAATCCCAATGATTCATATTGTATTTTATATTCGTCCCAGGTATTGTTCATGAGCATTGCTTTGTCGAATGGGATTGAAAAAGGAATGCGGGGGAAAGTACTGGAAAGGTTTTGAAAACGTTCGTTTTTTAAGGCGCTGATTTCGAATTTCCCCGGACTACATCAAATGTAAAGAAGAAAAGGGATGATTTTTTCCCCCTATCTTATCATGAGAGCTTTGAGTTGTTTTTAGGCAACATCATTATTTGCGAAAGGAAACAAAATTTTGGAATTCTAATAATATCCTTGTTTGTATGCTTCTTTGGATTGCTGAATTTCAATATTGTTACCTCAGAATTTTTCCGATGTATTAAATTAAAAAAAAAAAATTGTTTTTCTTTTTTTGATGAAACTCGGACCATAATGTTTCATTAAGCTATACTATTCAAAATCTAATTAAATTATTATGAAACTTGCAATGGTCAAAATTATTTTTTTGTCCCTTTTGGTACTATTCAAGTATCGAGGTAACTAAGTTGAAACTCGTAGTCGCCATGCAAAAAACGAACCAAACAAACTAAGTTAGTTTCAGATTTTCCAAATATTTCCTCACGCTAAAACAAAAAAAAAAACATTATAAGTTATGTAGATTATTTAATGTTCTTTACTTTAGCATAAAATGAATATTAAGAAAGTAGAAATTCATAATCAACACCTAAAGCAACATAAGTAATTCCATTATATCCCACCCTAAATTAAAAATTATATAACCACGAATTTCGGCCAAATTGTTAATAATGTTAAGACAGACATGAACCCTGAGTTTATATGGAATTTTGGGCAGTGAAATGGTACAGTTAAAACTTTAAAAAGATATTTTTTTAAGATATATTTTTCTTCTGTCTGGATAAAAATTCCTAAACATCACATACTATGACCAAAACGTTTTATCTTTTTATTATTTTGGATGAAAAATAACGGCCTTACTTATAGGTATGAAAAAAAAGAGGAATAATATAAAAATTAGTTAAGAAGTAATCAACAACAAATTAAACAATATATCAACATTCAGAGTTTCTGTATAAAAAGATATAATCAAGTAGATTGATTTTGTATAGGGTATCAGAAATACTCGTGAATACATTTTGACCTTTTTTATGTAATTTATTTATTTATACATAGAATGCTCTCATCGAGGAGAACAATATTGAGAAGCAAATTCAAAATATTTTTTTATAGCTAAGTGGTACCAGAGATTGTAAACAAAATTAACATTGTTGTAATAAATAGTCAGGATACAATAGCCCAAACAAGCAAGTCATCATTAGGGTTAAAATTAAATTAATGCCAATTGATAATATTATGAATTTAATATAATGTAATTTAATATTTAAGTGTCAATCAACTCCATAAATTGAGGGCATAGTATAATAAAAACCCTGAACATTAAATAATACTTAATTTTTCTTAAATAGTAATTATTTATATAAATTCTAATTTCATATTTAATACTAAAAGGTTTATGACATTTATTTTATTTTTAATTCCTTAATTAAGAATAATAAAACCTTTAGAAACATTGAATTGTATATTAGAGTTGATGGAGTAGAACTTAAATTAGATAGTGTCTTAATGGCAAAGAGTTCAATCAACAAAGAATAAAAAATTATATGATTTATTAAATTATAAAATGAAACAAAAATATTAATATTAACAAATATTTTATCATTGAAATTAGAAAAATAGCGTTAATAACTTTATACAAATTTGTCCAAAACAGTGCATTTTTGTGGTTTAACGATTATGAAAAATGATATAATATTTTATTAAACAATAAATCTGTTTTTATTTGAAATTTCATCTGAAGCTGCTCTTCGTTTTTTTAAAAAATATATTACAAGATAGACAAGTTCACTTATATTTTATGATATACCTGTATACCTGTACAAGAGGGCAGACAAGATATGCTATGTCTGAATAGAAAAAAACATAGTATCTCCAGTATATATTTTCACTATAGTAAGAAAACTTTTTAAGCAAATAATTAGGCTTTCTGTTTTGCAAATAAAATTATGAAAAATAATGTCGATTTATTTAAAACTAATAGTCAATTATGAAATATAAACAGCCTCCTCACAAGATGAAAAAACTCCCAAAAAATGAAATATCGATTTAGATCAGATAAAATCAAAGAAAAATATCAAAATTTATTTTGTAAATCGTTACTTTATTATAATTAGATTTAGCAAGTTCTTGTTTAGGCGTCGATGAATAGAATTAGATAACCTCACGGTAACCTTCATCATTGTTGTGGGTATTCCCGATATGGTTCATGTTTCTTTAGCGTTTTTTAACTCATTATTAGTTTTTAATGCAGTTTTATTAGTCGGTTATGAGGGATAACTTAAATAATAGTGTTTCTACAATGGCGACGCAACTTAATGACGACAAGACTACGTATGAAAAAGAAAAAGAGAGGTTCATCAAGGAGCTGTTTCATTTTCATGAGACAAGAGGAACTCCTTCAAGGAAAGTGCCAAAAATAAGTGGGTATGAAGTAGATTTGTATTTGTTGTATACCATTGTTACTGGCAAAGGAGGTTGGGTTAAAGTTAATAGCAGAAATGAATGGGACCAAGTATTAGATGAATTCAACATTCCCAAACATTGTGTTAATAGTGATGTTGCTATCAAACAGATATATTTAAGATATCTTGATAGATATGAAAAGATTCATTTTCATGGAGAACTTGGTGTTGATGATGATGAAATTAGTAGACACAGACAGTGGTCAGCTAGAGCTTTACATTCCATCCCTATGACTTATAATCATACTCAGCACAGTGTAAATGAATCTCTGAGGGCAACTAATGGTTTATCAGTTTCTCTATATCAACCTTCAGAATATGATAAACTTTCTTTATCATTGATTTCACCTTTGCCAAATGAACAAGATTTTGCAATTAATGTATGTACATTGCTCTCGAATGAAGGAAAGCATTGTTTAAAACTTAAGAAGCATCCGAGAATACTTCATTATTTGTTAGCTCATGCTGCTGTTTTTCATAATCCGAGTCTTAGGGCACTTTTTCATGAAATATATGGAAAATATCGGGGCCATTCTGTGAGTCATTTATGGCGAGATATTATTACCGATGAAAGCATTTTAAAGTTGACTGATGAGTCATTGTTTGTAGAATGGGAAGATGCTGTAGAAGATGGAAGTGATGCTGTTTCAAATAAAACTGGATTGACCTTTGAACCAGAGGATAAAGAATTATTTTGTCTAGGCAGAACATTAGGAGTTCAAGATTATATAGGGCAGAGAGTGTGCCAAATCGCTGCTATTTTACGTAATTTAACGTTTGTTAATGAAAATATGGTTTTGATGGGTAAAGATACTACATTTTTACGTTTTATAATTCTGTGTTGTTATTCAAGATGGGATTCTTTACATCAGATGGGTTGGGATATGCTTTGTAACGTAGCAACTGAGATCACTGAAAGAGCTCCTATCCTGGAACATGTTTTAACTTTAACTAATCAAGGATTGCTTTCAGAGGACAGGGCAGATATACTCTCTTCCCTCGAAGTACTCACAAAATTAGCTCAAAATGAATTAAATGAAGAACTTCTAGTTAAACATTTGGTTAGAGAAATTTATGAACGTATTTGCTCTTTTCTAACATTACATGATATAATGTTGCTTGTTTGTACTCTGGAATGCCTTAATGCAATTACTGCACTTGGAGAAAAAGCTTGTAACTCAGTATTGGCAGTCCATGGAATCATTGATGTACTTGTATCACTTGTAAGTGTTGAGGCTCAGAGTTATGGCCCTAAAGCTTGTATTCAAATGCGTGTGGTCGAAACTGTAAGAGATTATAATTCAGTATGCCCTCCTTCACAGAACCAACCCCAAACATCTACAAGTATTAGTTCAACTCCTTCTACACCAATTGCTGCCTCCCAGTCCCAAACTCAGTCAACATATACAACACCTCAGAGTTCTCCAGCTGTATCTAGTGGAATTTCTCACCAGACTCCACCCAGGTCTCAACAAGTTATTCTTAACACTCAACGAATTATTACTACTCCAGCATCTACTAATTCTGGTCAGGCTACAGAGCAAATAGCTCAGGAAAATGAGAAATTTGCGTTAGCTTGGCTCAGATGTACATTTGAACCACACACAAATGGTAAAGTGGAACAGGCTGAATTGTACAAGCAGTATATTAATTACTGTGCTAAAATTGGAAGAAGAGGTGTTATAGCCCCTCTTCATTTTCCTCGTATTGTTCGGACAGTGTTTGGAGGAAGTGTTGGACCAAAAGTAATTACGACTGGAGAGTTAACTCAGCATTTATATGAAGGTATCCAAATGAGAATCAAGCCACTGACCTCCATTACATCAAGTCTTGTTCATTCTACACCATCATCTATTTTAAAAGCCCAGCTGAGTGCACCCCCTAAACCAACGCCTACAACCCCTGTCAAAATGCAAATTGTTGGGGAAGGTACATCACAGGGACCGACATCATTTATGAAAACACTTCTGGCCAATAAAATAGCAGAACATCAAAAACAACAACAATTACAACAGCAACAGCAGCAACAACTACTCCAGAATGAGCAACAATCAGAAAAACATACTGATAGTCAGCCAAGTGGTTCCATATCGTATGACGATTCATCACAGTCTTCTACCACACAAGAGGGTATCACTTTTAAACTGAATGGTATTAGATCTCTCATGGAAATCTTAGGAAAACCTGATAATGCTTCAGGAAATGTCAGACCTACTGTCTTTAGCAGTCCTGTTAATACTGTAAGTTCTAACTCAGTTTTACCTGAAGAAGCCTCTACTAGCAATTCAAGCTCTATACGTTATGATGTTAGTGAAACTGGAACTGAAGAAAATTCTAAAAGTAGTATTGATGGTTTCCTAAGCAGTATTGGTCAAAACTGTTTGTCTTCAGAGGCTAATTTGAAAGATGCCAGAGTTGAATTAAAAACCGAATCTTCAGTTTTAAATGGTTCCTCTTTAGATGCTTTGATAGACATTAAAGAAGAAAACATCATTTCAAATGGTATTACAGGAAAAGAAGAACAAAAAAGGGAAACTTCTAAAAGACCTCTTGAGAAAGAAGATGACACAGCCTCAAAAAAACCTCATCTCAATGGAGATGAAGCAGAGGAAACAACTGAGCAAGTTAATGTTTCTTCTTCGGCAGCAAATTTATATGCCGCACTGGCAGCAGATGTTTTAGAAGATGAACCATTAGAAGAAACAACGCCTGGCCCTGTTCAAGTTGCCACATCACAACCTACACAGATTTTAGTAACAGCCGGAGGACAGTTGACTCAGGGAGTTGTTGTTGGAGGTCAGTATGTTGTACCTCAAACTAAAACCATTGGACAAGACCAAAAACAAACTGTGCTTGTTGCACAAACCACTCAACAACAAGGAACATCAGCTAAAACGATAATAATTTTACAACCGCAAGGACCATCTGTGCCTAATTCATCACAGCAAGTTATAAGGTTTCAATTCCCCACTCCTCCGTCAGTTTTACCAACAGCACAACAGCCACCAAACATAATTCGAGCTATTGTTCCTCCTAAATCTACTAGTAATATACCAGATAGTATTTCAAGGGTTTGTACTTCTATTTCTCAGCCCACTGTCACATTACCTACTGTACCGGCTCCGTGTGCTACTTTTGTGAGTGTCTCTTCTTCAGCATCTAATTTTGCTCCCTCAGTTAGTTCTACAAGTCAGTCAGTAAAAAATGATACTAAGCCTACTGTAGAGCAGAGACATTTTTTGTGTGAATGGAGAGGTTGCATGCGTAACTTTAATACTGAAAATGAAGTTTATATTCATGCTTGTGAAGCTCATCTTCCCCAAGGTAGTGAAGAAATTCAATGTTTATGGGAAAGATGTGATGCCATGAAACGAAAACGTTTTTCATTGATGACCCATCTTTATGATAAGCATTGTAATCCTGATGAAATGAAAATGGTTGCTGCCAGAAGAAAACAATTGTCAGTTACTGGGAAAAGTGAGGTGCCTACTCCCTCTCCAGCTATGCCCCATCCAGGTTATGGACCTAACGCTGCATATCATGCAATTAAGCGTCATGCTTTAGATATTGTAAATATAAAAGATCCTCAACAACGAGTTGTGAAACCTGGACCTGCACCGATTCCAGTTCCGACTGAGCAGGCGAGCAATGAGGGTCCTGTCACTAAAAGTATTCGATTAACTGCATCCCTGATTCTCAGGAACCTTGTTGTTTATTCTACAAATGGACGAAGGCATCTTATGAGGTATGAATCATTTTTAGCCTGTATAGCTTTGAGCAATGTGGAATCATCACGCACTATAGCACATGTGCTATTTGATTTATGTAACTCCAGGTGACCGCCTGAGCTTAGCGAATGAAGATCTGTTTGAATATGTATGAATATAAGTTTATTACTTTTTTTGTACAGTAATTGTAAATAAATAGTGTGTCGAGCAATTTTAGTTCTATGATAATTCTTACATGTACTCATATCAAGTATTATATATGTTAATATTTATATAAATCAAATCGAAGAGATAAAGCACTCTTTGCTACTACTTATTTAAAAGGTTTTTATCAACATGAACAAAGTAATTAAAATATTTTATTGTTCTCAACTATAGCATGTAATGCTATTCTTATTTCTGTTTTTACTATAGTTCCATAATTGATTTATTTATCTTGTTTATAGAGTTGTAAATACTAATAGAAAATATAAAGGTATTTGAGGTTTTATTTTGTATTTTATGACCATTAATTAATTTATAAATACATTTAAATTAATATTTTCATTGTATCTATTAGTGTACTGTTAAGCAATGTCTTGCTTGTAAAGTAGCTGTTAGTTTGCAATAGGAGAAATGATCTCCACCCTGTAACTGAATGGAATAAATAATTATATAGGTTATATGTTTCATATGGTTATTTCCTAATCCCCTTCAGAATTGTTTAAATTTTATAGTAAAGACCTATAAAAGTGGTCATTAATGGTGGTGGGTTGATATTGTAAAAAGGTGTTTTTGTTCATATTTAGATACAATTTATTTTTTAAAGATTTTATGCAGCAAAATTTGTATCATGAATAATTAAAGGACAAAGGTATTGTATTGTTATTGTGTTACAATGTCTTCGCAGTTAATGGAGATAATTATCAGCTTTGAATTTGAAAAAAAAATCACTATTAGGTAAAGAAATAACTGAATAACAACCTTATCAAGATTAATTTACCTAAAACATATGAAATTTTAATTGAAATATTGTCCTTCTTGGAGGATTGTATATATAGTCTTATTTTATCAATAAATCATAGGAAACAATATTAAAATGAAACAAAAAAATAGAAATAAATTAAGTTATTGTGTGACATTAAATTCCTAAATATGATTCGAAACAAAAACAAATTAAAAAGATATGTTAGTATAAATCCTCGGTCACTCAACAATTTTTTCATATTATAAGTGGATATATTTTTTAAAAATACTAACTCAACTTAAATTTTTTATTAAGCAAAAAATAAATCAGATGATGATATGTATGATATCTGTGTTAAAATAAATATAGACAGGTTTAAAGGAAAAAGATTAATTAATTTTTTTATTTATGGATTTGATAAGTTATTAATTAATTAATTTAAGAACACCACTTTTAATGATATTTCTTAGCAATTTGGAGAATTAAAAACTATGGGTAAATCGTTTTTCAGACTCCTACTTATCGGCCATTATAGCTTTCCAGCTGAAGATGAGTTTTGTTTTTAACCATTTTCCTCACTACTGGATGGACTTACAGAATAAAAGAGTAAAGGATTTCCTTTTTTTTTGATATTTTTTATATTTACATTCAAATCAAATGTGGCTATTGGTGACTTTTAGCCAGTTATGTTAATTCATATTAAAAAAAGAACTAAGTTTTCAAGGTAGAACATATAAAGTAAGTAGTCAAAGGCTGAACTATACAGGAACAATAAATGTTTTATGTCAATTTTTCCACCAAATTCCTCATTATTTAGATAAAGTAATTAGGAGTATGGACACAAAATTTATAAATGTACTTGTCTTAATTTCAACTTTTGTTTTTATTGATGCTTAAACTTTTTTATAATTAAGGATATTTCACAAAAATTATATTTCAGCTGGCAAGCTATCTTAAAAGGGTTGATATATATGAGCCAGAAAAAAATCTTTCTCCTGTAGTTTTGAACTCATTAAATGCAAAGAAACAATTGTTTAAAAACATCAGAAAAGTTTGGCAGCAAACCTATTTCTTAGCAATTAACTTGGTGATTTTATACTAATTTACTATAAACAAATTATCAAATCCATAAATAAAAATTTGTATAGACAAACTTTAAAAATGTTATTCAATTAAAATGTCTTCAATTTAATTCATTTTCACTTTTCAAGTTGTCTATGTATATTGGAACACAAATACCCTTCCTCTAATATTAACAAAAACTATAATTTTTTATTAGTACTTTTAAAGTATATATCCACATATTATTAAGATGTAAAAATATTTGAGTTTTACCAATGGTACTAAACTCACTGAATCATCAAGAATAAAATGACAAAATTCAAGCAATGCAGGCTAGGGGATTTCATACGCAACGGTCCTTATAACATATGTATGCATATATATATTTATATATTTAGTATGATATCTATTATGGAAGGGATTGTATATTAGATGGGATCTAGATAACCAAAACTATTAGAGAAGACTTATGGTTTATCCAAAACAAAATTCAATATGTTTTCTTCTAGATTCTTGAATTATTGGCTATTATGCTCAAATACATACCTATTACAGTTTTTATTTTATTTTACACGTGTTTTAGCTTATTTTTAGTGGGTTTTTTTTCTAAGTACTACCTTAATTTTAATTATATGGTTTACATATTTTATGAAAAGACCCTATTCACATATGTATAATTTTTTTTGTTTCATAAAAAGGTATAATATTTATGTAATTTCAAAGATTGTTAATCTTATTTAACTATTATTAATTTTATCAGTGACAATTATTAATCTTGTCAGTGACAAAGCAAAAACATTTTATTTTCCTTAATAAATATTATTCAATTACATACTTGTAAATTAATCAAGAATGAGATGGTGTAGGTAATGGTCAAGAAAAATTAGCAAATATTATTATTATTTGGCGGAAAACAGGACTGAAGGACTGTCCGACTATGGTGCAGAGTTTTTAAGAAGCCTGTTCATAGTATCATTTGTTGGTTTTAGCTGGAAAAGGATAATTCTAGACCCCGACCAGGATACAGCTGGGATTGTTAATCCCAGAGGGTTTCCGTTTTAGCTTCCTCTTTCCCTGCTATTCCTTAGGGAAAGAGGGCAACCAGTCGTACCACATGGAAGCACACTCCTTTAAGAATTTCTTAAATGGAAAAGCATTCCTAAAGGTGCCAGAAACAATAACGACCTATCAAATATTAAAATAAATATATATATGAATATAAATTAAATATATATTTATTTTATTTTATTTTTTTTATTATGTATGTTATTATAATAAATGATTTTAAAGTAATTTTTAGTAGTAGATTCATAGGTGAAAAAAATTAGAATAGATGACAAAATTCGATCACTCCCGCAAAGTGCCAATTACAGGTATTATTTTTAAAAGTGGTGTAAGTCCATTTAGATATTAAAAAAAAAATTGTTTATTCATTTAAATAACTTTAATGATTACTGTTTTATTTTAGTATTAATTCATATAGGGGACCTCAAACATCTCAATACTTGAAGAAATAGATTTATAACAGTTCAGTTATCACTTACTGTGGAACTACGTGATTCAAAATTCCATAAAGTAGTTTACTAAAATTAATTTAGTACAGTGCAGGAAGAACTGTTTATAAGAAAAATCTGTCAAACTAAATTTTTTTAAAATGAACATTTTTTTTTGTGTATAAAATTTAACTTGGAAGTGACTAAATGACTTATTGCCTGGGTTTTAGTTTTTACCTAACAACACAATATTATTTAAAAATTATTTACTATGTATACATATTACTCGTAAAGACCAATTGGTCCGGTTAGAGGTTAAAAATAAATTCTTAAATAGTGAGCAACTGTTTATTTGATATATTTCTTATGAAGACTATAATATAGTAATGCACTTATTAAGAAAAGCAGGAATTCTTTTTTTTCTTTGCAAATAATTTTTTTTGTTTAATAGGAAGTGACCAATTAAACTTATAGACCATTAGAAGAAAAGCATTTTATCACTTTAGTTGTGTATGCTTTTTCCAGTTGCTGTTACCCCACATTCAGGAGAAACATCTTCTTTAAATAAGAGGTGATTTGGTTTGAAATTCAGGGTTCCCTTTAAATTACTCCTGATACATCAGGTTGTTACAAAAACCTACGGCATGAGTATAGCTTTACTTCAGACTATATATTTTAAACATTATTGAATACCACTCTTCAAGCCCATTGTTACAGCATACTTTCGCCCATCTTTCTGGCAGTAAATTGGATTTGATGGCAGTATTGAGGAAAAGGACTGTTCACATCTAATTTTCTTATCCTTATAATTATTATAAATCCCAACTTTTAAAAAAAGAGCCATTCATCTAAACAATCAAAACAGACCATGATCTAATGGTGCAATATCTGGCCTGCATTGCAATATAGCAATATCTGCAGGATGAGGCTCAGCGTTTATTTCAGTGATTTATAATTATTTTTTGGCCATAAGAGAAAGATGAGCAGAGGCAGTGTCATGTTTCCAAAAGGCTTGGTTCCTGTTGACAAAAGTGGGCTACTTGGGACCTAAAATGGCATGAACTCTGTCTACTCAGTGGTTCCCAATCTGGGGGGCATGGGTACAAGCCGAGGGGGGGGGGCGCGAGACCAGTTAAAAATGAAAAATTCTGACTTAATTTTAGTTATTTTCCACTTGTTAGTACTTCTTTACCTTAAATTAAAACTTATAAAGTTGTATTTTGTGACGGTTAAACTAAATGTTTTGTTTTCGATGTGTTTTATTTCATATGCCCATACAATTTATTCTGTTATGTGGGGGGGGGAGGGGTAGTAGGAACTATATTTGAACAGGAGGGGGTGGAAGGTTTTCATTTTAACTAAGGAGGCTTGGTACAAAAAGGGTTGGGAATCACTGGTATAGCTGTTCACAGTAAAGGTTTGAGTCCAATGCCTGACCATCATAGTTAATCAATTTTCATTACTTTTGATAATTGTTTCCCAGAACCATCCATCTTTCGGGATTTCAAGCTAAATTCTGGTGGTTTCTTGATTCACATGTTTGTTTGATTTGGGCCTTGGTCCTGAATTTCCTAAAGCCTGTATTAGGCCGATCAGTCACGTATCAAGAGTAATCTGGAAGGCCCATAATTCCATTGCTGGAATGCCTGAGAACCAAAGTAAGGCAATACATTAAGATCATTGGCTCCCAAACTTTTTTGTACCACGCCCCCCCCTGTTCAAATAAAAACCTACGACGTCCTCCTGTATTCAAATGAAATTCCTCCTACGCCTCCCCTTCCACAATAAGTTGTAGGAGTATATGAAAAAAGTATTCCGTTGAAAACAAAATATTTAGTTTTACCGTCACAACATACAACATTATAAAAATAACGAAAATTAAGTGAGAAGTTTACATTTTCAACTGGTCTCACCCTCCCCCCCTCCCCCCCCCCTCCGGAATTGTACTCACGCACCAGGCTGGAAACCACTGATTTAGATAGATAAGTGACTCTCCTATGCACACATTTCTTCAGTGGTTGCCTTTGGGTAAAACAAAGAAATGTCTCAATATACCGCAAATCACGATTTTTACTTCTGACATCGCTCGTCCGTTTAAAAATTTCCTTGACCTCGTAAAGCCAATTAAAGTCACAATACCTTAAAAGATTAGTTAAAGTAAACAGGGATAAATAGTAGGAATAGAAATATTCTTTTACGATTAATTATGAGGCCAAGTGCTGTAACCATACACAAGGACTTTTGTAACAACCTGGTAAACAGTATGGAGTAGAACTTAAGTGTCCTCTATTGAGATGTTTGGCGAGAAACAAATCTGGTAAAGGAGTAGGCATGGGTAAGTTGGCAGGCATTCATCTCTCTGGTATGCTCGTATCTACCTTTCTCAATCATAGCCTTTCTAATACAGAATATTTCTCTTTTTATTGTATGATTGTATACTTAGCGCTATTGCTTATTATCTATTTTAGTAAAGTGTATTAAAAAAAAAAAGTGCAGAATAGTTGTTCTTGACTGATTGATGGTACGATACTCTCTCTGTACGTGTACTTCCCTTAAAACATTTATCCTGAAAATAGGGCTTGGGATGATTAGACCGAAACCATTAAAAAATAAAATGAATTAAATAGGCTAACTCCCCCCCCCTCTTCTTTTAGCCCCGTGCAATAAAAGTAGACAGTTTAGTATCAGTACTTTAGGTAAAACATTCAAAATGATCATCTTTTTAAATTAGTTCATTTTGTATCTGCTCCGAAGCTTGCCCCTTTTATTTAAGTTACAATAAGTTTTAACTGATTATTCGTTTCATTCTTAATAGTGTCCGAAAATACAACTTATCGTGAGCTCAAGTATGGAAAAGAGAATGTACTTATGTGTACGGAGTAGATTTTGGTAATCATTTCATCTAGGAATAAAAGTTTCAACTAACATTTCCAGTATAGATGATATCTGTTTGTTGAAATGTTCATTTTTTCATGATGTAATTACCGAAGTATACATATTTCCCGTAATTACATTCTCTTTAACACACTTAAGGCCGTGGTAACTTGTATTTTTGAAAAATATTAAAAATTAAACGAATAATCAGTTAAAACTTGTGACTCAACCCAAAGCAACAACCTGCGGAACAATTACCGTTCATTTTATTGCCGGTACTAGCTTTTGCCCGCAACTTCGTCCACTTTGATTTTGAATATAAACTTAAGTAGGGTTTAAATGGAGAGTGAATCAACTAACTACCTACTCCAACGTAAATTAAAGTAATACTCCATATTATTCACAACCACTTAAAGCATTTGTGAATTCAGCTATCCAGTGGCGGATTAAAGGTCCATAGCACCCTAGGCAATAACTTTATCGGCGCCCCTGTACCGGCCATAAATGGCCATCTTAATTTTAACTGATTGTTTTTGTAATTACGGTGACGTTGTATCGTCACATCCTAGACTAGTAGATCAGGGCCCTTGTACTTACGCTAATGCGCGATATGTTATTTTTTTTATTTATTTAAAAATTCTGAGCTCGCGCGCCCCTTGTAACTACGCGCCCCTAGGCACGTGCCTAGTTTGCCTTACGGATAATCCGCCACTGCAGCTATCCTACTAATTATTATTCCTTTGTTCATCGATTTTTATAAATTGTCCTATAAAATATTAAATGGCATAATTATAGAACTTTCATTTTGTTTTCGGTTCAAATCCAATATGTAATATCCAAAACTGTAATATCTTGAATTAAAAAGATAATATTGAATGGTATTAGAGGTATCTGTGAAAAAAAACCCAGTTTCTCCTCGACCACATCCCGTAATTACAGTAGCTTCTATATTTTTGTACAAAAATTTACCTGGAGTCTAGTCCCATTGCAGTATTTGGAGGTTTTAAATTTTGGAGTAGCATTCCCCCAATCACTAGGTGCCCCAACTTTATGTAAAGGTTTATGTGCTGGCAGACCAGATGGAAAGTATTCAAAAATTCTGAGGGATAGTGCAGGGCTTCGTCAATTTCAACTACGGAATTTATTGACTTGTTTTCAAACAGCTCGCCTTCGAATGCCCCTAGTAGCATATCATTGATTTTAGATGCACTCTAATTTCTATGCCTTTAATAATCCCTTATTATTATTGATATTTTATCCCCTATTTTAAACTTTTAGGGGTTGATTTTTGAAAAAAATAAACGAACACGTAATTCTGTATTTTAAGTGTAGAAATGAAATCTTTTTTTTATTATTTTTTTTTATTTAATTCAATGATATTTACAACTATAATGGTATTATATCAAGTAAATGTGCAAAAATGTAGAATATGACATGAAAACACTTGTGGAGAAACTACCCATCGATAGCACTCCAATAAAGTTCTATAGTAGATGATCTCGAGGCCATCTTCTTTTCAGACGCCTCGGAGGGTTATCAGGAATAGTATGGGAAGCAAGCTGAGAGACTAGCGGATTCAAGTGCTTATGGAGCTTGTTATGGAAGGATAGGTATCTAGTTTGGGCCAAATCAGTAACATATGGGATATTAAGATCATGATGGATGAGTTTGTTTGTGACATAATAAGGAGCATTGAGGATTTTACGAAGGATTTTGGATTGTAAGGATTGGATACGAGATGAATTGGATGGTTTAGTAGAGCCCCAAAGCTCAACTCCGTATGCCCAAATAGGTCTGATGACATTCATGTAAATAAGTCTTTTGTAATTAATTGGTAGCTTAGAGCGTTTGTCCAGTAAGTGTTGAAGTAGGCGAAAACGTCGAGCAGTTTCTTGTCTTTTCAGTCTTGTATGAGGATTCCAAGTGAGACGTTTATCCAGATGGAGTCCTAGGTAACGTATCTGTTCGACAGGGTTCAGTGGAATATTATTAAACGATACAGTAGGACAGGAATTCGTAGGTTTACGACGAAGGGTGAAGGTAATTTGATGGGATTTGTTAGGATTTATTTTAATCCTCCAATTTTGACACCATTCTTGTAGGTGTGAGATATGGGATTGAAGAGATTGGGATGCAACAAATGGATCCTTATTAACTGATAACACACATGTGTCATCAGCGTAAGTAGTGAGGACAGTGCTTGGATGGGTTGGGATGTCAGCTGTATATATCGTGTATAGGATGGGCCCCAGAAATGAAATCTAAAATTAAAAATGACGAACATTCATTATATTTACTTGATGTATTCTGTCATACAGTTGTAAATTTCATTAAATAAATTTAAAAAAAAAATGACGTCACATTCAAAATTGCATCCCTTATTGCAGGCTTTGGGGGTTGATTTTGCAAAATCTGGAATACCATTGTTATAATGTTTGTATGTAAAGCCTGCTTACTTATTTTCACATCTATAACTTAACATCTTAAGATTTCCCCTATTTAATTTTTCACGGGTTGATTTAAAAAAAAAAAAAACACGTAATTCTTTACTTTAGATGTAGAAGCTAAATCTAAAATTTCATGGTACTCGCTTCAAAAATGACGTATTTATATTACAAAAGTTGTTTACACTTTTCACCCTCATAGGGTATGAATTTTAAAAAATCCTTTCTTAGTGCGCCTTGGCCTGATAAAATGTACCTACTGTCCAAATTTCAAGTCAAGCTTATAACGTTTTGGCTCTGCGATGGTCTGAGAGCCAGGACAAACTCTTTTGTGTATATAGATTATGGTCAAAAAGTAGAATCAAGAGTCGTTTTTTTTACTCCTCCGTACTTTTCGACTATATGAGAATTCTATGCTGCGTGTCCAGTATATTATTCTATTTTTTTACTGTTGATTTCATGTGTCCTATTTGTACGATCTAGATCCTGTGGATTCCCGGGGCCATCTCTAGCTCCTTTTCTCGGTTTCATCATTTCAAAATACCAATATCTTTCATTCGTAACATGAAGTCCAAAAACTGTTGATAGTTGCATACCAGCTGTTAAGATAATTTTCCGTTTGGACCTGTACGAGTAAATCTCACACATTACTTCTAGATATGATTTGGCCCTCAGTGCCTCATTTGTGGGTTCCATTGTTCAATGGAGTGCACCCTTGATATTATATCCTCTTTATTTTTTATAGGTGTATAGTGTCCATAACCATCGCTGTTAAATCAAAGAGAATGGGCAAATTCTACAGGTTATCACTCAATTATATCCGAAGAGGGAACACCGAGATTTAATCTGTCACAAAATAATTTTCAATCTGGCCAGCTAGTTTCGAACCGGCTTCGTATCAGTCTCAAAATTTCTTAGGTGACGATTATAGATTGTTTCAACAATGTCTTCGAAATCGTTTAAGCTACATATTATTGAATAAAGTTGTTTTCTACTATTGCTCAGTCGCTGTAGTATGTACATCAAACCCAATACGCTCAAAACAATATATGTTTATCTCACCTTTATTCTGCTACGGATAGAGGCGGAATCTGTGTCTAGTGGTTAGCATAACAAACTACTTTAGCCCAATCCTATCCTAATTAAACATGGATAGGTAACATCTAGAGTAGAGTAGAGATTGTAGCTTCGTCCGATTAGCCACAGCAGCATAAAATTACGTTAAATAAACAAACAACAGACCGAATGATCGGCACACTCATAAAACTGCTTGCCTTATTAAGATTATGTATATTTTTTATTTGAAGTTGTTTTTTTAATAAATACAAATATTTTATACCCATATTAACATCCGAAAAATGTTGGAATAAAAAGTAGTATAATCTAATAAACTTTTTTAAGTACCTACACCAGTTAGCGTTTGGGGGCCTAAAGGACGGTCCCGAGCCTGTACAGTGTCAGGTACTCGTTAAAGAACCCTGTCCTAATTATACCTGGATAGGCAAAATTTAGGCTTTGATGTAGTTTAGGATTCCCACTTCGATTAGGTACATTGGTATAAAGTAACGTTAAATGAATAAACAAAAATGCTTCAGTTTGTTTGGCGTAGGTCCAAAACAAAAGTGGGAGGATATCTACCTTATTTATGGTTTGTTTATCGGTAACTAAGGGTTGCTAACGCTACCTAACGTTATCAGCGGCAAACTTGAGTAACCTTTTGAAAGGCACAGTTGTTAAAAAAACCCTGTAATAATGTTGGGATTCCCTGCTTTTGAATTGTGTTTTTGTTGCATTTTAAATAGACGTTCAACCTATAGTGAATGTTGTTTACCTATATTTTACTTTAAATAACAACTTCTTTTAAGCCTCAAATAATTCAAACTGATAATTTACTATGAAAGCTTGCATTTACACAGTCCTAGCCTTTTATTGGTTTATCAATGTGTCCACTGTTGGATCTAGTGATTTTTTTAGTTCTTCTCATACAGAAAGTGATCTGGACCCCTCCAAAGACTTTTTCAGTGAACATACTGCAGAAGAAATTGATTCTTCCGAGTACAGGAGCAGTTATTTGCAATCTGGTAGAAAGGACAAATCGAATATACAATATAATATTAGAGAAGACTTAAGATATAAAGCATATCTTACAAGATTTATTAACATATTTTTAAGAAGTGCAGGTTTTTCGGTAATGACATATTTAGTGTTTTGTTTATTACAAACTTTTCAGAAAGATCGGTTTATTTTAAACTCATGTTAATTGAGGTCTAGTGTATGTTAAATTAATTTTATTTATGTATAAAAGGATCTCGTTCAATGACAATCTTATAATTTTGATCAATATTAAGATGTTTTGCACTAAAAGCACTTGAGATATATAATTTTATCATTAGTCATATTACAATTAATTTAATTTTCATATGATCGTTTATAGTTTCTTAACTACGGAGAAACTGAAAGGAATTAATTTTATATACCGAGTAAATTGTTAATGAATTACTCTTATTTTCCTTTACTTACTCCACAATTTTGGGTTTTAATAGTATATTTCTTGGCCAACTCCTTATTTAATATAAATGAACCTTAATAAATTATAATATTTACTTTATTTTTAATTTTTGTATCTGTAAACGCTGTTTTCTTTTATTCCAAATTTCATATTTATATTATTCATTTATTTATTTTACACGCACAAACATTTCCATCATTATTATTCGTTTGTATTACAATTTAATATAAAATTCTTCAGCCTCTTTTTTTATTTTATTAATAAAGTAATTATCTCTGTCATTAATGATTGTGGGTCATTTAAAACCATAAGGTACAAATTAAAGGATTTTATTATTTTCCCCTTTCTCTTGAATTAAAATTACAAGATTTCTTTGTAATTAGCTAAACTAATGATATAAGTGCATCAAAGCTCACGATCATATTTTCGCTTTGATTTAAGTTTAATTTATCAAGTTGTCCCTTATTAATACTTTATGGATCAATATCTTTTACTTGACGGCTGTTCTTGACAATATCTGTAATTCACTGGGACATGGCGACTAGCCTGTCCCTTAAAATATAAAAATCTTAAATGTGTTTCAATTATTTCAGTATTTTATTTATTTTTCTGTGGTCTTTTTTGTTTGTTTATTTATTTTAACATCACTTTTTATGCTGCTATTGCTAATCGGATGGCGCTACAGTGGTAGCTCTAAATTTTGCTCATCCAGATTTAATTAGGATAGGGATATCTAACGCTACCTGGCATTGTACAGGCTTGGGACCCCCTGTTTAATGTCCCTTCTGAAGGATGGCATAACTAAGGATTTTTTTACTCCCTTTAAAAAATCCTAGGGCCACCTGCAGGGCTACGAACCCCTGATCTTGGGCTTAGGTTGTTATGCTAACCACTAGACCACAGGTCTCCCCTAATAGTTATTTTTTATACCCATTATTATTATCACAAATCTTAGTATTTATTTTGTTATTTTAAGAGTTTTATTGCAACAGCAACTTAAAGTGTGGTTTTCCTATGTTATAGAATGATGTATTTGAGGATGAAATTAGAACTGTTAGGGTTGATTTGGCATTATCTAAGGAGGATTTCATTATATTTGAAAAATTTGTTAATAATGAGGACATTTCTTTAGAAACATTAGAAAATAGTTTCAGAAAAATGTTTACCCAGCAACCTAAACCTGCACAAAATACTTATTCCGGATTTATTATGGAATATTTGAAATATGCCGTAAGTTAATAGCTCTTTTTATAGACTGGCATCTTTCTTTAATATTTTATGTTAACCAATAATTTTATATATCTTGATTTTCAGATTTTAATAGCAATCCTTTTAGCTATTTTGCTGTATGTTGTCTTCATGGTTACAAGAATGAATTTTAAAATATCAACAGTTAGTTTTATAATATTGATTGCCTACATTTCTGTTGTGTTACATGCATTGTTAAAACAGTACGAGGTATTGGTTTTTCATTTTTATTAATGGCTTTATTGAGAAGTTTGTTACTAAGCTTATGCATTTCTTTACAATCTAATCTAAGGGTAATGATATATTGCCTTTTTTTGACTTATTTTATCTTTTTGTCAAATTTTATTATTATAATTTTTTTTCAGGACATAAGTGAAAATATAATAATGAGACGCTTGGAATTCGACAATGTTGGTTCACCACCAAGGGAATGCATGTATTCTAAAATGACTTATTTAGAAAAAATATATGTTCACATATTTAAAGGTAATATTTGAAACTTTGTATTTATTTTATGTGAATTTCAATTCTTTTTTATCCATGTGATTCATTGATTGATGATCATATTTTTTTAGATGACACTTGTAAAAGATACCTACAATCGAGGAAGTCAGTATGGTATGAGATGGACTTAGTTTCAGCTGCTATTAAACCTTTCACATCAATTTTTTCAGCGTTATGTGCAATGTTTGGAGAAGGGTCTGAAAAAATTATTAAGCCATTCATAGGTAATGCATTATTATCGTTTTTTAATCTTGTAATTAATTTTTTTAAATAAGATGAAGCACATTACCCTTGTTATTATTATTGTTTCAAATGCTTATAATTTTAAACACTATTTTAGACTGATTTCAATACTAGTTTTCTTATCTATAAATTTTCTGTAACTATAAATTGCCTACTTGTCTGCTGTCAGGTTATATTTGACGTCCTATTTTTTTGTCAGTTTATAAAGCTTGATAATTTTGACTGAGCGTTGCAACAAGTAGGCGTTTCGATACGAGTTTGTTTTTCGATCTGTTCATCTTCATGGGTTTGGTGTGTTTTAGCAACCGGTTTTAATGAATTAGAACTACGGCAGACTACAGCAATGTGCCCTTTTTTATGGCATTTCTTGCAGATAGCATTATGAAAAGGGCAGTGTTTCCGCCAATGACGACCACCACATCCCCAACAGTTGGATGGTTCAGTCTGAGGGTCATTTTTATGGGTGTGGAGATCATTCATACTGCTGTTTTGAGATGTACTGGTTGAATGTGTCAATGATTTAGGGCTAGAATAAGGGCGGCTAGCACGTGCAAATTTATGCAGTTTTTCATCCGCCTGAAACTTTATTTCTGAAGAAGCAGCCCTTGTAGCCTCTAAATTTATAGCAATTTCAAGGGCATCAGAAAATTTGGATGGCTTTTTTATTATAATACTATCTCGAGCTGCTTCATCGAGGACGCCATGAATGAACTGGACGATGAGAGAGTAGTCCAGGAAATCGTTAAATTCACAGTATCTAGCCCCGGCCTTTAAACGCATTGAGTAATCTATAACAGTTTCATTTAGTTGCAGGACTATTTTTTGAAACTGTACTTATTTTTGGATTCCACAAAACGATCGCTTAGAACTTTGACAATTTCTTTGAAATTTTTATCGTTTGGTAAAGATGGATAAAGTAAATCACGTAATGTA
This sequence comes from Troilus luridus, assembly GCA_964056705.1. Taxonomy (NCBI): domain Eukaryota; kingdom Metazoa; phylum Arthropoda; class Insecta; order Hemiptera; family Pentatomidae; genus Troilus; species Troilus luridus. Next base: position 90,741,593 of record OZ057413.1, on the reverse strand, counting down.
TTGTTTAGTTCAGAACCCATATGTACTTGTAAACAATCCGCCCATTGCGCTTCAGCAATGGCACAAAGTGATAATTGTTTTTGGAACCGGTCGAAATAGGAAGGGACAGATTCATTATTCGCAGAATGGTATGGTTCGAATGTGAAATTTGGTAAAGTGTTTTTAGTACTCACATTACCAGCTAGTAGATTGGCTTGAGTGGTAGCCAGTTGTTGAACTAAATTAGTTAATTGTGCAAGTTGGGAAGCCAAATTATTTACCTGTGGAGTAGTCATTATTGTAACACCACTTTAAATTAAACTGTCAGTACTATCCTCGTCGCCAATTTTTATGTTTGTACTCGGGTAGTAAATACAAATAAAAGAAACACATTTGGCAATTTGTGTGGTCTCACCCATTACAATATTATGATAGTTATATCATACATAAAAATTAGAAATAATTGAAATATACAATTTTGTCAACTTCAGATTTGGTAACTGCAGTACCTTAACAATAAATTCATCTCTCCTTTTCAGATGGTGCAATTTCAGTTACTTAATAGATATACATGAATGCATACATTTGTCAAAAGCTTATTTTATTTTTGCTATTTTTTGAACCAAAAATATTAATTAATGGTCCCATAAATATTCAGAGCCCATCCACCTTAGTCGGTAGATTCTTTTAAAGTTCCATTCATGAGAGGGGACTCATTAGAATCCTTTGCCAAAGATCCAAACCTTAGGCCAACTGGCTCTTGTTCATTAGTGATCTGATAAAATCTGTTGATTTTAGTTAATGAACAATTAATAAGAAATTACTGACGTGCACAATGAAACTGAACATTTATTTTAACTATAATTAAGGATAGAAACATTTTGATTTTGATGCTTAAGACTTAATGGAAGAATCAGTGTGACCTTAAGATTACAAATTTGGAGATCATTGATTTTACTGTTCTAAGTATTGGTCCGCCCTTTAGTCATTAATTAGTGTCTTTTATCTTATGTAGTTTTTTGAATAATATAAATAAGGGTTGAATCTCTTTTATCATTTTTCTATGTACCTACTTATTTATTAATGTTTCAGAAAGAAGTCCTTGGCCAGTCAATCTATTGTTAGAATTATTTCTAGCCATAATGCAGCTACCTTTGTTCTTTGTTGGTCTTTTTGTAATATTCTTTGCTCTTACTTCAAGGACCATTTATTTAAAAATACCTTTTATTCTCTCATTTGCAGCGGAAAAAAAACATAAAATAAATGATGATCACTCGAGCAAAAGAATGATTGAAGGTAATGTTTTCTGAAATATTTTTTTTAATTTCACTCTATTTCATATTACAAGTTGTTAATCTCAATTAATTAAAGTTAAATACAGACTTTTCAGATTAAGGATTTTTAAAATTATTTACTGCCAATGTTTAACCACATTTTTACTTACTGTTTAAAAAATGTTTCTGTGTTTTCAGAAAATACATCACATCCTTCCGGAAGTTCTATAAAAACTTATGTTGTTAATAAAGGTGGAGTAGTTGTGGTTGGCAATGAAGATAAACAGTTTCAAAGTAAGCTATAAGATATTTAAAAATATTTTTAATCACATAATCATGTAATTGGCTTTATACTATTTTTATTTTCTTTCTATAAACCAACCGACAAACCAAGAGTGAAAATTTCGAGCCCCTTCCTATAAATCCTGGCTTCATATCTGGCTCTTTGGGCCTCTCAATAGAATCTATTAAAAAAAAAATTAATTTTCAAGATAAGTGATATTTTTCAGTGCAATTATTCCGCAGGTTGTCACTTCGAGTTGAGTCATAACAATTTTTAGATGTTCATTTGTTTCCCTTTTAATATTTTCCAAAAATACAAGTTATAAGCTTTAATATGGAAAAGAGAGTGTAATTATGGGAAATGTTTATTCTTCCGATTTTTTTATTTTATTATATTATATTATTATTTTTTTATTTATTTATTTATTTTTTTATTTTTTTTTTTTTAAGCGGGTTTTTTCTACATTTTTCCTGCTATTGTAAAACTTATTTATAAAAGATAACTTTAATTAATTAAAATCAATGTTCTTTAAACATGTAAAGGAAGTCCGGAACATGTATTCATACTTATGCTGTTATATGTAAAATTGCAAATAAAGTTGTTGTTGTTGTTGTTTATTCTTCGGTAATCATTTCATTCTAGAAATGAATGTTTCACCACACATATATCATCTACACTTCGAAATATTATTTGAAACTTTTATTTCTTGATGAAATGATTACTGAAATCTACTCATTACCCATAATTACATTCACTTTCCCTACTAAAACTCACGATAACTTGTATTTTTGGAAAATATTGAAAATGAAATGAACAAACAGTTAAAACTTGTTATAACTCAACTCAAAGCGACAACCTGCTGAACATATAACTTTTTCAGCACTTGTATTTGTATCCTATTGTATTGCTTCTCTTTATATCAAATTATTATAAAAGTTGTCTTGGTATAATCTGGGGGACTACGTGCAATATGGTTCTGAGTTAAAATCTTAAGTATTTAAGATTTCTCAGATTATTAACACACATGAATATGGAAGGCTTGTTAGTCTGCTGGAAGCAATTTACAGGGTTCGGCTTTACCTTATGTGCAGGGTGTGGGGAGCACACAGGCGCCTGGTCTCAAGGGGCGCCACGAAGCGCCTCAGGGTCTCAAAAAATTTCATTCCATGTTGATCCCATAGCACAATTTGTTTAGTTTCATGGGCACATTCACCTTCTCATGGGATTTGCCGTTTTTTGTAACACCTTGTATAACTGTGAGTGTTCAATTTTATTCATGTGCCGACTTGAGGGCGCCTAGGTCACGATTGCACACGGCCGCGACATGGGTAGAACCGGCGCTGGCAATTTATATGGATTAGCCATTGAAATAATGACCTTTTTATGAACCATTCTAGGGTTTTTCCAGAATGTCTAAAGACAGTCTAAGGTTTGACCCAGAAAGATCTGTTTAGGAAGAAGAGATACTTATGAAGTTGTTGATCCTGAACAGCCATAATGTATGGATAACTATTCTTGTTAGGCATTGATGACCCAAGGGCTTTAGGCCTTTAAACAACAACTATTCATGCGCATAGTTATTGCGTCATGCGCTTAGTCCTTGAGCCTGTGAGATGAAAACTATTTGTATCTTTGACTTTTTTTAACGATTTTTGAGGGGAATCGTTTCGTTACCTTATTACTCTTAGTAATAAATAAATTCTAAATTTCACGGACAATTTTAATAATTTAACTAACAAGAGATATTATTGAAATAATGGAAATGATTTTTTATTTCAAACATATTATGATACAGTAAAATATGTTATCAGTAACCACTGATTGCTTATTTTATCAATCAATCAAACATTTATAATAATAGAATAACATAAAAAATAATTGTTAATATAAAGTAAAAAAATAAATCTGTGTCAATAATAATAGTTAATTCTTTGAAGTAAATAGGTTGTCCAAAATTATATATATATATATATATATATATATATATATATATATATATATATATATATATATATATATATATATATATATATATGTATATATATATATATATATATATATATATACAATTTAGGTTTTGATATCATCATATTGTTTCTGACTCTTTCAATGCTTCTTCTCCCACTTCTTCTATCCAACTGTTTTGGCTGTTTGTCTGTAAAATAAAAATAAATTTAATCTTCCATCAGGTGATATATAAAAACAATTCATAATATGTATTTAAACAAGAAATCTTTGATTATTTTACTTTTAAGAACTATAATTAGAATAATTAAGTATATTGAGCTAACTTAAGATGTTATTAGTTGATCATGATTAGTGAATGTGCTTATAAAAATGAATAAATGGTGAACTCTTCAATCTTACGCATTGTGCCTTTATTAGTTCCAAAAAATTAGTTTATTTAGCTATTCTTTTTAACTTAATTCTTACTAGTTATTTACTAAAAATAAATGAATTTCAGTTTGTATCACACAAAACAGAATAAGGAACAGATTTAAACCAATCTTTTCTGACTACTTTTAAAGATCCAAAGGTGGTTACAGACATTCAAATACTAGCCATTGATTATAAATACTTATTATAATGTTTTATCATTTTATCGTTTTAGGATTCATTTCCTATCACTTGATTGATACATAAAGATGCATTTCATTTTATCTGTAATTTTATTTTCTAGGTTATAGTATTCAAGGAAGTAGTTCTTCAAATTTAAACAGCGTGCCACAGACTTTTCAAATATTTCAACAAGATAAAGGTGTGGATTTTTACATATTTACTTTTCATAACCTTTACTATATTTATGTTACTATCAAATTATTTTGCTCAATATTTTAGATTCATTTATGAGCAGTGCAATTGGTTATTCAGAGGATGTCAAGTCAGGCAGCATTTTTAATAAACAGTTAGTATTAAACAAAAAAGAAGTTAGAAGGGAACATAAAAAGCTTACACGTGAGTTTTTCATACATTTTTTAAAATTATATTTATTTTAAAAATATATCTATATATATAATCGGTTGGGGAAAAAGAAATCCATTATTTTTCCGTGAAATTCAAAACTTTATTTAAGATGTTTCTGATTATCTGATTTGGGTCAAATATGCACCGTTTTGTTGTATAATTTGATGCCATTATAAAGGTAGCTTCATAATTCCTCTCTCATAGAAATCTTGGTCCTTATTGGTGAAAAACTCTAGTAATAGATTTTCACAATCTTCTCTTGATCCTAATTTCTTATCACTCAGGAAGTTTTGCAATGCAAGAAAAAGGTGGTAATCGCTTGGTGCCAGTTCCCGACTATATGGTGGATGCATTACAACTTCCCAACCAAGCTCCTGGAGTTTCTGGCGGTCACAGACGTGTTTGGCCTTGCCTTGTCCTAATGTAGCACAACACCTCTTCTGTTGGCCTATTTTGGACGGGCCTCCCAGTGTGAGGTGCATCTTTAACATCGAAAATGCCTGAATGGAATCTCCGAAACCAAAATTTCCCGTAATTAGCTGTTACAGTATCGGCACCATAAAAACCATTCAAAATTTCAGCGGCTGCATTTTCGCTTTTATCAAAGAAAAACTGTAAAATGTACTGAATTTTCTCTTTGTCAACTTCCTTTGTTAACACTCAATAACTCACAACTGAATGGAACAAACAAAAACTTATTAATTATTGTTATTATTATTAATTATTTTCATCCAAATTAGTCTCCAGGCCTGTAATTTTTTCTGTTAGTATATTAAATTTTTCTTCTATTGTTGTCATGTTGGTACAAAATGAATAGTCCAGGATCCATGGTCCATTTTCGCACTTGATTACTATCAAGCTGAATCTTCGTGAATAGCTTTGTTTCGATAAGACGCCCAACAATTTCCTGTGCATAAATTCTCGATTGTGGTAGCTAACAGAGGTAGCAAGGATAAAATATGTCGATTTGATGATTCTCAAGAATGTATTATTAACTGGGTTTTTTTTTTGTTAAATCTCAAGATAATTATCTAAATTATTTGAAAAAATATTTGTCCTACAAAATGTATGGTTAGATCAAAGAGTCCCCTCCTTTCAACAAGTATCGATAACATGATAAGGTCATCAAAAATTATTACTAACCAGCTGTTTTTTTTTTTTTACTTCTTCTTTTTTGACTTCGAATTATTGATTCAAATTCAAAGATTATTGAATTTAATATTATTGAAAAATCAGAGAGGTTGCAATGTGGTTAATGAAGTTACTGTATTCGCAGCCGATGTGTACTTTTTAATACCTTCTCATTAAAACACTCTAAAAATTTGTAGTTTAGTGCAGTTGTAAAACTGCAAATGAATATTAGAAAATTTCCCAATATTTCAAATGAGAAAATAACTGAAAATATTTGAAAAAAAAACTTGGAATATTCACCTTTTCATTCTGGCTGTAAAATGGTGGTAATCTGGAGGATTACCTACTCTAGCTCTAGTTTTAAATCCATTGAGTTTAATACACAAACTTAACGTGATAAACTAATAATTTTGTTTTAATGTCGGTTTATAAAAAAAAAAATCTCTTCTTTTTTATTAAGATTCATTAAATCAAACCTTGTTGACTAGATTTTTTTTTTATTTTAAAAATGTCATCCCAATATCTGAAGAAATGCCAAAAACTAACAGCTTGCTTTTATAACTCGATACAAGTCAAAATTATTTAGACATTATTTAAAAATTTAAAAATTATCTTTGTTAGAATGCTTTCTCTTCTGCTCTAATCCTTTTGTCTATCTCCTTGTTAATTCAGATTTTGGTGGTAAAATATAGAGTTTATATTTTTACTAGCAACCCACCCCCTACCAGCTTTGCTCGGATAATAAGGCATATCATGCCTACATAATTTATCTGTGTAATGTAATTTTTTTTATCACTTACCGGCCAATAAGGACCACGCGAATATCATTGGTTAGGCTTCTTTGGAAGTCTTGATTTTCTTTCTTCCCATCTCAACTAATGTACTTTATTATATAGAAATTAAAAATAAAACCAAATATTTCTTTGTATATGAATTTATCAACTTGCACGGCTTCTTTGGTGAAACCCATCGGTATTACAACCCATTTACACAAAACCTTATACGACAAATTATGACAAACTATATAACTAAACCTTCCTGGTGAATCACTCTATCTATTGGTGAAAACCGCATAAAAATCCGTGCAGTAGTTATTGAGTTTACCGCGAACAAACGCGGCCGAGGACTTTGTTTTATAATAGAATAGAATAGAAAAGTAACTTTATTCTGGGACTAAGTCCCTTTAGAATAACAGATATGAACAGGAAAAAAAAACATATTATTTATCTGGCCAGAAGGCTAAATGTTACAAATCATAAAGTGCGTAAAACATGACAGAAAACAATTTAAAAATAAATATATAAACAAAAATAATAGTAAGTAAATAAACAGTATAGATCTTGACAAGATATTAAGCAATTACAGAGAATAGATAAATCCATAGCTTATGTTAGATGAATGAGCTAGCATGCAATAATTTCTTTACATGATGTACAGCTTTTCAAAAAGCAAAATTAAAAGAACTAAATAACACAATGAGTTCTTCTATACATTACATTCTAACCAAATGATGTATAGAAGTACTGAAATTTTATGAAGCACTTACAATGAGTATCATAATTGGAATTAAAATTTATGTATTAATTTTGCATGATTGTTACAGATTATAGAAAGATGAATTTCAAGCCAAACAAGAGGAGTATAGCTCTGAAAGCTGCTAAAGAAAACTTGGATATTTTACCAGTATATGATTCATGACAGTTAAAATGTAATATTTTATTTCAAAATGGCAGTTCAAATTGATATTAGTCTGAAAAATTTTCAGAATAGTATTTTTTTGTGATTTGTTTTCACTACGAGATGAACTATTCTATGTAATCTTTAATTTTATATTCTGTATGAGAGGGAGTCAAGCCTATATACTTTTTTATTATTTGTTGAAGTTTGTCTATGGCTCGTGATATTTTTTTTTTTACTAGCTAGTACCATGTGGCACTAGTAGATACTAATGGCTGTTATTTTTAATGTGAAATCAGAGTTAATTTATAAGAATAACTGTAAATTAGTTTAATAATACTAATACTAATTTGTTTTATTTTTTGGAATTAAATAACACCAAGATTGTTGTATTGAACGTGGGAATCTTGTATTTATGTTACGACATTAGTTTAATTTATTTAAACTTGGATTATTTAGGCCTCTAAGACTTAATAATTTATCTCTAAAGACTGATGTGCTTATAACATATTAAGTATGTAGTCTTGTTCGTTTTTATTTTTAAAAAATTATGAAGGCAGATTCTTCATCGTTATACCTTTAAGAATGTTAATTTTGTTTTTATGGCAGTATAGGTTTTAATACTTTTAACTATATTGGCCTTGGTGAAAAAAAATTTGATTTAGTTAATTGCACCTCAGCACCATCATTTTATAATTTTATTAATTGCTTGTGTAAATTTTTGTTGACTAAAGTAAAAATAAAACTGATTTTAAATTGCTTGTTTTTAAGAGCCTCATTGTATCTTTTTTAAATTAATGATTTGTCTTCCCTTTTTTTATTGATGCAATAAAATTGTTTAAATTAATTTTAAAATTATATTGATTGCAATGATTCAATATAATTTAATTTATTGTTTGTTATATTGACTTATAAATGCCTTGCATGGATCTTATTATTGCATATAGGATTTTTCCACAGGTGATGGACATGGGGGTGGAATTACTTGGAAGTCCTTCCCAGCTGTGTGGAGTCCATCAGCACGTGGACTTAAAAAAATGGTGTTATTTAAAAAAACACCGCAAGTAGTCATGGATCTCTCTTAGATAAAACTATCATTATCCGGAGGTCTCTCATTTGGGTCTTTCTGTGGAAACTACTTCAAGAAATTCATGGCAAAAGTTGGAAGTTAAGGTAGGCATAGGGACGGGAAGTTTAAACTCAGGAGTTGGCTTAAAATCAGTTATGGCGTATAATTTAGATATTGTGGAACTCTTAGAGGTTTACTGGACAGGTAATTATTATAGGAGGGAATAAGTTTGAAGATGTTAGGTTTTATTTAAAAATAATTCTACAAAATTGGTTTAATAATCGATAAACATAACATGCAAGTATTTGTACAAAAACAACATTATCTATTTTATTAACAATCATGCATAGACGAATCTATTTATTAAAATGTTAATTAATGATTAAATAATCTGAGATACTTTAGCTGTCCACCAAATTTGTATTCAATAATATTTTTAGTTTCGCAGGAATGTTAAGGGTTGTTATTATGTCTCTTATATTTGAAGCATTCTCTTACCGAATTTCTGTCTTGGTATCGCACTACAGTCAGTGTGAGTGTCTGGCCAGCTGATGCCATTAGGGGTACTGTCATACAACAATCCAAGTCATGTGTAGGTACATCATTTACCTACAAGTTTTAATTAATTAATAAATTGTTGTATTAATTTAATTATTAATTAATTTTATATTTAAATTACTTTGGAATTAGTTGTGGAATAAAAGTGCAAATCAAAATATTAAATTGTTGGAAAATCACATTTAAATGGGGTTTTTTTCTGGGTACTGTTCTTCTTCATGCCTCCCTTGTCATTGTATTTTATTTGACTGTCAGCCAATCTGGTAATTGTCTAGTATTTGTGTTTGACAGGTGTGGGTACAAATATAAAAACTTGACAGTTAGCAGATCCTCAGAAAAATCTTAGAAGGAGATCCCTGGCGGATGAAGACAAACGAGGAACTTAGAAATCTATATGGTACACCAGATATTGTTGCCACGATTAAGAGTGCCTGGATAAGATGGCTGGGGCGCATACAAAGAATGGAAAGAAGTAGACTACCAAAAATGACAATGGAGGGACACGCTGGTGGAAGGAGGAGCAGAGGGAGACCTATACTTTGTTGGCTGCAGGATGTGGAGGAGGCTTCGGAAGTGGGTGCCGGCAGATGGAGAAAGGCAGCCGAAGACGAAGATAGGTTGGAGTGGAAGAGGATCACTGAGGAGGCCAAGCACCGATAGATAGGATAAAGAGAAAAGAAAAAAAAAATGTATGCACTATTAAATAGCATTAAAAATTGTAGAAGATACAAACCATGGTTTATCAACAATTTTGAGTTGTGACTTTATTCTATGACAGGTGAATTATTTTTCATGATTTTAATTTATTATTTATGAAATAAATAAAAAATTGTTAATAGTAAATATTATTTACCTGTATGATTTTATCATAAGGTTTGAGCATTTTCGACTGATCAGCTGGGCTTCCTGGTTTAATTGAGTTTATAAAAACACCTTTTTCATACAAACCATCAGAAACACTGAACCCAAAGTCTTCAAATACCATGTTTTTTGTTAGAGTTACCTGATGGAAAGAAAATTATTCATTTATTGAAAAGAGAAAATTGTATTGTCTTAATCTTTGAATTAATAATTTTAATGCAAATAAAGTATATCTTGAATACATAGATTTTGAATTCATTGACTGCAATACCATAAATACTAGAAAAAAGCTTTTTAAAAACTATCTAAATTTCTGAAATTTCAACTTGAAAAGTTATTTGTTATTCTACTCACAAACATGGTTAACATTGTTTTTTTTTATATCACCCATAAACACAAATCTAGGGCTCAGATAAAAAAAAATTTAATTTAGAAGTTAAAAGTACTATGTAAAGTTCCATTTTGCTCTTCTGAAAAGTTTAAACTTTATTCCTGAACTTAAACTGAAAACTTTATTCCTACTATTACATAAACTTGGTGGGTGAGTAACGATATATTTAACATTTCAATTAAAATTTAATAAATTACTTGAAAAACAGTTTGTGAAACACTTTCTTGGGATTGTTGTATGTTGTCATCATCTTTACTAAGCCCTCTGAAAGTCCTAAATGTCCGTGGTGAAGTGTTAATATCTGGATGAGATGTTATCGCCTCTGCTTCTAGACCCGTCAAACTAAAAAAGTAATCCATATTTACTTATTTTCAATGAAGTATAACTTATAACCTGTAAAATACATTATTGACGCAACCTATTTTCAAATGATGGGCTCTGTTGGTAACTTTCATAACAATACCTTAGCATCCACCTTAACAGTTTTTTATATATAGTGTTTTGGGTGTGTATAGAATAATTATTTAATAGATAATTAGTGACTTATTAAATTTGTTACTAACTAATATAAAAGAAAAGTGAAGATAAGTATAATTATGTATTGCAAAGTTAATTTAAAGTTTATATGTATTTTATTTATTGCTTTTTACTTATTTTTTATTGTTAATTTTTAATCTAACCTTTAAATGGTAAAGCTAAACAACCCTCATAGTTCTTTTTTTAGTTATAAATCTTTTAACTTTACCATCCTTTCGAAATATTATGTTTTTTCTGATTTTTATCTTTTCGTATGAGCTTGGAACTTATATATTATTCTTATGGAATAATTATTTGATTTGTATTTGGAATTGTACAAAGGTGTAAGGCCATTAAGGAATGAAGTTATTTTTGAAATCCATTTATAAATATTGGTCAAGAATTTTATATTGCTATTTGGTTAAAAGATTTATGATTTTTTTTAATTTTGTAACTTTAAAAAAAAATGTTAACCTTAATGGCCTTACACCTTTGTACAATTCCAAATACAAATCAAATAATTATTCCATAAGAATAATATATCAGTTCCAAGCTCATACGAAAAAATAAAAATCAGAAAAAACATATAATACTTCGAAAGGATGGTAAAGTTAAAAGATTTATAACTAAAAAAAGAACTATGAGGGTAGTTTAGCTTTACCATTTAAAAGTTGTTTAGATAAAAAAGTAACGATAAAAAATAAGTAAAAAGCAATAAATAAAATACGTATAAAATCAAAACTTCAATATGGTGTTCAGTAATATAGATCAAGATTCTCAAATGAATGAGCCGGATTTGTGAGAGAACCGTTGATAACAAGTATTAAATTTTATTACAAGATTTGAGGTTAATTTTTTTAAATTAGTAAGATGTACACAATCTTATTTTGCTACATAAATCCAGATACGGAGCAATTTACATGTGCCATACTCCAAATTCTAAATAAGTTACAATATGTATAGATAATTAAATTCATAAAAAAAAATAAATATATATATATATATATACCCTGAGTTATTTATGTTGCTAGAACCTCTCCAATGTGTTGGAAGATTTACTTTCCTAAGCCTGTAATTTGTTTGAAGTGGGCAGGGAGGTGAAGGGGGCTTCTTTGTTAAACCATTCGGTTGCGCAGCAGATATGGCGTCCAAAACACTTTCTGAAAGTCTTAGTGATGAATAGGTTTCTTCATCTGTAAACATAAAAAAAAAAAAAGTGTGTGTGTCAGCTCTGACACGCGACTGGAGTTTACCCCTTTCCGTTTCTAATAAATTTTTAATGTGTTCTTACCAATTAATTGCTCTCTACTGATACTTATCGTGTAATTTTTTCTTTTAATTTGTAAAATATTTGAAATTAATGTGAACAATTTTATTTAAAATTATAAATATATATTTTTTATTAATTGTACTAACGTTTCGTCTTACGTTGTAGGCCATCTTCAGGGCAAATAGTGGGTGTGGTGACTTCTTACAACTGTAAAACTGTCAACTGAGCTAATATAGATGTCTATTCACAGTTGTGAAATACATCCCAAGAGAGGGCATCCTACCGCCCCAGTGCTATAAATGTCAGCAATTTGGGCACACAAAAAACTACTGCAACCACACTGTAAAATGTGTAAGATGCAGGGGCTCACATAACATTTCTGAATGTCCGCGACTAAGTGAACTAAAAAAAAAATGCTCGAATTGCGAGGGAGCGCACGTCGCTTCTTTTAGAAAATGCCTCCATAGAATAAAGTTAGAAGAAGTAGTGACTAAAAGGATGGAAGAAAAGAGATCTAAGCAGATCAGTACTAACCAAAACACACCCAAACTAATTTCAACACTTCGAGAATAAAGCAATAGAATACACTGTTACCATAGATACCACACGTACCTCTTCCCGATTAGTCCCAGAATTTAACTTTTAACTTCTATCTATTATATAAAATCAATAATACAATCTTATAAAGAAGGGAGCGTTACTCGCCACTTTTATTTAAAACTTGATTTTACTCCTCGTAAAATTTTCATACTGCGGGCTAAATATGAAAATAGTTTCTTAAGGAGTAAACTGCAAATATTCTTTCAGGATTATATTATATAATTGATATAATTTCTTTGATATCAAGGTTTACAAGCATGGAGGATGAAGGACAAATTAGGAATTATGGCAAACTACAAGTATCCCCTCATACTTAAGCAGAGTTATAAAGATAGGAAGAGTATATATCTCAAAACATTACATAAAAACATGCATAAAGTAAAACAAATGTAGCCATTCTAGCTGGCTGAAATATAAGTGGGCGGCTGAACAATAGACGATCAGATAGAATTAAAAAAAAAATTATTGGAACTATTAGCAATAGAATAAAAAAAAGCATTTGCTATTTGCAATGAATTATAAAACATGCCCAGAATGATTGAAGTACAATACTAGGAAGTCACTAAAATGAGTGTTTATAATATATACACATATTTTTTAATATAGACAAAATAGAATAAAAATCTGCAGCAAACTATGAATGTTGATGAGCTATGAGGTATACCTTAAGCATAAGATATAAATACCAAACAGTAATATAAATAGTAAAATCCTTAAGGAGAAAATAAAAAATTTGAGAATATAGATAAGAAATTAGGAGGTTGTCACTGTTGATCATTCACACTTGACTTAGCTTGAAGCCAAGTTTGAATGACCAACAGTTATTTATTACGTTTAGATCGAGTTAGGAATTTTTTGGCTTTCTTTTCTATAATTATTATAATAAATAAATAACCAGTGGTATTATTTTTATTATCTCTTTATATTATATAAATATTATGTTATATTTTTTATTATCACTTGAGACTGAATTCCTCTCATAACTTTATCAGAAAACAAAGAATTTCTAGACAATTTTACTTTCTATACTGTTGACAGAAGTGGGAGTAAAAGATCCTGGGTTATGCTCTTTCGGAAGGGATGTTAAATGGGGATCCCGAGATTAGCCAGAGCAGCATGAAGTGACGTTAAATGAACAAACTGTTTACGGAATTAGATTCTAAACCTTAGGGTGCTATCAGTATATTTAAGTAATATAAACAGAATACCTGAAGGCTGGGATGTGAAACTGTTCGTACTTTCATTAGTCCCAGTTCTCCAAGTGTCCCTGAATTCTTGTCTTTGGAAGTCTAAAATAAATAAAAATACATTAATTGAATTTTAATTTGAAATACTGCTCTGCTTAATTTTTTTAGCATTTTTTTAATGCGATTCCAGTTGATTTATAAAGTTAATTGACTGATTAACAATGTTAATCGTCTGATCAATAAACTTAATCAACTGATTGATAAAGCTAGAGTCCAGCCAAATGAGTACCAAATTATTAAAATTATTACAAATTTTAATATATATACTAATTAATAAATTAATGAATAATTAACAATAAATTAATCATTTAGTTGATAAATAAATTATTATTTATAAATAAAATTAATCAACTTATTTATAAAATTTTTGAGTTTGATGAATGCTGATAAACAAGTTTTTAGCAATTCAAATATAGTTATATTTATAACACACTATTAACCTTTGTACCTTAGCACGTTAAGTGCCGTCAATTGATTGACACATTCATAAAACTTTCATTTTCCTTGTACATAGCATTTTCAAAACTTTGTAGGAAGAAAGAAGTTTCATTTAGAAGAATTGTTGATGTGGATAGCAGTATATCCTTTATATTTGATATTTTGCTAAATAAATAATATTTCTCCTTTAAGCTTATTTACGATGCTTGGTTAATGGAAGCTAATTGTACAGTATGTACATTTTTAGCATAGTATGGAAAATTACTTATTATTTCAAATTATGAGATAATGTTATTTATAATAATATAAAATAATAAAAAAATAAGTTGATAAACATCAATAATTTTTTTTATTTTTATAATTTAAATTCTGTTATTGTTTTCATTATTTTGAAATAAATGAAAAATGACACCATATTAATTCCAAAAGTTCTCGATATTTAATGTTTAGTAACATAGAAAAGCCATATGATTGTAGCCTTATTATAAAGAAGTCATGGGTTAATACCAGTTAAAATTCCTTCTCAATAAACATTAGTTTGAATAATTTATTTAGCTTGGTCGATTAACGATAAATGATACTTGCCATTTTGTAAGCTAGGAAGGTCATTGCTATCCCATGATTCTACAGCAGAGTCAACTGATGGAAGCCCAGGACTTGAATAACCCAAATCCAAACTAGCTGAAAATATTTAAAACACAATTTAATCTTTTAAAAAATCAGTTTATTTTCACAATATTACTTTCATGAATATTTCTAAAATATCATTTTGTTAACAGAAATATTAATCCATTATTTACACTTCAAAAATATTTCTTAAATCTTTAGATTTATGAAACTCTCCTGATCCCCACATTTTAAATTAATGATCAAAAATTGTCTTAAGAGTTTGGCTCTTTGAGATGGTTTGTTTAAACATATGTGTAAAAAGAATAGCCTCAAAATTTAAACATCTTAACAATCCAAGTGATAGTAGATAACTTCCTAATATCAAAAAATTACATACGCCTAAGTGTCTCAAAAATAAAAAATAGAATATCATGAAAAGAAAATAATAGAATTGAAAACAACGTGTGGAATAATTACAAGAGTATAAACAGATCACGTTATCGGAATGAACAGGTAATGAATGGCATTAGATATGAAAATAACATCCTGCAGACAATTTAAATGAGTTAAAAATCACTTTTGCAGTATTTTCAGCAATCGCAATAATTGTTCAATCTTTCCTTTTGAAAATCAAAATACTCATCATCATTGTCATTTGAAAGAGGAATTTGAAATAGATATAGGAAAATTGAAATCATACAAAGCAGGGAGGACCGATGATATTCCTAGTAAGCTGATTAAAGAGTGCAGAGATTACGTTAAAATATTAAAATGGCCAAAGAATGGAAAGAATCTATACTTATCAGATCTTAGATAAAAGTTGAGAGCAGATTTTAATAACTATAGTGGGATCTTACTCCAACTGAAATACAATAAAACATTCTTACTATTCCTATCTAGTTAAAACAAAAAGTTCGCTAAAGAATATAGGATGTTTAACATCCATTGATAAAATGTTAGGCCCATACAGGATTTGCAAAATCACTGTGTGTGTACTCGGTTAATCTAATCGATGTGGAAGTGATAGCATTGCAAATGCAAGCATTATGAGATGGGGTTGTAAAGAAACAAATTTATATAAGTTACTAAGGGCTGAGCTGATTAGTAGATGTCTGAGGGGTAGGCAAATTGGATTATGGAAAGTTTGGTTTAAAGGTGATCCTGTAAGTGTACTTTAGATGATACTCCAAGGACAGAAGTTAGTAAACTGTTTAGTGATTAGGGGTGTAGGTATCGAGCCTTCAGGTTCACTTAGCTATTATTATTATTTTATATCACTTAAATACATCTGGAGAAAAATATTAAAGGATCTTATCATCCACAATAATTTATTTAAACTTAATCTAGGAAGTCCAATATTAAAAAAGTATTTACTCTTACTTCTGTTCACTATAAATGTTACAGTTGTCTGTGAACATTTGAATATCTCCAAAGCCGTCGACAGATCACCCCTGATGTCTGTTCCATTAATTCCAAGGAGTTGATCGCCGACAGATAACCTTCCACATCTATGGGCAACGGAACCCCACTTTATATGTGAAATTACAACCCCTTTTCTATATTCACCTGTACCTTGAACAAATAAGAAATATATCTAGAATAACTTGAAAATCTATTTGTTTCAGAAATTTTAATTTGAGATTAAATTTCATTAAACATTGCTTTACATTTACAAAAAAATACACAAAGATTCTTGTATGTAATACTGACCGCTAATTGTAATCCCAAAACCAGAACCTTCAGATCTGGTAATTGTTACAGAAAATGGCCCCTCAGAGCCGGAATGTACTTCGACATCAAACTGAATCGTTATAACTACTGTCAGTTTTGCAATATCTTCTAGTCTTTCATATTTATCCGCTGGTTTTCCATTTATTGTTAGTATTCTATCTCCGATTTGTAACACTCCACTTCTATAATTAATTAAATCAACAACAATTAATCGTTATAATAAAGACAACATTAATTAAATAATGCATATTGAGGTGTTGATTAATGCCTATGTTTGTTAATTACAGTGATTGAGGCCTACTGGCTCGATGGCTTGAGTAATTAAAATAATTTTTAATTGATCATTAGAATTAGAAACAATGGCTTGACTAGTAAAACCATGAATGCTGCCTATATTGCAAACATGAAATGAAAACTTCATACACCTAAAAGATTTACTTAAGAAAAAAAAGTTTACTTTGTTTCTGAAATGAGGTAGTCGTAGTGGTAAAGATTTAATTTTATTATATTAAAAACAATAATAATAATCCTCATATATGACATGATTTTTTCCTCAAATGATTTGTTCCTATTTAATCAAGCTCAGTACTGTGAGAACTTTGCTTTCAAATAAATTTAAATGTTTTTGAGCTCCCCGTATAATCATAAGTTAATGTAATGTGCATATGTGAACTTAATCATAAAATTATTTTTGATGTACCTCAGCGAATATTCCTTTTTAAATATTTATCCAGTTCCACACTAAAACTCTAACAAATCTATCAGTCACTGAAATCAAACTTCATTTTTTAAAATTTTATTAGCTATGACTACAAATTGGGATTGGGGTTAGGTGAGATACAGATATCTTTTCTGTATTTTCCTGTATCTAAAATAATTTAGAAATATTCAATCGAGCCATAATGGCTAGAAAGACTCATTTTGAACTTTGTGACATTTTTCAACTATTATCTGAATGAAATTGAATTAAAAATACTTTTTGAAAATTCACAAGCATTTGATATTTTATTAAATCTACTAATTTCGAATTACTTAATGCCATTAACCTCGAACCAAGCATTTGTAGATAGTAATTATCACATGAAATGGTCCAACACCGTAGTTGTCATTATTACTGTTTTATTATTTCAATAATTTAATTGTAGATTTTCGGTTTTGATATTAATGCAACAACTTAACTGCACAAATGTTTTTAGTTTATAGTGGCTTACATTTAATTATTGTTTATTTGATGGTGAAAATTTATTGTGGAACTATCTTGGTAGTTGGCATAGGGTGTCTATTATCATACATCAGATCTATAAACTTTCTAATTTTGTTTTTGTGTCATTGTTCTAACAGGGTAGTAATATTGATTTATTTGATTGTAAGATTTATAACTACCTGTCGGCTATTCCATGTGGCTCAATGTAACAGATGACAGCACCTTTCTTTGAAGGCGCTGATCTGAATATTAGTCCAAAGCCAGTTCCAGGAGTTGTGTTGAGTGTTACGATTCCAGACTCAATTTTAAGTTCTGGAGAATCATCTAAAATCACCAAAGAAAAATAACTTAACATATCTTGTTATTACTAAATTAATATAATAATTTTAATTTATAATACCTAGAATACACAAAATTGTTGATTGTCATTCAGCATATTTCTTAAAATTTGAATTATAATATAAAAAAGCATATCAAACAAAAAGAAACCAAAAAAGGATATTTCACTGGGTTTTTTAAAACTGATTTTATGAGAAACTACCAAATTACTCATGGAACTCTATACTTTTGTGTTAAATCACTAGGTTACCTTCTAAAATTTGCTTTCCTAAATGGTGGTTATAATGGAAGTTGTCTAAATTGTCATTGAAGTCATGACACTCTCGCGAAACACTATTCATTGAAGAGTTAAATTGAATATCTACATCTCCTAGAATAAGAAAACAATTAAGAAACTTTTTATAGTTAAATTTAAAAAAAAAAGATGGAAACTCCATTCACTTAATTTTTTATTTTATTATAAATAATTAAATGTTGTGAATACACTTTATACTAATTTATTTATTCAACAATTCTTTACCTAAGCTTACAGCAGCAACAGGAAGGATTTCTATTTGATACAGTTTACATTCTGAATTGGCTAATATTTGCATCACTTTAGCAGCAGAAATTTTTGAATTTTCTATTCTGTACTCATTAACAGCTAAAATTTGGTCTCCTGGCAGGACGGCACCACATCTGAAATTGTAAAATCAGTAATTTAGTTTATTTATTGTCTATCAAATTGTCTATCAAATTTCCCTTTTAGTATTCAATATGCTACTGAATACAGATTAACTTAAGAATGTAGCTGTATTCCTATCAAATACAGTTAAATATAATAAATATATTTTCTACTACAATCTTGAAAAAAATGATGATCTATTTCTACAAAATAGTTCACCGTAATAGTTTAGGAGATCAGATTAATATAAAAAAAAAGTTAGTCTAGAAGATAGTTTTAAATTAACTTTTAAATAGTGCCCATAACTTTTTTTACATAACTTAGATCACAAATAGACAAAATTTTATATTTAAAACTCAAAGAATAAGCCAATGGCAATATCTGTTTAAGAGGTACATTATAAAAAAAAATTGTTTATTGTATATTGTTAAAGAAATCTTAAGTTATCTTATAGTATTAAATATAACTATTTTGGTAATGTAAACACTATTTTAGTGATATATAATTTTAAAAAAAATTATTGTTGAATCTTTCATTGTATGTTGATTAGCCAAGGTGAAATTATAATAAAAAAAAAAGTTATTTGTTTTTATTATAAAGTCTGATTATTATGGATTTTTTTTATTTCTACATAATATTTCATCAGGCTTCAATATAAAATGTATCAGCTGTTCATATTTTCCTATGACCCAAAGTTATAAACTATTTTTTTCCCATGAATTTAGATGCTAGAATTATTTCTGCTCCTCATTTCGGAAATTTTATTTGATTTCAGGAATCATTAAATTTGTTTTATGTCCCTTATATTACCACTTTACTTATTTTGTTATGTTTGGAATAGAATTGAATTCTGATTAAGGTAGGACAGCTTAGTTTTAAGATTGAAAATAGTCTAAAAAAAATGTATTTACTATAATTAGCAGATTATAGTTTTAAATGTTATTTTGACTGATACTGAAGCTAATGGTGGTTTTTATTCTATTATCGATAGAAATGCTAAATATCAAAAGTGGAAAATATAATTTTTCAGGATTATAGATGACCACATGAATTTTATATCAGCTATCAATTCTAAAGCAATGAACAAAAAATGAGGTTTTTCACATTTGATACTTAGCATTTGAATTGACGTTATGCTCAAGCAAATTTTTTCTCCTAATCAACCAAAAGAAATATTTTTTTTTAGTTATTAGATGTGCATTGACCTTTCTGCTATGCTGGCAGTCTTTACACTAGATACAATAACGCCTGATATGGAATCCATCAGTGTGAGACCCAGATCAGTTTTTCCAGATGGCGATTCTATTTCCACTAGCAAAGGACCTGCTGCTCTCATAGCAGTCATGATTGAAATGTCGTACTCTACGCTCAACCACACAGGACGTCCTCCGTTAGGAGCTACGAGTAGCCTTTCAGCTTCCGATAGTGTCAGACCGGTTAATCTTTGTCCATCGATTCCTAATAGTCTGTCTCCAACTTTGATCGTGCCATCTCTGAAACATGAACATGACATCATTAATTTGAATGGTTACAGAATTTTTAAAGGCATAGACAGATACTTTTACTTTATTAGACTATCAGATTATGTGGTTTATCTATATCAATACAAAATAAACTCTTATTGTGAGGGTAAACTAGTTAATAATATAATTGTCACAAACATGAAAATTATTTTACTATAGTAGTCATTTGAGACATGCATGAGCATATCTTGTGATTAACTTATTAGAGATTAAATCTAAAACAGGGGGTCTCTCTAATGTGATATCTTGTACATTTATAAGAATATAGAAGAACGAATTCATAAATGTCTATAGATGTTGATTTGTTGACACCTATTAATTTGATCTGAATTTACCATTTGGATTTATTAGATATTATTATTATTTTTTAAATAGAGAGATACCACAATATATTGAAAATAATAATAAATCAAGATAAATCCCAAGTTATATTATTTACAAAGAGACAACCGATGTATATGCCCCAACTGAATGTAAACATAACGCCTGTACCATGGAAATCACAGATTAAATATTTGGGACTTAATATGGACAAAAGGTTAACTGTTACTTTCCACACTGATTATGTCTGCAATAAAGCTAACAGGGCTTTGTGTACTATATATCCTTACTTTAATAGAACTTCTTAATTGAGCACAGATAATAAGTTATTACTACATAAAGTCTGCTTACGACCTATACTAACATATACATGCCCAATATTTAGTTATATGTCTAAGGCTAATTACAAAAAATTACAAATATTCCAAAACAAAAGCCCTAGAATTGATGGAAATTATGCATATTTCAGTGAAGTTAAAATTATGCATTAAGAATTAAGTATACCTTATATTAATGTATTTATCAACAAACTATGTAAACAATTTTTTTTTTTTAGTGTAAAAACAATAAAAACCCACTTATAAAAAATATTTGGAACTATACAAAAATATTACAAAGCGGTATGTCCATAAAAGAACAGAACATTTATTATTGTAGGATACCAATTTATTTTATTTTGTTGTTATTGTTTATATAGATGTATATAAGTTATTAAGAATGTATATTTACAAATTTTATTTATTCTATATTTTTTTTTTTCTCTGGAAGTTTTTTTTATACATTCTTTCTTTCAATGTAAATTATGATTCTGCACACATACATTTAAATTTGTACAATTGTTTTTAATTTGAGACTGGTCTATTTGGTGCAGCATGTAAGTTTGTGAATCGTAGCTAATTATACAAGAAATTTAAAAAAAAAATTTATTTCAATTATAATTATTTCTATTATTAATATTGACTATGCAAGTATAGTTGGACTTACCGGTCAGCTGGTCCATTGGGTTTGATTTTAGTAATGACAAGTGGTCGATAACCAGCCTGATTTGGAGGTCCTGATCTGAGAGTTATTCCAAGACCCATCTCACCTCTTTCTAGAGCTACACCAACGATACGAGTCATCTTCATCTCTTCTTCACCTATTTCCATTATTGGACAGTAGTAATGTACACTAATTATTTATTTAATTTTTTTTTTTTTTAATTTGTGATGTAACTCTTGACTTAATATTTTAACAGCCAATATTCCAACATATTTGAAATAAAAAAAATAAAAAAACCTAAAAATAAACACTTACTTTATTTTTATTTTTTTATATAAATACATAATACATTTTGGATGAAAAACTGGACAAACTATCCAAATTTAATGTTTATGAGCTTGGGGATGTAATAGTTTTGAGATATGTTTTTTTTTTTACTTCTGTGTATGCAATAAAAATTTAGTAAATGATAATTTTCCAATTTCAATGGTTCTATCTATTTTTAATTATATCAACTGCTATTAGTCATTCTAATGTTTCTTGCAAAACTCTGAAACCATTTACCACAGAAAGTTGAAAGTTTATATAAAGAGTTAGTGTAACATCTAGTTGCCATTTTGGTTACTATATAATCACCAGAAGCGAAACATAATTTAAAATTTCAACAGATTTTTGTTAAAATTATCTTTTCTCTAAAAATTATATTTATTGATATATATTTTATTATTATTTTTAAATTAAATCATTTTACTTAAATGAAAATAGCATAATTGAATATTAAATTAAACAGATAAAGTATTTAAATATAGTTTCTGCACTGGAGATGATAGAGTCTTTAAGACACAGTTAATTGGTAAGTAAGTTATAGGAATTATGCTGAACATTTCTTCCTTTTTCACAATAAATTTGCTGACTCCATTCCGGCTTTAGAAAGTTGATATTTATTTTGTGGTGAATCCAAAAAATAAAGTTTATATTTGTGGAATAATATGAATTCACTTAACACACAATTTGTCTGTATTTATATATAGATTTACCATAATAATGTGATTCTTCTGGTGTTCTACTATCGGTTTCTCTTCCATTTTCTGTGAATGTTTCTTTTGCTTTTTCGCTTACACCTGGACAAAAAGCCCGGTCTATGCTCCCTAAAATAAAAAATAAAAACTAAGTGAATATTTTAAATTGATCAATAGATATGTATTTCAGTCGTTTCTTGAACCCTATTTCATAACAAGCATTAAATACAATTAATTTATGCCAACCATTGTACTGTGATTAAAATAATACATTATTGTATTTTAATTTAACTTTGTATATATTGTTTACTCTTACTTTTTAGTTTTTAAAACAATTTTATTAACTTACTTTTTCTGATTTTATTTTTCATTGATAAAAAATTCATCTGAAACTTGTGCATGTAAAAATAAACCTCAGCAGACTAACACAGTATGAAAACAGATAATTTGTCAAGACGTTACTATTTCTTTTTATATTAAAAAAAAAGTTATTTGATATATAATACAAACCAAATATTAATTCTAATATCTGGTAGGTTATATAACATTGTTTTAATCCTACTAAGTCATAAACATGTTGATTTCTAGATTGACATCACTGATGCTTTATTTTTCTTATTATCAGTTTCGTTAAAATTCTGTTAATGAAAACTGTGCAAAAATCATAGGGTTATTTAATGTCAAATATTGAAAAATCAGTAATACAGTTTTTTGTTAATTAAACTAAATCTTTGCTGAATAATTTATGTAGTATTAATACTTTATTTTACAATAATTTAATTTTTGCTGTTTAGTTATCTTTTCATCATTTTTATTTTTATATAGAACCTGTGAATTATGTTATGACCCATGTATTAAACCATTTATTCGAATCTGCTTTTTTAATTTCTTTCGTTTTGCAAGTTGCATATTAGTCTTCACTTTGTTTTGGGAATAGCAAGATTGTAATATAAGTATAAAAAAGTTATATAATTACAAGTGCAGATTGATTTATGATATTTGAAAAAAAAGAACATATAATTATTTCTAAAAAACTGGTTTAATTTTTTAATAATTAAAACCATTAATACTCAAATACTGTTATCAAAACTAATCCGCAACCAGAAGAGTTTGTTCTCTTACTTTAGAAGAAATTTGTTCCCAATCCAGAAAAGAAAACTAAAAATTAAAATTTTGATTAAAATAATACTATTTTCAATAATTTTTTATTAGGTATTAGTTTAGCCCTTTGCTGTATTATTAAAAATATTTGTTATTCCTTACTTATTTATATATGTTAAATTAATCATTTAATTGTATATTTTTCTGATGAATAATATTATATTTGTTAGAAAAAATATCTAATATTTATAAATTAGGAAAAGAATACATTCATAAGTTTTATTATTCATGTTGAAGCTGTAAGATCAGAACTAATGGCCGCCTCCAGGGCTGGGATCCTGAGATCTTGGGGGTAATAGGTTGTCATGCTGCACCAAAAGTCACCCCTTTTTATCCTATTTTCCTTATTTTTACTTCTGATTAATTTTTTCTCTCAAAGACATTGAATCAATCATCCGATTTTCATTAATAACAACAATTTTTTAGGTTGTGAGGTGTTACATTTTTAGAAATAGGACAAGAAAAATTGTCCACCCATATTAGGGAAGGATGTTTTTTTTTTTTTCATTCCGAAAATTCTCTAGTCCAGGATCCATGGTCCATTTTTGTACTTGATTAGTATAAAACTGAATCTTCGTGAATAGCTTCATATGGATAAGACGCCCAACATTTTCCTGTTCGAAAATTCTCAATTGTGGTAGCTATCAGAGGTAGCAAGGATAAAATATGTCGATTTGATGATTCTCAAAAATTTATTATTAACTGGGTTTTTTTTTTGTTAAATCTCAAATCTCAAGAGGTCATCAAAAATTATTACTTACCAGCTGTTTTTTGTTTACTTCTTCTTTTTTGACTTCATTATCACTACATATTGGAAGGAGGGGACTCTTTGATCAAACCATACATTTTGTAGGACAAATATTTTTTCAAATAATTTAGATGTTTATCTTGAGATTTAACAAGAAAAAAACCAGTTAGTAATACATTTTTGAGAATCGTCAAATCGACATATTTTGTCCTTGCTACCTATGTTAGCTACCACAATCGAGAATTTTCGCACAGGAAATTGTTGGGCGTCTCATCGAAACGAAACTATTCACGAAGATTCAGCTTGATACTAATCAAGTGCAAAAATGGAGCATGGATCGTGGACTACTCCATGTGTAGGAACCACAACTGTTAATAATGGACAACCATAAATTTAAAAAAATAATAAAATGTTTCTTTGTTCGTTTTAGTTAAACAAAAATTTCATATTTTTATTACTATATTTACATTGCAGAGTGGCTCAAGGATAGACCACTGAGTTGTCTCGGCTTCGGGAATTTACAAATTTAGTAATGAAAGCTTATTCAGTAAATTATTCAATTATTCAAAAATAGTGAAAGATAGAATTAATTTAAGTGTTATCCTGATGAATGAAGGCCTTTCAACATTTCAACGACGATTTGCACCGAATTCCAATCTGATAACATCTTATAAATCGTCCTTATCGTCTCAGTTAACTCCTTAGTGCCGCTACTGGGCACGATTTCGTCAAAAAATCTTCGAAAAATTAACGATATTTGGCGAAAAATAAAATTAATTTAGATCGATTTGTAATAAATTACAAATCCTTCCGTGATTTACCAGTTTCTAAGTAGTTTACTTTATAAAAAAAATCTGTAACATGATGCGTTCTGAATAACTAGTGATGAGTTTAGATTTCGATTTGATTTCATTTTTTAAAATTATTTCCTCGGTAATTTATTTAATAATTCTAATCGTATCAAATTAAATCTTTTGGCATCGCGGATTCGTAGCCCGGCAGGTGGCCCTAGGATATTTTAAACAGAGTAAAAAATCTTTAGTTACGCCGTCTTTCGGAAGAGACGTTAAACGGGGGTCTCGAGCCTACACGTCAGGTACTCGTTAAAAATCCTTATCCTAATTAAACCTGGATAGGCAAAATTTAGAGCTCCCACTGTAGCATCGTCCGATTAGCCATGTCAGCATAAAGTGACGTTAAATGAACAAACAAACAATCTTTTGGCAAGCTTTAAAATTACTTCATGACTATCCTCACTCTATGGAGAGATTTCGAGGCCCTTACTTTATTATGGATTGCACATACTCTGTTAAGCCCGAAAAATGTATTCTTAAAAATGTTGTACAAAGTTTAACGGTTCATACCGGTCTAATTAGAGTAATCGAGAGAAAAAAAAATTGGAAGTTAAAAAAATTGTTATATATATTTGAGGAATCGCATGCAAAGGCTAGGGTACTAAGTGTGATTATTTATTAATTTTGATTAAATTAATAATAATATGAGTTGGTTTCATCAAGAAACATCTCACACTAAGTACTTTGTTTGTAACCCCACCATATCTTCCTTTGTACCTAAGAATGAATAGATAAAAGCGATGTTATGATCTATTTTTTACTTATTATGATACCCTTAATAAAATGTTTTCAAGTATTTACAATTCGTAAAACTTGCAGATTTTACTTGCATGTTTAATATTAACAAGATATACGATTAACATAACCTCATAATCTATAGTGTTGGTAAGAAAGTGATATCGAATTGCACCAGTAGATAGCGTTATATTTCTTTCGTTATTCTTTTGTTAATATATTTTTTTCTTTTAAGATTTTACCCTGAAGCGACAGCCTGCGGAACAGATACCCTTTTATCTTTTATCTTTTTAGGAAGGTAAGAAAGCGTCTAATGCTCACAAAGAGATATATTTGAAGTTTATGGTATTGATTGTTTAACAGAACGAGCGAGTCGGAATCGGTTTAAAATTGTTCGTTCTGGAGATTTTTCACTGAAATATGATCGACGTTGTTTTGGTCGACCTACTGAAGTTGATGACAAAATAAAGGCATGATTGGATCGACAAGATATATAACTGTGAGAGGTTGTAATTAAAAGTTGAAATTATCTGTATTTGAATTCATATCAGACGTCTTGGGCTTGTTAGAAAGTTCAATATTTGGGTTCTTCACGAATTGGCAGAAATTCATCCAACTCAACGAATCAGTGTTTCTGATATTCACTTCAAATGTTAAGTAATCAACCCTTCTTTGAAAAAAATTATCTCTGGCAATCAAAAATGGATCGTATACAATAACACTGATCAAGGTCCAAACATGATGAACCAACAGAAGCCATATCGAATCTGAATTGGATTTGAAAAATATGTTGTCAATATTGTGGGATTTCAAAAGTGTTGTACATTTTTTTGCTGCTTCCAAAAAACGGAAACATCAACTGAGGTGTTTTTTTCCAACCACTTATGATATTGACAATCAAAGAGAAATAGCCTGGATTGGCAAGTCTTAATTAAAACGAGTTCCACTATGATAATATAAGGCCCGACAAAACTTTAGCAACGTGTAAAAAACTATTTTAGCTTAGCTGGGAAGTGACGCCATATCGTCAAAAGTGCCCCAACCACGCACTCTCGGATTATCATTGATCTAGAAGTTTACAAAACTTTTTAAATGGGAAAAAATCAAGTATAAATAATGACCTTGAATCGCACTCTATTGAGATTTTTGTTTATAAGGACCAGAATTTCTATGAGCACGGATCTATGTAATTACCGGAAAGATGGCAAAAGATCATCGAACAAAATGGAAGATATTTGACTAATACAAATTCAGTTGTTTTCTTTTCAAGTCAGATTTAGATTTAATAACTCATGTTAATAAACATTAATTCTAAAATTATTTCAAGTGCCAAAAAAAAAGTCTTGAATGACTTATATTACCTTAGTGTGATTTGTCACTTGAGGGGAAATTTTTTAATATACTAATAGAATAGTATATGAATTAGTATAGGGATGGATTTAAAAAAAAATGTTTTTTTTTGTTTCCTCCCTGTTTCTAGAGATTAAATATTGTTGTATCTTTTGACAACTTATAAATGACAGTAATTTCGCTTCACTCCTACCGAATTTATATATAGCCTGATGAATAAATGGTTAAGTCTAATTTTGTGCAAAACGAGTTTCTTGTACTTGAGGAAATGGAATCGTGTTATTCTCGTAATGCATAAGTGTCAGACATCAGCTTGCTAAGCAATGATTATATTAAAACATCATTCTAAGCCAAAAAACAAGAAAATTATGTGATTAAGCTTCCCTCAAGAGAGTTAAGAAAAATTCGACTTAACCACTTATTTACCGGGGGTGCAAATGTACTGCATATCTTATTACGTTAACGGTGTATGTTTGAGGGAATAGTACTGCCATAGATGGAACATTGTTTTGTTGCACTATCGGATACATAAGGACTAATTATTTATTTAAAATTACATACAAAAAAAAAAAAGGAAAAAGAAAAATTATAGCTTGAGAAAAAGATGGTTCGCTTCTATTTCGATTCCACTTTGCCCGTTGTATTGCATATAACACCTTAAACATGAATTCCTGCAATATCTTAAATTTGGAATTAAACGGTACCAGAAAAATAAATTAAGAACGAAAGGAATGTAAAGAAAATAAAACTGTTTTGATCGACCAAGCAGTTTTGCTAACAGCTTAGACTGTGCAGAACACTAGTATCAACAGATTTGGAATGCAAAAAAAAACATCCCGTATATCAGTATACAAAAAAGTTTATTGCGTTCTTAAATATAGCATTATCGAGTTATGCTAAGTATAAAAATTATATCGGTATTTGTGGAAAATTATCATTTTTTTTTAGTTGTTGAAAAGTTGGAATTTTCCCGATAATTAGTAATCATGGTGGTTATTTTCTACCCTCTTTATAAATTTAGTAAAATTAATATTAAAAAAAATAACTATAAAATATTCCGATTCAGTTTTATTAAAGAATGGAAAATTAATGCATATACGCTTTATGAGAAGCGAGGGATGGTTGACTGGATGATCGATGTAAGGAAGAAAATAGTTGGGGGTGCAGTCAAATAAGACACTAAATAAGTGGTTACTTATTTTAATTACGTGCCTGTAATTAAAATACGTGCAGGCACGTAATTAAAATAAGTAACCACTTATTTAGTGTCTTATTTGACTGCACCCCCAACTATTTTCTTCCTTACATATACGCTTTAGTTTATATGATTTTTTTTAAAGCAATGGATGCATTAAATGTATAAAACTTCTCATTTTTTATTTGTTTAAACTCATATTTTTATTTAATTAAATTCAGCAACAGTCATAGAAATATGTTAGACAGGTAATTGGAATCAACCTAATTGAATTTCAACATTTCTGTCAGATTAAGCTGAATAGCACTCATTTGATATATTAGTTACAAATAAGCTGTTATTTTTTAAAGTGGTATAAGTCCCATTGGATTAAAAAACAGTTAGTTCTTTTAAATAATTTTAATGATTATTATTTCATAATAAAATTTAAAAGATGTATGACGTTAAAACATAACGTTTGCACTTATTTTTCAATTAATTCAAATGCAGATCCTTTAATATCTCGATACATGAAAAAACGGACTTATACCGGACTTTTAAGAAATAGCGGTTCAAATATTATCTGTCTTTTTGGCGGAAATATTTTTTTTTACAGATCTAAAAAAAAAGTCTTCATTTAGAGGTTTATAAAGACATATAGCGCATATCGCCTTCTTGGCCCAAGTGTGAACATGGCACACAAATAAAATTTAAAAAGAATTAAAAAAAAAATTATATTTCTCGAACTAATCCTCAATAAACAACTATAGAATGTTAGTGTTATAACATTTAAAGCGCCTAATTCGGAATTTATCAATGCCATTTTGTCCAGAAACTTATTTAATTACCATCGTTACAATTTTTGTTTATTTATATGAGTAATATCGGTTGATTTTGGGCGCTCTATATATTCTAAATTAATATATTTATGAATTTCATATTAATTTAAATTGTTAAAATAATTTAAATCAATATGAAATTCACTACACTTCTGTTATTATTTTTGTTAATTATTAAATGAAGTAGCAAACCGTAAATGCAAATAAACAGTGACCTAAATTGTATTAGAAAGCTGTCGTTTATTATTTATGAAAATGTAAGATATTTATGAAAATATATCTTTTTTAGGTCCAATAGTTTACTTTTTAATTTAATTTTATTATTTAAACATTTCTCACATGATGGCATTTATGTATTATTCGGCCCCTATTTGTAAAAGGTCTTTGTTTACATTTTTTAAAATGAACAGCGACTAAGTTATTTCTAGAATCGATTAATTTATAAAAGATTGACCATTTTAGATGCTTTATTTCGTCTTTCGAGTATTAGATGAACTGATATTGAGTTTCTTCAAAGAACCAATTTTTCAAAATTAAATATTTTTATTAAACGTATTTATTTAAAAGGTTTTATGTATATATAAGCTATTAAACATAAACAAATTTGGGAAAATACAGTTTGAAGCCTATTAGTTTATTCGAAATCCAATACACATGTTACTACCACTCAAGTGGGATGTCCGATTTGGCAGGCAGTGCCCAACATCACTCAAAACTATTTAGATTCCACTCATAACTTGATACAGAGATCTATACTCACATTTCCCTGACTTCCTCGACCTATTTTCTTCCTTCTTTGAACGGAGGCGTAGAGAGAAAAACATCAGACATGGAGAAGCGTCGGTTGCCGACCCACGACTGGCTAAAAATAGTCAAGTCATCTTCCTGTCTAAACCAGCTTAAAATAAAGATTCGGTAGGGGGAGGTTCTGAAGGTTTTTATTTTCGCAATTAATGCTGGCTCAATGAGTTTGAATGGGGTTTTAGAGTACTACTTTGTACTGGATACACCACGACAGTCCTGTTGTACGGGACTAGGTTTTATCACCAAACTTTTATCATCTTCAAAAGAAGATAGTCATAACTCAAGAAACATAATTTTTTATAAGAGGTATTTGAACGTTATATTTATTATCAAAATTAAACCAGGCGAGTTAAGAAAAATAAAATAAAAATTATGACTGTGGTAAAGAAAAACATTCCTATTGTAATGCTGGCTTAGAAATCCTTTTATTAATCATTAGAAAATTTTTAAAAGCTTAACTTATGTCATTAGACCCATAAAACTTCAGAGTCAAACATAAAACCACTCGAAATATGATTAAAAAAAAAAAAAGCCTTCATCATGGAACATATTTCCTGAATTGAAAAGCTTAAACCAATACAACTGCTACTTTAGGCTAAGCTCAAAAATGACAATTTTTGGGTTGTGTCGTTGATCTTTTGATTGAATTAAATTTATAAATTAATCATGATTGTTTAGCTTGATAATATAATCTTAATAACAAAAGTTACTGGATAATTTACTTTTTGAAAGATCGTATGAATTAAAATACAGATGTATTATTTCTGAAAATATCCGGATTCTAGAATTTGTAATATTCTGTTGATCTCAAAAAATCCTGTACGACCGCATTCACACTGAGGCGATATATCGCAAACAATGTACGATACTCGACACACACTGACAATTCCATTAACCTGAAGGGAGATGATAATAAAATATAGTTGATGATATTATAGAAAACAAAAATAAAAAATAATTTTCAATAAAATAAGAAAAGAGTGATGAACAAAACAATTCATTTTAAATGATTTTTTTTTGTTTATTCAATTATTATTTTAAACTTATTAAAACTTATGTTCTATTTTTTTCTGTTCAAGGGTTGTGTTTGAGGGTCGCGAAGAGTCTTGCGGAGGATTCCTAACAATTACCTTGCCGGAATATATTGGGTCGTAATGGATATAATGTCGGTTTCGTTGATTTACAGTTTTCTTTTCATTAGGGATTAGATTATTTCTACACAAACGATTATATTATGTATACCGTTCGAAAGATCATTTAATCCTTTTTCATTTCAGTCTTACCTTTCCTTTTGAAAGTGAAGCAAGGTTTTAAAAATAATTAAGAATAAAATTATGTCTTCCGCGGAAATTCGTATAATTTTTCTTTAGGAATTTAAAATTAGCCATAGCGTCACGGAGGCGTTCCAATACATTAATATTGTTTACGGTGAAGATATATGTACAGTGAGCGAAATAACAATCTTCCGTTTGTTTGAAAAATTTCGGTCTGGGGATTATGCCAAAAACAAAAAAGTTGAAAGAGCTAGTCGAAGTGGGCCCTTCCCAAACCACTCGTGAATTAGGTCCACAATTTGGAGCAAGTGCCATGACTGTTTCCAGCCACCTTAAGGGGCTTGGTAAGACAAAAAACTGGAAATATGGGTAACACATGAATTAACCGAGTCCCAGCAGCTCACCCGATTGGAAACGTGGTCCTCACTTCAGTTGTGAAACAGAAATGAGCCTTTTTTGGATCGTTTGGTCACCTGCGATGAAAAGTGGGTGTTATACGATAAACGCAGGAAATCTGGACAGTGGTTAGATAAAAATGACAAACCTCACACCTATGCCTAAACCAAAAAAGTAATGATTACTGTTTGGTGGAGTAGGGCTGGTTTAATCCACTATTCTTTTTTGCCAGCTGGTAAAACCATCACTGCCAACAGTCACTGCGAAAAATTGGAAAGGTTTCACGGAAAATTTGGTAAGAAACAACCTGCCTGGCTAACCGAAAAGGTCCTATTCTGCTCCGCGATAACGCAAGCCCACACATTTCAAGGTTGACCGTGCAAAAGTTCCAGGAGCTGAATATAGAGGTCCTTCCTCACCCACCATATTCTCCGGACCTTTCTCCAACTAATTTTTACTTTTTCGTTGTTTGGATAATTATTAAGAAAAAAAAAATTGACAAAGAAAATGCTCTGAAATCGGCCTTCCAAGACTTCGCTTCTTCCTTGACACCTAATTTCTACAGAGGGGGGATGGTAATGCTCATGTTGGGAGAAGTGTATTGAAAGTGAAGGATCCTATTTTGATTTATAAAAGTATTGCTTAATATTTTTTTTGCTAATAATTTAAATTTAAACCTTCACTGACATTTCATATGTTACAACCCAATACCAACGATACGTTTCCATCTTATTCCTACAATGCCTAATAATAATGAGATATTTTATTTTATCGTTAAGGAGAACCTGAGTTACTGATTATCTGAATTTCTGTGATCAAAATATTAATTTTGATTTAATTGATTAATCATACAGCAGCATTTTTTTAGAAACTTCATTGAGGTTTTCAGAAGTACCTTAAATATTGTTGAATCAAAGCTGATTTGATGAAATATCGTTTTAAAAATCATCATTTGATGTGATAATACGAGCGAGGTTGGTCAGTTTTCGTAACTGAGTTGCTCTGCTAAAGGGCCCGGGTTGAAATCCGGCTGTGACAGTTAGGTTATTTAATTTTTTAACAGTCATGGAAAGACCCTATAGGACCCACAGGTCCTCCTGTAACTCACTTAGCAATAACGCGGTTACCCTTAATTAGAGGAAAACGTTGAGGTTGGGCGTAATCTAGTACAAATCACGTCCCTGCTCAACTATTGTCTTGAAAAACGTACAGTGTCTACCTCTTACTGAACTCCCTTCATGAGTTGTAGTGGAACGGGTAAAAAAAAACGTAAGATTAACTTTTTGGAATAGTTAACTTGATAACTGCATTTGTGAGAGACTTCTATAAATGTATACATATTTTTACCATTAATAATGTATAAATGAAAATATCTTTAATACCGTTGGAATATTATTATTAAAAACGTAATTAGAATAGAAAAATTTTAGGACCTTTCGTAGGTACAAAAAGTCTGTAGTTCCCAATAATATTTGTTTATGTATCTTACATGTTCTTGGTTCGTTTCAGACCGCAATTTAAGTTTATTTACTGCAACTGGGCCTGCATATAGTACTTTTGGAAAGTGTTCTTTTAGTATGTTTGGTGTGCTGCTTGCTATTATCCGGCCTTCATATCTATTTCAGAACCGTACTCTATCACAACCTGTTACTCTAAGCGTATAAATACCTTTATTTATAGGACTACCTTCCTACCAGTACGTATATATGTTAAATATAAGGCAGAAATAATATGGAAATAGGTAGTAAGAAGTCGCCCAAGGTTACAACATAACAATCACTAGCAAACCGTGACACAATATCGCGCGAAGTGTCTTGGGTTCAATAAATGGTAGAAACTATACTTTTTCGAAGTCAGTGGCTCCACAAGTGTTATGGGGCTGAGAAAATGCTGTACCCCATGTGCCCCAAGGTTTTCTCTCAATAAGGGTCCCCTTGTGTGTCAATAAGGGTGCATATTTCACAATGCTGACCAATGATTCTGGGGTCAGATGTTATTTAGTGGTTAGCATAACAACCTTCTATAACCTTGGGGCTTACATTCCGACAATTGGCCCCGAGGAAGTAAGCAACCCTTGGTTTTTCCGTCCTTTGGAAGGAACGTAAAATAGGGGTCCCGGTGCTGTTTAATCCCAGGTACTCGTTCAAGATCCCTATCCTAATTACTAACCTGGATAAAAAGGGTATCCTGGAACTATACGATGTCAGATACTCTTTAAAGATAACTGTCCTAATTATACCTATATAAACATAATTTAGGACTCCCACTGTAGCCAAACATAGACATCCGATCAGCCAAAGCAGTACAATGTGACGTTAAAGGAATAAGGATAAAAAGATTAATTTTATTGTAAAAAAGCGTGAGGTGATATTTTCATAATGACTCTACTGTTACCAACATCAGTTAATAAAATATTTTCAACAATTAACATCAACCACACCACGATTTTTTGCGATAAACAGCATCTTCAGCCATTTTGTATCCATGGGGAAAAAAACATTCGTATTTTAACTTCTGCAATCTTTCAGAGAGTAAATAATAGAGTCATTTCAATTCCTAACATAATATTATAAAGCTCAATAATTGGGATAAATTGTTTGACTGTTCATTAATTTCACGTACTTCATTCACATTCACCTTTTAACATTGAGATGGACCAAGTGTGGAAAGTTTTCAAGAGAAGAACTCCTAGAGCTACAGTTTGTTATTGGAACCTGATTCCTGTGTTGGTTCAAAGTTTTATCTATGCAGATAACATAGTGGTGATTGCAGATGGACCTGAACGTCTACAAGAAACTGTAGATGAGTGGTCTGAAGAATTGAAAACAAAAGGATTGTGTATAAACCCCAGTAAGAGCAAAATCATGCATATTGGAAGGAGAGACCGACAGTTACAATTAACTGTTTTGGAAAGAACCTGATTGGTAGGCAAAGCGAGAATCTGATTGGCAGGCAAGCGAGAAGTAAGTAAAGAGGCCAAGCTACCCCTGTTCAAATCTGTATTCTTGCTTGTTCATCTATATGGATCAGAGAGCTGTACGATGCTTAGGAAACATGCAAGTCAAGTTACCGCAGCGGAAATGAGGTTCCTAAGGAAAGTCGCAGGAAAAACCAGACGGGATTATGTAAGAAATAACAGCATCCGTGCAACACTGGGTGTGAGATCTGTTTCTGATGTCATAGAGGACCACCAGCTGAAATGGTATGGCCATGTTTATAGGATGGGAGATGACCGTAAGGCTCGCTAGCTAATGGAAGCAAGGTCATTAGGAAACCGCCCTGTAGGTAGGCCAAGACTTACCTATAGTGAATATAAAGTGGGGCTAGGAAAGGGACGTGGCTGCCCGATAGATCAACTCCGAAGAATGGCTCTGGACAGAGAAACTTATAAAAGATGGACTGCGCCTACTCCACGTCTAACAGCACTTCAGAGATAAAAAAAGAAAAAACCCTTTAGTCACACGCTGCTGTGGCTAATCGGACAATAATTTAGTGAGAGTTCTAAATTTTGCCTATCTAGGTTTAATTAGGACAGGGATCTTTAATGAGTATCTGACATCGTACAGCTCCCGGACCTAAATTTTACGCCCCTTCCGAAGGACGACTCAACCAAAGATTTTTCACTCCCTTTTGAAAAATCCTAGGGCCACCTGCCGGGAACTGTGGCATTTTTCGATCACATGCTGATTCAATCCCGAGACCTACAGCTCAGAATTGTAACCACTACAGAATCTAACTGAACCAACCCGCTCTTGACAATCATTATTATTATAATGTAAATAAAATACTTTTACAAAAAACAGCTGTATTGGTGGATCCTTTAACTTTGCGATTACAGAGCCTTTTTTCATTCTTTTGACATCAATATATTTAGTATCTATCTATGGAATCCGTTCGGTTTTAATAGAGCCTCTGTATTCCAAGATATTCCTAACGACCGCAGTATCGATCTAAAGAGGCGAAGATGAAAGGCAGGTAAGAAAGACAGACTAAATATAGCCGGGAAGGTTCCCCCTGCGTCAGCTGTATCCTTGCCAACACTAACACTTCTCGGACTCATTGGGTGTCTGACCTCCTAGCATCCACGTATCCACGCCTCTATCTCCCTTTATTTACATCTACTCCGGCCTCTCTCTCATTTATTTACATTTTATCTAGGCTTTATTTACACCACCACGACGCCTACTCTTATATCCTGATCGAGAAGGGAGCCTGTGGCTATAGGATGCTTGGATCCAAGGTAGTAGTTTGAAGCGAAATGTGAAAGATGAAATAATAGCTATTTTATCTCCAAATATGTAGGTCAATATAAAAGGGCCAATTCTGTTCAGGATAATTTTCTTTAATTACAGTCCTTAAAAGAAACCTCACTTATTTTATAACGTTTAATATGACATATGATCGATAGGAAAAGCTAATTAGCCTAAAATTATATCTTTATTTTGAACAGAAAAGATATGCCCCCGGTCGGGATTCGAACCCTGGTCCTCTGTCTTACCGTTACAGGGCTCTACCAACTAAGCTAGCGGAGTTGATACCAGCCGGGGACAAATCTTTTATCTTATCTGATCCCATGTCCTCGTGTTCTCGACAATTTTGCGATGTATAGACGAGAACACTGTTCTTTGAACATTACTTTAATTTTAGGAACTTGTTGACCTACAAGTTCAATTTAGGAACTTGTTGACATTTCAACAAAAAAATTGGGCCCCCCAATTTGAAATAGAAGTAAGTCCATATCCCTCCCTGAACTACTCCAAGAGAGTAATAAGATATTTTGAACTGCAGTATGCCTCGAAAGACGAGATTAAAGAAGAATTAAAATATATTGTTACTGATGTCGAAAGAATTAAAATTTAAAAAACTGGTACTGAAATATTGACTCATACCTATATAATATCTTTTGCGATCCACAAACCTCCTGAAAAACTTAAAGTGGGATTCCTCACTGTTAATGTAGAACAGAGGTTACCAGACTTTTTTTTTCTCATAGACCTCTTTCGAAATTTAGCTGGTTCAGGTAGACCCGCTGCAGCTACATTTCTACCATATTCCCAAAACTCGACAAAAATGTGAAGATTGCATCTAACTATGAAAATTTGCGGTGCGGCTGAGTTCCAACCACGAATTAATAGTTTTCGAAAAAAAAGTCAGAGTTGATTGGTTAATTAATTAATTGATGGTGTAAAGTTGGCCAATCGAAAAAGTGATTACATTTTTGACATCTACTCGCAGCACAAGGAACCAATTACTTATTTCCTTTAAAACTCCCCTTTCGTAGTGGTAAAATAAATAATAAATTTTTTGTGTCTCATTTATTCAAATATGTAATTATTACCCCTTTAATTAAATAATATTTTGATATCAAAACTCCGCGATTTTAATTATTTATTTATTACTTTAGTCTGAAGGGAGACCATTAATAATGATGTCTAAAACTAATAATCGAATTTTAATATTTAGTTTAAAGTGCAAGTTAACTCTCAAAGGAATTTACTATTTATGTATTGGTTTATACAACTCGCCGAATCTCATTCATACTTGAACTCTACTGTGTTCACCATTCAAAAAAGTACAGGTTAGGAATAACGCAAATATCATTCTTTGATGTACAAACATTAGTAACATTACAAATGTTGATTACACTGTAATTTGAGTTTCAAAAACGAGCTGCGCAAAAGTCGCCTTGGGCCTGCCGCACATGACCACACCCTTCCCCTACTACCTAGCTCTCTTCACACACTCTCTGTTCTCATCGTGGCTATAATTATGTTATAATAGGCCATAATACTGTAAGGCTAAAAGTAAAAAAAAACAAGCTATTTTTTTACACCTGATTTTATTTAAAACCAATAATACAATATAACGTTCGTAACCAATGGAAACTCCCTCGACAGCTCCCAAGGCCGACATCCGTTTTTCAAAACGTCGTTTTCTAAATTGCCTAACATACGTACAATAATATTTTAAATTGAATCAAAACAGAAATAAAAATTTTGGATAAAGGAGAAAATGAAGTTAGTAAAAGACACTGTCATTCAGAGACCCAATAGCGTAAAAAAAAAAAGTTGACCTTAAGAATTGTATTGTAATGGTTTCTGAAAAATGAGGAATACAATTTTATGTGTTGATATTGAATAAAATCTTACATATTTATTTTTTTTATGCTTTATCCATTATTATTTTGCCATTATAGAAAGTAATTTAAAATAAAATCTATGTCTCTGAAGCATTTTTCGTTTTCAATCACAAAATATTTAATACAATGTTTATAACGCCTACTAAGACATAATGAATATACTATTCATTTTAATATTTTTTTCATATTTAACTTTTATTTTTATAATTATACTTTAATTAAACTTCAGGCTTGTGGAAACAAATTTTGTTTTCGTTTTTTTTAAATAGAATTTTAAGTTAAATTATTTTGTTGTTGCATTGTTTTTATACTAGGTATGTATAAAAATCCTCAAGGACGAGTGAAGTCCTTTTTTCATTTCATGTGTAGTAACAATTTTGATTGTGGGGTATTTAAAGATGACGTTATTTCTTCTAATGAATTTTAAACAAATTTTCCCCAATAGCCAGTGGTTCTCAACCCATTTACTAATCACACACCATCGACCTAAAAATAAGTGCTAGTACCCCTTCAATCCAAATATAAACTACCGGGCTCGCTTAAAAAAATACACCCCAATAATAAATAATTTTTGAGAAAGTACACCTCTTGAAATAATGTATACAAATATATATATATATATTCTAGTGTTATGTATTTTTCTCGATTTTTTGTAAAAAGTTTTGCAGATTCTTGAGACTCAGTCAATCCTAGTTATATTAAATATCCTAGGTAATTAAATATATATATTAAAATAAGAAATATATATTAAAATTATCCGAGATATAAATGACAAGTAGATCATAGAATAAAAGGAGTGACCCCAGTTTCATACATTGCAATTTATTATTAATAAGCCTGTTATCTGATAACGGAAATAACAATAAATACCTACAGCGTAATATCTACGAATGATATAAAACCAAATTATTAATACCGCCTTTGATGTCGATACATCACATTTTTCGAAGTGAAAAAAACAAAAAAAGACATTCAACTTGATTTACATTGCTTAGACTATCTGATTTATTTCCATCAAGGTTGCCGAATATATATTTGGGTCTTTATCTGGCAGCCGCCCATTTTAATAAATAATGCCTTGTTTACATAATTTAATCAATTTCAAATTCATTACTACCATATAGATGAAAAAAAT
This sequence comes from Troilus luridus, assembly GCA_964056705.1. NCBI lineage: Eukaryota > Metazoa > Arthropoda > Insecta > Hemiptera > Pentatomidae > Troilus > Troilus luridus. Next base: position 90,702,335 of record OZ057413.1, on the reverse strand, counting down.
CAATAATTGATACAAAATATCTGTTTGTATATTCAAAAATGGAAGAATTCGAATTCAAAGCTTTGATTCTAAAACGCGATAAACTATGTTGGTGTGAGTTGTACTGCACTTTATTCACTTGTGTTGTTGTTTCTTTGATACTTGAATCTATGCCATAAAAGTATATTCATTGATAACATTCTACTGTTCATTTGTGCGTACACTCGCAACTGATAGTAATTAATACAACAGTAATCAGTAGTGTATGTAAGATACTATGGTGGTTTACTGGAAAATCCCTTTTGTTATTTCATAAGAAAACTAATTTTTCTTCCATCTATAAAAATCCGTAAAGCGAAAACAAGTCAAGTAATTATTGAAGAAAGAAAAAAAGTATTTATAATTTAATTTATTTTATTTTTTTATAATTATTATAATTTTTAAATATATTTTTATTTTGAAGAGAAAATAGAAATATTACAGAGAAAAAATAAAAATAAAAATATATACAAATTATAATAATAATTAAAAAAAATAAAATTCTAAATAATATAACGGCGTAAGTCAAGAAGATCCTAATTTAAGTAATGCTCATTGAACATTCTTCCCATTGTATACATCGCATATTGCGAGAACACGGGGATATGGGATCGGTGAAGAGAAAGCATTTGTCTGACCGGGGTACGTGCCAGGATAGCTCAAGTGAAAGAGCACCACGACGGATGCTCGAATCTTTTCTCTTCAAAATAAAAATATAAAAAAAAAATTATTTATTTATTTTTCACTACCACGCATTTTTTTTTACGGGGAAGTTATTTCTTAAGAAGAAGGTACGTATTAATCAGTGGTCACTAGAGTCTTGATATTTTTGGATATTGGTGCAAGCAAGAAGCATTTTTTGTGAAGTTTGGTGGGAAATACACAAAAACCACTTAGCATATTTTTTTAATGGATTTTTCGGACCAATATGAATGGTGACATAACATATTTTCCTTGTTCCGATAGTAAATATCCGGCGTACTATGCTTGATTATTTATTATATTGATTGTAATACTAAATAATATTTTTTATTTTGTTGCTTTTATTACTTGACCTCCTTTCTATTGAATTGCGATTACTGCATATTTGGAATGCCTGTTCGATTTGGATACCATCAATTCCTGTGAGCAATTTCAGGGAACAAAGCCGCTGGACTATCATGCCGCTACAGATTGTGGAAATACATTTGACACAGTAAATGCGAGCTTTGCGTGACATTGAGACAATGTCAACCAATTTCGCCATTATGAATCTTTAATATTGAATTTGGGAAATATCGGTTTGGTAAATTTTATGAATAATACAACGTTCCCTGTTTCTACTTTGAACAAAATCTATGAAGGAACTTAATTGTTTTCCCGGAAAAAGTAGTTAATAAACCTATGGTAAAAGTTTCATATTTTTATATTTTCAAGCATCATAAGGTATGAAGACCAAAGTGTTATTGCTATACAGAGATGGTGTGTCCCACTTCAACAGCAGCAAATGAACCCATCCAACATTACATTATAAACAGTACCAGAGGCCTGTGAAAGCAATGTCACAATCCTATGCAGAATTTCTAAAAAATGGAAAAAGGATAAATATTTTCATTTATTTTATTATATTAGTTGTTGATTTTATTAATTGTTAAATATTTTTATTTGAAAAGAAAAGCTATGTCCAGGACCGGGAGTCGAACCCGGGTCTTCCAGATCGCCAGTCTGGAACTCTACCAATTGAGCTATCCAGGCTACATCAGGCTCGTTCCCCGGTCATGGTTATATCCTTTCTTTTCACTGATCCGACGTCCCCGCGTTCTAGCAAGTTTGCGATGTATACGAGAGGAAGAATGTTCTTTGAACATTTATTTAATTTGGATCTTGTTGACATACGTCATTATAGTTATTTTATTATATTATTTGTTAATTTTATTAATTTTTAAATATTTTTATTTGAAAAGAAAATATATTTTCAGGACCGGGACTCGAACCCGGGTCCACCAGATCGCCAGTCTGGAACTCTACCAATTGAGCTATCCTGGCTACATTAGCCTGGACATATATTTTCTTTTCAAATAAAAATATTTAAAAATCAATAAAATCAGCAACTAATATTATAAAATAAATTATAATGACGTATGTCAACAAGATCCAAATTAAATAAATGTTCATAGAACATTCTTCCTCTCGTATACATCGCAAACTTGCGAGAACGCGGGGACGTCGGATCAGTGAAAAGAAAGGATATGACTGTGCCCGGGGAACGAGCCTGATGTAGCCAGGATAGCTCAGTTGGTAGAGTTCCAGACTGGCGATCTGGAAGACCCGGGTTCGAGTCCCGGTCCTGGACATATCTTTTATTTTCAAATAAAAATATTGATAAATATTTTCTATTGGAGAAATCTTTTCTATATCAGAGTTCATTTTATGGCGCGTTAATTAGCTAAAAACCTACACAATAAACTATGGGTGATACAAAAAAAAAAACTGTGGCCAGATTTAGATTCAGCACATTAAAATCTATAAAGATCAACTATTAAAGTTAAAAAAGGTTAAAAAAAATAATTTTTATTGGCCTGTGTTATTAACACTTAGTAATTATTAATTGAGGCAAAATATCACTATGGAGCCCTTCCTTTGCAATATTATGTTCTGTTTATTATCTTTTAAACTATATTTTTTACTCTAGCATGGATTGAACCCAGGCCCTTTCATGGGTTATATTTGTACAGTTATGATAGATTACCTGATTAAGGTGGATCGATAATTACAAAAACTATTATCATTACCAACCGATGTACTCTAGGAAGTACATCTTGTGTACCAGGATTGTCTGTTATTGACAAGATATCATAATTGACTATTATTGTTTTACGGTTTAACAAACTGAGGGGGAATTAATTGATTAAAATGCTTGAATAAGCTTATGTTTTCTACCTAAAGTGGCGCAGTTATGTATCGTCACATCTAATTTTCAGAAGTTATAAAAAAAATAGAAAAATAAGTATGAAAGTATAAATATTACTCGAATCATATAGCACATTACACTGTCATTTTATCATATTTTAAATATGGTTTAGTTTTTTATAATAATCATTTTTCTGTTTATATAAATTAATTATCCATAATTTGTCACTAAAATTTGCCATGAACGGAAACAAACAGCCTAGTGTTGCTGGATTTTGTGAAAAGTATAAAAGGGAGATGAATAAAAAAAACAACACTTCATTTCTTAATAACGACAAAATATTGACTGTAAAATAGTATTTTATTGGTGGCCCTTTCAAGGGTTATATCTGTACAGTTATGATATATTACCTGATTAAGGTGGTTCGATAATTACAAATACTATTATCATTACCAACCGATGTACTCTAGGAAGTACATCTTGTATACCAGGATTGTCTGTTATTGACAAGATATCATAATTGACTATTATTGTTTTACGGTTTAACAAACTGAGGGGGAATTAATTGATTAAAATGCTTGAATAAGCTTATGTTTTCTACCTAAAGTGGCGCAGTTATGTATCGTCACATCTAATTTTCAGAAGTTATAAAAAAAATAGAAAAATAAGTATGAAAGTATAAATATTACTCGAATCATATAGCACATTACACTGTCATTTTATCATATTTTAAATATGGTTTAGTTTTTTATAATAATCATTTTTCTGTTTATATAAATTAATTATCCATAATTTGTCACTAAAATTTGCCATGAACGGAAACAAACAGCCTAGTGTTGCTGGATTTTGTGAAAAGTATAAAAGGGAGATGAATAAAAAAAACAACACTTCATTTCTTAATAACGACAAAATATTGACTGTAAAATAGTATTTTATTGGTGGCCCTTTCAAGGGTTATATCTGTACAGTTATGATATATTACCTGATTAAGGTGGTTCGATAATTACAAATACTATTATCATTACCAACCGATGTACTCTAGGAAGTACATCTTGTATACCAGGATTGTCTGTTATTGACAAGATATCATAATTGACTATTATTGTTTTACGGTTTAACAAATTGAGGGGGAATTAATTGATTAAAATTCTTGATTAAGCTTAAGTTTTCTACCTAAAGTGGCGCAGTTATGTATCGTCACATCTAATTTTCAGAAGTTATAAAAAAAATAGAAAAATAAGTATGAAAGTATAAATATTACTCGAATCATATAGCACATTACGGTGTCATTTTATCATATTATATATATATGGACTATTGTGAGAAAAAATTGGCAATTCAAAAAAAGGTTTTGGTTATGTTGGTTTAGTTTTTTATAATAATCATTTTTCTGTTTATATAAATTAATTATCCATAATTTGTCACTAAAATTTACCATGCAAGGAAACAAACAGCCTAGTGTTGCTGGATTTTTTGAAAAGTATAAAAGGGGGATGAATTAAAAAAAACACTTCATTTCTTAATAACGACAAAATATTTACTATAAAATAGTATTTTATTGGATGAAGTGTGTAGAAATACATTCATTTGTTTCATTTTTTTCAATCTGTAGAAGTGAGCGTGATTTTCCTTCTTTGTTTTAATGTTGTTATCAAAATTATAACTAATTAATATATTTATAATCACAGTTAATATATGACTAAATGGGAGGAATTCGATGACTAGTTAAACTTGTTTTCATTAAGAGCTTATCAAAATACTGAAGGGTTTATTTCCTCTAAAAAATCAAATTTTATTCAAAACAAAACCATAAATTCTCCATGATTTTTCTTTTTCTTTTCCTCTTGTTTACCTGCGCAGTATTGCGTCCAGCAAATTCGATCTGAATGATTTTTTTCTCTCCTCGATTTGTTGGAATATGAATTTTTTCGATAACTGATTATCGGTTCCTGAATAGGTCTCTAGGGCATTGTATTTTTAATATTTTCATTGGAAGTCCAGGTAACATAGACTAGGAAAGGAACTAGAAAATGATTTTGGTGATGTGTTGACGAGATTTTTATAATAATTTATAGAAAAGGTTACTATTTTATAAAAAACAAAACAAACCTATAATGTAATTCTGGCTTTATGATTCGCCCCAGGCAGCTGGGGGCACTACGTCTTTCAGGCACCAAAGAAAGGGCAGTTTTAAAATAGGTGTCTTCTCCCTTCTCGGCCTCATTTTACTGTCACAGATGAACAATAAACACACACATTAATATAAATATACAAAATGTCATGTAATATAACACATATAAATATAAACAATATCCGTTATTGTAATAATGCAAATTTATTGTTGCCAATTGATTTGCATTTTTGACTAAATCTTATTTTTTTTAATGCTTATACTATTCTAAAAATAATATTTATTTTCAACTTATGTTTTTTTTTAAAATAAGAAATAACCTTGAATTTAGTAAGCCTATTAGATAGACAGTATTTTGCACTTAACTTCTAACAATCTAATTTTGTTTGGTATTCATTTCCATTATTAAAAAAAAATTTTTTATAATTTTTTATAATTAATTTTAGGTTTAATGTTTTAAATAATTCAATTGTAATATCAAATATGTGCAATAAGTAAAATTTATTGTTACCAACCGATTTATAGTTTTGAATAATTTTTTTTTAAACGCTTATACTATTGAAATGAAAAATAACAAATAAATGGTAATTATATCAATAAATAATTTAATTATTTACGATATTTAATCTGTAATAGCCAGGGTCTATGAAGTTACCCTTTACTAGGGAAAACATTGCTAGTCCGATCTAAATATCGTTCTTTTCTGATCCATTAAGGATGAAAGATCTGTAATTCGATCTTTGTCCAATCAGCTTTACACCGCTGTATTTTGTAATCAGTTATGATTATATGAGGCGTTCAGGATCAAAAGCGGATAACTCCGAAATTTCAAATATTGACTTTTTCAAAAGGTTTGCTTGTCTAGTCAATCAATGCTTAATGCCCCCGAAATTCCAGGATTAGAACCGGACTAAAAGCATGAGTAATAAGGCTGCTAAGTGTAGAATTAGATAAAATGCTCGACTAAGTTAGCGAATGTCACAAAAGACATTTTAAGACTGACTTAAAAATACCAACGGTTGACCAAAACATAAGAACATACTACAAACGCTTTCAAGAAAAAATACACGGGCATACAAACCCATTTATGGAACGAATGACCACCACTCTCATGCCTGAGAACACTTGGAGGAGACTAAAAAGAACGTAGACGAAGGATCTATTATAATTGGAAATTGAATCAAGCCACGGTTACTGAGTACCACTGGTTACTGTTTTTCTTCATGCCTCTCATGTAATTATGTTTTATTTTACTGTCAGCCAATCTGCCGATTTTTGTATTTGACAGGTGTGGATACAAATATAAAGAGAAACAAAAGGTAGCTAATATATCCAATTTCGAAGTTATCCGCTTTTCATCACGAGCGGTCACTTAGTGAATGCCTTTTTTCATATTTTGTATACATCCTAATAAATATTCTGCAGGGCTATAGTTTCTAGGTCTTGATATTCTACTGGCTTATTTTAGAAAACGATAAGGAGTTTCTAATCCCCTTATCACTACCTTGCATAGCATTTACTACAGTTAATACGTATTTTTCATGTTTAGAAATTGTCCATTATAATTTATTCAATCGCATGACCTTGCGTATCGATAAATGGAAAATGACATTCTAATGAGCAAGACGTGCTTCATGCTATAGCGCGGAGCTTCCAAGCTATCTCCATCAAAATCTGTGCACACGCTGAATCGATTCGTGTCTATACAATCACGTCAGTCTGGTTTCAGTGATTATGAAAACAAGAACCCGACACCGTGGATGAATGAACATGGGTTAAGTCATTTCTCTTAGTTTGTTTCAGACCTTACCGATATTCCTTTAAGATAATATGCCAGATATCTTGAAAAGGAGGGGAAAGAACAATTACAGCAAGTATAAACTGCTAAAGGCGAGTTGGAGCTACCAGACAAAAGAGTTCTTCGAGAACAGCACACTTCATGGAGTTCGCTATATCGCTGAAGAAGGCAGGCCTTTCTATGAGAAGTTCGTACAGAATTCCTACTCTATTTATCTGTTAACATTATCTTATAAAAACACACGAAGTTCGAAATTTTACTTCTTTGCCTGTGAATATTATTAGGGAGCGGGGTTGCTCAGTGTGTAGAGTACTAAGTTTCTGTCGTGAAGGTTCTGGCTTTGGCGGACCAATTATTTAATCTTTTGATAGCCATGGACTATACTGGGGAACACACAGAATCCCTGACCACATGATGGTCAAGTTCTTGGACAAATCACCTCCCTGCACAACCATTATCCTAGAGCAGTACAATCCTCACCACATACTGGATATTAGACCCTTCCTATGAATTTGAGAAAATGCTGATGAAAAGTTTACTTAATATACAGTAATATAATTACTGATTTATTATATTACGCATTTTACTTGTAACCCCTTAATGTATGCATATATTTATTAGAATACCTATCACATATAAAAAATAATTCACTAGGTTATGTTTAACAGCTAATTCTTTTATTGTGTTATTTCAGCTTTATGTGGTTTATATTTGTATCTACAAGTACCATCGTCACATTAATTATTATAGTTTCTTTATGGGAGAAATTTCAAACAAATCCTACCATAACTGGTTTGGATACTGATTTTCATAACTGGGATGTACCCTTTCCTGGAATATCAGTCTGCCCTTTCAGTCCAGCGAGGCGTGGAGTAATTGAGGAATATGTCAAAGAGTAAGTTGATTTTATGTGTAGGACGTTTTCAATATCTGTTTACAAAAATAATAATTCAAATATTCAATAATTTTTTTAAATTTCTAATCAATATATGAGGCATTCAGGATCAGAAGTAGTGACTCCTAAATTCCAAAAATTATTTTGTTGCTAGCTTAAAAATCAAACAATATTTTCTAGTTCAAAACTTTGCCGCTTTATTTCTCATGGCTATGGTCTGGTCCTGAGCCTGAAGATCCAATAGCATAAAATTTTATGTTAAAGTATCAAACGTGAAAAGGCTAATTTTGTAGTTGTTCACATTTGACCTTGAACACCTCAAATGATCAAATTTTTGTCTTTAATGTTTTTAGCATACCATAAATAATAAAAATAAGTTAAAAAGTTATTAGAGTGGCCTGAGGTAAATGTCTATTGTGGGGTAGATGTGTACTCCTTTGATAAAAAAAGGCTGGAATATGATTGCAAGCTATTCCCTAACAATGTGTTCTGTAACCACTAATTGTTAATTCCTAATTGATATATCAATAGCCACCACATTCCCACTTTCTTCAAGGGATCATACATTAATCCGACTTCTTCTTCTTCTTCTTTCCCTTGCTCTTTTGCCTTTTAGCATCAAGCTAAATCCCACATTACACTAATTATAATCAGCCAGATGTGATGGAAGTTTAAGATCGAATAATCTGATAAAACGGTTTTAATAATAATGGAGAGTTATCACAAATAACTTGGATATATATATTACTTATTACAGAAAAAATTACATAACGCTTATATTCTTGTTTGAAATTATACAGTTATTTGCTATATTTGACTAGCTGTTTCTCCGCAATCACTTCATCCAGTTGCTTGCCTCTTACATCGCCTGCTCCTTCCCAAAAACTGCCCTTATCTTGATAGTATAGGTAATAAACCCTAAGAGACACTTAACTACCTGAAGGTACCTCAATGCCCCTTACCCTAATTGTCTAGGCACTCCAGATGGTCTAGGTAGCATTCATAGTTTTGGCAGTGAAGGCTATATAGAATATTATTAAATTATGCATTTTTACATTTTAATAATGTTACATGCTCACTTTAAAAATAGTTTTTATTAATAATTTCACAACGTATCTATTATTATGGCAATGATTTATTGAGAATATATATGAAATATTAATTAATAAGGTTTTTTCTTTTTAAAAGTTTTTCTAAAATACAAAGTATATATTTTGACGCGAATTTTAATAATGTGTTTTTTTTTTTAATTTAGGAAATGGGGAGAATCCCTTACAGAAGAAAAAATAAATTACTTTAGCGATTTTATTAATTTAATTGCAAACTTATCTTATGATAATATGAATGAACTAGAGCTATATAAAAACGACAAAATTATACCACAGAGTGACTTTAGAGCTCTTGCCTATAAGGTAAGTGATCTAAAACAACTTTTAGTAAATCTGTAAGCCCATTTAATAATAAAATCTCTGGACAACATGAAATTCATAGAAGTAGATGTTATTTTCTACTTCAAGACCCTACCAAATTAAAAGATCAAGACGCTAAAAATCTTGATATTTATGACAGCAAGTATTGTAATTTGCAAAATTTTATTTGAAATTGATATTATGACAGCAGTGCTTAGCATTTGTTTTACCATTACTATATTACCACAGTTTACTCCAGTAATTTTTACACTGATCTATAAAATTTAAAACAATTTTTTTTTCCTTTTTTATATTAATATGAGGATTCTTCTTTATGGCATTGGTGGATAAATTTATTTTTAATGATCTAGTTTGTTTTGATTTGAATAAAGGTTGTCATCAAATTAGTAGTTGTATATTAATTTGAATTTAATTAATTTTAACATCATTATTCTTGATTTTCTATAATAAAATTATTTTTAAGTAAATAGAAGAAAGAAACATCTTCATTAAGAATGATATGTTTTTCGCCATCATTTTCTGAGAGAGTCTCCAGATCCCATAGTCATGACTGTGAAGAGAATATATAATATATCTGTCACAGCCGGTCTCAAATTCGGGAACTAAAACTTAGACAAGGGACCTAAATATTTAAAATATTAATTTAACTTTTACGTTTTATACAACCTTTTGTTAATAAAAGAACATCCAGTTGGCGAAGAGTTAATAACAAATAGTTACACAATGCCTACTTTTAAAAATAAGTTTAAGTTCATAATCTTTAAATGTTATGTCAGGTTGTTGATCATTGTGAAGATTTAATTGTGGATTGCTACTGGAAAGGGAAAGAATTTAATTGCTGTGATGCTTTTTTTCCTGCATTCACTGAAAAAGGATTCTGCTATTCTTTCAATTCAATCCATGCAGAAAAAACTTGGCCTTGGTAAATAAAGTTATAGTCATTTCTTGGTATTTTTAGCATTAAGGCTTTGTTATTAGAAAAACCAATTGTTCTTAAAAATTAAATTAATTAAAAACAAATTATAAATACCGATATTCATTGTATTATAGAACATTTAGAGATTTATCTGTTTGTTCTAAAACTAAAAAAAAATCTGTTCCTCCAGGTTGGGGGATCATTTACTCTGACACACATGCAGTACACTAGACACAGCATACTACACACACTCCACACTTGCAGATTATGTACACCTACAGTACACACCCTAGGGTCACCTCCCCTAGGTAGCCTGGGAGAGTTGAAAAGCGGCATCATACAATCTATTATAGTTGCCACAAGGAGCAGCATGCTTTTGACATGGGATTCATTCTGATTGGTAAAGCAAGGAGATGGTAATCAATTTGAAACCGATTAACCACAGAATATGTTTACTACGTCTTAAAGGAAGGTTTCAGAACATTAGTGTTTTCAGTTGCCATGCTCCGACAGAAGCTCCATCATATGCCATATTTATAAAAAGGGAGACATACTTGGGTGTCTCAACTATCGTGGTATTACGCTACTTCAGTGCGCATATAAAGTATTGTCTAACATCCTTTATCAAAAACTCGTTCCATTTGCTGAAAGAGAAATAGGAGACTACCAGGCAGGTTTTCGAAGTGGCAGGTCGACTATCAACCAGATTTTTAGCGTTAGGACCATCCTGGAGAATGGAATCAAATATAAAATGCCCACACATCACTTCTTTATAGATTTTAGATGCGCTTATGAGAGCATCAAACGAGCCAAACTCTATGAGGCTATGAGAGAGTTAAGAGTACCCTCAAAGTTAATTTGCCTTGTAGCAATGACAATGGATGAAACATATTGTGCTGTCAGAATGCAGGGTGATCTCTCTCTTGAATTCAAGACTATAAGAAGCTTAAGGCAGGGAGATGCCTTGGCGCGTCTATTATTTAATGTTGCCTTGGAAAAGATTGTTAGGAAGTCAAAAATCCAGACCAACAACACAATTTATAACAGGCTAGTTCAATTATTAGGCTATGCGGATGATCTAGATATTGTCGCTTGCTCATTCGAAGCACTGAAGACACCATTCTCATCACTGATGGAGGTGGCAGAAGAGATGGGTCTAAACATCAACGAAGAAAAAACTAAATATATGAGGACAAGTGAATCTACAAGCAATGTAGGACAGGAGTTTGTAGAAATAGGTCATTACAAGTTTACTTGTCTCGGAAGTGTTGTTACCTTGTCAAACGATATTTCTCAGGAAATAAAAAAGAGAGCCATCAACGCTAATATTTGTTATTTTGGACTGAGGAACCATCTAAGGAGCTCACTACTAACAAGGAAAACAAAAGTCATGCAGTATAAGGCCCTGATTAGGCCAGTCCTGACCTACGCCTCTGAAACATGGAATTTATCTAAGGCCAAGGAAAAAGAGCTGGCTGTTTTCGAAAGAATGCTGCTCCGCAGAGTTTTGGAGCTATTTGTATAAATGGTCAATGGAGATGGCGAACCAACCGAGAAGTTTAAGAGATGTTTGGGGAGCCCGTCATCATTACTTGGATAAAAATTAATAGATTAAGGTGGGCCAGCCATGTGGCCAGAAGGAGTGAGGAGGATCCTGCGAAGAAATTGTTGGAGGGAAAGTTGGACCGGAAGATGGAGTGGCACAGGATGCACGCATCTTAAATGTCCGTATCCGGAGGGCAGCTGCATTAGATAGAACCGCCTGGCGAAGGCTCCTTGAGGAGGCTAAGACCCCCATAGGGATGTAGAGCCATATTGTATTGTATTGTAAAAAAAAATCTTCATTAATTTTTCATATAAGTATAATTCTTATATAACTTACTTTACTTTTTCAGGAAAGAAGATGGAGGTCAAACTGAAATAAAAATAAATTACATATACGAGACTGATACTAAATGGACTATGGAGTTTGATGGAAATACCACAGACAATCCATATAGTGTAATTAAACCCCTATGTACTCCTATTACAATATTTAATTTATTGATTAAAAAATTGATATTAAATATACTGTAATGCTGGATAGAATTATCCAGTCAACTATTTTCCACTCAAACATAAATTTAATTTAAATTTATTATACATAAATCTTGATTGAAAGTAAAGAATAATTAAAGCTATTTGAATAAATATTTTAGATATATATTTACTCCTCTGATGAGCTACCTAGTATCGAAATGTCACCTCAGCATGTATGGACTCAAGCAGTAAATAAAATGTTCTTTGCATCCCGAACCACTTATACAACTGGTATGTTTCAAGTACCTGTATTAATCATTTCGCCATTTAAGAGTTACTGTTTTGTTGATTTTTTGTAAAGCAATACAACCTTAAAGAGTAATAATAATATGATGACAATAGTAAACATTCAAAATAAAACTTACAGCAACGATATTTTTCTACAGAAAAATTGGTGTGCTGTTCAATCCTGATTTTTATCTCGAGAAACATTAAAAGTGTATGGATTATAGTAATGATGAGATTTTCATTGTCTAGAATAGAAAATTCAGTAGAATTTTCTTAAATTTTTGAATCTCTATGGAAATTCCATTTGATTTTCATGGAAACTATTGAAACACACTTAATAATAGTATATGAATTATCATTTATATTAATCACTTCAGTTTATGCCATTGTTCTTCAAACCATTGAAAAATAGATTTCTAATTAAGTGAATCATACCATCAAGAGATGATGTATTTTATTGTTAAACCTAAGTTTTAAACTTTACAATAAAAAAAATTGTAATATTAGCACACAGAATGATATATATGTCTTTATGTGTTTACATATTCAAAAAAGGTAATTGCCATCTGCTAAGGCAAAGGAAGATGCGGAAATCATACTAGAAAATATGTTTGATATATCCTTTTTTTCTTTTTCCTATGGAAGAATTTAAACTTTATCCTTCTTAAAAAGCAAACCTTAAGTTTTAAAACTTTTGGGGAATCTTTTTTCATCTTGTGATTGGTGATTACACAAAGTGTAAAATAGATTATAATGAAAGACATAATTTTCGAGGATTACTATCTAATTGTTTTTCCTATTCCGATTAAATTGGAGACTGCTACTGTTTATTGTTAATTGCATTTGTTAAACTATCATTTAGTTAAATCAAAAGAATGTTTTGTATGTTCACCATAAAATCCTTTTTTTAACAGTTTTATTTTGTTAGTTTAAAATATCTAATAGTATTAATCTGTTTATAATAATATCAAACACAAAATTATCACGGGAATTTTATTTATGTAACAGCTGATGCAAGACAATTAACAGCCAAGCAAAGGAAATGCATTTTTGAAGATGAAGTGAAGCTGAAGACAGCAGAAAAATATTCATATTGGGCATGCATGTCAGACTGTCGCATGAGAGCAGCCATGGATCAGTGTAACTGTGTTCCTTTTTTCTATCGCCAAGTTAGTAAGTAAATTAAAGTAAAAACTTCTGTTATAGAGGTATAGAGTTTATAATATAACTAAAGATTTTTTTATTTTTTGCAAGATGGATTCCCTTATTGCAGTTTGGAAGGTCTTATTTGTCTTTCTAAAATAGCAGGTAAAAGCCCTTTCAACAAAATGTAGGCAGGCAATAATTTATATTAGTTTTACTATCTAAAAGTCTCATGTTTGATTTTTCAAGCAAAAATGTTTTATTGCAGATGAACTGCGCAGATCACTTAATTGCCCTTGTGAACTGGGCTGCGAGAATACAGTCTATGAAGTAGAGAAACTGAGTAATGCGATAGAGTAGGTATATGTTTAGTTTATATGTAGTGAATTTAAAAGATGATATTAAAAAAATTGTTTTTCTTCGACATTAAAAAATAATTTCATCTTATAATTATAATTTATTTTAAAATATGTTTTTTTATATAATCAAAGGTTATACCATTACGTTCTATGACATGGTGTCATTTCAAGCTTGCTGGTTGGATTTCTTAACTCTTTTCAAATTTATGTAGAAAAGAGCTATTAAGACCACCAAAATACCACTACAAACCATGAAGAGTCTCGGGATCAGTACATGGTAGAAACTGTATTGTTTCTAGTACAATGGTGGTGCAGGGAGGTGATTTGTTCAAGATCATGCTCAAGGCTGGGTTAGCCCCAGGAAGGTTTCCAGATCCCACAGGACCCATCTTTTGCTATTAAAAGATTAAATAATTTATTTGCCACAGTGAGATTTTGAACCCTTCGGCAGGGTATATTAAGACGACAAACTATTCATTATTACAATCTATTTTTAAGGCTTCCAAAGTAAAGTCCAGATTGACAACCGAGAGTTGTCAGTATTTGGGACTTATGTCATCAATACTTAATTTTAGATCATTTCCATATATTTTGTGATAATTGATAGAGATGATATTTATGTATCTGTATAAGTTTAAACATAAATTTCAAATGTTTCATTTAAACTTTTTTTAAAAAGCAATATCAATATATATTATCACATTTTCTAAACTTTTTCTAGGATAGGTGAGGAACCTATTGAAATTGGATTTGTCTCTTGGCCAATGATTCGTTACAAAAGAGAAGTTTTGTTTGGATGGGTAGATCTTCTTGGTAAATATCAAAAATCATTTGATTACAGTTAAATCGGAAAAATTTGGTAAGAGATCATTGCTTGAAGAGGCCTCTGCATTTAGTTACATTTAATAAAATTATCCACCTTGATATTTTGTGATTAGGTTTATATTATTTAATTTATATATTTTTAGAAAGCTAATAATATTAGGAGAAATTATCCATCAATTTATCAATTAAGTATATTATTAGCTATTACCTTTTTACCGATTAAAAAAATTCATTTTTTAAACTTCAATAGATTTGTTCTAGTATGAGTATATAAAAAATATTAAGTATTTACGTTATGACTGTAGCTCACATTTTTTGATTCTATTATCCAGTGTTTTAAAGCACTAAACAATGTATTAATTACCAATCATGGATTTCTCTTCCTTCATTAGATAATTACTGTCCTTTAAAGGTAAAAAGTAATATTAACATTTTTTAATATCTACTTCATTTTTTAGCAAGTTAATTATATTTAAAAAATGTATAAATGAAAGTTTTAATTAAATTAAAATTTTAAAAAAAAAGATTTTAACTTTATTAGAAAAATGTTGAATTAAGTTTACATTATTAATTTTATTATGCTGCACCTTATTTAATTAAGTTAGAAATAAACATTGTACAAATATTTCTAATTTGTTTGTTTTGTGAAATTTGTTAAAAGTAACAGTGATTAATAATAAGACAAGTTCCGAGTACCTGAATTCGGAAAATTATAATTAATTTCAAATATCCGATTAATATAAGTATATTTAATTAAACCTAATGATTTTAGTTTAAATAGTTTTTTATTAATGATTAAAGATCTATTTTCATTAAAAGCATTAAATTCATACCTAAAATTAATAGAAATTAGAGATTCTTAACGATTCCGTTGTATATTTTAAAATGGAACATTGTTTGAAATGGTGAAATCGTTCAAAAGATAGAGTAATATAATTATAATTTGTTATTGTATATGGAAGATTTAGGCCAAGATAACACTCATTTCTTGGCAAAGTTGGTTTACAAACACTGCAGTTGCTACCATGTTGCAGCAGTAGAATTTCTGTGAGGAAGAAAAGGGATGAAGAGGAAGTAGGAATTATTTTAAATATTAATATTAAAGATTATAATTAGTACAGGTACTAAAATTATAAATGATTGAGTAAACTAATTATCGTTAAATAGCGTTTATTAACGCTTTTTGCTTTCTTCGTGAGACTTTTTAGAGGTTACTACTATCTAATAACCTTTTAGTTATTTACTCACATACATACAACTTACTTTGGCTCTTTAATTACATTGCCTTCTATGAAAGTGTTGCTTGATTCATTTCCAAAAACATTTGCAGCTTCCATATGCAAATGTTTTTGGAAATGTTTCTCGCCTTATTTCTTCATCTAGTGACATCTAATGCTTTGAGTCCTCTTTGTTGTTATCCAACCTTCCATAAGAATTGACAATCAACTATTTTAAACGATATATAATTTATACATTTAAATTTTTATGTAGCCTTTTGAGAGAAAATAATAAATGATCTATTCAATTTTTATTTTAGTGTCTTTTGGAGGAATAGCTGGACTGTTTCTTGGTTTTTCTCTACTATCAGGCGTTGAAATGGTTTATTATTTCACTTTGAGAGCTGCATGTATGATTTATCGAGATTCTGAAACGCTTATAAAATTAGAAGAAGAATCTGAAGAAAAAATTTTACCAAATATAGACTTGGGGCTTAAAATGAAGGGAGACACAAAATTATCAAAAGACAAAATATATCCAATAACAATACCCAACAAAAAAGTATATGTAAATGTCCCTTTTCTCAATTAATGACATGTTTAACCAGAAATTAAGTGACTATCCAGACAGATTATTTTAGTGGTAACATTTAAATAAATAAATTTATTTATCTGTTAAGCTACATGTAGAATTTAATTCAGTATTTGGCAACAAAGCTTTAAAAGTGTATAGAAAGAATTAAACATATAATAAAAAAGCACTTTTTTTATTGTTCCTAAATACCAGCTTCTAATCTATTTATTTTTTCCAATTTTCATTAAGACTTATCAGGTGAAGAAATATTTTATCAATAAAAATAATGATGTAAAACTGGTGGCAACTTAAGTTTATACAAATTTAGTTTAATTTTATTTCCACCTGCTATTTCTGGTTTTCCTTTACATTCCATTAAAAATTATTCATTAAAAATAAATTTTGATTCCTCAACTCTTACTGGACCCTATATTTAAAAAAAGTAAAGTGAAGCTTGTTCAAAATATGAAGCAGTTGTGAAATTAAATTTTTAAAAGAGACAAATGTAATTCACCAGAAACTACCTATAAGGTAAAATATTGTTTTATGCAGGATTATGTATCATAATTAACAGTTAATATTTTTACAATTTGATAAATTTAGATGTTCGAGTAGATTACTGTTATCGCTTTTATTCTTACACGAGATTGTGAAAGAGCAAAGATTCACTGGAATGAATACAATTAGATAATCGAAATAAATTAATGAATACAATAAGAAAAACAAAATAGATGATACCAGATAAGAAACAACCTAACTTCCATGAAGAATAAATTTTAAATAATATTCATTTAAAGAATGATGGGGCATATTGACAATAGATTTGCAAAGCCTTGTTAGTGGTTCTTAATTGAACATGAACTTTCTAAATTTCAATGACAGTTGATTAATTTAAGTTAATAAATTATATACATGAGCTTTGTGGATAGCATTAACCATTATCTAAAATATGATTCTCTGTGTTAAGAATGATCCAGCTCAGATCCAGACTGTGAAGATTTTATATTTTTAATTTTTTTTTATTGGCCCTCAGAATAAATTTCAACCTTCCTATTCTTGGTAGATTGAAATTTTTAAGAGGAACCATGTTCTCGTTTTAGAAAAAATATATAAGCAATTTAAACTATTAAATAAACAATAAATTATTGCATCCATATAATTCTAAATATTTTCCCATGGCAAATGAAAAGCCTTCTTCTTTTAAATGATACTCCTTGTTATTTATCATCATTTAATACTTATTGGCATATGCTTAATATTTAACATTTAACAAGAACACATTCATGTCATATAATTTTTTGAAAATGTTTATTTTATTGTAATCAATATTATAGAATGTTAGAGTATAATAACGATTAATTCAATTTTCTTATCCCGATAACTTTCTAGTTATATCAATCTTTATCATATGAACCATAATAATGCTTAGTGTGTATAGTGTATAGTTAATTTTCCCTTTCTTCTATTGAATCCTCATGCCAAACATTTTTTCTGTCTGAGAATATAATTATGCGGGTGGAGGTGAAAATTAAATGCTTGAATAGCAAGCAATTTTTCTTCACAGAGTAGTAGTTTCAAGCATGGGAAGGGAGGCAATCAATTGTAATTTTTAATTTTTTTTTAATTGAGCTCACAATAGTCTTCCTTTTTTTGGTGTTTATACTCTTTTGCTTCAATACTATAATAGTACAATACTTCTTCTCAATAGTACCTTTCGGGTTTTCAGGACAGTTACAGCCATTTTTGCTTTCAAATCTTGCTAATTGGGAAACACGTTTGTGTTGAAGTAATTCCTCTTTTGTAAATAATATACATTGTTTATAATGTATTGTATTATAGACAACACATCACTGTAAAGCAACAGTTGAGATTATGTTGGCATGTGCACTCTGGCATCCATGTTTGTGTTTGGGCATTGTGACCCAGTTGGAGTCCCTACTTTTGTAATGACTGGATCGTCGTTGGTGTGTGAAATGTCTGTCTGTATCTATCTATGTTTATATAGTGTAAATATCCTAGAAATCTGTGATCGTATCGTTATAACTTTTACTGTTGTTTTCCCTACACTTTATCACCTTTTTACTCTCTATGTTAAAAGTTTGCAATCAAATTATTATTGAGAAAATGTTATAGCAATACATTATTGTGAATACTATAAATGAGATGTAATTGTAAGTTAAATAAAGCTTTTTTAAAATATTTGTAAAATTAAAATAAATGATTTGGAAATTTCCAGCCTAAATATAATAATCTCCACATCTGCCTATTGTATTTTGATATTTTATACTTGTTCTATTCTAGATTGTGCCTGATATTTTACGCAACTCCTAAAGACGTCCATCCTTCAACATTAGACGTCTATTATCAACATTGAGGGCCATTATTTACGTCGATAAAGTTGGAAGGACAGTTTTATAAATTCTAAGTTTCAAAAAAGCTGTAGCTAAGGAATTTGGATACCGAAAAATAACAAGCATTTACTGTTTATAATTGTGCCATTCTTCTTACTGCTTTTTATTTCTTTAATTATCTTTGATTTTCAGTTCCTATAAGTTTCTCGAAATATTCAAACTTATTCACATCATATATCAATTCCGCCGTTTCTCATTCTGCCCAGTGGTTTCATTTTATTCTAATTTACTTCCAGCCTTGCTACATTAACGGCAATCATGAACGTTATTGCACTTCGTATTATAGTTATAGTCGCTCTTCGTATTATAGTATCACTCAACTGAACGAAATCATCCTACCCTTGATTAAAACCTCTTTCGGTATACATCACCTATCAAATGACACATTTCTATTAGATTTATTAACTTTTTCGATTCGAACAATATATTATACAGCATTTGGCGCAAGAGGAAAATCACTGGCTTTTTTGAAATCGATTAAAAACTTATAAACTACCGATTCGGTTTTAATTTTTCTCTATTATTGAGCCTAATTAAAATGTTTAATTGATTGTGGAACGGTCGTGTTTACTTAAAAACAAAGGGAATAGTGGGTCATTTTTTTTTTAGGTACACCTATTATTTTCACTGTTTGAAAAGTAACTGTTTTTAATTACTTACTAAAATTAAACTAAATTAAAAATAACTTATCAATCACTGTAATGATGACTAATGAATAGTATATGATAATATGACACATATGTATACATTATTAAAGCAATTTATCCATCATAAAAATAATAAATACTCTCGTGGGCAACATTACTATACAATTTCAGTAAAGATTTTTTCGAAAAAATCTTCAACAAATACAGCTCCAATATATTCATTTTTAGAAATTGTTACATATCTAAACCAGCAGATTAAATAATTAAATAAATTTAATTTAATTAAATAATTAAAAAGAGTTACTTTTCAGCATGTAAAAATAACTTGCGTACCGTAAAGCAAAAAAGACCCAGGATATTTTATATCAGGATAGCAGGTTTGATATTTGCGTTATTTATAACAGTTTCCTGGCCGGTTTTTGTGTATCGAAATAAGTAATTTCTATTCTTCGGGCTTCCGTTCTTTTCACATTTTCTTAGAGTTTTTACCAAAACACGATCCATCAAAACTCCAGCCTTTATGCGTCCCATGGTTTTATCAGTTCAATATGATGACTATTGCGACGTCCTTATCACTCTATTGAACGATTCATTCATTTTTTGAACGATTCAGCACTGATATCCGGAAGGTTAGATTCGACTGGGGCTGGTTACTTTAAGTTACAAGGGTAGGTATTGTCTACAAAATTTTAATAATTTGTTCACATTATTTGCTAGTTTAGTGAAGAAATATTGTCAGACACGAATTTTGCCATTTTATTTCTCATGTTTTTTATCTAGTGCTGAAGTTTCGGGAGAATAAAGCATTACTTGACAACAGAACTAGCGAATAATGTGAAAGGTCTATTTCTGAAATTTGGAGTTATCGCCTTTTGATCTGAAACGCATCACATGCAAGTGTTATTCAATTTTTCGTTCTATTCCTTTATTTTAATTCTTTATACCTGGATTTCTACACCCCCTACCGAGGTTCTTCCGTAATGAGACCTGTGAGAGGAATCCAAATTTTTTTTTTTTAGTAAACATCTTATTTTTATTAAAAATTGTTTGCGCCAAGTTATTACATGTAAAGTGCTGTGAGATTTTTCTATTTTTGGCATGGTTGATTCAGGCCTAAAGAAAATTTATTACTATTCTAATCTGCCCAATTTTATCCAAATTCAATTATGTCTAAAGGTTTTCTTTCATAAATTGGTTGGCTTCATACTCCTACTCGCGTTAAGATTTTTGTATTGGAACTATAAATATGGATGGGGGTAACAAGAGTTTATAATAGCCTGAATTCATTAAAGAAATATCTCCATAACAGTTGTTGACGGAAAACATCAAGCTGAATATTTTAATATGCCAATCTGAATTATTTTTTGTTTAATCTTAACCTTATTATTAATATACAATACTTCCCCATAATAATAATTAATATCCTTTATATTCACAACCTCTTCAATCGCTATGAAAAGATATCACCAAGTAGTTAATGAATTAATTATGCTAATTTCTGATGTTCAATGAGCAATGATGAACAACGTATTCAGGTATTCGAAAATAAGGTGTTACGTGGAATATTCGGCCCAAAAAAGGATAAGACCACTGGGGAATATAGGAGATTACATAACACGGAATTGCGAAGCATGCATCCGGTAAATATTATTCACGTGATAGCATCGCGAAGATTAAGCTGGGCATGTAAAGTTGCTGGGCTTAGTAACAAACAAATTCCCAAGATGTTAATAGGCGTTGTACCGACTGAGAAGCGTCTGAGGGGTAGATCGAGGAGTAGGTGGGAGGATTGCGATAGGAATGATCTAGCGGGTTTGGGTTTGGGTGGTGCTCCGTGGGCGGAGTTTTGTAAACATAGATTGGTGGTATCGGCATCGAGCCTTCGGGTTCGTTAAGCCTTTTATTTATTTCAGTAACTACAAGATATCGAAGTATTGTTCAATTTAACGATGGTTAAACTGTAAAAATAAAAATAAAGATCATCAGCATATAATTAATAGCAAATACAAGGTATAAATAATGTAACTGTATTATAATTATTATATCAATAAATCTGTACTGTTCGTGTGCGGCCCGTCATAAATAAACTACACGAAAATGTATATAATTATTGCTCAGAGTCCCAATAGATAGGAATCATCATAACCATCACATGGCGCTTGGGTCCATGGAAGACCTTGGCCTCCTCAACAATTCTCCTCCACTTTGACCGATCTCTCGCTGGTCTTCTCCATGTTTTTACCGCCAGAAGCTTAAGGTCTGCTTCCACATCGCCCAGCCATCGCATTCTAGGCCTTCCCCTATTGACCTCTACCCGGACCATTTTCTACGACATAATTTTTTTTGTTTTCATGAGCAGAAATAGTAGAATTTTTAGGTTCGTAATGTTTATAAATATACAAAAATAACATTTTTTTAAAGCTAAATTATTCCTTATTCGTTTATTATATTCTGCCAAACAACGTAGATTTTAGATATTAATTTAACCCTCGTAAATGTTTTTTTCATATCTGTGTATCATAGAGCTTTATAACACTGAGATTTTACTTTTTCAATCAAATAAATCATACTGCACATCTTTTCTTAACACTACAACACTTTTACCCATAATAATAATTAATATCCCTCATATTCATAAACTCTTCCATTGCTTTAAAAGTTATTACCAAGTAGTTGGATTCGTCACAATCTGTAGCAACCGTTAATTATTTTTGCATAGTCATAAGTTTAATTAATAATGCAAATTTCTTAAAATTATTATATAAAACATTAAATATAATTAATTAAAACGATTAATATCCCTTGTACACCTTCCATATAGAAATGATTTAAAATAATAAATATTGTGAAGCAAAACAATAATAAAAAAACAAAATAGCATCATGAGGTCTGTCAAAAAAACCCAAAGAAACAACAACGATACAATCAAATAAACCTCATATTTATCATGAAAACGAAAGGAAGGGAGCGACTCTGATGGCTCAAATGGTTAGAGCGTTGCCACGGTGAGGGGGAGATCCGGGTCCGAATCCCGGCTAGGGGCAAATCTTTTCTCTTCAAAATAAAAATATTTAAAAATTAAAACAATAATTAAAAAATTATAATGTTATAAATAATATAATGACGTATGTCAAAAAGATCCTAAAATTAAAACTAATGTTCAATGAACATTCTTCCTCGTGTATGCATGATTTGCCACCTTTTTGCTTCAAAATAAAAATGAAAGCGAAAGATTTGAGAAAACAAACAATGGAATTAATAATAAAACTAAAATAAGAACGCCCATAATACTAGAAATTTTAAAAATAAAAATGTAACTGTAACTGTACATATTTTACATTCGTAAAGAAGAGCACACACTTATACTGTAACAAGCTTGTGAATGAATACTCAAATTTACTGGCTTAGTGTCACACTTTAAGATCAAAACTTAAAACACTTTTTGAAATATTTAGTAGCAAAACACGTTCGTTGAATTATACTAATTCATTCTAAAATAAATATAATAATGATATAAAGAATTAATCAATATATCCGAATAGCCTGCATTTTCTTTTGTATACAGAATATTAATATTATATGAAACTATAATCTATATCTACAGTACGTATAATAGTTATTGAAAGTATTAATAACATAATTTTTCTTAACGGTTACTTTGCTTTCAATGCAAAACTTAATAAAATAGTGGATAAATAGGTACATCATTGGATATATATTGGCGAATATATAAGCCGTTCAGGATCAAAAGCAGATAATTCCACTAAAAACTAAGTTTTTCACATATTCCGCTGATTATGGCAAGCAATTTTGTTCGAAAACGATATTTTCTAACTTATTTCTCATGGTTTTCGTCTGGTTCTCTACCTTAAGTTTCAGGAGTATAAAGCATTGCTTGACTAAACCAGCCAGAAATATTTATAGGTCAATTTCTGTAATTTGGAGTTAATCACTTTTAATCCTGAATGTCTCGTGTCAGTAAAATATTGTTAAGAAATGGATATTTTTCTTTCAAGGCCAATCTCACTTCGCCGCGATTATCTTTCTTTGGCCGATTTCGTCAACTTTTTTTGTTTAGTTTGCGACTTAGAGGAACTTAATATTTTTTTTTAAAACACAACTCCTGTTCCCATATTTTATCCCTCACTATATGAAACCTGTCAACTTGAACTTGAACATATGATCTAATTGGATCCTGCCCTATACATCTTAGTTAAACCATTTCTTAGATGCTTAGCCATTAAAGTAATCGGATTAGATTTCATTTCTACTGATTCGTACTTCATAGAGCTCAACAATCTTACAATTTTTCTAGGCTAGCAAATCTAACATACTCAATACATGGCAGATGGTAATAACGGAAGCGTATACATATCATTTTATTAAGCCCATCCCGGATTTATGACGGGAGGTTATATTTATCTGATGGGATTTATTAACTTTAATCTCCCAATTATAAAAGCGTTCCCCAAGGGATGGAAAAATGGTAACTGAAGCCACAAATGCGTTTGTTAAATTAGGGCGAGTAGAAATGTCATCTTTATATTAGATATGCCTGTCTTCATATTTACATGTCATGCTGTTTATTTTTAAGTTTAAATAAATGTATTTAACCTTAAGATGGTTCGTGTATCCTTGACCATCATGGACTGTCGCGCCTATCTCACAGATGCCACTTGTTAATAATGAACATATCTCCCTTTTTAATCGTCAGTTCTATATTATATACATCTTTTAAAAGGCAGATATGTTTATTAGTATATATTTTTATTTTGAAGAGAAAATATTCGAACCCGGATCTCCGCCTCACCGTGGCAACTCTCTAACCATTTGAGCCACCGGGGTCCCTCCCTGCCTAGGACAAATCTGGTCTTATCACCGATCACATATTCCCCGTGTTCTCGCAGTTTTGCGATGTATGAGAATGTTAACTGAACATTACTTTTAATTTTAGGATCTTTTTGACATACGTCATTATATTATTTATAATTTATTATAATTTTTTAATCATAGCTTAAATTTTTAAATATTTTTATTTTGAAGAGAAATATTTTTTAGTCTATTAGTAGTAGT
Source organism: Troilus luridus (assembly GCA_964056705.1). Classification (NCBI taxonomy): domain Eukaryota; kingdom Metazoa; phylum Arthropoda; class Insecta; order Hemiptera; family Pentatomidae; genus Troilus; species Troilus luridus. Next base: position 90,677,701 of record OZ057413.1, on the reverse strand, counting down.
ATTTTTTTAGTTTATTTCAGTTAATCCAGAAATATTTAAAAATAAGTAAATATTAAATATTAAAGTAATGTTTAATGTTATGTTTAAATAAACATAAGTTGTATCGCACAGATTTATTTTTTTATCACAGCTTCACAAGGAACTCAGAAAAAGCTACAAAATTACATTTCAAAAACTTTAAGATATACAAAACCACTTACCCTCACTAGTGGGGGAAAGTAACCGCCACCAAGATCGAATTTGACAATCAGCACTCTGTTATTTTAAATGTTAAAAGGCGGTAATATAATATTATTCATTTAATATTCCTAAAATATTAAAATAAATAATTTTAGAACTATTTTATGTTTAATTCAAGATAGATTTTATTTATTTTGAAGGGGTTTTATGGAAATATTTAATAAAACTTTTAATGTATTAGAACCTTCACACATCAGAAATTTAGAGATCTAGCATTAAAACAGTGATCAGACCACAAAAAAAAAAAAAAAAAAGGAAATAGAAGTGATGAATTCATAGAATTTACTCCTCCATTCATAAAAGAACAGGCTGAACAGGCAATAAATCAACTTTTACCAAAAACATGTGAAGTCAGATATGAAGAGAAATATAAATATAAATCAAGATATAATAATATACGTTTATTTTATTTTTGTATGTGTTATCAGAATATTATTTTCTAAATAATAATAAATAAATGTTTCAATGAGTAAACCGTCCTAGAGTTATAATTTGCATAGTTAGTAATAGACAATTTTAAGAAATAGCGCTAGTGTAGTTTTAACAAATCTAAAGTTTCACATTTAATTTCTTAATTTTTAAATGGTTGCAGGAAAAATGTCATATTTAACACGTGGGAAAAGTGCTTATAACACCCTCGTTTAATTACCACACTCGCCTTCGGCTCGTGTGGTAAAATTCACACGGGTGTAATAAAGTGGCACTTTCCTCACTTGTCAAATAAATAACTATTATCACATTATATTTTTCAATAATACTCGTAATAATAATAAAGTAAATATTTTTCATCTTCAAAAATAATTGATAAAATGATTCTTTCTCTATTACTTCCTATTTAACTTTCTTTACTTTTATTTTAAATACAATTCTATCCTTTAAAAAATTAGTAAAAAATCCCTACTGCGAAAAAGGCAAATAACTGCCTGTACGGGCGTGATTAGACTGAATAGCAAAAATATAAATAATAAAATAGAATGATAAAATAGAATAGAGGATTTCAAATAATTTAGCCAGATACTGAAACATGTGGGAGAGTTTATTAAATCTAAATATAATTACAGGTTAGGCTTACACTTAAGAAAATATAGAAATTATAATTTTTACAATTGAAGAGAAAAAAAAGGGAACATGAACAAATTCGAATATGGAACGAAATATTAATATAAGTTTTGAACTTGAATAGTTATAGGAGCACACTGACACTGGGCGATGTAGACCGCATGGTGATTGATTATAGAGTCTTTATCTCGAACAGCGAATGATGTTAAATTGTATAGTCTTTTGATGATTGAATGAAAGATAACTTACAGTTGAAGATGGATTCGTTTCCGGAGCTCTGATAGTCTTTGGTTAGCAGGCGATCTGGTGCTATCGCGTATACACTTCTTGTATCTTCTGCTAGGCGATCCAGGGCTATGGGCGAATATCATCAATGTCAACTCGCGGTGAACGACGAGGTTAGGCTTTTTTCCAGCAGAGCCGAGAGTACCTAGCTAGAATGCAGGGCGAATCGGAAGATCAAAGTGCGAAATTCGGCCAAGAGATGGTGCCTCAGCATCCTTTTTTAATCTAGATGGCTAAGATGCACTTTATATTCCCGGTGTATGAGATGGCATACGATTTAAAATATGTTAAAAATAACATTCGAATGAAATAGGTACTACGCCGAGGAAATCACCATAAGGCAAAATCTCATTTCAGAGGCCAACTGCTCGACAACTGCGACATTAACTACATCTGTCTCCTCTCTGCAATAGTGAATCTTGAGCAAGCTATATGTTATTCTTGCAATGACCTATTTTTAATTCTAGGTATGTAAATAAATAACAAAAACAGAAATTTAAATAATAAAAACAAATATGCCATTTTTAGCACGGTTCCTAGCAAACTTACCTTATGGGCGTAAAAACAAACTAACCGATATTCAAATTTTTCAATCAAGTAAATTGAATTCACATCTCTTATCTACAAGCAGCCTCGTCCCCACAAATTCACTCCAAAAGCTATTAGTACCCTTGCCATATGTACTCGCATTTTCTACGTAGATAGACTTTTTTTTAATTTTCAGTTCTTCCAATATTTACCATGATCAGACATTCCGATTATCTCTGCAGACCCGCTGTCAACGCTTACTCTATGAAATTAAACTAATCATTAATAGGATCGGCGATCGTCAAGACTCCCAATGAGTAGAAAGATGATGATGACTGAAAGAATTCCAGAGCTCATAAAGAGCGAACAGTACGTACAATGCTGTTATACAATTGGCCACAAAGAACTCGTAAAGAGTGATCCACAATGACTGAAGTTCAATTCAACCCTGTGATTGCAACTACCGAAATGTACTCGTAATGAGTAATGTTCACTGTGTAATGTTGTATCCAATACAACAGTGACTGTAAAATTACAAACTAAAGAATTAAACATAAATATATATAAAAAAGTAATGAATCTAATTTATTTAAATTTGAAAATAACGATATATAGAGAGGAAAAAAGTAATGATAGGTACTAGTTTAATGAGCGTTAACACTTAGTTATGGGAGAGGAGTGGCTCAGTGGTAGAGTACTGAGTTACCATGCCGGAAATCCTGGTTCAATTCCCGCTGCAGGCCATGATTTTTATTTAGTCTGTTTGCAGCGGGAGATGGATCATATAGGATCTAGGACCCTCCTGGGGCCCACCCAGACTCTATAAAATATTATAAAAATAGGGTACCCAAAATAAGGGGGAACAATCTGGCGGTTGAGCGTGACCTAGGACAAGTCACCTCCTTGCAGAACCGTTGTCCATGAAACAGTACAGTTTCTACCATGTACTGAACCCCAGACCCTTCATGGGTTGTAGTGGTACAGGTTTAACACTTAGTTATGCCATCCTTTGGAGGCGATGTTAAATAGCGGTCCTGATCCTATACAGTGTCAGGTATTCGTTAAATATCCCTAATCTAATTTTACATGGATAGGTAAAATTCAGGACTCCCACTGCAGCATCCTCTCTGATTAACCAAAGTTGCATAAAGATAATTTATATAATAATTCTCTCAATTATTGCAAATTGAAATGACATAATAATTAATTATCTTAATTATTGAATAAACCAACAATGACTTCCTATATTGGAATAAACATTTTCATGAACATGTTTTGGACTTTTCATTTCAATACCGTTACAAAAGTAATATTTGAGAATTTATATGCCAGTATGCACATATTAATTTCACATGAATTAAATTAAAACAAAAGTGGTACAAAATGTCTAAAATACCTAAATATAAGATACAAATATATTTAATAAGAGGCAAAAATGTTTTATTTAAGCATCTGAGATACTTAATAATATCGTCGATACAAATGCAAAGTTTCGAATGTGAAAAAATCACATTTTTCGATCTATTTCGATTGCTTTAAGGATTGGTATTGGATATCGAGTTCATATAGAGTTATCTATAAGCCACAAAAACACTTATAATGACCAAAGTAAACTATGTTTGACGGTCTGGACTGATTTCGCATGAGCTTTTCCACTCCCTTGAAGCGGTCTTGTCATTTTCAATACTTTCCATTTGTATCGTCGATACTGTGGTTAACTCTTGCGGTGAGTTACACATTATTTTCTACTTTTTTTATTTATTTTTTTATCAAGTCTACCGATGGCAACCAACTGGTTGATGGTCAACACAATTTGTGATGAAAATAACTTTGTTGGCATCAGTTAGCTATGGCCATCTTACAAAACGGGACGTATTCCACTAATCACTGGCCATTGTCCAGTTAATAGACCGCGTAACAATTTCAAAAAAATTAACGTTATCACTATTGTAAATTTATGTCCTTGGTGAAAGGGGAGTATTTTATTTACTTAGATTATTTTTTAATTAGTTCACCAGGATAAAAAGTACAGCAGTAACATTCGTGGTCCATATTTAAGTAACAGATGTAGTATTCGTTTAATTTTCACGAGATTTTTTTGTCTCGGAACATGATTTTACTTTTAAGTTTTCAGCCGTAAACAGAAGCCCTGTTGATTTATAACCACAGTGCCTTTTTTTTCTGTGCTGAATCTCAGAACTGAATTTACTGTTCTGTTAAATTGTTTTATTTTTCTATTAACCGGCTTTTCCAGTATGAGGTTACAATAAAGTCGATTCCTTCCGTAGTTTCATATATTTTCAGGTTTAACTTCAGCAACTAGTCCAGGAATCTAAAATCTGTACCACTTCATCCTATAAAATGGCTGTTTATAAAGATTTTTTTTGTCTTTTATAAAAAATAATTATTATTAAAAAACAAGATGAACTGTACCTCTACGACTCGTGAAGAGTTTGGGTTCAGTACAGTTTCTAGAACAACGGTTTTAGAGGGATTTAATTTGTCCTACAACACGCTCAACCGCCAGGTTTCCCCCCTCTTTTGTGTTCCCACTTTTATTGGCTGGGTGACCCCGAGGAGGAAATCCGCATCCCAAAGGATCCGTCCCCAGCTGTTAACTTACTAAATAAATTATGGGACACAGCCCTTACTACATTTTATACATAACTAAAGTGAAGTAAGTTAAGTTTACGTATTGTATACCCTATTGGAGGAGGATACACATATTGATATATTATGAAATCAACATTGTCGTTCTAAATGGTTTGAAAAAAAACAAACTTATAACATACAGCCCATGAAGGATTTTGGGTTTAGTACATAGAAGAGACTGTGTCTGACTACTGACTACAGATCGTAGCAAACAGTTTTGCGAGAGGGAGGTGATATGGCCCCGGATTTACCTACAAATTAAGCGTTTCCTCTTATGCCCCCAGGAGTGTCTGCAGCCCATCCATGACTGTTTATAGACCAAATAATTTATCCTCCACAGCTGGATTTGAACCCGGTACATTTGCAGAGCTTCCCAGATGATTCTTTAAATAATATATAATTATAAATTGTTGTTAGTTACTACATTTTAATGATTTCAGTTTTCTCCAGGTTAGGATAAAGACGCACTACTTACCATGAACCACTTCGGTTTCACCCTGGGGAAGGCCATTCTCGGCAGGAAAGAGCACCCTATTATCCTTACTTCAGCTCAAAGTACACCTCTTTTCTCCTCGCATCTTCTCTCTAGCTTCCCCGAGCAATTTCGACTTCCTTCTACTGAAGATAAATATTTTTTTCTCATTTTTGCTTTTGCTCTTACACATCAATCTGACCAATAAAATAGTGCGCAAATTTATTATTATTTAAGCAAAGTTAATATCAATGATTTAGTTATTTAAAGCTAACTAAATAAACGTTAAACGGGGGACCCGAGCCTGTAGGATGCCGGGTACTCGTTGAAAATCCCTATCCTAATTAAACCTGGGTAGGCAAAATTTAGAGCTCCCACTGTAGCATCGTCCGATTAGCCATAGCAGCATAAAGTGACGTTAACTGAATAACTACCACCAACAATTAAATAAAACCAAGATTAGGTTTTATTGTTTATAGACCCAATATCCATGGTCTTCAGCGTCGTTCTTTTTTTGGTTCAATTGTTATTTCATTATTATTCTTCATTATTCTTTTGTTTTAATATTAATTTCTACTTCACATATAATTATTATATCCTACTGAACATATTATTTTTTCTAAGAAAAGTTAGCACTTTATCTATATTTGTGGTGTTATCGCCCAGGATAGTCAGGGTTTTTCTATCAATTCTTAAGCCTTGAAAATCTGTTTCATAAAATAAAACCAATATTTATGATGCACTGAATTAAATTCATGCAGTGGTATGGGGTCACCTGTGCTGTAAAAGTTATAACAACCTATTATGTTCAAGATCACTGATTCGCATCCTGGGTTGTCATAGGATTTTTTAAAGGAAGTAAAAAAAAAACTCCAAAAAAACCCGTGGTTATGCCGTCCTTCGGAGGGGACGAAAAATGGCGCCATTATCTTACTCTTAAAATATTCCTATCCATGTTATAACTTGATAGGCAAACTTTAGGATTCCCACTGCTGAATCGTACGTGTAGCCATGGGAGCAAGTGACTTTGAATAAATAAACAAACACATTTTCAAGATTATTGACACTTCCTATCTAATTGAAATTTCTTATTAACCTTGTTTATTTGAATAGAGTAACCATAGAAGTATTGGTTGATTTATTTGTGCCCGTGAATCGACCCTTTTAGATTAGGAAACATTCCTGGGGACTAACCTACATAAAGTTGCTTCCTTGAATGGGAAAGGATTGTCAAACGTTCTTGGTAACGTCAAGAGTGTAGCATTTTTGTCATCGGCATGCATTTTCGATAATCCAATACTCGAACCATTCAATCGAATTTCATGAAGTGAGTCTGCAGATTAGTCGAACCACACTTTAAAGTTTATAGCTTTTTCCTGATAGCTAATTTTGTCATCACACTCTTTGGTTCAAAAATATTTTCAAGAGATAACATCATCTGGCGAGATGTCTCAGCATCTTTAACATATTCAATAAAGCGATCACTCAAACACTTCATAATTATAGAGCGTGCAACTACACTCATGTGTTTCTTTTTCATGTCTTCATTCATTTAAGAATACTTACTAAGTCCAGCGCTTGTTTTTCTTCTAAGATTAAATTTACATGATACTTCCAATCAGAGAAGTTCACGCCATCCAATTGTGGAAACCCTTCCTTGTACACGGATACGGAATCGGCCATTTCGGCTTGGTATTTTTCTCACTCTTATGGGAGTAACAGTTCGAAAAATTATGATAAACGTTTCACGCACTCACTGGGCCCATAACCTGATAAAATTAGTGGACTTTGATAGGAAACTCATATAAACAATACGGACAACATTGAACACACATGTATATACTTTTCATTGTCACATGAGTACACTTTTGCGAGGCCAGTTCCATTACAATTTGCACTGCCTGCGTATATTACATCGATTCACATAATAATTATTATATTCTGACACCCACGACCCAACACGAGATTTTTTTCTTATATTGCAGTTCTAAAAATTTTAATTGAACGATATCTCGATCTTCGAGTAGACAGCAAATCGAACCCACAATGATCATGTTAAACAAATGATGAATTTTCAGTGCTATTTCTTGGTGGTTGTAATATTTCATTATAACATTACTGAGAACACCACTCTTTTAAATAGTTATAATAAAATATCTGCGTTATTACTTTATTATAACTAATTTTAATCGTCGAATTGAAAAATCCTTAAATCAATTTTAGTGATTTCTAAATTAAGAAATAGATGTTTTTTTGTTTGCATTTTTTATTTATATCTATAGTGTCTAGTAGCCATGAGTCTTTCTTTCCATATTCTTATGAAAATATGGAACTTATAAAACATGGTTGGAATTTCTATTAAACAAATAAATCATATTTTTTTATCTCTTTTGGTTTACGTTTATTATAACGATTCAGACTACATTTCATTGTTACTAAAAAGTTGGTGTCAATGGCTTATGGAGTTTCACAAATCAAGTATTCGTTTGTTAACTATGGTTTTGCCTGAGATAACTTGAACAAAGGTTTTAATATGTTTATTAGATTTAAAACATCGAAATAATCCAATCGATAATTTAGATGATCTAGTATAATTAATTAATAATTCAATTATTTATATCAGTAAATAATTGATTGATGAATTAATGAATTTACTATTATATTTCAGGGACGTTTCAAGGTTTTATAGTTCTTATATTCGTGGCCTACAGTGAACAAAAAAATATTAAATAATTTTTAAAATAATAATTATTTAATATATTTATATTATATTAATGTATTGTTATTTTTTTAATTCATATTGATATTTGACGCTATGGACTTTGAATCAACAATCTCTTTCATTTTCCGTACTTGAATCTTATTTTTCTTCCAGATTTGATGTCCGGACTTTATCCTAACATTTAATATTAATGAGAAGCGAGGGATCGTTGACTGGATGATGTAAGGAAGAAAATAGTTGGGGGTGCAGTCAATTAAAACACTAAATAAGTGGATACTTATTTAATTAAGTGCCGACGTTTCGACCCACTTTGTGGGTCATCTTCAGGGCTATAGGACGCTCTCTGTAGCACGAGTAGACGCGGTCTGACCACGTTTAATATTAATATTAAAAAGAGTTAGAATTAAGATAAATCATGTTAATCAACTAAATTTACTTTTAGTAAATATGTATAAACTTATTAAGTATTAACTTATAATAGCTAAACTTTTTAATTTTATAAATTATTTATTTGCAATGAGCTAGTGATATTTTCATTTAAAACACCTTTTCACTGTACTTCAATTTCAAAATTTCTAAAACCGTCCGAAGGATAAAATTCTCGCAATTCTCACCATTTTCGTTTCCTTCAACCATACAACTTTATAATCCAATTTCACCAATTGCCATAAATTATCACTTGTTTCCGTTTTAAGTAAAGTAAATAAAATACTCTCTCTTGATCAGACGAAATAGAAGACGGTGATTCGGCCAGCATTCACGTCTATCCGCCAAGTTTATCTCCCAACCCAATGAAGGATTTACTTGAGGGCAGTGTGTACCAAAGAATTGTCTCCCGTCTACAGAATGTTCACACTTGAGGTATTATTTTAAAAATAAATCTCATCTTTGGACGGTTTCGAATCCAGGAATGGAAATTAACAAAATTTTAGTACTTAAACTTCTGAACAATCCCTCTACATTTCATATGTGTTATGGATTACAAATATTTTTCTGAATAATTCTTCTAGTAATGTAAAAAACGGTCGAGTATTTTAAAAATATAAACAAAATTTATTATGTGCCAAATTTTCGGCCTCACTTTTAGGGCATGAGGACTGAGAAAAATAGCATTATCAGTGCGTATGGAATGAAAAAAGTTATGGAGACATAATAGATTGGAACTAAGAAGAATGAAATATAATGAACGTAATGTTAAATTATAAAATAATTATTATTTTACTAAAACCTTTTTAATTGCTTTAATTAAGAACTTTACTTAAATTATTTTCACTTTCATTTCCCCAAGTTTTTTTTAAAACTAAATTTGCATACTACAATTTCGCAAAACAAGATATTAGTGCCATGAATTTCATTTCCTCAGATATCTCGCAACTTGTAGGTAAGAAACGTTCTTCAAGCTGATGTCATAATGTTGTCACATTAGTTACTATCCCATAGCTACTTCCAATTTTCCAAATAGTTATTTACTGAATTCTATTAAATTTTCCCAGTCACCATTTCTCTTTTGGAATATATAACGCTAAGTAGTATTTAAAAAGGACAATTCCTATTCAATTTTAAAGATTTAGTTCTTTATAAATTGTCCAACAAGTTACATCATGTTAGTAATTTATTCCGTGGCAACACTGATTCATGGAAATGGTGAAAAAATGTACTAGGCTTCAACAAGTTATTGTAACTTTCCTTCATTATTTTGAAATTAAGAAGTAGTAGTATATCTTAAGATTGTCTTATAAAAACATGATATTTTTCTTATTTTTTGTCACATTATTACAATGCAAATTTGTATTATATTTGAGGCTATTAAGTTATTGTTTGCATGGTGATTAGCTGTTGTGTACTTCTGTGGCTCCCTTAGTCCCAGACTTTGAAGAAATAGAGTAACTTTTAAAAAAAATTAAAAATGAAATCGCTAAAAATATGACTTATGCTAGTTAAGCTATGAGGTGTAAAATGATAATTAAAAAAAAAAAATGGCCCAGATGCATTATTCCTGATAAAACACAGTAGCGCGAGTCTTAAGAGTTCCGAATACTGGGGATACTCGTTGGCGGTCGCAGGTTTTCGCCGGCGCTCGGGTGAGAGGTTCAGTGCCGTTCGGTCTACCATGGAGTGAGGATGCAGGCCACTTTCCGTCACCGCTCTTCGGGATCGTAACTGTTCAACGTGAGTATCGCACCAACAGGAAATATATTAAGTGAGTATGCATTACATTGCAGCAATTTAAAAAAAAAAAATCCAAAATATTTATAATTAAAAAAAAGTAGTTCTCTTGATAAGTCTTTATAATTACAAAAATCATAAATTCATTTCGAACCTACAATACTAATGTGTATTCTGAACCCCGGTTAAGAATCTCTGTCCCAGAAGCGGCACATGTTATTTTTATTTTTAATACCATCCGATCCCGCCAACACATTTCGCTTAAACGCATCTATAATTGCCGCCCAGTTGGCAAACGGTGTAGGGTTGACATAGCTAGGCAATATCTCTGTATCCCGATACGATATTAGAACATTTTCAATATATTTATTAAACATTAAAGAATATTCGATACCTGAAAGTGTTATTTTCGGAGGGAGAGTAATTGGTATATAAAAAAAAGTGCTGAAACCTTCTAATGTTTTATATATAACACCACTTAGTGTTATTTAAAAAGTGATATATGAGCTGTTACTTTTTAAAGTGGCATAAATTCCTTTGTATCTAAAAAAGTTTATTCATTGAAATAATATTAATGATTATTATTGTATAATACAATTTAAATAATCTATACTGTTAAAAAAAAACTCTTAGCAATGTTCAACACAGTATTATAACATTTTCAATATAATTATTTAAACATTAAGGAATGCTTGATTACGTAAAAACGTAATTCTCGTTTCAAAAACAATTCCTATTAAAAAAAAAGTTTACGCATTTAAACACCCCTATTTTGATTTAAAAAAAATATATATGAGCTTTTATTTTTGACAATGTCATAAATCCATTTATATTTTTTAAAAATGTAATAATTTTAATGTTTATTATTATATTATTCAATTTTAAAGGCCTATACTGTTAAAATCGTAACACAATAAAATATTATAACGTTTTCAACATATTCATTTAAATGTTAAAGAATATTTGATTCTTTAAAATATTCTTGGAGTGAGAATAATTCATATTAAATAATTAAAAATCAGAAAAGGACTATAACAAGCTAATGTTTCATATGTCACTGCGTTGTTGTTTTTTAAATGATATTTTTGACAGTGACATAAGTCCATTGGTACTTATGAGTATCTAAAAATACAGTTTACTTTAATGATTATTATTTTATAATGCAATTTAAAAGGCTTATGCTGTTAAAAACTAAACCCAATACAGTATTATAACCTTCCAAGCATAATGATTTAAATATTAAAGAATATTTGATTCCTATAAACTGAATTGTCGATTCCTAAAGAAATAATTCTCGTTTTAAGAATAATTCCTATTAAAAAATAAATTATTTATATGTTTTATATATGTCGCTGCTTCGAGTTTTTTAAAGATGATATACCATGATCTTGATCTTTTAAGATGATATTTTTCGACAATGGCATAAATCATAAAAATTAGATTTTTAAAAATGTAATTATTTGAGTGAGAATAATTCATATTAAAAAGTTTACAATGATAATAAATATAATAATAAAAATAAATATAATAATATAAACCGTACTAAAACTAGCTAATGTTTAGTATGTGTCGCTAATTTGGGTTTTTTATACTGATATATTAGCTGTTATTTTTAAAAATGGTATTTATCCATTTGTATCTAAAAAGAATCGTATATTCTTTTAAATAATTTTTATGATCATGAGTTCATAATAAAATTTAAAAGGTGTACAGTTTTAAAAACTCAACTATATGCTAGTGCTAAGTGTTAAAAACACGTTAGCCCATTTTTAAAAATTACTTCAAATGAAAACCTTTAAATACCTAGAATATGAAAAAATGGACATAAAAACTTTCAAAAATGACGGCTCATAAGATTAAATTACTGCATCGCTTCGTTTAAGAAGTAATAAAGAATTGAAAATTTGTAAATTGTCCTATTTTGAGGTTATATTATATTTTAACGGGTAGTTTTCCCTTCGTAAATCAAAAATAAATAAATATCTACTGGTACCAAAGTAATGATTTTTTTATCTCATTATTCATAGATCCAATATGAGTATTTTAGTCACCCTAATTCAAATCCTGCGTTCTCAGTTTTCAGTTCATACATTCAGATAAGTTACTATTCCTTTTGACATTTCTGGAGTAGTTGTATCCACTAAAAATAATGTTTTACCGTGACCCATTTGGGAAAAAAAATTCAAACTGATTTGACACATCAATGATGTCTCAAGTACACGTTTTTTTATATTTTCCTGTTTTCTGACCTCTATTAGCAAATGATTAATATTATTCGCTATTCGCCATTTTAAAAATATAAAATAAATGTATCAATATAAAATCAGTATATCTTCAAGTGTTATTTGTGTTTAACCTTCAATATATCGTATTCATCGCTATAATTTAACTTATTTTAAAAAAGTAATTAATAAAAAAAAAACATCGATCATTATTTTAAACCCATTAAAAATACCCTAATTGCTTTTGGTGGCATAGAGTAATTAATCAAATACTTCATAATAATAATAAATAGTATAATTATTTATACGTTTTAAGAGTTTTACGATAAGAATTCCTCTTCGGTGAGGATTTTAAAAATTAAACTCGTTAGTCACATTAATCTTTGATATTCTGCTTGAAATGAAGATGAATTATTCCAGTTCCTACCCGACCACTATTGTGAAGAATAATTATTCAAACACTGTTTGTGGAGCATGGCCTTTAGCCAGGAAGCAGTGGAGATAGTAGTGGTGCAGTTAAAAAGAAAAAAATGCTGTTATGGTGCCATAAGAAAACCCTACAACACTGCAAACCATCAGGTGTCTTAGGCTTAGTATATGATAGAGACTGCACTATTTCTAAGACATGGGTTGTGGAGGGAGGTGATTCGTAGGAGATCACGCTACACCCGGATTAAAACTTAGAGCCTTCACGATACGTAGCATCTCGTCGTTCTAGACACTTAGCTAACCCGGTCCTCATATGATGCCATGGGTCGTCAAAATTTGTTTAATGGAATAATATTTCAGTTAAAATTATATTTAAAATTTACATTATTGTTTTAATTATCAAAGTTTTTCGTTATTTAATAAGAGTTATATTTATGTATAACATGTTATTAATAAATTATTTTAAAGGGAGACAGATAGATCGCTGAGATGGTTGCTGAAGATTCCGGGTTCAAATCCGGCTTTGGCAAATCAAATATTTAATTATTTAACTAATTAAACGAATTTTTTGGAGAATCTTCAGACTGGGCTCACCGAGCGTCAGTAATGTTGATACCTTTAATTAGGGGAAAAGTTGAGAGTGACCTGACCAAATCACCTTCCTTTAACCGTAGTTGAACTAGAACAGTACAGTCTTTACTACATATTGAAGCCAAAATCCTTTCATGAGCTGTAATGGAATATATATATATTTTTTTAATAGATTCATTTGATTTTAAGATTGTATTTATTTAATATATATACAAACGTACATAGCTCACAAAGCTGACAAATCAAGCATTGCATGTATTTATAAAAAATATATAATGCTGGAAGACTAGAATATATTAACATTACCACCCATTACCCATCGATGACCTACGGGTTTTACGCCTTTGAACACCAACAAACAAACAACATTACCACTACAACCCATGAAGTGTCTTAGGTTCAGTAAATGATGAAGACTTCTATTGTATCTAAAACAACAGTTGTTCGGGGAGGTGGTTTGCCAAAGACATGCCCAACCACCAGTTTTTCCCCCTATCGCTTGATAGAGGCAGGTGAGTTCCAGGCCATTTAGATCCCAAAACGGGGCTGTTGACAGATGAAATAATTTATCTGTCCCAGCCGGACTTGAACCTAGTAAGTTCAGCATAGCAACTCGGCACTCTACACAAAGAGCTCCCCGGTTGATGAGTTCCCCGGTTGATGGTTCTTGTGGTATCTACAAACCCTCATGAGGCTCGCCCAGCCTCTAAAAAATTGGGATAAGCCTGGGGGACTTAGCCTCATTTCCAAAAAAGCACCTCCTTCACAACCGTTGTCCTGGAAACAGCACAGTCTCTAACATCTACTAAACCCAAGACCCAAGTGGTATGTTTTTTTTTTAATTTAAAGCAGATTTGTTTTGTCTATTTAAATACCAATTATTTTGTCTATATAAATACCAATATTATTGTTGTTTAAAGATTCATAATTCCGGTTTTAATTATTCAATCAAACTTAAATGAAACATTCATTTTATACCATCTTATTAATTTGAAAATTGTGATTATTTTATGTAGATAAATATATTTAGTTTATGTTACAAATTAAGTATTGGTTGAATTTATATTAAAAAAATAGAATTGTGCAAGACTAGAATAGATCAGTACAGCAAAAAAGGCTACAATGTAGACGTGAATTTGGGTTGATTCCAACTTAGCGTTCGGCCTCATCGTCCTCTTGCAAACTAGAACAAACAATATCCAAAAAAGAATTGAAAAATAAATTTAAGATTAACATTATTGAGATGGAAATGCTTTAAAATGTTATATTAGTACTTGAAATAAAAATAAAATATAATTTATGCATAGAAAATTCGTTAATTTTAATATTTAATTTAGTTATAAATACAAACAGGTAGTATTTTTTTAGTTATACATTTTAAGTATAAAAGAGTATTTTATAAGAAAAGTTGTGTCGAGCCCCAACTATTTTACCTCCCTTCCGAAGGGCGCCATAACTAAGAATTTAGATTACAGAAATTGGCTTATAATCCAAGTATTAATTATATAGTTATTTTATTATCAAGTTATTAATTTATTTTCCTAGAATTGCTAATTATTTATTGCTAAAAAATAAATTATGACTTGTTCTCTACCATATTCAGTAGTTTTTCAGGAATGTTAGTATATTTTTTTACATTTTTTATATTATATATTTTCTTATATACATGCATATTTATATATTTGTTTTAACGTTTCATATATATTAAACGTTAACACAATGCCTTAAATCCAGTATTTGGTCATACCAAACTTATAATGCTAACTATTGGATTTCTTTGTTGTTCTTGCTTATTTTTAATAAAAATTTAAAATTATCCCTATAGGATTTATTATTTTATATTATTGGAAACAACTATACCTAGTATTAATATGTAACATCTATATTGTATCTTATTCAGAGCTCTGCTCTCAATTTTGGACGTGTATCTTAAAAGAGTACCTGCATGAAATCCCTGTCGCATTTAATCTTCTCTGGCAGATGTCTACCCTCGGTTTCCTAACTGCTCAGACCTAGCTAGCACTTTCTTTCAAAAGCGAGAGATGTCAGATTATATAAACATGTATAAAAAATATATAAAATAAAACAAAAAGCACTCATGGTACATAAACGGGATCGGAAATACGGTCTGATTTCTCCAGGAAGATCCAAAATCCCGTTCACAAGAGAGAAAAAATAATAAAACAAGAAACAATCATTTCAAGTCATTCTTATTTCGATAGTTTAGTTTTTATTATTATTTTGTTTCTCGTAATTATGTTATATAAAGTCCTAGGTGATTCCCCATCACCTGTACACCTGTAAGTTTGAACATGTCGAGAAGTTTAAGTACTTAGGGTCAATGGTACCTAGAAAAAACGAAATTCAAGAAGAAATAAAGGTGGGAAATGCTTGTTATTATTCGTTCGTTCTCGAAATTACTAAGTCTTTCGTCCTGAAATTTAAATATCGGGGTTTATAAAACCATCATCCTTCCAACTATATACGCATGTGATTCGTGGCCGCTAACGCTGAAGGATGAGCAACGTCTTAAGGTAATCGAAAATAAGGTGTTGCGTAGAATCTTCTGTACGAAAAAGGATGAGACTACTGGAGAATTCTGGATATGTGGGGCTTATTTAAGAAAAAAAAATCATTCATTAATCACATAACTTTTGAAGTACACTTATATACTCATATAATCATATGCTTTTATTGTAATTTTAAAAATAAAATTAGTCTCAAAATATTACAAAATGATCTAATTTTAACATTTCAAAACAAATTGGATGAAATTAATTGGTAATAATCTCGATTAATAACAGTTTAAAAAGGAAGATGGAAGATTGAAGAATAACGAAAAATATTTTAGTCATG
This sequence comes from Troilus luridus, assembly GCA_964056705.1. Classification (NCBI taxonomy): domain Eukaryota; kingdom Metazoa; phylum Arthropoda; class Insecta; order Hemiptera; family Pentatomidae; genus Troilus; species Troilus luridus. The sequence continues at coordinate 90,661,479 of OZ057413.1, read as the reverse complement.
ACGAGCAGCGCTAAAACGATAACAAGTGTATAATTTTATGGTCTTGGTTCTTTTAATAAGCTGTGGAGGTGTTTATGGACCAGTAACTAAACGATTTTCCCGCTTAAGCTGCTTCGCATTGTTATAAGCTTAGAAGACTGGTGTATATTTTAATACAATTAGCAAATCAAAATAAATCTTCATTACTAACTTTAAATTAATATTCATGACAATACATTTAATTTAAATACAATAAAACGTTTATTTAACTATAAACATTTAACTATAAATTAAAACAGAATTTGTCATGACAATAACATTTTACCTAATCACTTCATAATTATAATAACAAACACAGTTAAGTTTACCATTGCAATTCTGATTAAATAATGTATTTATAAGTTGATATAGAAGAGCCAAACCTCAAAGAGACATAAAATAATTATTAAGACATAAATGGAAAAATTCCGAAACACAAAATCTTAGTCTCTAAAGTAAAAACAGGAAACAAAAGCAACACTTTGACAGGTATTTTTGTGTTCTGTTTTTACTTAAGAGACTTAAGGCTATATGTTTTAGAATTTTTCCTCTTTCGTCTTAACAAGTATTTTATGTTTCTTCTTAACAAGTATCTTATGAGGCATGGTAGAACATCTGATTTTCAATGGTAAACTTAACTGTATGTGTTCATATAATTATGAAGTAATTAGATAAGATGTTATTGCCATGTCTAATTCTTTTTATTATTATTCTTTTTTCATGTCTCAAAGTATAAAGCATTTTTATCGATTCTTCAAGACCGCAGCTATAATTTATTGGTTGAGATTTTCTTAAATTTTTTTTTTTTTACTTGTTAACTTTGCTTTGGGTGTTATCATCGCCTAATAAAGCAATATTTTACCAATATATTATTATATTATATGAAATTCAAATAATTAATTATAATAAAATTCAATTAAACTGAAAGTAACCATAAACGCTGAAAAACGTTCGACTAAATGGAGAAATTTGAAATTTTATTGGCATTAAGTGTGGTTTTCTTCAGATATGAACCACCATTTAGTGCTTGGTAATTCATATTTGAAGGACTATTACTCTTTGACACAACCTTATTTATACATATATATATTATGAAATGAGCTATTTTTTACAAGTTATTCTAATTATTTATAACTATGAACTATGACACTGAAGATTTTACTCTGAAATACCGCTTGAATTTCGAACGAGTTTAAACTTAGATAATCATTAATATAATATTGGGATAGCCATGCACAATTACATGTTTATTATTTAATATATTAATTAAAATTGCTAGTAACACACTAAAATTGTTTTAAGCATAGATTTTTACTAGATTTGAAATCCAGTTTTATGTTTATCAATTATCCATGTGGATAAATAAGGGGAATTTTCCAATAAAAGGGCACAGATCTGGCAAATATTCCTGTATAATATTCCTAAATAAATATTAAAATATCTACTATTTGATTTAGTTTTTCTTAATTATTTTATTTAATAATTTAGTGCTAAGTTACATGCTGAAGGTTCTGGATTCAAATGGAGCTCTGGTAGATAATTTATTTAATCTGTTAAAAAGAACTGAAGGACTCTGTGGAATATGTAAACCCTCCTGGGGCGCTTCCAGTCTCTACAAAGTAGGTACCCTTAATCGGGGAAAAACCCAGGGGTTGAGCATGATCTGGAATAAATCATCTCGCATATAACCGTTTACCTCGAAACAGTACAGACTCTACTTTGGACTGAACCAAGACCCGTTGCGGGTTCTAGTGGTACTATTTTTTAATTTAATATTTACCATCAAGACCAGACAGTTGTAATGTTTAATAATTAAAAGTGAGTTAACTACGTCGCGGTTTGGCAGCTTGTTACATTTTAGGTAATTATTCAAAACGGTAGACCGGTTGACCTTTTATCAGTCCGGTTCGTTACAGAGGAATTAATTGATGAAATCAATACTCACAGTTTAGGTGATGGAGGAAAAAATGCAAAATCTGTGTTATTATGAATGTATGCAGAATTTCTAATCAGAATATTATAATTTTTTTTAGATTTAAGAATTCTAAAGCTGAATTTATGATTTTTTTTTTTAAACCTGAATAGCTGTAAAATAAAGAAAACTCTTCATTTCGTATAAGATATAAGGTATTTTCGTGTAAACCTGGTAATTATAGACTTAGAAATCCTTGTTTTTAAATATGAGGTATCTATTCGACACCAGTTATAATCATGGGGAAGATGGTAACGTTTAAGAAAATGCTAATAAAAAAAATAATAATCACCCTATTTCTTATTTTTTACTATTATTCCAATTTATTTGGTATCTTGAAATATTTACTTTAAATTTTTGTAATGACATAACTCATACCTTTTAAATGTTAGTTGAGATTTTGTCGGGTTCGATTATATCACCAAATCATAATTAATGATGTAGGTGTTTGTTTAGCTTAACGTGCCCTTCTGCTACCATGGGTAATCGGATGATGCTACCGTGGAAAACCTAAATTTTGTCTGTCCGTGTACAATTAGAATGCGGATTTTCAACGAGTGCTTGACATCGCACAGGATCAGGACTACTATTTTACGTCCGTTCCAAATTATGGCATATCCAACCATTTTTTACTCGCTTACTTAAAAGTGGGTATTGGTTAATAAACAAGTAATGTGGTATTGCAGTTCTGTTATCTTTCTCTCCCCTTTATCTGTATTCTAATATACATAGATATGAACTTTAATGACGCATTTTAGATATGCCTGTAATATTACGATAACGTTTTATCTAAAATCGATATACGGGAAGTGTCATTTTACATCATCCATTTTTTTTCCAATATAAACGAAAACTGCTTTAATGATTCAGAGTGACTGAACGAACTTGCGTAAATTACTCTTCTTAAATTTAACTTTTTATAAGGGAATTAAATTTACCAAGAAAATGGCGTTGATGACCAATCGGTTTTACGCCTCAAAATTAAAACAATCAACCAAGATAATTTCAGGAAAAAAGGGTTACGGCCATAAGAATTTGCACAAAATTATACAAGCCTGAGCATTTTACGGTAAACTATTTTTTTTTTTTTTTTGTAAATTTATTTATTTATATTTACAACTGTATTGCAATAAAACATCAAGTAAATAGGCTATGTGATATTTAATGACATGAGTTAATGGCAAGTACAGAAACTACACACTGGTAGTACTCACTAGTGATTTGAGAACTACCAGTGTGTAGTTTCTACTAAGAAGGTCCACGTGGCCATCTTCTTTTCAGACGCCTCGGAGGATTATCGGGAATCGAAGAGGAAGCTATGTTTGAAACTAGAGGGTTTGAGTGGGAATGAAGTTTGTTATGAAAGGATAGATACCGGGTTCGGGCCAAATCAGCAACAAATGGGACATTAAGGTCGTTATGGATGACTTTATTCTTAACAAAATAAGGAGCGTTGAGGATGTCACGAAGGATTTTGGATTGTAGGGATTGGATACGAGAGGAATTCGATGGCTTAATGGATCCCCAAAGCTCTACTCCGTAAGTCCAAATAGGTCGTATGATGGTCATGTAGATGAGTCTTTTGTAGTTAATTGGGAGCTTAGAGCGTTTGCCTAGTAAGTGTTGAAGTAGCCTGAAACGTCGAGCAGTTTCTTGTCTTTTCAGTCTAGTATGAGGATTCCAGGTTAATCGTTTGTCGAGATGCAACCCTAAGTATCGGATCTGTTCTACAGGCACCAGTGGGATATTATTAAAGGATACTGAAGGGCAGGAAGTTATTGGTTTACGACGTAAGGTAAAAGTGATTTGATGCGATTTTTGAGAATTTATTTTAATTCTCCAGTTTTGACACCATTCTTCAAGATCAGGTAAATTATTTAAAATACTTTTTTAATGGCTATCTTATTGTTATGAAAAGTATAAAATTGAATCTAATAGAAAACCCAGTTCTAAAGCAGGCACGCTAAGCTTCCAAATAAACAGTTGTCCCATTATAAGAAATTTTTTGACCTCCACCTGGACCATTTTCTTCCTATTACTTTTTTTATATGTAGGCTTAGTCCAATTAAAACAGAGGTGGATAACGAAACTAAAATCATCGACACTTTAAATATATAGAACAAGGTCCTCCGTCTATTTCGATAATAAAATAGACTCCCAACGTTTTCGTATACGGAACTATAAATTAAGTATAATTTGTCATTCAATTATTTTTAAAATTTGGCCGGGAATCAGGTCGCCTCGTAATTACGAAAAATTGGAAAGTTTACTGAACAATATTTAAAAGTTAAAAAGCCCTTACGGTATAAGAGTTCCGAAATACTTTCTTGGATAGCACCTTTATTAAAATATTGTTGAAGGCGGTTCACTGGCAACTGTTTGGCAAGTCGCCCGCTCTTTCGGTCTGGCCAATAGATCACCCCCGCGCTCGTATTAAAATCCGGTGCCAGGTAACCAAATGTTTACTTTTTTGGTGGTTCTTTTTCTGGTGGTATGTGGGTTACAAATATCGTCTACTACGAGCTAGTATTGTTTTCAAATAGTAGGTGTTTATTTAAAAATCTAAATATATTCAGATATCATCATTAACCTAATTTCAAATAAACCGAACCACAATGTATGGAGAGTCTTGGATTCAGTACATGGTATAGACTGTATTTTTTCAAGGACAATGGTTGTGCAGGAAGGTGATCTGCCCGAGATCACCGACAGAGGCTGGGTTTGTATATCCTACCGGATTCCTCCACATGGCTGTTAACGGATTAAATAATTAACCTGGGGCATTCAGCTCAGTTACCCCGCTCCCTGATGCTTGTATGAAATTCATAATATAATCATGATAAAAATTGTCATTAACCTCATTAAAATCGAAATTGATCCAAATTTATTCATAAGAGCTTTTATTGATTATTAATTTTACGAAGTGGGATAATTTAAAAATTAAATTGATGTCTTTATTATTCATTATCTTCAAGCATAATTTACATTTGTTATTTACGATCCAACTAATTGGCGAGGATATGGCAGAATGCACTTGTACTGTACAATACGGTCAAAGAATATAAAAGTATTATCAATATGATAATATTTTAAATTCTACCTTTATCATAGCACTTATGATCATTCATTTCATTCAGACTACCATATATCTTGTAGTACCAAACAAGGAGAAATCACTAAGATAATTGTCAAGACTAACACAAAATTATGGAAGGTTAATATTCTCCTTGTTGGAGTACATCGTAGGCTTTTCAAGGATATAAAAAAAAAAAAGCTTTTTTTTTTTAAAATTATTTTATTGAATTGTACAACTGTAATATATACATCTAGTACAAGGGCTGTATGAATAAATAAATACATGAAAGGACATGTAGAGGCACTACCCATTGGCAGCACTCTAATTACATTTCTATTATAGAAGGTCCCGAGGCCATCTTCTCTTCAGACGCCTGGGAGGATTTGGATGGAATTGGATGCAAGGATGGAAACTAGTGGGTTTGGATGGGCCTGGAGTTTATTAAGGAATGATAGGTATCTGGAATGGGCTAAATCGGTAACATATGGAACGTTAAGGTCATTATGGATGGTTTTATTTGTGATAAAATAAGAAGCGTTTAGGATTTTGCGAAGGATTTTGGATTGCAAGGATTGAATAGGAGAGGAATTCGATGGTTTGGTGTAGCCCCCCCCCAAAAAATGCTTTTCATTGTTTTTTTTGAATCTCTGTTACTGCTTCTTCTTCCAGATATGTGAGAACTTTAAGCCCGTTATAAACTTCTATAGTTTATAGTTTATTAATAGAATATTAATAGTATATTTTTATTTCAATTTCTTCTTTGTAGCACTGAAGAAGGCTCACAATAATGTTAGCACATTCTGACCAAGTAAATCCCATCACCATTTTATATTATTTTTTAATGATCATTTATAAATTTTCTTTTTGGAAAAAAATAGTAATAAAAAAAAAACCCTGTACCATAACCGAAGAAAGGTAGTAGTGGGTTCAGTGTATGGTAGAGACTATACATACTGTTTCAACGGTTGTGCATGGAGGTGATTTATCTGGGATAGAATCGGGGAAATTTTCTAGCCTGGAAAGATTCCAAGGAACAAAAACATGATATTAAAGGGTTCTTTTTATTAAATTATTCAACGTTTTGGTCATTGGTTAACCAAAACAAGCCACTGCACCAGATGGCCAACAGAAAACGTACCCTGAAATAAGAATGAAAATACTTTTTATTAGATAATTTTAACACTGGTTATTTTTTTTTTTTAAATTACAAGATTTCATATTTCTATTGAGAAATAACACTATGCAATTTAAACACACTCATTCACACAATATGAGTTTTTTTTGGTTCATGAGTTTCTTCAATAAATGAATACAAAACTATATTTTGGTGGCGTTTCTTGATAATATTGTTCTCATTTTAGCAGAAGCCCTTAATATTTTTATGGGAGGTTGAAAATATAAACTAGATCAAAAATAAATAGATATAAATAAGAATGCAATAAGTAAAGCCTCAAAGCCTTCAAAATTCTGGTTTATTTTTTTTATGTATTTTAGACACAACGCTTAAATTTTGGTAATTTTCTTGTTGCATCCTTTTTAATGATTTAAGTTTCATTTTGATTTAAAAAAATATATATTTATAGGTTTACATAAAAAATGCTAGAAATAGTTTGTTATAAATCCTTAACAATACTATAATTTAAATCGTGAGGGATAGCAATAATAAATGGAATTTTTTTTTTCCAAGAATTTTTTAATTATTCATATTTATATAAGATTCATCAAAGTTTACGATGTTTTGTAAAGGCTGTTCAATGATATCAATCCCACAAAGCTTAGTTCATCAAATCATCTCTGCTGAATAGCTTCTTAATGGGTTTCGTTTTGTAAATTCTTTTACTAATTATTTTCCCCACAATCTCTGTAGTGATTGGTGATCGATATTATATTTTAAGATGATTACGTAACATGACGAGGTGACCTTAGATATTTGTGACTTATTAATTTGATTAATTCCAATTTAATATTTTTTTATTGAAGTGAAAACTTCTCTTTAGCCGCGTTTAGCGTCTTTTGGTAGGTGAAAAACATGCTCGAGACTGGCGACACACAGCGGCCTTTGCACGGATTATACAATTTCAGTTCAAAGGTTAGAATTTATTTATAAAATAATGATATTAATATTAATAATGTGTTTAATATTAATAATACCTAAAAACATCAATAACTGGTTGAACTTTTCGTTTCTCCCAAAATATTTTATTTATTATATACTGCGCAAAAATGAACAGGGATAACATCAATATTTAATGTAGTATGATTTTTAATAAATATTAATGCTTTTTTAATAAAAAATATATTAAAATGCTAGGCAAAGTAAATACAACATAATTAGAGGGGTCCCATTCATTTTTGCGCAGTTTAGTTAAATGACTCGTTTTATGAAATTTTTGAAAGCACAAATGATCTAAGTATTGTTAAAAATAATAACGATGATGCTAAAAATGAAAATAAAATCGATGTTAATACAAATAAATGGTATAATTACTATAACTATATACTAATTACTAATTATAAATTATTACATACTTACTTAAATTATTGATATATTGTATAAAGCTTTGATTAATACTTGGAAATGTATATATTTATCGGGAAGTCATTATATGTGAATACCAAATATGAAATATAATAATTCAGACTGTAATTGATGTAGAAATTAAAAAAAAACAAAAAGCATTTATTCCAAAGTTTTGAGTTTTCACTTCTGTCAGCAGTTCTCATGAATGCCCATTTTTTTTTCCTCTGATTTGGTGAACCCTATGACAAAAAACATGTATACATTTCTAATACAAAAGTTTAATCGTTCTAGTCCCTCCAATACGTTTAGATTTAAATCTGTGTGAAGGGATATACAAGCGCCTCATTTAAGTTGCTGTCAATTGGGGCTTAATTAACGGCTTGAATCAGTTTTGGGAATTAAGTCTTTTCGGAATTTTTCAATTAACTACCCGAGTATGTTTAAATTTACTTCTTCATCATAAATGGGATCGAAGCCATGGAGTCCCAAGATTAAATTACAGGTTCTCTCACTTAAGTTGCTGTTGTAAGTCCTTAATTAATTGTTGACCTAGTAATTATGCTTAGTTAATTAATTTCTTTTCAGGTTTTGCTAGCAATTAATTTTAGCGACGGCTTATACGTTTAGCTTTGTACCGCTTCACCTTGGCATTAAAATTACCGACAACGACTAATTCAGTAATTTTAATAAATACAACAATGTAATAAATTAAGAAAGAAGTTTCATGAATTTTTAAACTTTCTTCTAAAGGTTTGTTTCTATTGAAGATATCGAATATTTTTAGCTTGGCCAACTTTCGTTTTTATTAAGTTCACAATCTGAAAACACTGCAATATTACAATTAAATCTCACGTATTTGAAAATAAGCTGAAATATATTTAGGAATAAGTATGTAAATCGTTCAGATACTGAATATATAACTTATTTTTAAAATGCCCATTGCTGTTCGCGAAAATTTTTCCTCAAGTTATCTTGACCAGTTTTATTTTCTAATACTTATGAGCATTAAGCCTAAGATATGTACTTAATCTGCCTATTTTTTTTTTTTTAAATTAAACTACAAATAATTATTTCTTATTTTAATTTGATCAAGTAATTTCCAATTTGAAAAACTATTAACGAATTTCAAAACAGTTGATGCTTATACACTTATCGTGATTTTTTCTACTATTATCTTTAAATCGATAAAGATAATTGGAAAAATATTAATGGTGCAAATAAGTTAATTTACAAAAAACGAAAATGATATAAATAACACCTTATGATTAAGGAGGGTTGACGGACTTATTCTAAGTTGTTTTTATTAACTTGATCCAAACTTTTAATGCAGAAACTGAACTTAACCTTCCGCTAATTACCTTACGGGTGCATCCCTACTACACTTTTTCCTTCTCTGCCATCAATGGACGCTTACGGGAGAAGAGCCTAATGTCATCTTCCTATGTTCGGGTACTCAAAGGTCATTGTACTCCAGACCTTCGAACATGTCGGTGGAGAGGTGCAGCAGCTCCGTTCACCCCACAGGTTCAGCGCGACCATTGACGTAAATATTATGGATGTAATATTTTTATGAACTTAATGTATATTATCTTATTTTGTGCATTTGCGAGAATACTTTTGCTAGATTGTAATAACAAAATCTCATCAGTAAATACTCTAATCACTTAGTAGGTGCAACGCGACTAAATCCGTTTTCCCTCTGACTTTTTGATTCAAAAAAGAAAACCTTTGACTTGAAGAACCCCAAGGATGTGAATGAAATTCATAGAATATTGTTTGGTGATTCGATCCAGGAGGAGGATTTCGGAGATCTGTCTGATACTAATAGTGGAGATGATCTTCAAGTGCGGGACCAAGACTCAGAAACAGAGCAAGGCAACGTTGATTCAGCATCTGAAGAAGAACATTCTGATGAACAAGAAAATTGTGTGAACCATGTAAAAAAACTAAACAACGAAAAAATACAAAGTATACTTGTGCTACTTGCGGAAAATACTTATGTTTGAGTCATGCAACAACAATTTGTAAAGACTGTCACTCTTGCGAAAATTCTTGTTCAGATGAAGATAGCTCTGCATCAGACAGTCTCTAAAATTTTTATACTGATATGTGACATTGAAATAAGTTGTTCCTAAATAGAAGACCCTCAATGTTTTTTTTACAGATTTACTTCCATTGTTTTTCTTTATGTTGTGCAATTATTTGTGCTACTGTTTTTTTAATAAATTTTACTAATTAAATAAGTTTGTTAATAATTTATCTCTCTTAAGAATCTTAAATAGGTAACAATTAACTATTTAAACTAGAATAAATTTCATTTGGCTTTCAAAAAACCAGAAACACCTCATAGGTGCTAGACGACTAACCATCTCGGAAACAAGTGCGCGGCTAATGGAAGGTTAAATACACTGAGTTTGATGAAATATTATTAAGAACTGTATCCCATCTCTTACTTATATCTGTTAATGGTAATGATCAGAGTTTCATTGCTTTTACTTTTTACTCAACTGTATGACCTCTCCTAGCAACACCATACTTCATGTGATACAAACTAGATTAGAGAAACAAATAGGAATTTATTTAAAACCCTGTAGTGAAATAATTAAAAAAGTAATTTGAAATAACTTTGTAGCTAGCAAGATGGTTTTGCAGCCAATCCTTTTAGTCTAATGTGCATACTGATAAAAGTCCTATACACGGATTAATATTACTGACAGTACTGGAATGAAGAAAATACTGAGGAATCACCCTTCAGTTTTTTTACGCCATACACGATCAATATTACTGTCAGTATTTAACTCATTTTCCATATCTTGATGTTGTGTCAACTCAGGGATATATTTATGATTTTATCTTCATTACAATGTTTAATATTGTAATTATCTATTTTATTTTTATGTATGTTTTCTATTCTGTTATTTGTATGTACTATTATTTTGGTAAAACTTCTAACCAAACTCTTTCTGTATTTTACTAATGTAAAAATCAGAAATAAATGAACCAGCTCATAGTTAGCTCGCGATAAGAACAGTCATCTTTTTCTCACGCATATTTATACCTACTTTTTCAATGGATGGAGCGAGCTTAGCAATTGTGATCGCCATGGCATTGGAAAAAAGAGGAAAAAACGCTTGATGGGTGAAGGATTGGCTATTGGACAGACCTTTTCAGTAAAGGAACAATCAGATTACTATAATTATTTTCGGATGAATGAAAACTTTAAATATGGCTGCTCCTCATTTAAAAAAAAAAACAAGATACAAATATGAGGGAAACTATATACCCAAAACAGCAAGATACAAATATGAGGGAAAGTATATACCCAAAACAGCAGTTGGCAGTTACCTTACTCTGTTTAGCAACAGGCCGAAATTTTGAGGACTTAAAAGTTTTCAATTCTAATTTCTGCATCAGCCGGATTGTGATAAAACCCTGTGAAGCTCTCATTTAGACCCTAGGATATTTTCCTTATACAATACACAATTTTACGTATAAAATTAAGTTCCACCCCGCTGTTATAAGAAAAAAATGAAGTTTTAAGAAAAACATTACATAAATCATTTATATTTTTGAAAAATGTGGATAAGGTTTCATTGTTGCATCGGAAATCTGTCGATGCGTCCCACTCTACAACTACAAAATACTGAGGAATGAAGGAAACGGGCATACACGATCAGTAATACTGTCAGTATCCCCTCCCCTACGCCGCACAGTGGAACGAGCGTTAGGGAGGCCTGGACATTCATTAATATCTCCGCTTCTGGTTCTCCTAGAATAAGGCTATTGCTACGGTTTTAAAGCTTTTTGAATTGACTATTTAATTACATGATAAACAGGATCAAACATTTTAAGGGAAACGTGTAAAACTTCTAGATTTGATATTTCGATGTTCGATAATTTATTATCTAACATTGTACCTATATACTACTAGAATGGGTACAATACAGTATTCTATGGAAAGACAGATACATAGGTATTAAATAAAGTTATACAAAGGAAAAAGTAACAAACCAAATAATTTAATTATTAAACAAGATGAATATAATAATTGATAATTACTTTTGTTAGTTAATACACTAGGTATAATTGACACATAAAAATTATAATAAATGTAGGTGCCTATATAAAATTGTTTTATTTAAATAACGAAATAAAAATTAAAAAAATAAATAAATAAAAATTTAAAAACTTGACGATTTGTTGTAGGGAATAATGCACCTATGTGCACCATTACAAATATGTCGTTCAAATACCACACACAAACTAAGTTTCATTGTTAATACTATTATGTTAGATAAGGATTCGGATAAATGAATGTAAACAAACATTGGTAAACAAAAGAAAACTTGCGAAAAGTAGACGCCAATATCAACAGAAATTATTTTAAATTAATTCTGAAGGCCCGGAAAAGAAAAAAAAATCATTTTCTCCGAAAATAGCACCTAGTAGAAGAATCCGACTAATGGAAAAAAAACTTTATTTGAAAAATTTATATTTCAATTCAGAATTTTCCATATAAGATTTAATTTCACAATTAATTTATCTATGGATTTTGTTGAGAAGAAGTATAATGTATAATTTAAGATCAAAATAAAGGACAAATTCAGTTATTAGAGAATTGGTCCAATGTCGAACAAATGCGTTGATTCGTTCCACTGTGCGCCGGGTTGAACTAAGGAACGATGGAGTGATGGTTCACTCATCAATACCCTACTTCAGTACATCAGTATTGCCCTTACACGATCAGTATTACTGAAAGTATCTGACTATAATGTCAGTAATATTGATCGTGTAAGGGCCCCTATACGTCCAAAAGTTTCAAAGGTAAATATCTAATGCATCATTATATTATTAAATTACTAATCAAAATTAAACTGATCAATTTAATTATTTACGTCAATTATTGTTATTTTAAAGAATAGTAAAGTAAAAACTCATTATTAATTTAAATATAAACTAAGGAGAGTTTGGTAGACAATGAAGAAAAAAAAAGTTTTTTTCAACAGCAGTAAATAATATACAACTTTTGTATTTAATCCATACAAATAGTAATATATGTCGACTATCTATTAATTTACGTTTTTGTGACTGCTATCTAAAAAAAATAAGCAAAAAAATAATAAGGTAAAGAAGGAAAAAAAAATACTTTGCAGCTTATTGTGAAAATGATGATAAGAAAGTATAAAACACACAATGATTATAAAATCATATGTAGTATAAATTTCAACATTATTTACTTGAGCTAATATAATGAGTTGCCTATTGCTTAAAGCTCTTTCTATATGATCTTAGGGTTTGAACTGGTGGATAAAGAAGTAATAACAGAAATATAAGAGAGTGTATGAATGAATTCAAACAGTCTAACTGATGGGAGTTGTAGTTTAAAGGAATGGGACATTTTGCCGGGAGATTTACTGATGATTTTTAAGGGACAATGAATGCCTCAACAGTATAGAGATTGATAGCAACCTCTTTACTTTGCAGCTCAGAGGAAGAATAAGAAGAACAACTGCACAACTTAAGGAAAGCAATAAACTTTGTGAAAGGGAGTAATAGATTTTGTCTACATGTTTGGCCTGACCAAGGATTCCATCAATTAAATGCGTTAAAGCGTTTAATATTTTGCGATAACCCCTAAGATACACATTTAAACTATATGGTGTATAATATTTTCATAATGTGCGTGAAATGCTTAAGGTAACTAAAGTATTCATGTTGAAAAGATTTAATCCGTCTAAATAGCTTACTAAATACTAAGAACGTAACCAATTTTTTAGTAAATACAATAGGTAGAGTAAAAAAAAATAAATTGGCACCACTACAACCCGTGAACGGGCCTGGGGGTCAGTACATGGTAGAGGCTGTACTGCTTCATGGACAATGGTTCTGCAAGAAGGTGACGTTCAATCGCCAGATTTCTCCCCCTTATTTTTGGTATCCTATTTTTATAACATTTTATAGCGGCTGGGTGAGCCCCAGGAGGGTCCTAGATCCTATATGATCCATCTCCCGCTGCAAACAGACTAAATAAAAGCCTAGGCCTGCAGCGGGATTTGAACCAGGATTTCCGGCATGGGAACTCAGTGCTCTACAACTGAGCCACTCCGCTCACTAATAGGTAGAGTAAGCTATCATTAAAACATAGATATATGTTATCGCGGACTTTTTCGGAGATCTATGTAGAGGAATATTCCACCAAAGTCTTAGATGAAAGCTTCCAAGCGGCTATAGTTTTTCCAACACTGAGCAATATACCGCCATGCATTGTTTCATTAAATATCAAAGGGATTGGGCAGTATCATCAATGAAATCTGCCAGGTGGTTATACTTTTTCCAACATATCCGACAATTATCGTTATATTCCAATGAATTTACACAATGCCTTGACAAATTATACACCTAAGCCTTCCCACGAATCACTCTATCTATTGCTGAAAACCGCATGAAAATCCGTGTAGTAGTTTTTGAGTTTATCGTGAACAGGGTAACGGACGCGACGGAGGACATTGTTTTATAATATGTGTATAAAGGGAAAACTGAAAAGCTGTCTTAAATCTTCGTGAATTAATGTATTATTAAAATAAAATCATCGGGTCGAATTGTTGTTTGTAAGACCTCTAATATTGAACTACCGATAGTTTATCGAGTAACATAAGATATGGAATAAAAAAGGTTTGTTCTATCAAGAATTCCTGTAATGTCGCTTATTTGTTTAAAGTCACTTAATACTACTATGGCTAATCGAGTGATGCCAGGAGACCTAACGTTTATAACGTTATTATGGATCCTTAACGTGTGCCTGACACCCATACAGGCTCAGTACCCCTATTTCACGTCACATCCTATGGACGGCATAACCAAGGAAGTTTTACTCACTATTAAAATATCCTATCGCCACCTGCCTGGCTGTGAATTCGCGACCTCGGTGTCGTAAGTTGTGCTAACACTGCACCACAGGTCACCATTGATGAATCTCCGTAAACCGATAGTTATATATTTTTTTATTTGTATGGACCCTTTTTAGGTACAAGCAATTGATTATAAACTGAGTGGCTGTTAGTAAAATAAAGCAAAATTATATGAGAGACATGTAGAACAGTACCCTCCGGTATCACTATCTTGGTTTGATGTAATATTCGTGTGGTAACTGACTCCTTATCCACTTAAAGCAATACCTTAATTTTAATTCTTCTAAGGAAATGCCTGTATTGGAAAAATAAATTGTTATAGTTGATTTAATTGTTAAAAATAAATTACAAAGCGATTAGCTTTATTATTATAAAAGAGATTCTGCCCGACTGTATAAGTATAGACATAGTATACTAGTTTATATGTATAATTGTATAATGCGTGACAGATAATGTTTGTCATATCTTGGGATTACAAGTGAAATATGCTAAGTGAAAAACATGATTTTGAGAAAATTCTGATGAACATACTAAACTACTTAGTATCATTATGAATTATCGACAACTAAAACAAATATTTGACTTGGTGCGTTTCTTTTGTTGAAACATCTCTCAACAAGTACTATAGCCTTTTCATCTGCGTTTTCTCAAAATAATCTTTCTGGCTTAGTGTATTTCACTCGTAACCCCAAAGCTTAAAATAATTAGTTATTAAAAAAAATAATGAAACATTTAATATATAATTAAAGCTTTTATATTAGCTATAATATGAATAAATAATATTGATTAATAATTGATTTTTAAACAATTATTCATGTACATATTGAAAACATCAGCCTAAACATTCCCCATAGGCCTATTGGTTTGTTACAGTGTGCCAAATTGATCGAAAAAGGTCACTCGGTCACATCCTAACGACATGTTGGATAATAGTATTTTCAAAAATGCATTAGTGAATAATTCAATTAAGGTAAAGGTGACTGGAACCCTATTTTCATTACTTATTTTTTTCTAATTCTTGTGTATTTAGGAAATACCTAAATATGGTAATAAAAAAAATAATGTTATACATATGATAGTAAACATAAACATGAGTTGTAAGTCCTCGCTGTAATAAAGTATAATAAAAGCGGAATAATAAAAACGTTATTTGACCAATAGAAACTTTAAATTCTCGGAACCATTTTTACAATCTAAGAAGCGGAATTCGACAAATCAGTTCTGATTAAACTCCGCGATTTACTTCTAGTTTACTTGTAGCTAAGACCATTCCAAATAGAATATTACATCAGTCACCTGATGAGAGTTTTAGTCACCATTAATTATTAAAGTGGCGATCAATTATTATAGAAAGTCCTAAAAATATAAAAGGTTATGAAAGCCTAGAAATATTTTATACAAATAAATATTTTATAAATTTTATAATTTTAATATTTATTAAAATGAAATGATTAAAACATATTTATAAATATGTTTTAAGAATTCAAAAACCTATTTTTAAAATTAATGATTTATCTCGTTCATAAAAACATCGTAATAACTTTTCAAGAGAAGGCTACTGCACATCTCAAGCTATGTAATGCAGTTTTCTTACAGATCATTAATCATATGTATACATATATACATACATAAACCGTGCTCCTTATCTGATACATAACATTTTCAATCTAAATATTAACTTATTTGTTTATTATTGAAAACATTTCTTATTAAGTCTAGTATTCCTTTCGTATTTAATCCAAAATCCTTCGTAAAATCATTAATGCTCCTTACTTTGTAACGAACAAAGTAATCCACAATGACCTTAATGTCCCTCTTGTTGCTGATTTGGCCCGAATCCGATATCAATCTTTTCATGACAAACTTTATTTCCACTCAAACCCCCTAGTTTCAAACCTAGCAACCTCTTCAATTCCTGATGACCTACTAAGTTGAACTTACTATTTGAGTATTGCCACTGGGTAGTTTCTCTACTTGTCTTTCGTGATAATATGTACCAATCAGTATATTTACTGGTTGTGTCATTTTAGTACAGTTGTAAATTTCATTAAATAAATTATTAAAATAATATAAATCTTATCCCTTCGTAAGGTTACTAGCAATGTACGTTTCATTCCTAAAATGGATTTTATTACAAAATAATGAAAATACTTACTTAAAAATGAAACATTAGATATTGATTTGTTCCATTGGATATATGAATGGACCTCTAAATCATGATTTAGAATGACAGTGATCACAAATTTTTCTAGATTATAAGTTGGTAGTCGCTCACTTTAGTGGGATCTTTTTATTATTTGTTATACTTATATTTTAATCATTATTCATATACTTATATATTCATTTATAATGAAGAGCAATGAACGAAAAACAGGAACATCATAATCCTATTGTAAAAGTTTCCTAAACAGATAGTTCTATCAATAATTCTCCTATATTTTTTTAATCTAAAAAGTTGTCAAATAAAGAAAAATCATCATTTCAAACACATCTGATATTTTCGTGTTATCCTGATGACTTTTAATATCAGATAGACTTTTTGCCAGCAGTTATCAATCATGGAAAAGGTGGTAAGGTTTAGCAAAATCCTAGTAAAAATATATATATATATATAACTACCCCCTTTCTTATTTGTTACTATTATTCCGATTTATTTTGTATCTTGATATATCATATATATTATATATACATATATTGATATGTGTATATTAAATTTTTGATAAAGATAACTCATGTCTTTTAAATGTTAGCTGAAATTTTGTCGAGTTCAAATATATCGTTATAAAAGTTTAACTTAAAAGTGTTCGTTTTGTTTAAAGCCTCTTTAAGCTGCTTTGGCTAATCGGACGCTACAATGGGATTCCTAAATATTTCCTATCTAAGTATAATTAGGATAGAGATCTTTAACGAGTACCTGACATAACACATGCTAGTGAGCCCCATTTTATGTCGCTTCTGAAGGTCGACATAACCGAGGATTCCCTTTATAAAATCCTAGGGCCACTCACCGGGCTGCGAACCCTCGACCTTGGGCATATTATATAACATTAATGCATTTTTTTAAATTATTGATATTAAAAAATAAATTTTAAGAATTTTGATAAAATTCGTTTTATTTCTAATATAATTATTTAGAACCATTAGAACTTCATGTGGAGCTTTTAGCTCCTTTTAGCAATACATTAAAGATTAAAGATTTTTTTACTATAAAAAACAATAATTCATAATTTTTTAAACTATAAGGAGCACAATAGATCATAATTACGATAATGATACAAGGATTTTCATGATTTAAAAAACTTTTAAACCTATTAAAGCTTTCTTATCGGTCGGGATATCGACTGGCACTGAGAGAGAAGCCATTGAGGTGGAAGCGCCTGGGTCATGAATCAGCAAAGAAGACCCGAGGGTGAGGTTTCAAAGAAGCTTTGTGGCAAATGCGAAAATCGGATTGAGTCATGTCACGGTTAATTTTTTATTAGAACAATGCTTATAATATCAATAAATAATAGTTATAACTGATGATAAGAACAATAAAAGCGTTGACATTGAGCATGTAGTTATTCACTAAAAGTAATTTGACAGGACTAGGGTAATAATATTTTCATTATAACGCATTAGTGAATAGTTCAATAAAGGTGGAGGTTAATCACGTTAATTATGTTTCTAATTAACTCATAGGTTAATTATGTTTCTAATTCTTTGCTTACTTAGGAAATATCTAAATATAAATATGGTAATAATTAAAAGTGTTTATGTTAGATATATGATAGTAACGTAAACACGAGATATAGGTTCTAGCTGTAAATAGGCAAGTCAAAGTACAAGTACCAAAATATTACTATACCTAAATAAAAGTATTATTTAAATTAGGGCAACCATCTTTATATTCTAACGACCAGAATTTGACAGACCATTTCTGATAATACTCTGCAACTTACGTCTAATTTAGTTGTAACTAAGACCATTCCAAATAGAGGGTTAAACCAGTCACCTATCCGAGTTTATGCCCACATGATTAAAATAGGAATTAATAATTATACAAAGTCTTAAAAATATAATAAATCGTTAAAATTGTGGTGTTCTTATACGAATGAACATATTAAAATCTAATGTGCATTAAAATTCCAAAACTAAAAATGAAAGTTTCGAGAGAAAAAAATTATAAACTACACTATTTCTATTAGAATTTGTTCATCATTGCTTTAATTTTTAAATATTTTTATTTTGAAGAGAAAAGATTTGCCCCCAGCCTGGGGGTCCGGCTCTCCGTCTCACCTTGGCAACGCTCTTTTTTCTCTTCAAAATAAAAATATTTAAAAATTAAAGCAATGATGAAAAACTTATAATAAATTATAAATAATATAATGACGTATGTCAAAAAGATCCTAAAATTAAAAGTAATGTTCAATGAACATTCTTCCTCGTGTATACATCCCCAAATTGCGAAACACGGGGGATATGGGATCGGTGAAGAAAACAGATTTGTCCTAGGTAGGGAGCGACCCTGGTGGCTCAAATGGTTAGAGCGTTGCCATGGTGAGGCGGAGATCCGGGTTCGAATCCCGGACTGGGGCAAATCTTGTCTCTTCAAAATAAAAATATTTAAACTACTTCTAGTTTTGACTTAACCCTAATTCTTTCATATTCATCAATTGCTACTTTTTCTATATAAACAAATTTTTGTTTTTTTTACTTACTACTCCTAACATGCCATCGCCTCAATCTGTGATAGTTGTATTTTTTAAATAATTTATTGATTGAAATTTACAGTTGTATTATAACAATACAGCAAGTGAATGGGATAATGATAGATATTGACATGAATAAAGAAAAGTAGTGTAACTACCTGCTAGCTATTTGAGTGGAAGTGCTCAAATAACAAGTCCAAAAAGGTCCAAGTTAAAAGTAGCCTAAGATAATTGTATTTAAAAATAAAATTTTACTATTTCACAAAATTTTAAATTTTTTATTCTCTACCTTTAAAGTTGATTGATCTATATAAAGTTACATTTAATCTTAAATTAATGAGTTTATCGACAAGCACCTAATGAATGCTCCACCAACTAATAAATAGACTAACGACAAAAATAATGACTAAACTAATTGATATGTTCGTATCATATGTATTAAAAAACAATTGAATGATACATATTCGGAAATTAATTTTTGATGTTTCAAATAATTTCATGTATTAACCGTTTGAAAACTTTTTTGTCGGAACCAGATTCATTAAATTATTAAATCCAACATATAATTAGTTACAATTATGAATGTATTTAAAGCTGAACTTGTTATCAATTATATATGTATTGCCCAAAAACTTCGTAATATATATTTTAAATAGCAATTATATTATTATATATTTAATAACTACCTTAATATTTAATGTAGTTTAATTTCTAATAAATATTAATTCTTATTATAGTAAAAATAATATTCAAATGATAGGCTAAGTAAATAGAACAAAATTAGTGGTATCCGTATTCATCTATACACAGTTTATTTGTGCGCGTGTAGGTATATTACATTATGTACGTATATGTATGCTAAGTTGTACTCTTGCTACAGCGTCCTATAGCCCTGAAGATGACCCACAAAGTGGGTCGAAACGTCGGCACATATTTAAATAAGCAACCACTTATTTAGTGTTTTCATTTGACTGGACCCCCAACTATTTTCTTCCTTACGTCTACTCTCCAGTCAACCATTCCCTCGCTTCTTCTTATATGTATGCTAGTTTATGTGTATATGTTGTCACAGAACAAGTACAAAAATAACAGTGTTTTCTATCCTTGTGACGATTATACACATCCTTGTGACATTCGAAACGTTGATATCTAATAAATAGTTTCTTATCATTTGAAAATTAGTTTTATTTTATCTATTAACAATTTATTTTAAAATATTTATGAAGGATTTTTAGCAATTTAATGACTATTCATTCTTTATGGTAGGACTCATCTTGTAAGTAGATAGTTTTATAAAAATAAAACTGAACCTCATGATTGGATTAATTAAATCCACCTATTATCTTTTATCGATTAGTAATATTATACATAAAAAAATATTGTTATAAGCCTAATTATTTCAAATGGTCAACAAAAATATAATATATAACTTTTTAACGTTTTAAATTGTATAATTTGAACGCATTGTGGGTTATGTAATAAACACTAAAAGTAACTAAGAAAACTTTTGTTTGGATATTGATTCCCAATTTAGTTTTTAATTTATATATTTTTTTAATTTATGATATTATAATAATTATATGTGTGTATATATAGTCACAGGTGGCACACAAGTGTGCAATGGTAAAAAAAAATTTTAGAACTGTTGTGCAGGTGCAGTATTCAGGTGGTGTACTAGTAAACAATCCCAGGAATTAGTTAGCTTGGAGGAGAGGCTCCTCGCTCTCTTGGCTTTTCGTCACCTGTCCGGGTAGTCCTCCTTATGTTAGCTTGATTTTATTTGTGTAATTATTCATAATAAAAGTTTTTAAAAAGCTGTTGATCTGTTGGAAACATTTAACTATATATATATATAGATATAATTACACGGAATTATCTGTTCAATTGCTGTAGTTTTGAGGAAGAATTATATGAATATCAATTGAAGAACAGCACAATTTATTTTTCTACTACAACTTTTCACAGATCGGAAAAACCCCATGATATTTATTTTACAAGGTAAGGAAGGTTATGCATTTGCTTTGCTTTGCGAGTCTATGTACTGATAACTTATATATATATATTATATTATATATTATACAGTCGACTCTCGATAATTTGAAACTCAAGGGGCCAGAGAAAAATTTCAAATTACCAAGAGTTCAAAATAACAGGAGTTTAAATAACCAAGAGGGAGGGAGGAATAAAATCAAGTAAACATGAGTTTGATCAAAATTCGTGATTTATTAGTTTAAACATTTGTACAATTATTCGCAAATGTTCATTTTGAAACGAAGTCCGTAATTTTCTGTTGAGTGAGCGACCTCAGTCTATCATTGTCCAATGAATTTTCGATAGTGGTGAGAGCTGCGGAGAAATCGTCACTTGTGTCGGTTCTGAGGGCGTAGAAGCGTAGGTTAGTAAGAGATCTCCTTGCCTCGCTCAATGTGACTGGAACCGGCGGTTGTTCTTCTTCGTTTTCATCCTCGTCCTCATGCTTAAGCCCGCATTTTCTGAAACTAATTATTTATGTGAATAATCGGAGGGTCTGTACATGTTTTTAAACATAGGACAGGTCTTCAAATTATATAGAGTAGGGTAGCCCGACCTTCAAATTATTGCATGTTGACGGTAAAGATACTATTCCTTCAACTTCAAATTACCGAGGGGACCAATTTATACTGATTTTTCTCAATTTGTCGAGTATTTTTCAAGGGACTGGGAAAATATTTCCAATTAGCGAGTGTCAAATTACCGAGAATTAAATGTGTACATACATGCGTATATATCTTAACGAAGAAAGAATAAAATTGAAAGTATTTAGATATTAAGGCTTAGGATACATCTCCGTGATTACTCTTAAGTCTTGCTGGACTGTATCTATGCGCCGTAATACAACTCAATAGGTACCTTTAGCTTCTTTCAGGTTTATTGCTTAATATTTTATAAGAAGTTGTAATATCAATTACAATTAATAACACAAAAATTTATAAATATAATTTTGTAGTTATGTAAAATAACATTTCTATTAGATTATATCATTTTGAGAGCCTTGAATGTACTAAATACTAATGCCAATAATAAGAAAACTTTTGTTTAGATATTTATAAGCTATTATGTTTTACTTTAATATGTTTAATTTTTACAATATTATAATAGTATATATTATGACCATGAAGAATGAATAAAATTGGAATTTATAAGACACGTGTTGCAATGACCGATCTATATTGATTTATTTATTTTATTTAATACAACTATTTTATCCTTGTTTCTACTAGTTTTAATGTCATATTTCTCTAAAAAAAAAGGGCATATCTAAAAAAAAATCTTTTTTTTTTTAAAAGATACAATACAGTGCAATAAAAAAACTAAATTTGTTGAACCATTAAAATCATTCGACTAATTCGTTTCAATAAAAACAAACAAACAATTTCACATAGTTTACATAGTATCATGAAATTAGTCTGGAAAAATTGTACGGAAGTAGTGTTAGTAGTAAAGTGAGATTAGTAACGCACATACATTATTAAACTTACCAAAATTTTTGTTAAAAAAAAAATACAAACACAACGTTTCTTAATTAAAACTCTTTGAATTAAAATTAATTGGGATGTCGCACAGTGGAACGAATCAACGCATTTGTTGGACATTGGATCAATTCTCTAATAACTAAATTTGTCCTTTATTTTGATCTTAAATTATACTTTATACTTCTACTCAACATAATCCATAGATAAATTAATTGTGAAATCAAATCTTATATAAAAAATTCTGAATCGAAATATAAATTTTTCTAAAAACTCATATTTTTAAATCAATCCACCGTTTGAGGTACTGCCTTAAATTAATCGTGCACCTACTGGAAAACAACTTATCAATAATAAGATATTTTAGGAAAATAAAACTTGGGATTATTTCAAACGTCTGGGATTTTTCGGCGAAAATTAGGGGATAAAACTAAAAAAATCAATTGCGAAAATCGCTTAAAATCGCCCAAAAAAATACCTTCACAGTAAATAACTAGAAGGTTTGAAGTTTTTTTTCCATTAGTCGGATTCTGCTACTAGGTGCTATTTTCCGAGAAAATGATTTTTCCTTTTTACTTTATTTTCCGGGCCTTGAGAATTAATTGAAAATAATTTCTGTTGATATTGGCGTCTTATTTACGCAAGTTTTCTTTTGTTTACCAATGTTTGTTTACATTAATTTATCCGAATAATCCTTATCTAACATAATAGTATTAACAATGAAACTCAGTTTGTGTGTGGTATTTGAGCGACATAGATGCAATGGTTCCTACAATAAATCGTCAATTTTTTCAATTTAATCATATAAGTTTTAAAGATTATGAGCTGGCATTGGAAGCACGGATTAATTTGTTTGGACTGGAACAAATTTAAATACCGTAAAATTCTGCATTCGGGAAAAATTAAGCAAATTCAGTGGTAGCTTGTACTCTCTCTGGATTTCGTCCCACAGGAATATCAATTATTTTCTGGAGAAGCATGAAAACTGGTTGAATTTGGATTTCATTGTTCCTGAAGATGTTAGCCAGGACCTACCTTCATCGTCATCATCAACAGCCGCAAGTATGCCATCTCGTTCTCATTCATGCGAACAATTATCCAATTGACAAAGACGGAGAAAAACGGAAAGTTTAAGAAAATGTTCAGAGGATATGTTCGCTTTTGTCATGAAAAAAAGATTCAAATCTGATGGCGTAGATTATATTGTCAATTTTATTAGGGTGCACTCCGAACATGTACTGAGTGTCAAACAATTTTGTGAAAACCTTTTGAAAATCAAAAGATCAAGAGAACGAAAAGGCATTAGCATTATATGCAGCCGCTGATTTTACTAAGTTTCAGTACAATGCCGTCAGAAATAATGCAAAAGCAATAGGATAAAAATCATTTTACCCCAGCTACTATCAGATCCAAAAATTAAAAAAAGACTGTTATCCCGCAGAAGAATCCATATCGGTTAGTAACACTGGAGCAAATATCGTATTGCAAAATTTACTCGACCATACTTCTTCCCGGATTTTACAAGTCGTGGGTAGCGAAATAGGGAATGATAGTTTTCGTAGTTTAACTTAAACATTAAATGAGGATGTGATAGGGCGGGTAACCAATCACAATATAAACAACGTTATTCTTCATCGGAAACTTTCAGCGATGATTCGGCCATTTTGTTAGCCTGTTTTATACCGATTAGTTTGATAAATTCTGAGAATAATCAAATAGTCTGTAAAATGAATGTCCGCCATCGACTCAATTTTGTAGGCCTATTTCTTTTATTTATACGAGAAAAGTGGTTGAAACTGTAACGTCTATAATTCGAGACATTCAGACACAAATTGATAATTTACTTCCCTATATCAATGACAAAATTTCAATCAATTATAGAATGTTATTAACTATGGTTGATGGCAAAATATGTAATATTTTAACTGAAACTTCTTCAGCTATGAGGTGTTTCTTGTGCAATGCAACACCTAAAGAAATGAACAATTTAAAAATTATTACAAACAAGGAAATAATTAATGACGAGTATTACTCATTTGGGCTGTCCTCTTTGCATTGTTTGATCAGGTGTTTTGAGTGTTTAATTCACATCTCTTACCGACTAGATTTCAAGTTCTGGAGTGCAAAAACAACAGAGCAAAAGGAGTTACTTGCAAGGAAAAAAAATCAAGTTCAACATGATTTTAAAATTCAGTTAGGACTTTGTGTAGATCACGTAAGACAAGGTTTTGGTACAAGCAATGATGGGAATACTGCAAAGAAATTGTTTGCCTCCCCAGAAACTTCATCAGCTATAACAGGGGTTGACGAATATCTAATTAGACGCTTTGCAATAATATTACAAGTTATTTCGTCTGGGTCAATTATAAACCTTGAAGTTATAGCCAATTTAGTTAACTATAGCCAAAAATGCTACAGTACCTATTGGACAATTGTCAGAAGATGCTCAAGAAGCAAATCACAAGTTATTCCGAAATTTCAGAATGTTTTATGCCAGAAAATCATCGAGGCAATCAAACAATAGAGATGTTTTAAATAATTTTTTGATAAATTAGGATCCTTTAATTTGGACTCTTAGACCGAAAATGATAAACATTAAACGTGATTTATTACCAGAAGCACAATCACTTATTGTTACTTAGAACATAGAAAAACAAATCCTAATTAAAATTAAGTTTTAAATTGGGTTTAATTCTGATCGTTATTTAAATAAAACAATTTTATATAGGCAACTACATTTATTATAATTTTGATGTAACAATTATATCTAGTATATTAACTAACAAAAGTAATTATCAATTATTATATTAATTTTGTTTAATAATTAAATTTTTTGGTTTGTTACTTTTTCCTTTGTATAACTTTATTTAATACCTATGTATTTGTCTTTCCATAGAATACTGTATTGTACCTATTCTCGTTGTATGTAGGTAGAATAAATGGTACAATGTTAGATACTAAATTATCTAACATCGAAATATCAAATAGAGAATTTTTACACGTTTCCCCTACCTGTCATGTTTGATCCTGTTTATCATATAATCAAATAGTCCATTCAAAAAGCTTTAAAACCGTAGCAATAGCTTTATTCTAGGAGAACCAGAAGCGGAGATATTAATGAATGTCCAATCCTCCCTAACGCTCGTTCCACTGTGTGTCGCTTAGGTAGGCGACAAGATCTTCTTGTAAGAACCTTAACATTTACTCGATAATTAATGTTTTTACCAGTTATTTATTTAAAAAAAAAATTAATTCATTAGTAGATATGTTTATTATTCTCGGCTATGATTGCAAAAACGTTCCACTTTCAGCAAAAGTACAATATAAAACATCAACGATATTTTGCGGCTTAAAGATAAGCAACAAGGAAACCTTTATCCTCAAGTTCAAATAAACGTTTTGAAAGTTTTATTTGAATTTTTTTTTAATTTTATACAATTATTTATTTAGTTTTAATTGTTTATTTTAAGGTTTGTCAAAACAAAAACTTGACCATGTCAACTGAGCAATCTACTGAATGAGCTATCCGTTCCTATTTCTCATATTAAGAAACGGTATTATGAGTACGTTTTCCTTCTTTTACTCCATCTCCTTTTTTTTCCTGGCAAATCATTCCGTTTTCTTTCCTGAAGGCTTGGAATAACAAGAATGTGCAAGACGTCACACAGTTGATGCTCTCTCCCCCCCCCCCATGTCTGTCACTCAAAGAAGCAATCTTCCCTCCTACACACCACTCCGTCACTTTGCTGCGTTGAACACAGTCTGTGACAAGTCTTCAGGTGAATATTTTACATAAGATTTTACAGCCTTGAGTAACGAAAACCTTTATTACCACTAACCTAGTAATAGAAATAATTATTAAAATAATTGTTAAATAATATATGAATGTTAAATGAGGCTTTTGGTTTCAAAACCGATTACATCCATAATCAAAAATTGTTTGATGATCAAAAAAGATTTATTTTAAAAAATTTATTATCAACTTAACAATTTTATTATATTATTTTTCATTATTTTGCTAACAATTCACTTCAAACAATAATTACCGAGCGTTTTTTTTATCTTTTTTTTTTTTATATCCCATTTAATAAAAAAAAATATTTTGGATATATCTTGTTCAGAAAATATCGATACCTGGTTAGTTTATGGTTGATAAAAAATAAATAAATAAATAAAATAGACATTTATAAAAACAAATCACTTTAATCAATATATTTAAACAATAAATATTAGTATATATTCATAGTTTTGATTTTTATACATCAAAAAGTTCTATTTAATATAATGGATGTAACCAATTTTGATATTGGAAATTTGGTATTGAATTTTGAAGTAATTGGACAGTTTTGAAACAAAAACATTTAATACATCATTTATGGCATAAAGAACTAAAAAAAAAAAAAAAAATTTTGGAAAAAATTGAATGTATCTGATTTTGAAATCGAACGTCTCAAATGTAAGATATTCAATATACTTTTTTTAGATTAAATATCTTGCATAAGTAAATATCTTTGTTTTTTTAAATAATTATATTTCCCAATACTATGTTTCTTTAATAATGTGTCAGTTATGTAAAAAACCAAACAGCAGATTGCTATTTTTTAGGTGTATATTTAGATACCGTTTTTGGATTTAAAATGTCTAGGATGAAGCCACATCACCTACCTGGACAACACATGACATAGAATCAGCAGAGTTGCTATTTTTTTCTGAAATCAAGCTTTGTAATGGTGTAAGTTATATTTGTTTCTTATAAATAAAATCGTATTACTTTCGGCTTAGTATTTTCATGGTAATTTACAACCTCATTAAATTATTGAATGGAAACGTAAGGGATCTTCTGGACGAGAGAATGAACGAAAAATATGATATCAGCGTTGTACTTTTTAGGCGAGATCACACAAAAAAAAAGTGGATTATTATAGAATGGAACCGTCTTAAAAATATATAGTCAATTAATTACACCGTAGCAGTTTTAATTTAATAAATATTTACTTATTCCATTTTTACATTAGACATGGACAAATTGGGAAATATGCACAGGCGCATTGATTATTATTATATTTAAATATACCAATTTTTTTCATTTAGTATTACATTGTTTAACAGAGCACTCAATCTGATTAGATAACTGTCAAATCCCAATAATCTAAATATAGTGTATTGGCAAGATGTAATGTTGAATATAATATTGATTTATTCATCGTTAGCTCAGAAAAAAATTAAAAGTTTTTTTTTAATTAATTTTTTATATTTAAGTAACTTGTATTTTAATTTTAGTTGCTATTAAATTTGATTTTGAACTTTGTGCAGGAGAGCTGAATACTTAAGCCGAATGCTTTCGTTAATACAATGTAACGAAATTTTTAAAATATTTATTTGTGCGGAAAAAATAAATTTAATTACAGAACAGTTATGATACATATTGTACATAAAGTAATATCAGGACATCAATTACTCAGGTAATTATTCATTTTTTAATAAAGTATGCTCGTATATTAATAATGTAAAGTCATTTCTTTTAACATTTCTAATTAAAAACAATATTAATTAATTAATCATATATAGCAGTATGATCTTGAAAATGGAGCAGAACCCCTAATCACTGAATATAAAATATTCGATTGAAAATATTTGATTGTTCCATAGGGATGCTATAGAACAATATTCCAATTTTTATGTTATTTAATTTGCAATTATACACAATTCATGAAGAATTAGTAATTTATATATGTTAAACCTGATTGTTTAATATATTTTTAATAAAAACAGATATTACACGATTTTTTTTGTTTAAAGAAGACCCTTCTCTTCAATCAAAGCTCTAAACAGCGATTTTTTTCTTCTTCTTCTTTAATAACTTGAAATTATTCCTTTTTCTTAGTTGTTCCTTGATTTTCATTTTTAATTACTTTCCAGGGCTTGATCCCTTCACTGGATAAATTGCTGCCTATCGCTGTTTTCCCTCTAAAATAAAATGTTTATGTAAATAGAATGAATCGATGAAAGAGTATTATTTTCGTTAAAGCTCAATTATAATGTAAGATTATTTTCATTCTCACTCAAGCTTGATTGCATTAACATGTGAGTTGATGATTTGTTTAGATTAAGGTTTTAAGTATTTAATTAAGAGTTGGCAATATCGGATATTTAAAAAATGAGCAATATTGAGAAAAAGTAAAATCGAGAAAGTAACTAACAAAAAAACCTGTACTACTCACTACAGCCGTAAAGGGTCTGGAGTTCAGTACATGGTATAGACTTTACTGTTTCTTGGACAACGGTTGTGCAGAGGGGTGATTTTTCCTAGTTCACGCTCAACCGCCAGATTTTTCACTCTTATTTTGGGTACTCACTTTATAGAGCCCGGGTGAGCCCTAGGAAGGTCATAGGTCCCATAAGATCTATTCCGGGCGCTAACGGATTAAATAAAAATCAGCCGGAGGGATTTGAACCCAAGATCATCATTGCAACACATCACTCAACCACTGAGCCACTCCGCTTCCGAGATATTCTTGTATAATAAATTAAAATTATTGTAGTATTTAAAATGTCAGCGCTCTAATATCATATAACTATTTATTTTGTGTTTCATATTTATTTAGCATAGTACTCTTTTTTCATGCTTCTTAGTTTCAAAGTAAATTATTCCTGGGTGTAAAAATGTTCTGTTATTTTTGTCATATTCTAGAAACATTTTGTTTATTTAACTTTTGGATCGACAATAAATATTTTCAATTAAGCTGTGCATTCCTTAATGTTACGATGTCGAAGCCCGAGAATTTGTCTCTATTATTTTGTTGTTTATGTTTATTTGGTAGAACATGGCAAGTATAACAACTGAAAAATACCACCATTTTTATTGAAACGGGACCAAAGCAAACATATATTTTGTATCTTTACATAGTACTAGAAAAACAAGAATTCCTTTAAAAATGTTACATCTTTTTGTTTCTAAGAACTATTAATTTAAATATTATTCCTGGCTTTTCTCAATAGTGAGATGTCGAAAAACAAAATTTTCTGATTCAGATGTTTATTAGTAGTTTAGTTTCGTTTCTCATCAAAGTATATCTTAGCGGTCTTAACTACTATTATCTTTATCGTGTTTTATTTATTTATTCATTTTAAAATAACAGAGCGTTGTTTATTTATTTAGTAACCTCTGTACAGTAGGCGTTGTAACCCAGTTCTAGAAGGAAAACAATTTACATTTTTACTAGCGTTGCTGTGGCTTTTATAATAGTTTTAAAAAATATTACGTTAAAATTTGAATTTTAAAGAAATAATGAATTAATGTAAAAATGAATTAAATTGATTTTTAATTTTACATTTTATTCATCTTATATCTAACTATAGTATATAATAAAAAAAATATAAAAAATTCTTAACTGATAAAACTTTATCATTAGTTTAATGAATGAGGAATATAATGGTTGACTTTTAATTGAAATATCGAAAATACAGCAGGCTAGAAAAAAATATAATTTTGCAAAAAAAAATATCCCGGTCGTTAATCGAAATAAAACATATCCTATATTTTAAGTTGGCGAATGTTACTTATCCGAGCGAAATTTCATTAAAATAGATTCAGTAGTTTCGGAGATTAGCCCGGACAAACATCGTGACAGGAGATTTTTCTATGTATAGATAAACATATATTCACTCTTGCTCTGCTAAATCTGGATTTCGTAAGATTTTAGTGAAGCATTTCATCTACAGCTGTTGTATATTGTTCAAAATTGACAGTAGATGTAAATATTTTAGTCCAAGCTTAATTGTTATGCTGGGAATAGTTTAAATATCTAGAATAATTTGGTCAGCATTAGAATTTATTTTGATGAGTAGTATACTAGTAATTTACTTTTAGCACATTTCTGGGGTTTTTCTGTTGGCCACATCGCCTTTAATGGTTGTACCATTCGACACAATTCATCCTCTTTTATCCTACCTAAAATTGGTTATACGGAATATTGGGCGTTCAGGATCAAAATGGTTTAGCATCCGAAAATCAAAGATAGACTTTTAACATTTTTCGCTAGTTTAGTAAAGCAATACAGTGAGCCTTAGCAAGGTTCAGAACTGTGCTAAAACCACGAGAAATAAGGCGGCAAAATGTCATGTTTCAAAAATTGCTTGACTTAACTGTGAAATGTGAAGGGGTAAATTTTTGAAATTTTGGAGTCCGCTTTTGATCCTGTGCGTCTCACATATTCTCAATGAATAGAAATTCTTGTCATTAACTGTTGTATATAATTTCTCGCCAGAAAATATATTTTCTTATCTCTTTCAGCTTCATTCATTTCATTGAGATGCCTCATAGACATACGAGGATTTTGGAAGTCCACACGCTCCCTATACTCCGGTATCTCACAAATGAAGCATAGGATATTAATGTACTAACTGTGTTCAACGAGCTTTGGAGATAATCCACAACGCCTAGTGGCTGTAAGACCGGGTTGTCCACTAGTAGTTTCCCGTAATCGCCTGTTTCGAGTCAATCTAACCACTGGTCCCTTTCTTCTAAGTTTTTCCCATAAAGAATTATACATCCATGCAACAAGGTTATGATATATGTTGATTTATGGAATTTATTTTTTCTAAATCGTTTGCATCTTTTGCAATTAATTATTAAGACTTTTTTACATTCTCTTCAATTATTCGATTGTCTAGCTGTTATTTTCAGACATTTTTAAATGTAAGTATTCGTAAGATAAAGTCACAATTCTTCAGAAATAAACTTCTATCTATTTATTTTACAATTACAATATTATAATACATATTTTTTTATTATAAATTATAATAGTTATTTTCGGGTTGGAATGGAATGTAATATAAGCAACATCATCAATATAAGGAATTGATTTTTATATATCATATCAGGCCAATGCCTTACTCGAATTCACAACGAAAATTAAACGATTCTGCATCTGTAAGAAACTCATCTCAGAGGAAATTCGTCTTTGCTCTTATTCACCGGGGCTATAGATATGTATATGTGTGACATATATATATATATATATATATATATATATATATATATATATATATATATATATATAAATATAATATCCATCTGTGTTATAATTACTCACTAATTGGAAAATCGTAAACCTTTGAGTTGAATTCTTCTTTATTTTATATTTATGTTTTTTCCACGATAAATTGTTTCCTGTCTTACTCTTTGTCTCCTTTGAAACATAGTAGAATGTACGCAACAAAAGAATGTAAAAGTCACAGAGAGAGAATACAATTATTTTTCCTCTTTGAAGTTTGATTTCCTTCATCCGTGGATTGATAATTTGGTTTCTCAAAATTTGAAACTGTTTTGATTGTTTAATTAAGGATCAGCAATGATTGAGATTTTAAAAGTAGATAAGTTAAGAGAAATAAAAAACATTAACTCTAAAGTATTACGAAAAACAACGTATTATCTTAAGAGATATTGTTAACTAATATTATTACCTATTTAATATTTACCTAATATTTTACCTAGTATTCATATGTTATATAATTATATATAATAATAAAATCAAACCACTATAGACTACTTTATTATTATTCAACAATTATTTATATTATTTATTACTTATTCATTCAACACCATACTATTCAAGAAATATTATTATACTCTTTAACTAAGTTTTATAAATAGTTAAGTAAACTGTAGCTATAACAAGAATAAACAACTTTTTTCCTAGAACTGTTTAATATATATATTCTCATAAAAAAACCTATTGTG
Source organism: Troilus luridus (assembly GCA_964056705.1). Taxonomy (NCBI): domain Eukaryota; kingdom Metazoa; phylum Arthropoda; class Insecta; order Hemiptera; family Pentatomidae; genus Troilus; species Troilus luridus. The sequence continues at coordinate 90,629,042 of OZ057413.1, read as the reverse complement.
TAGGAATAAAACGGTTATATGACTCCTTTTTGTATTTTGAATAAACAGTGGATTTTGAAAACTATGATTAACTTCAAAATCAATGTAAGTTATTTTTTTGTCACTTATCTTGTTATCAATCGTTATAATATTGTTTATAAATTAGGAAAATTATTTTTTTATTTAATTAGTTTTCTTTTTTGGAGTGATTGTTTTACAATTCAATGAACATATAATTATGAACTATATTTTTATTTTTCCTTTGCAATCATCGATCTCTTATATACTAAAAATTAAACCTTATTATGAGCCATCTCTTTTATGTCCATGGCACTTCGCTTATGGATTAATTATAAGCTGTTAATTTTCGAGCATTTTACTTAACATAAGACCTGTGTGTACTTACATAAGACCTGTTTGAGAATTTTTCTATGATTGAGATTTAAGACTTCTCGTTTTGATCTTTCTAAATATGTACTATTTTTATGCCTCATTTCGTGCTTTTTTTATACCACATTAATTATTTACTTCAATTTATACGTTTAAATTTGCACGCAAAATATGTGAACGCGTATGCATCGACTTTATTACAGTTTTCTAGCTGGTAAGTGAGATGTGCTAAATTATTTTTCTTTCCCGTATTTTCTTAGCGGTAAATGTAATTCAATGAAAGTGTTTATAATATAACATTCACTTTATCATAACTTTATTTCATTAGGTGTCATGTAATCTCATATTGGATATAATGAAATTCGATGCCGATTTCTGACTAATTTGTCATCTTTTTTCCTCACAAATAAATAACACTTGACAATGATGATTAATATAATATTAAATAATTATTAATTTTGTTAAAGAATAATCCTTTAAGTTAAATAATCTTAGGTCATTTTGAAATGTTATATAACACTGTTGTCCATAAGTTTCATTTTGCTTGTGAAGTATCATTTTGCTCTGCTCACTCTAGGTTTGTTCAGCTACATCGTACTCAACCGTTGTATTTTGATTACAGTTGACAGGGATTGTTTGTAATAATTAATATATCATAAATCCAGAACAGCATGGTCAGTAATTGAATTAATTATCATTAATATTAGAATAATAAATGACTAATAATGAAAGTTTTTGTACATTCATGGAATCATCCATTTTCCTACAGAATTTTATTTGTGATCAGCTAGTACGATCTTAAAATGTAAAGCCACATTGTTTGCTACTGGTCTTGAGAGTTCCTTCTAAGGATGAATTTCTCAATTAACCTCTTTGGTTTCAAAACTTTTTTAATTTTTCTCAGAAAATAAATTTGATTTTAACAATGACAATAACAATTTCCGTAACTGCCATTATTTATCTATTTATTCATATCGCCACGAATACAGAGTATCTTTTTTCGTGTATGTGAAAAAAGCAAATTCAACTCGAAGAATAAAACTATATACCTAAGCAGCTTAATATTGCAATAATGATTTAAATGGTAATTTCTAATGATTTAAATTTTTTTTAATTTTTTACGAAATGATTGAGCAATGTTTAAAATTGTAATTATTTAGTTAATTATCCACATACTTTAAATAAAATATTAAAAATATCAAGCCACGAAACAAACTTACAAACTTCATGTTCATTAAGTTACAAAACTTGTAATATGTACACCAATATGATTTATATTATGGTTATAAATCATATTGGTTTCTGTCCGATTCTCTATCTCAATATCTAGTGAATTGAATGAAATAAACCGATTCAAATGAAATCATGAATCAATTCAAATGAACATAAAATCAAATAAAATAAAATATAATTTTGATCTGAAGTTACTAGCATTCATTTTGTAGTCCCACTTATAGTCACTTATTTCTTAAGTAAGCTTTCATTAGAATATTTATTATTTTATTAAATCATATCTGTGCATATTTATATATTTTTCCTATGTATTTTTCCTATATATATATATATATATATATGTGTGTGTGTGTGTGTGTGTGTGTGTGTGTGTGTGTGTACATCCGAGGCCACCTTATTGTCAGACGGACAGGACTGCAAGTATATCTACAGGCTGGTATCTCGTTTGGTAATAGTTCTGTCCCTTTATAAAATTAATATATATTTTAAAACTATAGAAAAATGATATTTATATAAGAAAATAATTTTTTTTTAAATACTAAGTACATTCGAATATTTATTTATTCACGTAAACACCCTTCCATCCCTAAGGCCAACACGGGTTTTGACTACATAATTGTATCACTAATATATTAATTGTCTACAACCTTCTACTATTGAGTAGATTTTTCTTCGGTCCCCATCGCTAGTTTTCATGTAACGACAATTCCGATTTTTACCCGCTGCCGTTTTCCTCCTCTACAAAATTCGTCGTAGTACGGATAATTATTTCGGGTCATTAACTAAAGAAAGAGTCCGGAAACACTTTCGAATAATAGTTGGTATATACCACAAATGTGGCCCTAGAAAAAAAAAATATTAAGAAATAGGAAGTATTATACACATGCAAAATAAAAACCTTGCTACGGAGCCAAACTTGTTGGATTATTGAGGATAGTTAAAAATAATTAAGATTTATGGAAGTGTGATAAAGTTTACAAAATGATAAATAATTGTGATTATAAACTTTTCATCAGCATATTGCAAATGTACTGTCAGCACGTACCGATAATTAAATAATTCTATATTGGATTTATGAAATTGATATTGTATTGTACGATATCATGTGATATGATATTTATCAAGTGGCAGGCTCAGGAAGATTAAGACGGGCTTGTAAAGTTGCTGGGCTTGGTAACGAACGAATTCCTATAATGTTATTAAGTGCTGTACCGACAGGTAGCGTCTGAGAGGTGGACCGAGGGGTAGGAGAGAAGATTACGTTAAGAGTGATCTGGCGGATTAGGGTTTGTACAGTGGTCCGTGTGCAATAGTGTGTAAGCAGAGATTGGTGGTATCGCCATCGAGACTTCTGGTTAGCTAAGCCTTATTATTATTATTTCTGAAAGTAGATTTCGATTTGTAAGGGGTTAATGGAGTACCAGTAATGTTCCATTTGTGAGGTTTGAATGTTATCACACTAAAGTTTGGTATTAGCAGGTTTGATGGAGTTCCTAAGCTGTACACAGGATCTCCAAACATCCTAAATTATATCAATGCTGATTGTTTATTTTCTGTATTAAAATGTACCTAGATTTGAAACCTTAATTAGCTAAAAATGGTTTGTAGTTTCTTAAGGTTTTAATGTTATAACATACTTCCGTCCTCTAATAGCTTATACAAATCATTGGTATCAAGTTAGTCCTACAAGTATTGACTAAATGAATTAATTGTCAAACAAATCCTGTTATCTATAGACGACAAATATTCTGATCCGGATCAATTTTCGATTTAACAACTATTATCTAAATGTAATTAACTCTAAGCCTAACCCATTATACCAACTAGGAAAATGAGAAACAAATTTTGGTTGAATTTAAATTTGATTTTGTTGTTTCGTGGTGTTTCTCATGTAAATAAATTTCACAAAAGTATTATTAATTCGAAAAAATCATCCTTGCCATCGTTTAACAATACTACTGTGACTTTGTTATTGTATAATAACAAGTTCCTTTAAGTTCTTAAATTTGTTTATTCATCCTTAATGAATCCATTCTGAATATTCGTCAACCAGTATTGCATGTCTATCTTTATGAAAACTGGTCCGATGTTTATTAATAAAATTTCTTCAATATTATTAGCATATCTGATGTCCAATTTCTCTCCAGGCTTTACCCCCTTTTTTTGCGCTTTATAACTTAAAAAACGGAATGAAACCTTTTTATAGGTTTTTATGTGTGTATAATTAATTATTGGAAACCGATAATTAATTATACACACATAAAAAAATACTTTTTTTTTTGTTTTTTTTTTTAGTAATTAAAACTTCCTACCAGATTTTTCACGTTGTAAGATTTTTTGTAGCTTACTTATGTCAATAAACCAATCGGTTCATCTCACGATAAATCTTTGTAAGGTTCATTATAGATATTTTAACGAGGCATTTTTTTTACTTTAACATACCACATCCAACGTTAACATAACTATACGTGTATGTTGATAGTAGATTAGCCTTATTTTCTTAAGTCTTGCAAGCTTCAACTATATTTAGCTTTGTGAATGTTGGGGAGTGATATACAACCACACATTCGGAGCACTAACCCCGTTGTTTAAATTTCCGAAAAAGAAAAACAATTTGATGATTTACGGACTCATCGAATTTATGATCTATACACCAGTCAACGAGAGAAAAATTATGAGGTCATATATTACATTAAATTAATAATAAATTTTTACATCGAAATAATGTCCCGCCCGTTATCATTTTGTAGTTATAATCACAATACTAAATCGGTATAAATAGTTTTCTGGAGAATTAAAATTTTCTTTTTCCTTTCCTATATAGTTTATAAATTGGTATATAACAGAAAAATTGTAATCCTTCCTAGATATTTCCCTTTTCTACGTATTTGATGCATAGCTATATAAAGGGAAAAAAAGTGTTAGAATCGTATCTGAGTATTTATGTGTATGTGTAAGTCCGCCTTAAAAATTTGAAATTACATATTTAATGTAAGCATTTGTTTAGAATGCCACAGCAACACTTTCAATAAAATCTACGGAGAAGAAGTGCCACTCCGTATAAATTGTTTTAAAACTTTTTATTATTCTCTCGTAGTATTCGCATAATACGACACATTATCTGTTTTAGTGTTTAGGAAGATATTGTAATATGATAATACCGTCTTTGAGCCAATATTCCAACTAGTAACTAGTAATAATAATAAGCAAACCCGTAGACCTGATATCGATACCAGGAATATCTGCGTACAAACTTCCTTCAACAGACCAAACTAAGATCCATTAGGGAAGAGTGACCCATTTAAATCCTTATGCAATCCTCCCACTTACGCCTCGTTCTACATCTCAGATGTTAACCCTTCGGCCCAACGCTCATCAACTCTTCAGGAAGTGGTGTGCCACTAAGCTCATTAGCATTATGAGCTCATTAACCATTAGCCTTCGCGATTAACTGACTTCTTAAACTACAATTATATTAACCGGGTGCATGCTCTGGAATTCTGCTTTCGGTAATCTCCTCACTGACTATTAAATATTCATAATTATAAAGTTATTTAAAGTAGTCATAAATAATTAGGAGGTTGTTTTTGTTACTGCATTTTAATAAATTTAATACAAGCATGCCAGAATGTACATAGGGCGTCCGTAATACCAAATAATGTCTACGGGTATGATTCGGATAATAGAAATTAACTTAAAATAAAATAGAAAATTTCAAGCGGTAATTATTCCGCAGGTTGTCGCTCAGAGGTGAGTCACAACCAGTTTTAACTTTTCATTCGTTCCCCTTTCATTATTTTCCAACAGTACAAGTTAGCATAAGCTTTAGTATGGAAAAGAGGATAATTATGGGATATGTGTACAGTCTGGTAATCATTTTATCCAGAAATGAACTTTTAAACAAAAATATATCATCTATACTTAGCAATGTTAATTAAAACTTTTTTTTCTTGATGAAATGATTACCGAAATCTACTCATTAACCATAATTACATTCTCTTTTCCACGTTATAGCTCATGGTAACTTGTATTTATAAAAATATTAAAAGTGAAACGAATACACAGTTAAAACTCGTTGCTCAACTCGAAGCAACACCTGCGGAACAGAAAAAAAATTCCATCACCGCGTTTATATGATTATTTTTTATTTCATTGCGTAGTATACAGGGCACGTAATCAATCCACTTACAAAGTATCGACTGTCTCTTTAAACTTTTTTCATCGAAAAACTAAGTTATTGAGAAACAAGTCCAGAGCTTCATCATAATGGTTGTAGAAAATCTTATTTTTTTTTTGAGAAAATACTCTTTAACATTATTTTATAGGAATGGCAACCTCGACCTCTTCCCTCTATATTTTCTAAGAATCCAGTTTGGATAATTGAATCCTGGGGTAATTGACGTTCGGATAATCGACGCTCCACTGTAATAGCACAAAAAAAACAACAATATTTTTAATAAATAAAATTAATAAAAATGTTAATAAAATGAAGTACTAAACTGGCAACTATCTGATCGTCTGTATAATTTTTTTGAATCTAGTGAAAGTAAGTTTTTCTTTTCTTTATTCAGGTAAATCCATGATTCGATATAGAACTGTGATGTTGCACTACGTTGATCCGTCATAAGTATACCTTTTAAGTCTGTGGCTGACAGTGAACGTTTATGGCTCATAAATGGTCCGCTAAATTTTTGTTAAATGCTCCTCCTAGCTTTTTACTGTCACTGAGGGCTCGTAATAACTTTTATTGTATTAAAATAATTATTCCCCTTTTTATATTTTGTTCTTCTGAACAGAGATGATTAGTATTTAACTGACTATCTCTTAAATTATCCTCATTTACAGAACAAAGAAATAAATTTAATTTAATTATAAATTATTTGTTTAATTTTTGAACCTGAAAAATACCCTAAAGAATTATATGTAGTTTTCATTAAATGTAGTTATTTTGTTCTTTCCCCTTTCTTTTCTTTTAAAAATACATTAACAAAAAATCAAGGGGTGTTTTATTGCTCGCTACTAGTATAATTTGGAATGAAAAATATAATATATACAACACATTATTTCTGTTTGTGGTTGAGTGTTTTGTGTGTATATGAGTGTAATTATATGGTCCACTTCACAGATCTTGTGCGCACCAATGCTGCTTCACTAAGAGTTGGTAAAATTATAAATTACTTTTTAGTTGGAAAGTAGTTTTATATTACAAATGTTATTTACCAAAAAATTAGGTAAATATGAAAAATAAATAAGGAATTTAACAAACGAAAAAATTGTTTTGTTCTTACTTGAATTTATCAATTTTGTTTTTACATCCTAAGGCAGTATCCTCGGGCCAATCCTCACAGTTTATACGGCAGACATCCCAACTCATAGTAATACTACCCTTACCACGCATGCGTAATGGCACATGTTTATTATCAGTCATCACTGATCCAACTATATCTTCTCATACTCTCCAATCCCACATCATTGACCATTAAGAATGGTGTCAAAATAAAAATTATTTAGGATAAAAATATATCCTCACAAATCCCGTCAAATCATTTTTACCCTTCGTCTGAAACCAATGTCTTCCTGTCTTTCAATACCCTTTAATAATATCCCATTGACTCCTATAAAACAAATCCGATACTTATACCTAGACAAACGGCTGATTTGAATTTCTCATACATGGCTTATAAGACAAGAAACTGCTCGCCATTTCAGGCTGCTGCTGCAACACTTAATAGAAAAGCGCTTTAAGCTCCCAATTAATACCAAAGACTCATATACATGAATATTATAAGACCAGTTTGGACTTACAGAGTAGTCCTTTGGAGATCCTCTAAGCCATCGAATTCCTCCCGTATCCAATCTTTACAATCCAAAATCCTTAGTAAAATCGTTATTGCTCCTTACTTTTTTTACGAATAAAGTCATCCATAATGACCTCAATGTCCCATTTGTTGCTGATTTGGCCCGAACCCGATTCCAGTCTTTTCATGAAAAACTTTATTCCCACTCAAACCTACTAGTTCCAAACCTAGTAACCTCTTCAATTCCCGATAATCCTCCGAAGCGTCTGAAAAGAAGGTCGCCCCTTCCTTATTTTATATGTTGAATTTCTCATCCGAGTTCTACCACTGGGTTGTTTCTCTACTCGCCTTTATCCAAGGCATTATGTGTCATCTCTGCCATTATAATTACTTGTGGTATTGTAATAATACAGTTGTGAATTTCAATAAATAAATTAAAAAAAGTATTTAAATTTGTAACTCATTCTATGTGTTGATTAAAACTACAAAGAGCAAAGTCCAAAAATGCGAAAATACTTTATTTTCTTTATGTGACGATGGAATAGTACTACAACGCTTGCTAGCTTTCACTAGATTAACGAAAGTAATAATCGAATTATCTTCTCTTCTTACCGTCGTATTCACAGCTTGAAGTATCGGACGATGAAAATTTCAGATGAGACAGACAAGTGATACTTCGAGATATATGTCATTTGCGATATGTTGCGTGGGCATGAAACCTATTTCTATCCTCTCTATATAGATTTCATTGAACTGTCTCTGTGTATCGTGTATAGCTTAAGATATATTTCTCAGCTTATATCGCCTTAGTATTTGCTATGAAGCAATAGCATCTGGCAAAGAAATAAAATTGTTAATTTTACATGAGCTTTTAGAAACTCAACAGTAATGTGGCGAATTTGATTCTCTTAAATTAACAGGTAATTAGTAAATTATATTAATTTACTTGTGTAGGGAAAAAGAAATAGTGACCCTAACAAGTACGCGAAAAAATACAGAATAAAAGTTTTCTGACGGTAATAAAATTTTCGATAATAATAATCCTCTGTTATCTCAAACACGAACTTTTTCTAGATCCGTTTTGGTTGTTTTTTATTTATATAATACAAAAAAAAATGATAGATATAGTGAACAAAAACTGTATTTATGGTGCTTGATAAAGGGTCGACCTGGTAATGACAAGTAGTTACCACCTGACGGCTTAGGTGAAGCGTTGGTCGATAGCCCTTTGTGTGCGTGTATCGACTCCCTTCGTGTCAACTAGCCCTAGCCACTCTGTCAGGTCCACCCTAGTTCAGAAATAATATTTATCTCATAATGACTGTCATTTTTATACCTAAACTCTAGGTTTTAAAATTATTAAACGATCATCAGGGAGATATTACTATAATTAATAAACATTTCTGTATTGTATCCTAGATACAAATTATTATCTCATTTTAACAATTTTTTCCAAATATTTGCGGGTTCGAAACCGAGATGGGGATAAGTCCTACCACCTGCATTTGTTAGCTACAAATATTCAGAAGTTGTCAAACTATCTTGGCTGTGTCCAACCTCCCTGACGACATTGAAGCAGAAGTTCAAGATTCTCATTGCACCAAACAGTGGATTTAGGGATGAGTCCATTTGTGGATATTGTATTTGGTCTTACCACCATGGTTCCCATACAGTAAATTTCTAGTAGTTCAGCCGCTAGTTAATGATAATTTCTCTCTAACATTATCCCTGTGATCGTCAGAGATCACAGGGATCAGTCTATTTATGGAAATTATATTAGGTGTTCCTGATAATAACGTAGTTTCTCTCCAACGGCTGAGTTATTATCATTATCGTTAAGGATCGCAATATCAATAATATTAAGCTCTCTTCTCCCTCAACTTATAAGGAGGATATCGGGTCTATTGTGGCCCACCGTATCGTCAGTGATTATAGAAACATTCCAGTACATCTTGAGGCAGTCTTTTTGAAGAAGCCTATTTGGACTGAAGTTATATCATGGCGCCGTTTCGTCCAAAAGGTTGAATTATTATTATTAGTGGTGATGTTATGTTCTAAAACCATAAAATCTATTTTTACATTATTTTACATAATTGATCGTTACATAAAAGAAATATTTAGTATTTTTCACAAATAGAAATATATACAGGTTGGATAGGTTTTAGTGTTTAAAGACGCACATCTATGGTCATCAGCGTTCACTTTCTTTTGAGATATATATATATACATACAAATTCGTTTGAATATATATCTATAAAATGATCGTTTGATCTTTGATGTTTCCCATTCCGCGAAAAACTGTATTCCAAACCATCCCAAACCAGGTATAAGCCTTGATAGTATTTTTTCGAATTAATAAGTTTTTCTTTATTGTATCGGATATATAACTTATTATTTTGAAAGGTGTGCTACTCAACGAAAAAACGTGAATTTTTGGTAAACATTGCTTTGGTAACTAAAATTAGTATTTAATATCTTATCAGTAATAAATAGAAATATATTTAAACTATATTTATCGTGTAACTGATAACATTCAGTTATATTTTGTGAATACATTTTATTTCTCTTTAAATAATTATATAAATAAAAAAGTACTAAATAGCCACTTATTGATTACTTTAATTTATAATTCCCATTCCAACAAAATTTGTATTTAACACCAACATATACACACCATTATGTACCATTACCACTACACTAATTGCGATGACACATGAGCCACTACACATGAGCTCTGAGACTCACATTGCAGTCTCTTTCGCCTAAACTCTAGGGAATAATTCTGATTTTTTTGTGGGAAAAAATGATTTACTTTATATTTCTTTATTTTTTCCAATTATTTTTCTTACTTCTTGATCTAGGTCATTTATTTAATATTCAGCAGAAGGGTCTGTCATCGTTTTTGAATATTCAGTCATCGGGGAAGGGCAGAATATCGATTGGTTTGATATTTTTGATCCATTGGACTTCATCAAAGCAGATGATATCAACTCCTTTTCACCAACGCGTTATTTATTCAGTGATGACGTTTTTTGAGTACAGCATTACTGAAGAGTTTCCTGAACAAACAGCTTGTGTTTCAGACTCTCCCCCTGTGACTAAACAACTTAACTTCTTGCACTTTTCTGCAACTGAGCCTCAGTGAAGTCCATGAAAATGAAATAAGAACATGTTAAAACGATATAAAGATGATATTTTTTTCAAAGAAACATACAGAAATAGCATACAAATCTAAAATAACAAGAATTAAGCTGAGTGCCAAAAAAAAAGCACCAATATGAAAAATATTTGTGTGGAAAATAGTTGACTAGATAGTTATAATGATGGATTGAATCGGCCAGGGGGTGCAGTCAAAGATAACACAAAATAAGCCAAACTTGTTTTTTTTCCCCAACGTTTCGGCCTAAAATTTAGTTCATTTTCAGGGCTAGGAAAGAAACAGAAAATAACAAAAAGTTAACATAAATTAATGAAATTTATTTTCTGTTTCTTACCTAGCCCTGAAGATGGCCTACATTTTGACTGAAACGTCGCCATAATGAAATAAGTTTTGCTTATTTTGTGTCATCTTTGACTTCACCCCCTGACCAATTCACTCCATTTTATGAAAAATAATATCGTTATGAGTGAAGAATATTGTTATTATTAAAAAATATTGTATCATTTGAAATGTTCAGAAGCCCTTAGCCACCAGGTTACCAAAAATTATTATACATGTTCTTATAAAACTTATAACCAGAATTTTTTCCTGGTAGCAAAGAGAAGATTTGACGCGAAGGCAAGTTATTACTCATTTCTATAATTTAAAAATACGTTTTACTACTTTCAAATTTTCAAATTTAGACGGAACTTAAAAAGCAGATTTGTTGTATTAATCCGCCCTTCTCCATTTCTTTAATAGGAGTAGGAAAGGACGGTTTTTAAAAATAATGTATTCATTGTAATTTACAACTGTATTATAAAAGTACAAGTATAATGGCAGGAATGGTACATAAGAAAAACGTTAAGTTCCAATAATAAAAAAAATAGCGTATTCATCTGTTTTCAGTTGAGATATAGCAACTAGAGCTGTACTCAAACAAGCCGTCATCACAGAAAAAAAAGTATATAATTTATGTAAATAAATATTTTATTAATTACACACACACATAATTTAGTTATCTTATATTATCTTATCGTAAAACATCAACTATCTGGGTAATTAAAGTTAAAAAAGATGACGAAGCAAAAATCGATTTTGCGGAAATATGTCAGTATAAAGATACCATCAGAAATAACGTAAGTGGAAATTCACTCCAGAGAAAGAGGAATCAAATCCATACCGACCAAAGTGGACGGAACAAAGAAAAGCATTCGGGGAGTAGATGAAGAAATGCTGTAAAAACATGAACATGTCTTAGTGTTTTTCTTGTTTTTCCAACATTTGTGATTGAAATCGCCTGCTTTCAACCAGAAAGCAACGCTCTCCACTTTGGGGACTTTCGCCTATCACAGCTCCCACCTGTGAAATTAAAAATAATAAAGTTATAATGAAATATTTATGGGAACCGATGATAAAACTAGTATAAGGTACGGTGCACGATAAAGATACAATCAGGGTATATTTTGCATTTAAAAATCAACGTTAACATTCTGGATTGTATTCTATTGAATATTCGATTGTTAATAAATATTATATTCAGTAATGGAAAGTCATTATGGAACATCTATAATTGAAAGTTGTTTTTATTAAATTTTTATTTGTTTAATTGTTTAATGTAGTTCTTTATAAAATATTAGTGACTCGTTTACAACAATTTAAATAGCTACCTATTATAATTTTTTATTCATAAAAATCACTAGTTGCGTAAACACGGGAAATGAAATAAGGATATTAATTTTATTTTTTAATTAAAATTTTTAAGATCAAAAAACAGAAAATATGTAGCCTTGTTTTGAATTAGAATTACTTATTATTAATATTGTCTATAAAATAATTATTTAAAAAAAACGGTTTTATTCTAAATGCTGACTAAGTCTGTAACTGGTTTCTTACCGATAATATTTAATGTAAAATAACAAGTAACAATAATGATTAATTATGTAATTTATCAGATTAATGTTTTAATGAAGGCACATTATTAAGCTACCCAAATAGCTTTTAACTATTGACTCTTCATCTTAAAAAATACAGTTTTACAATCGACTGATTCAAAACGAAATAAAAATAATAAAAAATCATCCAAGTTTATTATTATTATTATTATTCACAGGGAAACATGAACATAGAATAATGTTTATGACTCAGTAATAATAAACACACAGACGAGAAATAGTGACGAGGTCTGGAAAAGCGATTGAAAGGGTGCTGTCTTTCCAAACGACACCTGGACGCATGCTCAGATAACTAATGTGGCACACCGAACTGACGCGACGGTACACACACTCACTTAGGACTAACGTCAGTAGAATTTTCATCAGTCCATCAGTTCACTGTTTTGATGTGAGCTCACATCAATTTAGTTTACAAAAGGTGTGTCAGTTCGATGTGAACACGCCAAAACACACCGAACTGATCGTGCGTAGCGGACTTTATGTAAAGCTAATAATACAATATTATCGAGAAAAGAACGTAGCGCACCACATTTAGCTAAAATTCGATTTTACTCCTCATAAAATTTTCATACCGCGGGCTAAATATGAAAATCGTTTCTTTAGGAGTAAACTCCAAAAATACTTTTTTCTTTTTTGAATTTAATGCTGTTCAATTTGAGTCTTTATATATTTTTTTTGTGTCACGATATCATTTGTTCTTCTTCATAACATTACTATTACCTTGGAGGCAAGAGAAATGAAATTATTGGACAGTCCAAGTATTTTTTATTAATACTTTCAGTGGAATTTTCTTTTTGTTAATGAAAACATTATTTTAAAAATACACTTTGCCCTTACCATATTGATTCATTAATGATTAGGTTATTTTTTACCATTCTGGGAAACTTTATTCTATTTAATAAATATTAATATATCTGATTCTATACTTAAAAATATAGTAAATATTGTTCATTTATTCTTATCATCTATTAAATAATAAATATATATCAAATAATTAAATATAGCTTTCCTCATTTTCTGTTCATTTGGTTAAAACTTCAAGTTTATTATGAATTAGTATATAAGTAGTGATAATTGGCACACATGTTAAAGCTTTTTCATCCTTAAGAAGAATATTGTTATACTGATAGTTCTGATATTAAGTAGTTTCATGATTTTACGGTTATGTTTTTTTAAACTTAATTTTGACTGGTAATGAATATGAAACAATCAAATCTCAAATTTTCTCCATAATTTTTTTTTGCAGCTTAAGGTCGAAACATTCTAAATAAAAATTGTATATTAATTAAGCAATTTAATTGTTGTTCGTTTACGATAGTATAGTTATAATACTGCACTCGGTTCCTTGGCTAAAAGTCCTTAGACTAGATTAAAATGTATATAAAATAGCTTAAACAAATATCAGGTCTCACCTAATAACAATGGAAATTAATTCAAATTTGGTATCTCAGACCCATGTAGTGTCTGAACTTGGATTGAAACATCTATTTTATTAATTGACTCGGAACATTTTCTGGAATCAGTCCTAGTGATTAAAATCTTATCTTTACCGAACTTATTACTAACCTCGTTTAGTTTGGGCACAATGATTCTTTTTAATTAAAATTTTAATTAAATTGCTTGTAAAGTCTGCGCACCTTTCTCGTTTGATGTTGACATAACAAAGATATTTAAGGCTAATTCTTTATATAATCTTCATAAAAGTTATCTTTTAATTTATCTTAACTAAAATATTGTTGTGAATATTTATATTTGTTTGGTATGAAAGTTTTAATAATAACCAGTTATATAAAACTTAAACCCATTAATTAAAAAAAAAAATGACTCGTGGCCCTCTACCATATTTATTCATATTTGTAAGTATGTGTACACTTGTGATTACAGTTAATTGATTTATTAAAAAAAATTATTTCATAAAATTTACATCTATTTTATAATAATACAAGTATAATAATAAATTTCAATAATATAATATTCAATAGTATAATATTTATTATTATTGACATACAATGAAATTATATTGAGGCAAGTAGAGAAACTACCTACTGCAGGTACTCAAAAGTTAATTTATCAATACAAAATAACGAAGTTATAATTTTTTATTGTTAATTATCATAATCTTGAATGCAAAATAAATGCTTCTATTGATTAGTACAAGTATTTTTAATTAACACTTTTAGTGATATTTCCTTTTTCTCAAAGGAAAAATTTATAAAAAAAAAAAAATACACTTTACTCTTCCGAATAATTTATTAATGATTAAAATATTTATTTACCATTCTAGGACCAATAAGTCAATTTAATAAATAATAATAATACTTAAAAATATACTGAATATGATCCTTTTAATCTTATTATCTAATAAATATAATTAAATATACTTATCTTCCTTTTATTTTCATTTAGTTAAAATACGAAGTTTATTATTTATTAATTAATTTTATTGTTGTTAATTAGTTTATTATTGACACGCATATTAAAGCCTTTTCATTCTTAAGAAGATCACGTTATGTAAGTATAAGTTTAATGTTTAATGAGTGACACCGGAATATTGTGAGCAGCTAAGCTGATTTTTCTATTGTATTAACACTTCCAATTAATTTAAAAACAGCTTATATAGCTTATTATACATGCCTATTATAAGATCTATTTGGAATTATGGAGTAGAGCTCAGATGAGAACAAGAAACATTGATGATATACATTGTTGATAGCTCGATGTTTTGTTTATATAAACTTCATTAACATATTTCATGGATGTTAATTTATTTGCAGCTATTCATATGTAAGGGGTTCATGTCATAAAAATAAAAATAAATGAAATAATTAACAATTGTTTCATCAGATTAAGCATTACAACCCATGGAAAGGTCGTAGGTTCAGTAAATGATAGAAAGTGTACTGTTTCTAAGACGGGGGTTGTGCAGGGAGGTGATTTGTCAGAGATCGGGCTTAATCGCCAAGATTTTCCCCTAATTAAGGTTACTCTCTTTACAGAGGCTGGTTGAGATGTAGGAGGGTCTGTAAGTCCCACAGGTTCCATCCATGGCTGTAAACAGATTATTCTCAGATTATAAACAGATCTGTCAAAGCCGGATTTGAAACCGGAATCAGCAAAGAAACTCCACGCTCCCTAAATATATATTTAAAAGTATAATTTAACTCTATAAAACTCTTTTTTATCTAATTTGAAGAATTCATCAAAACGGAGATGAGTCTTAAACTTTGAAAATTTGGAATTATACGAGATTATATTTTTTAAAAAATCATTAAATTGAGAAATTTATTTCAATGTAAAAAAAAAACATTTAAAAAATATTAGGAACTTTGAAAATTCAATTGCTTGATATAACTACGGCTTAATATTACTCTAATAAATTATTAAAACTAATAATTGTATTTAGCTATAAAATCGTGACTGTCTAAAGTCCTTAAAGACGTTTCATTAATCGTTATTTTTTTTTCTTTCCAGGTAGTATACTCAGTTGACGGCATAATCGTGACAACTCTGGGATAATAAATTGATTTATTTCTTCCGTGTTAGATCTTACATGCAGATAAGCAGAAAATACGATCCCTTGTTTTGAATTAGAATTACATTTTGTTTGGGAGTTATTTAAGATACCTATTTATCGAGTAAATTTTATAAAATTTATAAAATAAACATTATATATATATATATATATATATATATATATATATGAGGAAGAAAAAGGTTTGGGTGGAGATCAGAAATATAGTAAATATAATAATGGTAAAGATAATAATTATAGTAAAGAGAACTGTACATGAATAAACAGTTCTACTTTCAAAAGATATTCTTTCTCCTTTTTTTTTCCAATTTCTATCTAATTTTATTCTTATAATTTAATCGTCATAATTTAACCTATTCAGAACTTTTCAGATTTTGTTAATATTATTGCAACAACGTTATTATTTATTTTTCTACTAATCCTAATGAAAAATCAAAGTAATAAGTCAAGGAAAGCTTTAAACGAATCTTTGAAAGTGGTAACTAAAATAGAATTTAAACACGTATTTACCACAAATAAAAAAGACTGTAACTGGGCTCCACTACATGTAACGTAAGTTAAATACGATTAAGTAAGGATATAGATCGGCCTAGATCAGTGTGTAGGGTCCTGAGTTGCAATGCTGATAGTTCCGGGTGCATATTTTTTATTACGCGCTTTCTTCGGAACCATTTGTGTCCGAATACGAATTTGCTGGGAGTTTTACTGCTCACTACCTTTTTTTTTATTATTAATTTTACGATAGTAAATATGTTTTTTCCACCTTAAAATTTCCTTAATTAAAATTAAAGATATAAAACTATTTATGATTTAGATTTTATTCTTGGCTACTCCCCAGAGTAGACAAAAGCAAATCCGCAACTGAAATTGGGATAAACCAATTCGGGCCTCCATAAATCACATACATAATTCATCATGTATTCTATAATAAAATAAAATGTAAATAAACATATATTACAATTTTTTTGTTAATTGAATATTGTCTAATGGAATTGAGATAAATATGTTTTTGTAATAGCATTAAACGTTAATATTAATTATGCAACCCGTATTTTACGAAGGTTCAGAAGTTTATTAAATTGGCGATAAATCGACATTAATTTAACAATCGATGGTGAAATTGGAAGCGTCGTCCATATTTGTAGACGGAATTCATTATCTCTTTTAAGGCCTAAGTTAGGTCATGCACGTGCTTTAGAGTTCTCTCTGCCTGAAACCTTGACAACTCCAAGTACAAATAAAGATAAAAATCATTCTGCTTACGCCTGCTTGTTTTTCTCTTGTTAACCGGGTGAATGCCGATGTAAATGTATAAACAAATAACTCCATCTATTTTTAAATGTTCAATATTTCTTACAATAAAATCATTCAAAATCTCCAATACAGTAATTTATCCGAGTCATTATTAAATTGTCGTTCACAGTTTATTTGAAGCAGTAAAGGGTTAGACACGCGAACTAAGTTTGCCTACAAAGTACATAACTATAATCGCAGTGCACTTAAAAAAAAAAAAACATTTACCCGAAAAAATCTCTATTCGACGTTTTACTACTTAAAAATACATATCCATAATTAAAAATATGGACATATGTTCCACAGATTGTCGCTTCTAATTGAATTACTACAAGTTTTAACTGTTCATTCGTTTCCCTTATCAATATTTTCCAAAAACACAAGTTACCGTGACGTTTAGTATGGAAAAGAGAATGTAATTATGGGAAATGTGTATAGTTCTGTAATCATTTCATTTAGAAATGAAAGTTTCAACAAACATATCATCTACACTTGGAAATGCTAACTGAAACGTTTAATTAATACTGAAATGATTACCGAAATCTACTCATTTCCCATAACTAAATTCTCTTGCATTTTTGGAAACTCTTACAAATTAATCAAATAAACGGTTACATCTTGCAACTCAACTCGAAGCGACAACCTGCGGAAAGATACGATCATTTTTAAATTTTTGTTTAAGCAGTAGAGTTTTAGACAACCCGAACTGTTGTCGGATTTGGTTCGGAAAATCGAAATTCACTAAAAAAAAGAAATTGCCCCCAAAATGTTTATTTAATCTTTTATTGCTTAAAAATAAGTATTTTAAAGTAGTAAAACAGCAAACAAAGTGGACATCAATAAAAATATGCTCGTAAATAGCGAGATTTATCGAGATTGTGACACAATGAAAGTTTTAATATTAGTTTGGATCAATAATAAATTTCTGTTTATAGCAGTTTATAATTATTATAAATATATTAGTAATTAAGTATAAAGTGATAGTTCCAAGGATTTTAGAGAAAATTAAGCCAACAAATTAAAAGCCCTAACTGGCTTTAAATAATTGATAATAATAATTGAATGTGCAGATAATATACTTTCGGAAAATCTACACTCTACTGCATGTGACTTTAGATTTCAATTTGTGAATAAAATGATTGAGGTCCGCAGTTGATGTATAACAATATTTAACTATTAATTCGTTTCATTTTTAATATTTTACAAATTTACACGTTATCGTGTGCTTTAGTACAGAAATAGGAATCCAATTATGACTAATGAGTAAATTACTTAGATTTACCTCATCAAGAAATGAAAATATCAACAGATATTTCGAAGTATAGATGGTATATGTTTGTTGAAGCATTCATTTCTAGAATAAATGATTACCTAAGTATACGCGTTTTTCTCAATTACATGCTCTTTTCCTGACAAAAGCTGGTTATAACTTGTATTTTCTGAAAATATTAAAAGAGAAACGAAAAATATTAAAACTTGTTGTGACTAATCTCGAAGCAACAACCTCCGGAATAATTACCTAAATGTAATATGTCCACAACCCTGATGAATGAATGTTAAGTAAATTTTTTTCAAGAATGAGTATATTGTACTTATGGAATTTTCGTTGTGAGTAAAGGGTTAAGTCTGGTATTGGCATGAAAAGGAGGTATAGCTTATACTTCAATAACATTCAAATGTTATTCTACAAACACGTGGTTATACAAACCAGCTAAGCGGTTTTTAACTTGTGGTGATTAAGTAGGAATACTTTGATTATTTAGAACAAATACCTCTGTGACACATATTTACTTGGTGCACCTTGCATAGATCATTACATAGTTACGTATATATGTTGAAATTGAAAGGTACATCATTACTCCGGGAAGTATCTTGGTGGTTGTATCGTTTCTTTCACTTTGTATAAAGAAGTAAAAATTTTGTAGTGCATATTTTTAGGTTCTTATAAGAACATAAATGAAGTTTCAATTAAAGTTAATTTCATCATTATTTGTTATCAATAATCAAAACAGAACATACGGATGACTATTTAATATAAAATGAAAAAGATCTTCGCTGATTGATGATGTAAAGAATATTCTTAAGAAAAGTAAGAATTGTGAGATTCCAAAATAGATTACTTTTTATAAAATTGGAATTGTTCCTTTAGTTTTAATTGGAATGGGAATAGTTTCTTTACGGGCAAGTATCCATTTTGGTAAATATTCTTAGCTAAAAGGGGAGCGGTGTGGCTCAAGGGTGCTGAGTCGCCATGCCGAAGGTCATTGGGTTCAAATCCTGCTCCTGGCAAGACTTTTATTTAATCTTTTCGCAGTCGGAGATGAATAGTATGGGATCTAGGACCCACCTGGGGCTCACCCAGTCTCTATAAAGTGGGTTAGCAAAATAAGGGGGGAAAATATGGTGGTTGAGCGTGATCTAGGAATATCACTACCCTGCACAACCTTAGTCCAAGAAACAGTACAGTCACATAAACTGAACCCCAGATCCATCTACTGTAGCGGTACAATTTTTTTTTTTAGCTAAAAACGAAGTTGAAACCTGTGTTTTTAGAACTCTGGTTCTTTCATTGTTCAAGGCTAGGAATCAGACACTCTGTTTTCAGTAGGGCTATATATAGTTTTCAATTTCGAGATTTTTTGTTGTTTTCTTCCGAATGTTTAGGCAATCAATATCGAAACAAGGTGTGTTTTTTTTACTCTCTCTGTTTCTAAGACACAAATTATTGAACTCTTTAATAGTATTTCTGACCTCTTCCCATAACATTTATATTTCGTCTCTATCATTACCTAGAGGTTTGTCATTTGTTTTAAATTAAAGGATCTCAATTTATCTATCTTTCAATAAAAGTTATTTATTGACATTTACAAGTGTATAATAGACTACATCAAGTAAATATAATGAAAGATATATATTTATGGCACGAGATAAAGGTAAAGGCAAGTAAAGAAACAATTCATGGTAGTAATGGAATAATTTATCTATTTTAAAAACATAATTAAAATATTCGGAAAAAACATTTTAAAATTTGTTTGTTTAAGTTTCGTCATGCTTACAAAGAATAGGAAGTATTTCAAGGAAGGTTTGGATAGATCTTGTTCTTCATCCTTCAACCAGATCTACTTCTTTAACATTGAACATTCTATCTCAATATCTTTCTAGTCACATGTCCTTGCAGCAAACTTTCAATATGATCAAGTCAGTTAAGCCTTCCTGACTTTACAAACCTTATTATTTCTCCATGCCCTTAAGTTCATTTAGTTCCCTAACTTTTTAATGCCTTCAGAGTACACTAGGCATAAACTAGGTTTTTTTTAAATAACGTCCACTGGTTGACAGTGTATACAAACCGTGTATAGCATAGATAATTTAAGAACATTTAAAACACTTTTGATTCTAGTTCTATACATTTTTTAATAAATGTAATATTTTGGAATCTAACATCTTCTGCTAGGATCTAGAAAATTCCTGTTAATTATCGCTCTAGTACAACACATTCATATAACCCATCCCCCCGTCTTAACTGTCAATGGCCCCGACTCCTGTTGTAATAATGCTATTTGGAGTACTGGCACTGGCCAGGTTCTCCACTCACGACCTGTGTGTGTGCGCCTTTAACCAGCTTCCATTGGCGTTTAATGCCAGTGACGCTGCTGTGAAAGGGGGCAAAGGCCTCCCGAACTCCTGATTTGCTCTCATTCAGGGACCCCAGGCGATTTGTAAATAGTGTAATTATGGTATGAATGTAAGCAATTATATTTATTATCGATTTCGCATCAATTTTGTTTTTATTACCCCATGTATATATTTTTTTTACATTTATTTATTTTATTTTTGTTTGGTTTTTATGGGATGGTTGTATAGCTACTTTTTTTTTTCATTTTTCCCTAATAGACGTGGCATTGGTATATTCCATCCACCCATATCTAAATAATATGAAGGTTATACTCTCAGTAAGCCCAATTACTTTGTTGGTACTGCTATAATTTATTATTGTAAGTGTATTTGTTATTATATAAATTTTTTGCACCACACATATACATACACACACACACTCACATACATAATACAAAAACATATAAATGTATTAAAAAATATATATATTTTTGTTAATTGCTTTCAAATATTCATGAAGGTCAAACATTTTTTTAAGGTCAGATAATTTTAATATTTCATCATAAACAAATTTTTTTTTCAAATTTAATAGCTACTTAGCACTATTACTTATTGCCCCCAAGTGGCAGATTGTAATAATTCAATAAAGTATTAAAAAAAAAACAATCATCGCTCTGTCCCAAGGTTCACCAAGACCTAAATTCGGTGGCCATAGTCAAGCGAAACACATAGATTATGTTATGAAATTCAAATTATTGGATGAGTAAGAAACGATTACTAATAACTAAAACAACTAAGTTATCGTTCACAAATTAAGATTATACGCACAGAATTCCGTTGGTGCCAACCCAAAGGGAAGTAAGGGGGTTGTATTTGGAAACCACAGAGTAGAAAATTTTCTACCTGCGTGTTTTCTAAAAGGATTATCTACTTAGTACAGAATCTCTACATTTGGATTATGTGATAATTACTTGTGTCAACAGCACAATTCCTCCGCTTTTCGCATCATTGAATTAGCGCCCCCAAGGTAACACTAAGCGCCTTAATATAATGTGGAGGATTTTAGGATGAAGCTAGTTATAAAAGAATAGTAATAATGGTAATTTCTCCACTTTGAGTTTAGTCACAACAAGGTCTAACTTATCAATTTAATTATGGAAAATGTGTATACTTCGGTAATCATTTCGTCTACAAATGAAAGTTTCAACAAACATATACTTCAAAATGTATGTACAAACTTTTATTTCTGGATGAAATTATTACCGAAATCTGCTCAAAACCCATAATTTTTTCTCTTTTTCATACTTAAGCTCACGAAAAATTATATTTTTGGAAAATATTAAAAATGAAACGAATAAACAGCTAAAACTTTTAACTCAACTCGAAGCGACAACCTGCGGAGCGACATTGTAATAAAACTGGTGCTCGTTATAAAACAAAACTTTACAACTTATTATGATGCTATTGGAAAGCTTCAAGCAGCAAAGATATATTTTTTTGCAGTTTTTAATTGTATTTTAATAATCACTGTATCGGTCTTTTTATGTTTTTAATCATTTTTATTCTTCTCTATTCCTTTCCTTAAGCTGGGCTACAGTCCACTAAACTTTGACCTCTCTCGCAGTCCCTCTTTATTCGTCCCGATCCATCGCCTTCGTCCTCCACGCAATCACTCTAAATTAGCATAGATCTTGTTCGACATCCTTCATCCAGCTTGATCTGGGACGTCCTCTTCTTCTTTTCCCTGGAAAAACCTCCTTCGTTGTCTTCCTAGTAATAAGTCCTTAAAGCAACTTTTCATTATGTCCAAGCCAACTTGAGTTCTTGACAAGCCAGATGCCTTTAGAGTATAATATGCCGAAAATCCTTTTTTCGTTTATTCCTTTTTATAGATTTAATAGCTTATTTTATTTTTTTGAAGTGGTATAAATATTGTTTCATAATAAATGTTTATTATAAAAAAAATAAATGAAGTATTGTACCAGATGCAGTCGTTTGTATAATTTGATGGGTATTGGATAAAAATATTGTGTTCAAAGTACTATTGGCGTTTTTACAATTTGCGTTTCTCATGGTGGCACGGTTTTTTTTTAATGATGCAATGGTAATTTTTGTATATGTAATATATATATATATATATATATATATATATATATATATATATATATAATCGTAAAATCAATGGTGTCTTATTTGCTTAAAGAGTATTAAAAAGGGTTTTAGATTAGCCATTTAATCACAAGATCATTTTTTTTAGTGAAATAAGTCTATTTTTATTTCATATTATTTTGATTTTGACAATTTTCTGTTATTTATATACGCCATTATAAAATTCCTTGAAGAATACGTATACTTTGAGTTCAAAGCGAGTAGAAATGATGAAATTTGTTAGGTAGATTTTATTTTAGGAAATGATATGTATTGGTTTTAGAATCGACGATAAATTAATCTACTAAGCATAAATATTAAATCTTTTTAATACTAACTACGTATTTTGGATCATTCCGTGTATACTGTTCTACGGAACATGCTTTCCAATCATTATTTCCCGATCATTAAATAGCTATATAATGTTAATATATGCTTAGTGATCATTTAATTGGTTGGTACTCATTAATCTTTTCACCATTGTAATATGGCAAAAATTCTTCGTTCTAAGGTCGCATTATTTTAGGTAAATATGTTAGTCATGAGCTTCCCAGCTAAGTTACTATCTCTCGCCGCTATGTGAAGCTTCAAGATAAGGGAGAAATATAGCGATGTGGCGAGTTTACTGTCTCATGTACCACCTATTTAACATAAGTATTTTCCTAAATTATTTTTTTGACGTTGATAGCAAAAACAAAAATACGTTTGGGCATAAGTAATGCTAGTGAATGCTTCATCAGATTTATTTTTTTATTCTCAGATAAAAGTATAGCGCTCTTTCGTGCTAATCGAACAAACATTTGATTGAATGTTTTGATTGAACCCTGATTGAGTGGACGCTGAGTGTTTGGACGAGTTTCCTTCCGATAATGAGATTATGGATTTACTAGGTGAGCGTCAATGTGATGCCAGTCACTTACAGCCATCTGACATCTCAAGTTAATATTTCAACGTTTAAATATCGATTGTTTTTAATTAATTAAGGATAAACTAAAAAAAAGGTAGCTCAGTTGCCGTTGGGAAGGTACCGGATTCAAATCCGTCTATGGCAGATAATTTATTCAATCCGTTAACAGCCGGAGATAAATGGTGTGGGACCTGGAGAACCTCTTGAGGTTCTCCCAGCCTTTATAAAGGGAGTACCCTCAATAGGGGGAAACCAAGCGGTTGTACGTTACACGGACAAATCGCCTCCTTGATGAACCGTCGTTCTAGAAACAGGACAATCTCTACCACATACTGGACCGAAAATATCTTCGAAGTTATAATAGCTCCATTTTAAGCCAAGGCAGGAAGGAATTACACGATTCCTTTTCCCTTACCCATTCTGCACAAAATTCGAACTAACCACATATTCTCCAAGGATGCAGATATCTTGTTCATAAAAATTAATTATGACAGATTCATTAAGACCAACGGAATGTGAGAAGTAATGTCCTTAAATATATATATATATCTATTTATTTTTACACATTTTTATATACATACGTATTGCAGAATGGGTAAGGGAAAAGGAATCGTGTAATTCCTTCCTGCCTTGGCTTAAAATGAAGCTATTTTAATTTAATTAACTCAATCCCTAGCCAAAGAATACGATAATGACAAGATATCGCTTTCCTCAGTACATCGAACTCATTTTGGACAAAATTAGACTTAAGTCACTTGTAGTGGGTGTTTTTTTTACAGTTACAGAAGTTTAAATCATGATAAACAAAGAAATATATTTTTAATATCAATTAAACAGATTTAATTTGTTAGAAAATTGTATGACATTAATGTTTAAATATGATTTCGGCAGTTGGGCCGCCAGGGCTAGCGCGCATAAGGCGCAATTCGGAACACCAATGTCCAACACAAACTCACACAGCATATGCGGCCGTATTTCGCTAATAACTCTTCGAATGTTGATTACCAGGTCTTCTATTGGCTCTGGTTTATCGACGTAGACAATGGACATTTGAATTGGAAAGGGTTGCCTGTGACTTGGAAAGGGTTCTATTTGATTTGTAAAAGGTTACTGTTGACTTGGAAAAGGTTAAAATAGTCTTGGAAATGCTATATTTCGTAGTGCGAAAAATGTATCAATAGGAACATTGTAATCCAAGCTCTATTAAAATATAAATAAGGATGCCTAGAATAGCTAGAGGAAGAGGACCGCCGTGCCACCAAAATAGCGATGTATAACATCTGAGTGCGCGTATGTGTATATCTGTACTACATAAAAACAGTTTGATCGCCGTGTAATATTTTATTACCTCTTCTCAAAAAGGCAATAGTTTTCCTAATTAATATTTTAAAAAAGAACCCTGGAGCGAGGTAGCTCAGCGGCCTAAGTTCTGAACTGATATAACGAAGGATTCGGGTTCACAGCCGAAGTTGGACCCAGTGGGATCTGTTCAACCTCTTGCGGCTCACACAGCCTCCATAAACCTTCAATCACCCTTACGGTGTTTAATCCTGCGTGATCTAGGACAAATCCCTCCACAAGCGTTCTCCTAGAAACAATTCAGTCGTTGCCATGAACTAAAACCTCTTGGTCTCTGGGTTGTAGTGGTATAGGTATAATTGCTAATAACAAAATGACTTTTAAATACATTTAAAAAAAGGAAAATTATTTGTCCTTAAACGCCAGATATCCTGCCTATTTTGGGTTTCACTTTATAGAGTGCGAGATATGAACCCAGGGACTTTGGAACGGCGTTTCAGCGCTCTACAAGTGAACCTTTCCACTACCTAATAAGGTTATAAGTAAATATGAAACATGACAATTACACAACAATGGAAGTTCGAGTGATTTGAATAATTACTTCACCGACTTAGTTTATGACATATCATAAAAAAAGCTTATGATAACTTATTCTGTTCTAAAATTTTGCGCAATACTCTTAGGTTTGTTCGGTGAAAGCAAGACGTATTTAGATTAAAACAGCCGAGGAATTTATTTAGGCCTTTAGCACGGAGTTTATTTTGATGTGAGTAATTTCCAGCGCCTGCATCAAAATAGACTTGTCCTCAACGCCTGTGTCATGGTCACAGGAAATAGTGGGCTCTGGAACACGTTTCTATATTTAAGTAATTATTTTGCAACTAAAAGAAACGTGAAATAAATATTAATCTAATAGTGATATACAAGGTGATAAGACAGACTGTGCTAGCTACAATAATTTTTGTTTGCTAAAGGCACTTCGTTCGTTTTTTTGCACAAACGAAATTATAATTTTTGTTTTAACAGCTTTACATCAATTTTAATTAGGTATTTACAGTGTTTGACTAATTCTCATATTCCTTTATCTCGATTCATAACATTATGTTATATTTAACACTTCTCATTCATCTGACATTGCAGGACTTATAAATGTTTAGATATTATTTTTATATAATATGAATTAAAAAATGAGCAACTTTATTACCGAAAAGTACTGGAGACAATAATATGATGAGGGTGGATGTCTAAGAAATATTAATCCCGAAATATTGATAAATCATTTTTAGAAACGTATGTTTCGCTTTGATTTTTGTACTTATCTCATTGAATTCTAATAGTTTATATGAATTATAATTCTTTTTTTAATAGTAATACTTTTTTTTTTAAACCTATGGTTAAGGTAAACGCTTATCAAAAGATAAAACCGCAGCATAACGTAAAATCATAAACAAAAGTTATAAAATAATGGTGCAATTAACAAAATCTGGAAATATCTTCAGTTAATGTCTTAAGTATGCAGTCAGGTTTGCTTGAACAATCATTCTGTTCAGGCAGCCTTGATTATTTTATGAAACCAATATCACTGATGAGGAGCGGTGTAGCACATTGTGTAGAGCACTATGTTGCTATACTGAACGTAAAGGTTCAAATCCGTCTGTAGCAGAAATATTTAAAATGTTAACAGCCAAATATGGACCCTACAGATCCACCTGGGATTCATCCAGATGAGTATCTTTTATTGGGAAGAAAGCCTGGATGATTTTGAGAAACTGCTGATGAAAATGGTTCTACTGGTGAAACCCACTAAGTAATATCTTTATTTGAATGTTTTGTAACAACATTAAGTTCTTAGCCTTTTCTTCGGCATTTACTCAGAATCATGTTTTTTGATTTGGCGTATTTCACTTGTAACCCCACGATACGATATATGACTGTAACCATATTGTAAAGAGTAAAAATTTATATAATTTAATAATAGAATAGGCAATTAAATGTTTAAAATAAAATAATTATTTTGATCGTAGACATGCAAATTTACCGCTCGATAGTATTAACTATGTAAAATAATTCAATTTTCGTTACAAATCAACCAAATGAGTGTTGAAAATAAGTAGCAGTTTTCCGTCTCATTATGAAATTTACTTACAATTTTAAACTAGTAAACGTCCGAGATATCCGAAATTCGAAATTAATTAAGATGGAGTTACGTTTTTAACCAACAAAAAATAAGTATAAATTTTCCTGTTTATGAAAAATTCTTCATTAGCATTATTAGAGATGAAAAATACATGGTATAACCTTATACTAAAGAAATCTTCAATTTAACTACCATGTCCCTTTTCTCCCCCCTGCCAACTTTTGCAGGTTTAGCATCGTTTTGAGTCACTAAACTCCGACATTCTTGCTAAGTTTAGTTTTTAAAACATGGCTCACATAGAATATTTCACACTATTACCATAGAAAAAGCCATAAATGAGTAGTCACGGGTATAGTCAATTAAAGAGCCCCAATCTAGAAAAGGAATATTGGAGATGACTAAACAAGTTTAAACCAAATTATTGGACTAGAAATAACCAATAGGTTATCCGATATTATTTTAGAAATCGAAGTTCAGTTTAGTAATTATTTTTTTCCTCCCTAGAGAGCCTATTAATATATCATTACCACTTAATTCTTTTTTTTTTTTGAAAATTTGGATTAAATAAAATTATGAAATGTTTTTTTATCTTATTTGTGTTTATTTTCTTTATAAGACATTTCTTATATACTGGACTCAATCTTCTTGATTTATATAATTTAATAGAGAAGAAAAAACCATATTCCAGTCAAATATTGTTATTTAAACTTTACAAATGATTAAAAAAAAACGTTTCGACATTTATTTGTCATTCTCAATTTAAGAAATTCCTCATACAACTTCATTTAAATTTATAAGTCCAAATCATTACTTAAGGTCAAACATTATTTAAAAGTTAAAAAGTCAAAAATATATATATAATAACTATCTTCCATGGTCAAATATAATAGGTTAGTTGTGTTTTGTAAATTACCCGCCCCGGGCTTTGCACGTATAGTAAGGCATATTATGCCCATATGTTTTTTCTGCCTAATGTATTTTATTATGTAGCTATTATAAACAAAAAAATCTTTAAATTTATTGTCATGCACGTCAAGTGTTTGCGATAACCCATAAGATACTCATTTAAATTATATGGTATAAAATATTTTAATAATGCGCATAAAACGATTAAGGTAATTAAATTATATAAGTTGATAAGGATTTATACTGAACTCGTCTAAATAGCTTTACAAATACCGCATTGTACGTTACAAATTTTTTAGAAGATAAAATAGGTATAGTAAGCAGTCCACAAATATACACATATATGCTACCCCGGACTTTTTTGTAGATCTATAAAAGAGCTATATACCGCCATGCATTGTTTCATTAAATATCAAAGGGATTGGGCAGTATCATCAGTGAAATCTGCCAGGTGGATATACTTTTTCCAACATATCCGACAATTATCGTTATATTCCAACCAATTTATGTAAAACTTCGACAAATTATATACCTAAACCATTCTGTTGAATCACTCTATCTATTGATGAAAAGTGCATGAAAATCCGTGAAGTAGTTTTGAGATTACCGCGAACAGACAGACAGACACGGCCAAGGACTTTGTTTTTTAATATGTATAGTTATGATAGGTAAGAGATATTAGGCAGCGTCTTCGATGAAACCTCCCAGGTGGCTATACTTTTTCCAACATTCCCGACCATTATCGTTATATTCCAACCCATTTACACAAAACCTCGACAAATTATATACCTAAACCTTTCTGGTTTATACTCTATTTATTGGTGAAAACTGCATGAAAATCCGTGCAATAGTTATTGAGATTACCGCTAACAGACACACAGACACGGCCAAGGACTTTGTTTTATAATATGTATAGATAATATAAGGTTTCTAAGAAAAATATCTATTTTCTTTCGCTTTTTTTCTATTTCGTGTGTGTTTTCCTTTCTTTATGATGTAGTATCATATTAAAATTCATTTCATTAAAAAGCCACGATTTTTTCGAGTTTTTCAATACCAGTCTAAAAAAGTTTTTTTGAAAAATTAGTTTTATACTCAGATAGTATTATAAATACCAAATTATTGGATAGGATATAACCAGTAAGTATGTCAAAACAAATAAAAAAGCTCCTTAAAAAAGAAAAAATGGTCAATATTGAACTTTAGGTAATATATACCCGTTGAATAAGTGTATATATTAGTTTTCTCTAAGATTACTTCTTGTACTTAAGTAAGCAGAATCGAGGTATTTTCGTAGTGGGTATGGGGATAAGTAAGGCATTTGCTTACTTAAGGAAAATGGGTTATTGCTTACATTACAACTGGATTTCAAGCCAAAAACTACGAGAATGACAGATTCCGGTTATCTGAAAACGGTTAACTCTCTTTGGGCAAAATCCGACTTAAACACTTATTCACCGGGGCTGTAGATATATAGTTTAAAACTGTATACAGTAAAAAACATTGAAGTTGTACTTGAATGAACAAGAATTTCAGAGTATTGATTTTAGTTTTAGTAATAGATGGTTATCTAACTCCAGAGTATTTTTAATCGTACATTGAATAATAATTTACTGATTAAGATGAATCGCCTAATTTGAAATATGTCATCCTATTGCCATTATATTGTTATTACACCATTATACACATAATTAATGACAAATGTTTAAGAAGTTTTCGGTAGTGATATGTATTCAATTAATGAAAACAAATTCGAATGACGTCATATATATAGAATCTGCAACACGGGATGCAATTATTCATTAAAAATAAGAGATTATTCGAAAAACATTGTACAAATATAATGCATATGTGTGTGTATATATATATATACATATATATATATATATATATATATATATATATATATATATATATATTGCTAGTACCACTAACATAAACATTTATAATTCAATTGAAAAAAACATGTTATTCATTTTAAAAATAATGTAATCTAAAATATATTATGAATATATCGATTGGTGGATGTAACCACGGCAATTTTTCAGATGTAGGTCACTTGCCTATTACAGCACTAATATTTAGAATCTTCTGAGTAATGAGTAATCTGTATTACTTATGTGTATGAAATTAGTGTTACCATAGCGTATAAAACGTAATATTTAAAAAAATAATAGTTATTTAGTAATAACCCAATTACGTACTAAGTAATGGAAGTTTACGTATTGGTATCGAAAGAAAAAAAATGAGCAGTTTTTCTGCGGTAATAGCCCATTTACCGTAGAAAAACTGCTCATTTATATCCTAATGCAATCATAATCAATTATAAAATTAAATATAAAACGTTTTTGAAACAGGTCAAAAATGTAATGCGTTTATGATAATGTAGAAACATGTTGCATAATATAATGCATAATATAATATAACAGAATGCAAAATATTTTTTTTAGGTGAGTATTGGAATACTTCTTAAAGTATGTAAGTTGATATTATTTGTTTTTTTGGTTGTGCTAGATGTAATATATTTATACCTGAAATTTGATTTACGGTTCTCTAGGAGATATGAGTATTGAATTGAAAAATCCTACATTTTGAATTTATTTCTTTTAATTTACAAGAAGTATACTTGCATAATAAGATCTTAAAATCACAAATAAAGGGCTCAGATAGAATAAACAAATGTTGGTATAAAGTAAAGAGGATCAGAGTTAAAGAAATATTCACAATGGGGGAAACAGATTTCAATCGTAAAGTTTCTTTGATGAAATCAATGATTGGAATCGTGTAAAAATTCATATTTAACTTTGATCTTAATTATTTTAATCCAGCTTAATATAATGAAAAATTTATCAAAGTTTTTTTCCATGAAGATGTATTTTTTTAGAGCTATACAATTACGTCCCGAAATCAAAACTTAAATGAGCTCTCATTTGGCCGAGAATTATTTTTGTAATTTCAAATGCATTGGTCCGTATATTTATTGAAATCAAGACCCTTCGAGGGTTGGTTTTTTTATTACATGGTATCAATACTATCCGTAATAAATGGCGTATTTATAAAAACTGCTTAGTAGAAGTGGGCCCAATATCCGAAGTCCCATAAATTTTTATCAAACATCGCAGGGAATCTAAACATAAAATATTTGACTATAATTATCGGCCAATGTATGTCAACGAAATGAAAAAAATCGAAAGGTTTGCAAATGAAAAAAAAAAAAAATTATTTCATCTTTTAGGTTCTGTAATGTTATAAAATATTCCTATTGCCAACCGGGTAAAATTAACTATTAAATATTCCAGTTATCTGTTTACTGACAACACTAAGTATCTCATATGGGTATGATTTCCTAGGTATGAATCTAAACCTTAAAATATTTGACTATAATTATCTGCCAATGCATGTCATGGTAATGGGAAAAATCGAAAACTTTGCAAATGATTATAAATTATAAATTTATTAATAACCCCAATACTTAGTGGATGCTTACTTTCCCTTCTGCTTTCTCTAATACTGATGTGAGCAATTGTTTGCATTCTTCATAGGAACTACTTCAACTTTAATCGAAAAGATTTATTCACCGCTATTGTGCCCATATTATTTTTTTAAATTTACAAACCAATTTTTCATTGAAATACGTTACATATTACTATTTTAAATTTATATTCTGCGCTATAAACTTGTAGTAAGGAATAGATTACTCAATATAGTGAAAGAATGTAAATATAGTATTAGTCAATATTGATAATTTGTTTATTTTTTAAACTAAAAACTTAAAGTTTTGCAATTCATTTTGGTTACAGTTAAATCCCGGCTTGTAATTATACCTCGAACGAAGTATAGGTTTAATTAAAGAAAAAAAACACAGAGTATGGATCACATTTGTTAAAGACAAAATGAGCTTCAGATAATTACTAAAATAGTACAAGTTATAAATAATAATAGAAAACAAATATATTAAAATTACAAGAAATATGATTTAATTACAAAATAAAACAAGGGCCGACCTGTGGTCTAGTGGTTAGCGTAACAAACTACTAAGCCCAAGATCACGGGTTCGTAGCCCGGCAGGTGGCCCTAGGATTTTTTAAAGGTATTAAAAAATCCTTAGTTACGCCGTCCTTCGGCAGGGGCGTTAAACGGCAGTCCCGAGCCTATATGATGTCAGGTACTCTTTAAAAATCCCTATCCTAATTAAACCTAGATAGGTATAATTTAGAGCTACCAATGTAGCATCGTCCGATTAGCCATAGGAGCAAAAAGTGACGTTAAATGAAGTAACAAACAGACAAACTAAAACAATAAGATGACCATACTGTGTAATAAAATCATATTTCTTATTTAGTTTTTCTATATGTATATATATATATATATATATATATATATATATATATATATATATATATTCTGGTTTTTACACTATTTCTTTATTTGTAAATAGTAATATTTCAGTATCTATGTCAAGCTGATTTTGTCTTTTACTAATAACATGGCAATCGTTGTATATTGTAAAAAAAAAAAAAACATCCTCTTTTAATTTTACTAAATAGTTTTATGTTTTCTTTTCTTCTCAGCCCGGATTATGGCCTAAAAATTAGGCCGAAACGTATGAAAAATAAGATAAAACTTATGTTGTGTAATTCATCCACCTCACCCCCTGACCATTTTACACTTTCTACGATATAACCAGTCAACCATTTTCACAGGAATATAAATTAATTTATCTATATGCAATTACGGAACCAGATCATTAATTAACTCTACTCATTTTTTTTCAAAACTAAAATACTTGTTTTTATTTACTCCTATAAACTATGTCCCGTCACTTGCGAATTATTGGATTAACTTACTTAAAATGGGGACAAGTTTCATGCTTCAATACCCAGAACAAAATCTATTGGATTGCAGTCGAAATTCGTTCCAGATCTGAACGTCTTATCAACATTTTATATAGCATAGATTTCTATGAAGCAAAGATGAAGCGATTATCAATCCAAGCCTCTATTCCAGAAAGGATGGGATGTCAGAATGTCCGTTTATCACAACTCGTCTGTACCGTTTTACCCGTGAAAATTCCGGAAGTCTGTATCTTAGAAAATGTTTACGATTTTCATATTTTCTGTGATTGATTTCTAAACGTTTCCTCGTCATCATTCCTGCCGTACATGTATGCTGATATTCATGTAAATTCTATGCTGACCTGTGATGCATAATCTGACATGATGTGCTGTATCAGATCCATCACGTTCAGATTGGGATTATCGGATATGATAGGATTATTGATTACTATGGCTGCCCTGGGTCTCCTGTCGCCACTGGTGGAGAGGGCTCTGACTCTAGACCTCAGATCAAACCTCGTGATCATGTTACAAAGGAAACTCTCGGACAACCATGATATTATTGTTTTTAAATCACTAAGTAACTTACTGGCAATGATTTAACTGCGTATGCATGGGGATCTTGCACAGTAGCTTTGTCGAGGGCGATATAGGTTGCTATTAGGGCGACTTATGAGGGAGGTTTTTCAGTAATTTTCAGATGAGTGACTCGTCTTCTGTCATTTTTCATAAGCATAATTTAGAGTTGGATAGTGCTGATGAGTCTTATGTCGCCGTCGACCACAAACATATTTGTTTTTTTCGAAAGTCGAATAACTGGACCTAGCTGCTCCCAAATGTGGGATATCTACCGATGAATCAACTATATCCTGAAGGATTGATAAAGAAGCTCTAAGGTATTAACTCAGAAGAGCATGAAACACAATGGTCTTTAGCAGATTCCAAAGCACGAGCTTGTTCAACAGCCATATCAAGAGTTATCTAGTTTAACTCCATCAGTATCAGCCTTATCTGGCGAGAATTGGCACCTTGAATAAACGAATCACGAACGTACGTTTTCCGAGGATCTAAGTATCAATCTACATCAGCAAGTTCACAGTTTTTACTCATCTATTGCAAATCTTGGTGAAAATGGTCAATTGTTTCGTCTGGAGACTACTTATCGTACTCGTATATCAGATTAACGTACTTAGCTTTTAGAGTTTCAATAGTTGTCGCGTACGTGTCCTAGTAGTAACCAATAGCTAGACAGAATCGAATATGTGGTTTGTAAGCTCAACTTATCTTGATCGTAATTCGTTTTAATAGCTAAGAAGTTTTCGAACGTAATTCCATTCCTGAGCTGTAGAGGAGTGTGGATCATCGTCAAACTTTACCGGTTTAAGAAATGTACTAATTTGTGAATTATAAATCTGGATGGAAACCTTCATAATTAGGCTATATAATTCAAAATTAAAAGAGGTCAAACATATCGTCAGTACAAATGCAAAGTATCGTAAATGGAAAAGAAAACTATTCAGAAGACAGGAAAAAACTGTTTTTATGTTCATTTAAAATATAACCTCACACACGATACGGAATGATTTTAAATGAACCTCTTAAATTTACCTATGTCATTATACCTATTTTTAGTGTTTTATATATGGCTCTATATAGCAAGTGTATGTCAATTATCAATCCTATAGCGATTACTATAAATGGAATCCAAAAAATAAGTTTTTCGATGCTTTGCATTTGTATCGACGATATAATAATCATTATCATAATCATACAATCATCGAGTATCGCTTTGTGGTTTAAATGTGTTTTTCATTATTAAGAAAGGTTATTTTAAATACGACTTCGGACGATGCTCTGCAATTCTAACTTTTTTTTGGAGACATGAAGCAATGCGGGAACTATATGAAGTCTAGTCCAAGATAAGGTACTTTTTCAATTTCCTTCTTGGAAGTATTTCCTCTTCGGAATACGCAGCATTGTTAAGATTTTCAAGTATTACTACAAGCGATAGCTATTTCCTCAGCGATCAAAGGTCAAAGTTTTCTTATATCAAAGCCTGGAATGTGTATCTGGATCAACTGAGGTTGATATCAGTGACATGTTACTTCCACATAATATTTTTACGTTCAACGAAGCGTAGGTTTTCTCAATAAAATATTTACTTCGAAAGCATCTACTGAATTCTTATTTAGGTGGATAGTTAGTTAATGTTATATTATGTGATTTAAATTGTTCTTTGTACGATAGTGTAAAATCCATTTAAATCAAAATTATGTTTATTTAGAATAAATATAAATCCCACTGTTTAGGAAATATCAGATAAATATTCTTGTCTTTTATTTGAAATGTGATGAAATTATATAAAATAGCCTATTTTCCTAATGATTGATTGATTGATTGATTGAACGTGTTTATTTGGAAAAAATACAAAGAAATATATATACGTTAAAACTTAACTAGAACACTAGACAATGGGTGATCCGTCTGTCGAGGTCTGTGTTAACAATTTTATTTATTTTTCTTATCTCTAAAGTATTAATTAATAAATAAATATAAATATATGTACATAGATACATAAATAAGAACAATTAAAAAATTAATATATGAATTCTATTAAAGTATCCAACAATAATAAAAATAATATCACAATTCACTTAAAGCCTTTAATATTTCATACACCAATTAAAGGCTTTAAGCACCTTTCATATTTAAATTATTATAATTCAGGTTTTTTTTTTGGCTTTTTTAATTTATTTTATTCCCTATTTATGTAATTTACCCCACAAATCTATGATTGTATCAACATCTACCAATCTATCTATTGGCTAATTAACCGCGATCTTCGGGACATGGCCTCCTGCACGTACTGACTTAACGCTTTCCAATTGGCACCATTTAGTAAGCTAAGTAATTCTTCAGTGGTACAAGTCTCGCTACCAAAGTATTTTTTGCTGATTTCACCATATACATGACAGGTTCCCAAGAAATGAGGAGTGTCTTCTTTTTCTTCAGAATTGCAAACTGGGCAATTGTCCAAACTTTCTTCTGCCCACGGTTTTGAGCTTAAGTTTAATAATTCAGTCCTGCAGCGGAAAATTGAACGTATCGACCTAAGGTCAAGAATATCATTAAGACAAGTTGTAGTGGGGCTACCCACAGTGGTATTTTCCTAATGTCTGTCCAGACAACCTGCGAAACCAGTCTACAAAGACTACTCCTTAAAGATTGTGACATACCATATAATGATTGTATTTGTATAAATTTTATATGCGATATAAAATTTATATTATTTATATGTATTCATATCGGGATATAAATAAAAACGTCGGTAAAGTAAAGTGGGAAGCTTCAGGATAGACTAATAATATTTTATTTTTATTTTTCTAAGGGTTTCCTCAATTTACGGCTCCCTTCAACCAAAAAATCTCCTTTAATTATGTTTTCCCTTTTGTTCTATCTTGTACATCTTCCACCCTCGGACCATGACCGTGCATACTTTCCTCAATTCCTTCTATACATATTTTTCATGGTCTTTCTCGCAGTTTCCTGTTTAATGTTTTATGATATAAAATAAATAAAATATAGTATAAACTATATAATAGTATAAAATATAAACTTTATATAGCGATAATTTATCTTAACAGGCTAAAGTTATTTCTAATGCAAGTTCGTATTTTTTTATATTTTTATTCAACATACTCCTGATTAAACAAGTTGGTTTTTTTGTTCATAATATTATGACATTATCGTACAATAGAAAAATATGGTTTTACTCAAATTAAATATATTAGCGTCAACGGTACCGGACATAAAATTTTATTTTCTCTGGGGTGTAACAAAATCTTTAGTCCAAAACATTTATTTTACCTCATCTACACTTCATACGTTTCGACCAAAAGCGTGGTCATTTTCAAAATATTATTTCATCAGTCAACATCATAAAAACTCCATCTTTTCTGTAATTTAAAGATGTCATTATTTAGAACATGCTGAGTGTGTGTCATCCCATAGTCAGTTAGCTAATCCGCTAATCATTAGCTGAGTATGGGATGCTTTTGGTCGAAACGTATAATGTGTAGAGGAGGTAAAATAAATGTTTTGGACTGACGGTTTTGTTACACCTCAGAGAAAATCAAATTAAATATTACACAGATTTTTTTTTCCATATGCTTACCTACATGTTGAATGTGCCCATAAATATAATTTTACATTTTTCTTTAATGCCTCTAAAGTACTTTTCTACTCCAATAATAATTGTTTTTGTGCAATAAAAAATACAAAAAAAACAAAACGATTTCTTCACAAATAATGATTTTTTTCTTCTTCTTAGCTATCAAACATATTCGATATTTTCTTTGAAAACAGTTAAACTTACCTTGAAACAGATGTTGAAATCCTAGATTTTCCGGGCCAGCCTGCCGTTCAATGGCTTCCATTTCTGAATCTCCAACGCGACTAAACTATTCATGTAAATACGATCACATTTCAATAACATGTAAACAATTAATGGATGTTCTATTCCGGTGATGATTTGTCCTAGATAACGCTCAACCGCCAGATTTTTGCCCATTGTTTTGGGTATCCACTTTGCCAGCCCCAAGAAAGATTCCATTGGATTCATTTCCGGTCGCTAATACTAAATGTTTGACCAGGTGATGGTCACAGGCGACTCCCCTCTGGAAACTCTGCTGAGGCGGGATGGTGTCCTCTTCTCAGCAGTCCTTCGTAATATGGTGAAGGACCACCCTTTCGAAGATTTTACTCATGTGAGAGAGCAAGCATATTGGCCGATAGTGCTCCGGTAGTCCCGCACTCTTCCCAGGCTTGAGTAGCGGCACAACGACGGCTTGTTTCCACGCATCAGGGAAATACGAGATCCTCATTCAGGTGTTGAATATGTTCAATAGAAAGGCATTACCCATCCTACGGACTATCTTCAACATCACATAGGGGATATCATCTTGTCCTGAGGCTCTGTTACCTTTTGTGCGTCGTAGTTCTGGCTCGAGGTGACCAAAGATGGAGAATACGGGGTTCTCTTTGGGGCACGGTTCAGGGACTGTGGTGCATTTAACAGGCTATCAGCCTCCCTCTCCTCTAAGCCTTCTCAAGAAGTTCAGCCTGTTCCTCAGACCACTCTTTCCAGGATTTTCTGTCGACCCTGACTTTATGTAAGTGCGAAGTTTATTAGAGGTATTTAATAAACAAACTATGAGTTTTCCAGGAGTGAACAAGGTACCAAATCCATCGTAGAGCGTAGTATTGATTAGTATTGAGCAATTATCAGTAGAAATTGAGTAGGCTCTGACAGATGATTTTGTTTCTTATACTTAATGCATGACTTGGACATTTCTATTGATTGATGCAAGAGTTTAATTATATAATAATTATTATTAATGATATTAAATCATAAATTTAAACATATATAACGAAGTATGATTGGATTCAGTAAGTATTTTTGTAAGATTTTGTTTCTATAGAAATTTTTTTTTTGCCTTGTGTTCATAGTGATAAATACATTTAACCGTTTGCCCATATTTCTAAAGTAATTCAAAAGGAAACCTTTAGATATCGCTTTTATGAAAAAATGGACTTCAATCACTTTCAAAAATAACAGCTCATAAGATTAACAAGGTTATAGATTGCCCAGATTAACTGTTTGATATATCATATAGAATCACTAAGTATTAATGGTTTTGTTAGGCGTATAAGGAAATCATACTCATATAAGATACTTAGTGTTGTCAGTAAACAGATAACTGGAATATTTAATAGTTAATTTTTCCCGCTTGGCAATAGGAATATTTTATGACATTACAGAACCTAAAATATGAAATAACTTTCCTTTTTTTTGCATTTGCAAACCTTTCGATTTTTCCTATTACGATGACATGCATTGGAAGATAATTATAGTCAAATATTTTAAGGTTTAGATTCCATTGCGATGTTTGATAAAAATTTATGGGACTTAGGATATTGGGCCCGCTTCTAGTAAGCAGTTTTTGTAAATACGCCATTTATTGGGGATAGTACTGATATTTTATAATAAAAAAACAGCCCTCGGAGGGTCTTGGATTCAATAAATAGTGGTAGAGATTGCACTGTTTCTAAAACAACGGTTAGGCAAAGAACCCTTCAGTCAAGGGTACCCACATTATTGATGCTCGGAGATCCCCAGGAGGGTCGGTAGGTCCCAATGTGTCCATCCGTAGCTGTTAACAGATTAAACAATTTATCTGAAACAGCCGGATTTGAACCATGAACCTTCTTCATACCACAGCACCCTACACCTTGCGCTGCTCCCTGATATAATAAAGAAAACTATTTAGTAAGATTTACTGTGTGCATCTGAACTATCGTCTCTTCTTCAGGATTTGTCTAAAGTTCATGAATTATTTATATTCAATATTTTTTTTTTTAATGAAAAATTCCAAACAAAAAGCCTGTCAATATAACGCCTCTTCAGGCATTTTTAGGTCAGAAAAATAATATTAGCAAAAGAAAAAAATACAAATAACACACATTATAAACTAGAAAAAATTAGAAACCAACCTAAGGAAACATCCACCACCACCAAGGCCAAACGCAACTACTGAATCATAAGAAAAATTACAGAAAAACCTCCTAAAGGACAAAATAAAATAAAAATTAACCGAGTAATTAATCGTGTACTACCAGGGGGTAGTTTATCTACTTGCTTTTACTCAATGCCATTATGTATCATCCGTTATATTACTATTATTATATTGTAAATTTAAATATTTTAAAAAAATAAATAAGAGAGAGAGAAATGCTTTATTTCTTCAGCAGTGCTGTCCAACTACATTGGATTTCCATAACACAGCATACTCATCATATTGGACATACTGAACATTACAATTTTAAATTTATGAATATTCGTTTTACACATTTCATATCATAGCTATCTACATATATAAAATATCACAAAAAATTGAAGACAAGAAACCTAATCAAAAGGAAAATACATTATGAAGATAAGAGGTACTTTATCAACAATATATTGGATGTACGGCTATTCCAGAAAATTTATTAATATGTGCTTTATGTTTGGAATTCTTCCATTCATGTCTTAACAAGTATTTTATTTCTCACTTTGAAGAGAAAAGATATACCCCCGGCCGGGATTCGACCCCGGGTCCTCTGTCTTACCGTGACAGGACTCTACCAACTAAGCTACCGGAGTTGATACCAGCTGGGGACAAACCTTTTCTCTTGTCTGATCCCGTGTTTCCGCAGGTTTTGCGATATATACACTAGAACGAATGTTTTTTTGAGCATTACTTTAATTTTAGGAACTTGTTGGCATACGTCATATTACTATTTATATTTTTTTATAATTTATTAGTTAGTTTTTTTAATTTTAAATATTTTTATTTTGAAGAGAAAAGATATGCCCCCGGCCGGGATTCGAATCCGGGTCCTCTGTCGTGATAGGACTCTACCAACTAAACTACCGGAGTTGATTCCAGGCTAAAAGAGAAATATTTAATAATAATGTTTTTTAAACAATATAAATAATAATTTAATAATTTAAATAATAATATGCTAATAAGTTGATAATAGGATAAAAGAGAAATATTTTAATTCTCCTTTTGAGTTTCTGTTGTTCTATTATTATTTTTTTATTTCTGATTTTTACATTAATAAAATACAGAGAGTTTGGTTAGACAGTTACAAAAATAAAAGTGCATAAAAAAAATTAAACATACCGGAAAAAAACTAAGCTTATTATAATACAGAACATAGTGATGAATATAAAATTATAACTATAGTTGTGAGTTATTACCGCATCAAACTATGGAAATTTGTTGTAACAAAACTAGTATGTAAGAAAATGAAAACTTATATAATTCAAAGGCCTATATAATTATTGTGTGGATAAACAACCAAGTCGATGCCTTAGTTCACAATGTGTTAAGTGCCAAACATTTTACAGGAGCCAACTTTGATAATAATTTAACACAAGAAATACAGTTTAAGTTTAAGTACACAATATATTTTTGTAATATTTATAGCTTCTCTATTAATGTGATATCAACATATGATCTATGACTTCCTGATCACAACTTTACAATCTTATTTAAATAAAATACCCCATTTTTGAAAATTTTGCACTTAAGACATTTGTTAACTAAGGCATCGATTTCACGAGCATAATCTTTACTTAAGCGGCATTAGTCTGTTACCAATTAATAAATAGCAGTTAGGATTCCTTATCTCAACTGTTATTTTTGAAAGTGTTATAAGACCAATGTGTTTAAAAAAAAACCGTTATGAATTAGAGAGATTAACAATATCATTGTAGTGTTTATGATTCAATACTCTATAAATATCCTTATCGTATGAGGTTAGATATTTATTTCTAGGTTCTGCATAAAATGGACAGTAAAAAAATATGTGATTTAAATCGCCAAGTAAATTATTTAAACATAGAGAGTGTCTCTCTTCAGTATTAATTGTGTGGGTTGTTTTATTGGCGTACAAATTTATTTGTTTGTTAATGGAAACTCTAATTTGGCTTAGAAGTCTTATTCTCTCTACGGGTAGATCTGATGTCAAGATTCTGATTTATGCAGAATAAATCTTTGTATAAAACATTGTACTGAGTACAGAGTGCTCCATTTACATCTTGTTCGTATGACATTTCTTTGTATTTATTTATCATTTCGTTTTTCAACACTAAAAGGGTGGTTTTGCTCAGCCTTTTGATACCATACACTCTAATTG
The DNA here is from genome assembly GCA_964056705.1 of Troilus luridus. NCBI lineage: Eukaryota > Metazoa > Arthropoda > Insecta > Hemiptera > Pentatomidae > Troilus > Troilus luridus. The sequence goes on along the minus strand of OZ057413.1, from coordinate 90,587,128 downwards.
ATATGCCCCTGTTCTTCTATTATATTTCATACCTGATAGCAGTCCTAAATTCAACATTTAATTCTTGTAATATTGACAAAACAATTATTTTTTTTAACCTTAAAACAGTAGTCAGCTGCCTAATATAATTCATCACTCATGATGTTCATATACACTCACGACGAGTTATGTCTTATGTATGAAGGTATGTCGAGGTATGAATTGAGTAATATAGTATAATTAATTCACCATTAGCATGGTGAATTAAGTATACTACACGTAAGGAACTAAATATATCTTCGTCTTTATTTTCTTGTTCGTTTTATGTGATTTCCATTTGGCTTTATCGAACGATAATGAAATGCCCGAAAGATTACTGTGTACTGATGTCGTTTTCTCATACGATAAATAAATGTCTTAAGATGTGGCTGTCTTATTCGGAAGGTGGAAATGGTAGTCCTATTATGCTGCAAATGAGTTGTCCACTTATCCCATGAAGGGTCTCAAGCAATTTAGCTGGTAATCCAATATTCATATTTGAAAATTTCGCGTCTATACACTTTGAAAATTTGCTAAGATATATTACTGTGAACTATTATTTTGTTCTCAATAAACCGGTTTCATAACATAAACTATTAAAAAGATTATACCTCTGTCATTTATTTATAAAATTTAATATTTTTATGAAACAGAAAATGTACCTAATATTATTGGCTAGGACTATAGTTAAAACGTTGTATATTGCCGTTTATTGTATGGTGAGAATTTTAGGAATAAATTATCTATAAACAAAAAAAATGAAAATAAAAAAGTACCACTACACCAAGGAGGGCCTTCAAACATGAAGATCTGGGGTTCAGTACATGGTTGAGATAGTACTGTTCCTTTGACAACGGTTGTGCAAAGAGATGATTTGTCATTATCATCTTTATAGAGGCTGGGATCCATCTCAAGCCTCCAACAGATGAAATAATAGTCTACCAACGAGCGGGATTTTAACCCAGGACCTTCGGCACGCAAATTCAACGCTTATTTATCTAACAGGAAACAAATTGATAAAATATTTGGTATCTATTCTGGAGCTTGTCGCTTCGAGTTGGGTTACAAATTCTAACTGTTTATTCGTTTCATATTTAATATTTTCCAAAAAATATAAATTATCGCGAGCTTTAGCTGGAATAGAGGATTTAATTATAGGAAATGTGTAGACTTCGGTAACCATTTCATTTAGTAGTGAACCTTTCAACAGACATATATCATCCAAACTTCGAAATGTTTGTTGAAGCTATTATTCCTTGATGAAATTGCTACCGAAATCTACTTATTACCCATATTAATATTTTCTTTTCGAAACTAAAGCTCACGATAAGTTGTATTTTAGGAAAATACTAAAAATGAAAGGAATGAAAAGTTAAAACTTCTTGTCACTCAACTCGAAGCAGCAACTTGTGATAGAGATAGATACCAAATATTTGTTTCATAATAAGATTGTTCATGTGCCGTACCAATCATCGAAAATTCAGTTTGATAATAATATTTTTATAGCATATCTGAAAGTTTTTATCACATTGGACAGTCATCTAAAAAGAAAACACCTGATATACGAGACTCCATCAGAACCCCAAAAAAGCATATCGTCGCTGTCAAAACAATACCGCCTATAAAATGATCTAGTAACGGTAAAATGCATTCAACAGTCTCAATTACACACTAAGGAAGGCAGGTGTTAAGGCCAGCAACATGGCAGAGTATGATTTTTTGATACTTCTCTTCAGTGTAGATAGGCGGTATTGTTTTGACAGCGACGATATGTTGGTTGTATGTTAGTTTAGTTGAACGTAAAGCCTATTTATTATACTATGCTCAGTTCGACCAAATTCTCTGCAAATTTTATATGCACAGATTATTATTAACAGATCAGAGACATACACATCAGCCGGCTATCGATACGTTTTAGAATGTTGAATTGAAAATTGAATTGAAAATAGAATGGAGAAGTATTCTATAAAAATCTATACGAAATAGGTGAATCAATAACATAACACACCCGGCTGCTGGTTTGTATTCCGAACACAATATCCAATCACTCTTCAACTACGCGAGAGTTACTACACCGTCTGTAGAAATAGTGTGCATCATTAGTATGGCCATTGTTCTAGGTTCCAATTCCCTTCTTGCAACTATCCCCACCCTCCCAACATTGATCCTAAACGACAACCCTATCAGTTTCAACTCCTCCGTTAAAAACCTAGGCATTACCATGGACAAAAACCTCTCTTGGAAACCACATGTCGCCCAAATATCCCGACGATCAATTAGTTCCCTGAAATTATTCCATCGATCCCGGCATCTCCTTACACAATCTACCCGGAAGCTTCTTGTATCTTCCCTTATCTTCCCCCACTTTGACTACTGTTGTGTGGTATACGGGGGCCTCTCGAAATTGCTAGAGGATCGCTTAAAAAGAATTATGAACTGCGCTTTAAGATTTGTCCTTGGTACTCCGAGGCGTTTCCGGGTGTCACATCATTATGATGAGTTAAAGTGGCTCTTCCCACCCATTCGTAGACATTATTTCCTTAGTGTTTTTCTATACCAATCCATTAACTCGCAACACCCTTCATACATCTATAGTCTCCTTCAATTTAAATCCACTGTCCAACACCATCAAACAAGATCCCGCCTCTCCGATCTCTACATTCCATCCCATAGAACTAAGGCATTCGACCGTTCCTTCCTCGCCCGTTCCACCACTGTGTGGAACTCAATCCCTCCTTTCATCCGCCATTCATCTTCACTGGCCTCATTTAAATCCCTGCTTTTCCATCATCTCTTGGCATCCCAAAAAAATGCTCTCCAGGCAGGCCAATCTTCCGTTTGAATTAATGTGTGTCGAATACTTGATCTCGTTACCTACGTGTTTGTTTGTTTATTTTTCCAACAACAAAGAAGACAAAAACTTTGTAAATACTTTATTGCATGCTATGCAATTTATTTGCTTTATTTAGCAATTCCGTTATTAACTATTATATTAATGTTATTTATTATTATTTTGTTAATATCAAACCTTTATATATATATATATGTTTTATTTTTATTTTTATTTTTCTAGAAAATTAGTTAAATTCCTGTAAAGTCTATTAATTTTTAATCAGTTATTTCTTTTCTTTTCTTTTTTTTTCTTTCTCTATTTCTATTATGTTTTGTCACTCATGATTACTTCTTGATTTGTATCATTATGTGCCTCTTGGCCAGATGAATATTATGTTTATTTTACTTGTTCTTTATTGTTATTCTAAAGGGACTTGGTCCCAGAATAAAGTTTGTTTTCTATTCTGTTCTATTCTATTCTATTTCCGCATGTTACTCAAGTTTGATACATTCCGGCACTGAGAAACTCTCAATTAAAATTTGAGACGATACTCTTAATAATATTCTACTACACTTATGTTTTTCTTCAATCCGTTCTTCCTTAAAGATTTTCACTGTCAATCAAAACTCTGAATTTTCAACCATAATATTTTAACAAAACACGCCTAAATAATCATCCTGTAAAATTTAAGAAAATTCTACTTAATGGTATAAATTCCAAAATAATACTTTAATCTGCAAAAAGAGACTTATCCTAAATTCCTCGGAAATGAAATTTAAAAACAAAGTTATTGTGGTTTTAATGGCCAAATATGTTTTAATTAGTTGTTTTGTCGATTCATTTGATTAGTTTTATTCTTATGCCAATGTTTTACTTATAATAAAAATCTTAGTAAGGTGAGTATGAAGATTTTATCTTTCAGACTATATCAAACTGCCTGGTTGTCATAGAAATTTAATTAAAGGTAAAAAAATAAGTTAAACAGCATTTGTTAAATCATACAACTAGATTTCAAAACACAATTAAAAGTCATAAATAGTATCAGAAACATAATATAAATATATTTTCTGTTGACAACGCTATTTTCGTATGCTAAGGATAAAAATATATTAATGTAGACTATTTTAGCCACGGTTTATGGTTTTGGCGTAGATAATGCATTTCACGCTCATTTGTTTAATGTATTATTTCTTTTTTTTTTTATAATAGGGGCCTGTGATTATGTTTGTAGCTTTATGAAGGAAAATATTTAGGAATATATTTATGCTAACAGAAACCTGTACCATTACAACTCATGAAAGGTCATGGGTTGAGCTCATAGCAGAGACTGTACTTTTTCTAAAGCAATGTTTTGCAGGGAGATGAGCCACTTGGTTTTTCTTCGGTTAAGAATACCCAGGGGCTACCGGTTAATACCTGCTCCCTAATTATCCTATAATGGATTTATAGAATACCATAAATTGGCTAATGTCGCACAAAACTGGCTGTGAATACACTTTTTTTTTTTGTTAAGCTGTATTCTGAAGGTTACTTTCTGAACGTTGAAACAAAATTTTTAGAAATCGATAGTTTTTGTTTTATTTGAAATTGGACAAATCACCTCCCTGCAGAACTGTTGCCGAAGAAACATTACATCATCTACCAAGTACCGAACCCCAGACCCGTTCACGGGTTGTAGTGGTACAGGTTTTTTTTATTTTATTTCAAATTGATCGTTAGGCGAAATAGATTCTTTTCTAATTGAATATAATTCACACCTTAATTTTCCAAGTAATTCGATATCGGTTTGTTTTATTGAAATAGTTTCTTTGGCATAATTGATCCATCGCTTTATTACTAAGAGGAAATTAATTAATGTTACGAATTACTTAAATCTTTCAGACAACTTTCAATGCCTTGTCGATTCTATCCTTTGAGCAGAAGGACCCTGTTTCCAGTTGAACGCACTCTTATCCGATTGAACATCTGAAGTGGCCCGATTTGAGTAGATATCCTTAAATTAGTGATATCTATAAGATTTCCAGAATATATTAATATTTAGGAATAAGTAAAAGTAATCACGATTCTAGTGATAATTATCATCGTACGAATTAGGAGTAAAACGATAATGAAATAACCAACTATGAATCCATTCACTGATGGTGTTGGGGTAAATAAGAAAATTTGAAAAAAAAAATTATAATTTTTTTTATAAATTTATATCAACCACTATTGCACCTAATCCGTGGATTGAAAAATTAATAAGCCACTTTAATTCAACTAATTACGACAGTTATAATGATTAGAATCATAAACAAAAAACTATACCGAGCCATGGAAGTCTTAGGTTCAGCCCATGGTGGAGACTACTGTTTCCTGTGATAATGGTTATATTGGAAGGTGATTTGTCCCTCTGTCCAGATCATGCTAAACCGCCTCATTCTGGATGAAGGTTATGTTCGTCTTACAGGTTCCCCCATGGTTATTAACAGATTAAATAACTTATCGGTCATGAGGCGACGTGTGGTCTAGTGGATAGCGTAACAAACTACTAAGCCCAAGATCGCGGATTCGTAGCCCGGCAGGTAGTCCTAGTATTTTTTAAAGGGAGTAAAAATCCTTTGCTACCCCGACCCTGTACGATGTCAGGTATTCGTTAAAAATCCCTATCCTAATTAAACCTGGATAGGCAAAGTTTAGAGCTCCCACTGTAGCATCGTCCGATTAGACATAGCAGCATAAAGTGACGTTAAATGAACAAACAACAAGTTATTGGTCATAGCCGAACGTAAAACCGATACCATCGGTACAGCAACTTAGTGTCCTAACTAATAGACTTTATAATAGGTGAGCCTATGTATGTAGGAGTCATATAAATATTTAAGAGACAATAAAATTAATCGTGGGTCCTGTTGGACAAATTGATGATAGCAATCATAGAATTTAAAAGCAGAGCATACATTTAAAAAATAATAAACATCCGTTATCTGATAATATTCATGTAATAAATGTATTCGAAAAAAAAGGATTGAAAATTACAGAAACTAATATACCAATATTTGGCTTATTTTACCTAATCTGTGGAATGAAAAATTAATAAGTCATTGAGTGTAACTAATGATTGACACTATGTAAACAACTAACGCATAAAAACCTGTACCACCACAACCCATTGTTGGTCTCGGAGTCAGTCACATGGTAGACATAGCTGTTTCTCAGTCAATGGTTATGCAGGGAAGTGATTTGACCGATATCACACCTGATCAATCCGCCCTCCCCCGATTAAGGGTACTTACTTTATAGAGGATGGGAGAACCACAGAAGGGTTTGTAAAACCAGCATGGTGATTAACAAATTTAGAAATATTTCTGTTACAGTCGAATTTGAACCACTCAACAAGATGAGCCTTCACGCTCTCTTATTATTATAGAACAATAGTAATAATATAGGGTTAAGGGCTTCTAAAAGGATTTTGATATAGTGCTGTTAGTTAATCTAGCCAGTCTAAGTTAGGCTACGTTTAAGAATTGATCAAGAAGGAATCGCAAGGAAGATGTCAAGAGAACCAGAATAAATGTTCATCCAAAACCTTATATTGGAAGACTCAATGGCTTGTGATGCTGGGATCATAATTATAAGGTGAAGCAGGAACACAAAATAGTCATTATAATTATATGTAATAGAGATATCCTGGCAAGGTAATAACGTGGTATACAAATGGTGGTGCTGCTGGTGTCGAATTTGTATGTTTTTCGCCGTTAATTCGTAAAATAAAAAATAATTAACCGCCACATGAAGATTTTTAATGGTAACAGGAATGAATTGATTGCCTATGATATTGACTATGTTTTCTTGTTTTTTTCTTAACCTGCTTTAATTAATAATATAATACAATTACAATTACAAATATATCTATAATATAATAACTGTTAATATAATTGATTGTTGAAAAGATTTTACAAAAAAATTAAATAAATAATAAGATATTTTCTTGTAAAATTACATTTTAAAAGAAAGATCACTTTTCAAATAGAGTATTTGAAAAATCTGAAAGCGATATTATTACATCATAATATTTTTTTTTTTTAAAGTCTACCTTCTGGTAATAGAAGGCTTTAATATTTTGATGTATATATTCTATTTTTGTAATTTTATATTAATATTATTATAGTATTATAATTGTACCTATTAAATTATTGGAAATAAAGAAGTTTTAGAAACAAAAATAAAGAAAAAGTAAGTCATTTGCATCTCCGAATTTCTAGACAATTGTAACTAAGAATACCTAAGTTTGTCCTAACTTCGATGATAAGGTAGTGATTAAGAAACTTCGTGGCTCCGATGATCGTTAATCAGGGATGTTTTCGAAAACTTATCTTGTTTGTCTGGAAAGAGTAAATGCCTTTCATTCTGATATTATTCCATTACGTACTGTTGTTATATCTACCATTGTGTTTGTTGCATGGTTTTTCCCATTAGCATTTCACGGCTTATTAGAGTTTATTGAACTATATTAAATTTATGCATGAAATATTGTCAAAAATAAAATTTATGATTTATCTGTTTTCAAAGATTCGTGCTAAAACATAACTCGTTTGAAGAGTGGAACTAATTAATATTTCTGGATTAAGTTTGAGGAAAGTGTCCCCTACTGGTATTAAGAATACAAGTCATAATGATTAAAAAACAAACCAAAAAAAACAACTTTATTTGCAATTTTACATATACAATCAGCATAAGTGTGAATACATATAACGGACTACCTTTACATGTTGAAAGAATAGTGGCAGTGATTTTAATTAATTAAAGTTATTTTTTATAAATAAGTTTTACAATAGCAGGAAAAATATATAAATAACCCGCTTAAAAAAATGATTTTATTAAACGGGACAATTTTTTAAGACATTGGTAAAATAAATAAAAAACAAACGGTACATCTCCTTCTCAACTTTCAACAATCGTAAAGGATAATTTTAATTTTAAGTGCTTTATATATAGTTTATACAGATAACTTATGTTGATAATAATAATAATAATTATAAGGCTTAGCGAACTCGAAGCTTCGATGCCGATACCAGCATCTCTGCTTCCAAGCTTCTGCCCACGGACCACTACCCAAACCCAAATTCGCCAGATCACCCTTAACGCAATCATCCCACCTACTCCTCGGTCTACTCCTCAGAAGCTTCAAGTTGGCACAGCGCTCATTAACATCTTAGAAATTCGTTCGTTTCTAAGTCCAGGAACTTTTTAGGCTAAGCTCATCTTGAGTATGATCTAAAATATTACAATAATTTTAAATTTTTTTAATAACCTATTTTATAATATATCTTTTTAAAGCTTTCTAGTACGATTTAATTTATTTCTATAAAATCATTGATCGACCCTAATTTATACATCCTGAGAATCTTTCAGGAACTCATCATTAATTACAATATAGGATGGAAATAGTTGGGGGTGCAGTAAAAAAAACACAGCAAATAAGTTAAAACCTATTATATTATATGTGTGCCGACGTTTCGACCTACTGTGTAGGTCATCTTCAGGGCCAATAGGAGTGGCTACTCGGTGCAGAAGGTCAATTAATTATAATACAATAATAGTATGTAACACCTTTCGCAATTCAGTTATGTTTTCTAAATTTGTTAAAATATTCTAAAAATATTGATATTTTGTAAATACATTAAAAAGATGAGAACAGTCGATTAGCGTATTTTATTCAGTGTCTTTTGGAATTTAATTTTAAAAAGCCCTCCGTCGTAAACCAACGACTTCCTGCCTTCCTGTATAGTTTGATAACATCCCACTGATTCCTGTTGAACAGGTCCGGTACTTAGGATTACACCTGACAAAAGCTTAACTTGCAATCCTCATACTAGACTCAAACGACAAGAAACAACTCGCTGTTTCAGGCTACTTCAACATTTACTAGACAAACGTTCTAAGCTCCCAATTAATTACAAAAAACTTATATACATGACAATCATTTGACCCATCTGGACTTACGGAATAGAGCTTTGGGGCTCCACTAAGCCATGGAATTCCTCTCGTATTCAATCCTTACCATCCAAGATCCTTCGTAAAATCCTCAATGTTCCTTACTTTGTTACGAACAAAGTAATGTATAATGTCCAGTTTATTGCTGATTTGGCCCGAATCCGATATCAATCTTTTCATGACAAACTTCATTTCCACTCAAACCCACTGGTTTCATACAACGCAACCTCTTCAATTCCTGATAATCCTCCGAGGCGCCTGAAAAGAAGATGGCCACGTGACCTTCTAACCTGAACGTTTTATTTGAGTACTACCACTGGGTAGTTTCTCTACTTGCCTTTGTCCCTGGACATGATTTATCTTTCATCATATTTGGTTGATGTATTCTGTATACAGTTGTAAATTTCAATAAATACATTGTAAAAAGTTTTTTTGTACCGAGTTTTAATTCTGAGTCCTAAAACATTTTCGTGCTGATTAAACTTGATCATTAATAGTTTATTGAACAGTTTATATGGTGAAAGAAATTTTTATGAATGCTCACACATTTTAATAAAAAAATAAGTAAAGTAATATGCGCTAAATCACTGAAAAATATTTCAATAACAAAACGAGAAAAAAATCAAAATTTATGTTAACGTTGGTTATATTCCATGTTCTTGGTTGAGAGCCAATGAGGAGTACATAAAAATGTTACTATTTTGTATTTATTTTGTCTTTTAACGTATTGTTTGCTCTTACCATCCTGTATCGTGAGTTCCTAACTCTGAATTTAAATATACCTAATAATTAAGTGGAAAAGTGTCCGTCATAATTCAAACCCGGCATCATAACTTTGATAATTTATTTTTATTTTTTTATTTCACTCTGTTTAGCGTCCCTTCGACTGCTGGGGCCATTAGCGACTACTGCATTCTTAAATTTCTTTAATTAAATTCGTGGCTTTTAAATACATCAGGGTCAACTATATTTTCTTAAAACGGTATACATATTTCAATATTTAAAGTATTCTTTCTATTTGGTATTTTTAGGTTCAAATGGATGTCCCACTGTTAGTGTTGTATCATTACAACTTTGGTTGATGAAGCACTATAAGAAGATGGTGGGATCCAAGCAATGCTTTTATATTTTATTTGACGGAGGTAGTTCTGCAGAAGCCTCACTTTTTCTTCGTCCCAATTCTTTTAATATTATTTTATACAAAATTTAAACCATTCTGACAAAAATGTGGATCTTAAGAAGGGAACGTCGCCGCTTTTTGCTGCTCCCTTACCCCTCGCCCGTCGCCGCCTCGTTCGTATGTAATTAGCTCATTAGCTCGTTGAGTTCGTATATAATTTTTCATATACGCTATTTTGACTTTGATTTTGAATATGTTCCCGATATGAACAGACTCTTTGAATGTCCTTTAGACCAAGATGGATAAAAAACTTTTTATTTAATGGCTTTAAAAAAAATAATTGATGGTATTCGTTGGGGAAAAAAGTCAATGCCAATAAAGACGGTCGTTATTGAAAATAAATTAGAAAATGACGAGGGTTACAGAGATAATTTCCTTTGTAACTTGGCTGAGCATCGGGAAATTTCTAATGAAGGGAACCCTTTCTTTCCTAACTGGGGCCTCTAAACCCTTCAATATCAATATTCATTATTGGAAACAGAGACTAATTTCAAATGGATCTGTCCCAATTCATCTGCAAAAACTTAAGTTCATGTTAAAACATATTGTTGAAGACATTTTCTTATCTGAAATGTGATAATGTTTTATTTTATTATTGTTTTCTTAAGGATATTTTCTCTTGTCAATGACGATATTATTGATTTAATAAAAGTAATAATAATGTACAAAAGTTTACTTACTTTACTTACTTTTGCAGGTTTTTCCCCTCAATGGGTTGCCTGGTTAAGTCAGAGCGTCCCTTCACTTTTCTCTATTCCACCAGTCATCCTCCTCGAGTCCCCTACCGGCCATCTCTTCCTCCACGCAGTCCTTCCATCGGGCTCGGGGTCTTCCTCTTCTTCGTCCGCCTGGCTGTTCCCACAGCAAAAGTCTCTTCGGCCACCTACGTTCTGGCATCCGCTGGCAGTGTCCGTACCATCGCAGCCTGTTCCTTCCAAGTCTCTCCGGAACTCCTTCGGTCATGCCCAGTCTGTCTCTAATATCTTCATTTCTGACTCTATCCAGGCGGGTGATCCTCAGACATCTCCAAAAGTCCATCTCTGCAGCTTGTAATCTGGAGTAGAGTCCCGGGTTAACTGTCCAGGTCTCTGAGGCGTAGCTGAGGGAGGGCTCAACAATACTTCTAAAAATACGCCTTTTGTTGTCCGTTAAGATGACTGTGTTCCAAAGAACTGGGTGCAACATTCTAGTCACCCTTCTTGCCAGGCCAACTCTCCTCCTTACTTCGGGATCCGACTTTACAAAAGTTTCAAAGAAAAAAAATTGTACGTATGTGTTATTTGTGGAAATGAATAAATCATCCATTCTTTATCACTAAATTATTTTTTATTTTTGCATTTCACATTTAAAATAACGTCCATATTTATATCGCTAACATTTTTTTAAGTAGGTCGTGAATCAATTATTGTCGACTCTAATTTCGGTGAAATAAATGAAATATACAAATTGCATTTTTTTTAAGCACCTTGGGTTTGAACTTTGATGTTGGTTTTTTAGGAAGGAGTTTTAAAGGGTTCTTATATTTAGTACATTTTAAGTGTTGAAAATGTTGTGGTTTTAGTTTTTTCTTTTCTTTTTTCGTTTTCCGCTAAATTGTATAAACAAACACATTGAGAAATTTTAATATCTTGATAAAATTAAATTCAACTAGATGTAAAGGAGCATCTTAAGGTATGCAATGTTCTTGGATTTGACGAAATTATTTCAATTTTTACTTATATAAAGTAATCTATACTATTTATCTCGGGATGACTCTAGATGCAAAACTCCGATGGAAAGAACACGTTAAAAAAAAACTAATACAACTCAATTTTAGTTATCAAAAGTTATATTGGCCCCTAGGCAGACCAAGTCCTGAAGCCAATCTGGACATATTGAATTCAGCTGTGGGGATGCACGAGGGACTCTAACTGAAAAATAATCCAAAGATTCCAAAATAAAGTGTTAACGGGCATCGTAAATGCACCTTGGTACATCAGGAATGATGATCTCCACAGAGATCTTCGGGTGCCGACCGTGGAGGAGGTAATCCAAAAATTCGCCCAGACACATCAGGGCGGGCTGCTAGACCACGTTAACGCCGAGGCCGCTCATCTCCTGGACTTCAATGCACTGGTGATAAGGCTAAAGAGAAGGAAGCCCCATGAACTAATATAATGTGTTATTTTTTTATGTTCAGAGCTAGCGACATTTGAAGCTCCTTAACTTTGAAAAATAAAACTATATTGTGTATATATGTTTTAAATGTGTTATTATTATTAGAAAAAATTTCTAATTAGCTCGAAAAGAGCTTGATTGTAATGTAAAAAAAAAAATTAATTAATGATAACATTTATTTAACCATTAAAGAATTTAGGAAATTACACAATGGGGAATTGCGAAGCATGTACCCGGTTAATATTATTGCAGTAATAGCGTCGCGAATATTGAGATGGGGTTGTAAAGTTCTTGGACTAGGATTCCTAAGCAACCTAATTCCTAAAAATATAATAAGCGTTGTGCCGACTGGTAAACTTGTGAGGGGTAGACCGTGGCGTAGGTGGGAGGATTGCGTGATCTGACTGATTTCGAAAGAAGTTTGTAAGCAGAGATTGGTGGTATCGGGATCGAGCCTTCGGGTTCTGTAAGCCTTATATTATTATTATTATTATTTATTTATGTCAAATTGTTGAGTTTATTCAAATGTTTATTTTTATGGGGTTTTTTCCTTTCAGTTCCTTCAGAACCTAAAACAGTGAAACGTACAACGTTATTTAGTTAGGAGTAATTGTTTCAGGTAATCAGTACTTTGTGTTCGATTTTTCTAATTTATGGGTATTATATATTTAAATTTAAACTGATGTGGTTGTAGTTGTAGTACTGTCGATTAGTCTTTCATCGGAACAAATATTAGATACAATTCCTAAATATGTTGTTCTTTCCTTAACGTAAACGTAGGGGGTCATGAAACTAAAAATAAAACTGTACCAATACAACCTATGTAGGGTCACATTCATGTGACAAGTGATTTGTCCGAAATCACTTTAAACCACCAGGTTTTCCCTCCATAAGGGTACCCATTCTAAAGAGGTCGGGTCAACCTAAAGTAGGTCTGCAGGTCCCACAGGACCCGTTACTGCTAAATGTTTCAATGTTTTATTTGTATTAACTATTGAAATCTGTATAAACACTTGGAAAAAAATAAAATAAAGAGATACTCTGTTTAAGAACTAGATGGTCTTTCATACCAAATAAAACAAATTCCAAAGGGAACTAGCAGGAAAGATTGAACACATAAAAATAACAGTACGACGAATGGTATTTTTAATTCACCTCTACTAATCCAACCTGAGATATTTAAATACTATTTTATGGAAACATACCTAACCTAAGGGAATTTTTTAATTATTTCCCCGGAGGGCTAAAAGTACCGCAGGGGATTTCATTATATTAAATCGGAAATAGTAGGATCAGTTTTGAGTTAAAATTCTCTCATTCGATGAATGACTGATGTATTTTTTTTAATGTACACTTGTGTGTGTTTATTTATGTATATTTATGAGTGTGTAGGATATAAACCACGTACATATGTATTAATATCATCTAGTTAGATATATAAAAAAAAATAAGAGAGAGATAAAGGAAAGAAGTATGAATCACTGATATTATTGTTTGAATTTATCTTCATTATTTTTTGTTTTTTGCTTGACATAATAAACATGTAACTGTAAATTGTTTCTCTTATATAATTATTGTTAACTTATTTTAATTTTTTTTTCTTTCTCTTCTTTTAATCTGTTTTTAAAATATTGTTTTTTAGGTAATTCGCATTTGTTTCATTTTTTTTGTTATTATTCCTCTCACTTACTAAATAATTTTTAATAATTAATTAAATGTAATTATTTTACACTCAAAGGCATAATAGCTTAAAATACCTGTATTGTTATTCTAAAGGGACTTGTCCCAGAATAAATAAAGACATTATTATTATTATATTCTGATGAAAGCAGTTAATCCAAAAAATGGATTATGCAAAGCTCTTAATTTGAAGTATCTCTCATCATAAGTAATGGGCCTTGAGGGATCTGGAAACCCTCCTTAGGCTCACCCAGCCTTTATAAATTTTGTAACCATAATTGGGTGAAAACCTGACAGTTAAGCGTGACCTAGGACAAACCACCTCCGTATACAACCGTTGTACAAGAAACAGGTCAGACTCTTCCACATACTGAATTCCAGACCCTTCATGGGTTGCAGTGGTAGAGGAGCAGTAATATTGACTCATAGCAATAACTTTGATGTACATAGATTGCTACAGTATGGTATGGTTTATACGTTTTCCACTTCAATAGACTATTCACTATAACACAACCACAATCTTGTCGATGTTTATGTGTTCCTTTGATCCAGACCAATCCTTTGACTGGTTTCATGGATAAATACATTGCTCTGTCAACTGTAAACTGTTGTATGTGAGATTTACATTCATTGAATTTATCAGACCGTTTCGAAAGAGATTACTATTTCAAATTGTCCGATGTTATTTTGTTAATAGATATTTTTTAATAATAATATATATGTTTTTTAAATTTTTTTTTGCGATACCGTATTGATTTAATAGTTGCCGGGTACAAATCATACTTCCTCTGTAATTTAAATTATGAAAAATATGTTTTTTTATTTTTCAAATTAGGTTTTAATTTCATCAAGAAAAGAATGTTTCAGCAAACATATATTTCTATATCTCGAAATGTTTATTTCTTGATGAAGTAATTATAATAAAGCTCAGAATAGTTTGTATTTTTGAATAATATTAAAAAGAAAACGGATAAACAGTTAAAAATTGTTGTAACTCAAATCGAAGCGACATCATATTTTCTTCTAGCTTTGACTTAATATTAATTCTTCCTCGTATCCAAGCTCCTTTTTTACTGAATACATGCCACAAGCAAACTTTACGCTTTAATGTTGACTCTAGATTTTTGGTAAGACATCTATAAGAACTTATTAAATTAAATACGCCTGTTAAGAATTTACCCTATTCATGTTGTTCATTGGTCAAAATGAAATGGTTAATAGAGATTTACCTATTTGTTTTTTTGTTGTTGGTTGGGTAAAAAAATCGCCCATTCCTGTACCTTTTTTTTCCAACTTTCATTTTAATAATACTAAACTTCTAAATATCCTATGTTTGTTGTCTATTTCTGTGGATTAGACCACTGCGGTTGTTGAATGCCCGATATTCGAGGGATAATTCTTGGTGTCTTTTAATGCTTTTAGTGATGAATGAGAAAATTAATCCAGTTCTCCTTACATATCATCGGTTACTATCTAACTTGGTTTAGAATCTAATCGTAATCTGGCGTCACAAAAATATATTTATAAAACTGCAAAAATAAAACACACATACCTTTACCAATCTAGTTTGAGAGCCCGAGCAAAAAAAATATCTTACCAGCAGGAAACTTTTATAACAATTTTGTTTAATTTTTGTATAATTGAAATTAAAAAGTATTTATGTGTCAAACACACGGATCGTCGAGAAATTATGCCAAAAGTAATTCAAAATGGTGGGTTTATCATCAGTTATATCTAATCGGTGAATTCTATAATTGTATAGAAAATTAAAGAACAATTTAGTGTGCATTTACTTGCAGGTTGGGTTTTGAGCGTGCCCAAAAAATTAGAAGAACACAGGCCGGTGTTCTGATGGTCCGTTAGGGAGCGCAATGCAATGTTACTTGCAGAATTTTTCATTAGAATAAGATCTAGTGTTGAGGTAAAATCAGATCGGACTACTACCATGAAAGTGTGTTTGAGACCTTCTACCGTAATAGAAGACGACCATCCTGGTCATAGTCGATTATTGCTACGACAAAGTCAAGCTTCCGTCTTACAATCAAATCTATACGAATCATATAGATGGATACCATTGGTTGAACTTATTGGTTAAGAATATGAGTGATGGGATATCATTTTTGACCAAGATGACGATGAAGACCATGGTGACCTGACCCCCCGGTTATATTCCGGAAGATCTAAAGCCAAGGATTGGAAGAATAATGTCCGTCGACTATGTTAAGGATGGCCCTGCTCCTGTTGTAGATCTTTGAAAATTAAAGTAAGATCCGCTTAAATAAATAATACATAAATCATATGTATACCAACTAAACGTTTTATAAAACATGGTAATTAAAGTTTTCCTTTAATAACCTTATATACTTATAAGTATACATGTATTAAATTATATAAGGCTCAGTTACCTTATATACTTTAGTAGCATTGTATGCTCCAATAACTCCTATTCTTTAGCAAATGTGCAATATTACTTTTACGGGAAGCTCATAATCCAGACTGGAGCTTTATAGCAATTTATCATGGAAAATAACAAAGTGAAAACCTCAGATGTTTCATTAAACGGTTGTGGATGAAAATACGAAGTCAAACAAACAATAAATAAATGTATTCTATCTGGAAGACCCAGGTTCGAGTCCCAGTCCTGGACATATCTTTTCTTATCAAATAAAAATTGATAACAAATAAAATAAAATAAATTATAATAATTATAATGACGTAAGTCAACTAGATCCAAATTAAAATAATGTTCAAAGAACATTCTTCCTCTCGCATACTTCGCAAAAATGCGAGAACGCGGGGGGGGGGGGATCAGTGAAAAGAAAAGGATATGACCACGGCCGAGAAATGTGCTTGATTAGGGCCAGGATAGCTCAAATGGTAGAGTTCAAGACTGGCGATCTGAAAGATCCGGGTTCGAGTCCCGGTCCTAGGAAGATCTTTTCTTTTCAAATAAAAATAAATAAATGTAGTTTTTCAGGCCAGCGCGGGGGGCGACCTGTGGTCTAGTGGTTAGCGTAACAAACTACTAAACCCAAGATCGCGGATTCGTAGCCCGGCAGGTGGCCATAGGATTTTTTAAAGGGATTAAAAAATCCTTAGTTACGCCGTCCTTCGGGAGGGACGTTAAACGGGGGTCCCGAGCCTGTACATTGTCAGGTACTAGTTAAAAATCCCTATCCTAATAAAACCTGGATAGGCAAAATTTAGAGCTTCCACTGTAGCATCGTCCGATTAGCCATAGCAGGATAAAGTGACGTTAAATGAGGAAACAAACAAACAGGCCAGCGCCTCTTCAGGCAACCTAACGAACTAATATCTAGTATGCAGAAGAAAACAATTGAAGCCTTCCTTGTTTGATTTTGGATACTACGATGTTTATATTGTTGATTTTCTTCATATTAATCCAATGAATTTTAATGTGTTAAACAGTTTATCTTCAAAATATAAACGACTGTTGAACCCTTACATAAATATATGTTCCAATTACTATTGTTTCTACGCATATACTTTTGTCATAAGTTAAAAAGCATTGCCAGCGAATTTTGGAAGTTTATCTGACTAGGTTACGGCATGACGATATGTTCACTCTTATTAAAACTTATTACTGTAAATATTTTACAACAAGATTTACAGTTGGCAGTATGCGTATGCTAATTTGTGGTTTGGAAAGATGGCTCCTAAAGGATTATTAATTTTGTGTGCATAGTTTTAGTGTGGGCTTATTTTAAAGATAAAAAAGATACATGATCAGTTTATTCAATGTATGTTACATTGTTACTGACCTATGGTTAATGACATTATCAATAATTGTTAAATTCTGCCAGTTATACTGTAGGTATTTTTTCACCATTGCTTATTTCAAAAGGAACAAGTTTTTATGAAAATTGAAACTATGATTATATTTATAATCATATCCATAACTTGTATGATTGACTTATTATTATAATGTATTACTTCAATTAATAGTGCAAGGAAAATATTCTGGTCTAATTCATACTAAGTGACATAGATCCATTGGTGAGGAATAAAATATTACTTTCGATCAGTTAAAAAATCAGTTTTTTATTCAATCGCTATTGAGATAAGACATTAACTGTATGAAATGTAATCAAAATTTTCATCATCAGTCACCGATGAAGTCATGTGATTAGAAAAATTTATTTATTTAAAATTGGTGTTTTAATAAGTTTGAAAGCTTCAAACTTACTAAAAATTGAATCTTTCTAAAAGGTGATTAAAGCATGCTATAGATTAAAAACAGAAGAATAAAATGCCACATGCACTGTAGAGGGATGGCAACAGTATAGTTCTTTGAAATTATCATCATCAAATAGTGTTTTATCTGATAAATAGTTAATTTAACAACAGTCCTAACAGTTTTATGTACAAATCTCTGATATTTCTGCTATATTTTCGAAGAATTTACACTAATTAAATATCTAATTGCTAACAGTTTTTACTTTTTAATGTTCTTTCTCCGCTTTGTGGGAACTTTAGGGAAATTTAAAGGAATGGAATTCAACACTTAGATGGTTTGAATATTAGCCCCTAAATATTAGTACAGATGGAAATACCAACTTGAAAATCAAAAAAATTAAATAAAATAAATTATTTTACTGTTCTCAGTGCAACCTAAGTGTATCACACACTAGGTACTTGATAATGTAAAGATGAATAGAATGGTAACTGCATAAATAACTATCTTATCAATGTTGTGAGACGTAATAGTTTGAGAGATATATTGTGTCATGGTATGGCTTTTTAATAGATTATTAACTTTTTTATATTCAATAAATTTAGGTACATCAATAATTTTCTCCATTCAGCTAATTATGCAATAAATCAACTTGAATTATAGAACTGACGCCTGTTTTTAAAAAAGGAACAAATTTACTTATTTCAATTAGCATCAGTTTCTGACGGAAGAATGAATATTATTTGTGGATAGTTAGATCTGTTATTTTTATAATAGACTTTTTTGTATTTTTTTATGATTGGCTACAGATTTTTTTATCACAATGAAGTAAGGAACTTCATTAAAACGGAACAAGCGTTTGAAACTATCTTTTAATGAGGTCCATCTTTAGGATTTTAATTTACACCTGGATATTTAAATGAATAGAGTTACTGAGCAGAACAATCACCGAATATATAATTTTGGGGTCATTGTGTGTTTCCAATCTTAAAATAATTCTATGCTTAAAATACTTTTCACTTAGTACTGAAGTCTGAAGTTGTACTATTAGTTTGGCATTTTATTGTCAATTTAAAAACCAAGTATACCTATTACATATGAATTTCATATTTTGTAATAGTTTTATAAATCAAAATACTAATTAATTTATTAGCCAATTTTTCTGTTACCTTAGTAAATTAATGTATCAGCCAATTAATATAATTTCCACAAGTGCAAGTTCTAGTAGAGGTATTAGTAGGAAGTTCCTAATGAGTGCCAGGCCTTTCACCAACAAAACATAAATCTCCTTTTAACCGGTGGATTTAGTGATCAGGTTTAGTGTTTAGTGTTTAAATGGCCGTTGAACAAATGAGGTCTGGACCATACTCTACTACTCACTCCTAAATATCTGTCTACAATAATAGTAATTATCTGTGGAAATAAATCATTTCAGTTACCTTACTCTATTTATGTCTAATAATTAGTGCATTTTTCATTATTTATAAAGATGATAAAATTGTCCTAAGTTGGCTAAGAATTGTCCCTGATCATCTTTAAGGTTTGTTAATAAATACCACTAACAACAAAAATAAAAGGAGATATATACTATGATAAAACATAAACAATCTTTATTATAATTGTATGTAATAATATAGCTCTCTTGTGAGATTCTCAAATGGATTATACACAGTAGATGAAATACTTTCTACTTTTTTTTTTCTGCTCAATTAGTATTAATAAAAATTGTAGAGATACTTCTAACAATATTATTTTAACTAATTACTCCACACAGGTTCATACTATGCATAACTTTTTTTCATTTTTGTTTTTTAAAAAAACCTGTACCACTACAAACCATGAAGGGTCTGGGTTCAGGTCATGGTACAGACTGTACTGTTTCTTGGACAGTTGTCTCTTCCCTGGACGGTTGTGTAGGGAGGAGATTTGTCCTAGATCGCTCTCAACTGTCAGATTTTTCCCCTTTATTTTGGGTATCCACTTTATAAAGGCTGGATGAGCCCCAGGAAGGTCCTAGATCCCATAGAATCAGGATCCCCGACAAGCAGGATTTGAACCCAGAACGTTCAGTATGGCAACTGTGCTCTACCACTTAGCTCCTCACATTTTTATATTACTGCTATTATTAATTTTTGACCAGGTATAAAAGTTTTGGAAGATTTTTTTTGTAAGTTCTTACTTCGAAGCTGTTTTAGTCTCTTTTCTCGTGTTGAAGCAGTTCATTCCTTCTTTACTTATTTAACTCATTTGTTACTTCATAATTCTTTCAGCAGCTCTGTTCTTATTGGCCGCTGGCTGCCAACTAGATTAAATATTTAAGTGGACATACTAGCATTCATAAAATAAATTACACACGATCTCTCAGACCCTACACCACCACCTGAGTTAATATTTGTAACATAATTTCCTCTTTTTTCATAACGATTTCATTACTATTTCTACTGTGAAACCTCAATATATTCTTCAAGTTTCAAAAATTTGTGAACTTAGTATTTGAGAATAGAATAGGGTTCATACTCTATGAATTGTAAATATTGTGGTTTAAATATACAATACATAAGGTCTGTTTCTTGGGCATCCCAAATATTTTTTTTGATCGATTTTATTTTTGTATAAAGTTTGATTCATTACATTATAAACTGAATGCCAATACATAAATTATCCAAATAGCCTAAATATTATGAATTATAATTTTCAAGCGTTGATAGCGAATTTCCAAACTCTGGTATCTTTTTATTTGTTTTCCATTGCTTTTGACAGCAATACTTCTTAAAACTCATTAAAGTAGCTTTTAAATTTCTCTGTAGGAAGAATAACAAAATAAGTCGGTGCATCTATCAACAGTTTAATATAGATATTCAATTAAAAGAGATAATTATTTATTACAAATTATTATAATTAACTATGTTTCTAATGAATTATCAGGCTGTCATCATAAATTATATATTGAATAAAATCTATAAGACCATAGAAAAAAAAGTAACGTTTTAATTAAGTTAAAAAAGGAAGTTATTTTAACTCAATTAATATATATATTTTTTTTTATTTTGGTTTTAGGTAGTTGTCCGTGGACAGAGATTTGTAAGCAAAGATTGGTGGTATCAGCCTTTTATTTTTTTATTTAGTATATATTTATTTGGATTGATATATTGGATCAGTGTTTCTATTATCTATAAAAATCCATTAAATTTATATATACTAAATGGAAAAGTTTCAATTTAAATGGAAAAGCGAGCCATTTGATCATTATGAACCATAGCACAAAGTTTTCTGATAATGTAATAATATATACTTTAAGAAAGCCCATTATTTTTGTAAGAGCAATTAAATTGATATAACTATATTTTAAAATTCAGTTCATTTTCTGAGTGTCGTATACTGCTGAACAAAGCAGTAGAGTATTTAAAAAATGGCTTGTGTATATAGTTGACTTAGTTTCATGCAGCAAAATTATTTATTACATAGTTTTTATTTGTATTCTTCAGGAGCTGAAGAGAGAATTCATGTCACCAGGTTGTTAGCTTCTACTGTTAACAAGGTAATTAAATATAACATGTTAAATATTGAAAATATAAGTAAGTAACTATATGTTATAGGTATGAATTTTTTTCAATTGCTTTTTGATAAAATATTACTTTAGTAGTAGCCCCATAAATATAAGTTATTGGCAGCAAATTTGTACAGAAGGTCTGGTATAAAATTAAGTTTTATAATTTTAAAACATAGCTTTTGTGTAAATTGAAAAAATAGTATGTGCAGTTACATATTATGCTGAGCCAGACAAGTATTTACTTGGCTAAATAATTATAAGGGAGCAGAAAAGTGTGATCAAGTGATAATGACTGTTTTAGATTAAAGCCAATAATTCATGATCAGTTTAAAACATGTACTAATTTTATTTAAGAAATTATAGAATTTCTATAGGTTTAAAGCCAATATGAAAAATTATTAAAATTATATATTAATAACGTACAATAGAATGTACAATTTATTAAACTATAAACTTATTAATTAATACGTTATTGCAATCAAGAACGATCAAATGGAGGAACTGTCGCTCTGTATAAAAAATCAAGGCCTGTTTTTTTATTTAGGGACCAGGATCATTTTTTTTATATTCGAATAACTTCAGCTAAGTTTTTGTTCTTACTTAGTTCATGTTTCTTTGATTAAATCTTCGTATTTTGATATTGTAAAATTGTTATTTATATATGGGATTTTATTCATGGAGAAATTTGTTGGCTCCATGAATAAACTCCTGGACAGTTTTTCTTTTTTATTATTCTTTAACTTGAACAGTAGCCTCCTTAGCGTGCTTAATTTGTTGCAGGAGCTTTTCCACAAGCAGTTTCTCTGAAAAAGTTAAAGTAATTGTTTGATGGAATGTGTTACATTCCATCTAAGGTTCACACTGAGGCGATATAAGATTAGGGATATATCGTAAGCCATATGCCATACTAACAGAAAGTACCATGAAATCTACAGGGATGCGATAAAAAAGTTCATACCCGCGCGATTGCGCAACTCATCGAAATTGACATTTCTCTCGAAATTATCGGTCAGTAATTCGTATCGTCCGATATCTCAAGCTGTGAATATAACGAGAAGAAGAAAAGATGATTCGATAGTTACTTTCATTAGTCTAGTGAAAGCTCATGATTGCATCTAGAATTATTTCATTGTCACATACGAAAAATTATTTTTTTTTTCTTGATGTACCCCGTGTTTTAATTTTGTTCTCAACCTACGTCTGAACCAATAAAGCACTACAACTTACTTCTGTCTTATTGAACCTTCCTAGCGATAAATCGTCGCAAAATAGTTGATATATCTCTTTAGTGTGAACCCGGCCTTGAGAACGGTAAATGGTCACTTATGCAATAAAAAAATATTTTACAAATAATTTATTGGACTAACTTGGTTATTGACTCTAGATCCTCTTTGAATGGAAACTTTGTTTCACATATGCAAGGGTTGTGATCTACACGAGGTGGTGTTAGAACGATATGCTGCCTGCCTCCTTGATTAAGTTCTGCTTTAAGTGTTCAACTGATATGAAGTTATGAATAGGTTTAATTACGGAGAGGGAGTTAGGTTTGAGTAAGACCTAGATTTACTTTGTAATAAGTTAACTTTTCTTAGTTTACAGTTGGCATTATTCATATCAAGTTATAATTAGTTTAAACTTAAACTCGATAGAATTAGATGTAAATTTGTTTTAGGTGTGAATAAAACATAATCAGAAAGCTTTGTGAAGCATTATTCTACATAAATCTAATGATATCAAATAACAAAGATAAGCTTTACTCTGATTAAGCTCTCGCGGTATGTTGATCGTGGTTATATTAAACATATCTACATACAAAATGCTCTTTATGCAATATTTGGTAAGCCTTTTACGTGGCTGATATAGTGATGGGCTTAACTGCTACTTTTCAGTAACAGTTCTAACTGTTACTGTGATTTTTCTTATCTGTGATTTCTTAACTGCTACTAACTGTTATTCGTGATTCTGTCGAATTGCTACCAACAGTGATTGCTTAACTGCTACTAACTGTGATTTTTCTTATCTGTGATTTCTTAACTGCTACTAACTGTTATTCGTGATTCTGTCGAATTGCTACCAACAGTGATTGCTTAACTGCTACTAACTGTGATTCGTGATTCTGTCGAAATCTTACCAACAGTGATTCCGTCGGCGTACTTAATTCCACATCTTGAATACAACGATCACAGAATACACATTATAAGGATAATAATTACTTTGACACTTGTATAATTCACCATAATCCTATCAATATACATACAGATGGAATTATTTTCAATATCCTATATAACGTAAATTTTCCTCTTATGGTGCCCCCCACATAGTAGTACCTACTAATACTATCATTATTTTTTGTATAGGTAATTTACAAGTGAATATTAATACTTTACAATAAACAAGCTGTAAATAAATATCTGACTTTCCCTTTTAATTGATTTATATATAATTTAAATTATATTAATAATTTAAATTTACTACTGCGCAGTTAATTTTCTACAGTAAAATTAATTAAGTCAAATTAAGGTAGTAATAGTAGTCACAAACACGCTTCAATTCCGTTCGCCGACGACCAGTCGCCCATATGCGAAGAACAGTTAGAACTGTTACTGTAGTCACAATAACAATCACGCTTTAATTCCGTTCAGTTCTATCGCCAATCACAGTGAAGAACAGTTTAGAACTGTTACTGTAGTCGCAATAACAATCACGCTTCAATTCTGTTCGGTTCTATCGCCAATCACTGTGAAGAACAGTTTAGAACTGTTACTGATGAATTTGTGATCACAGGTAGACCTGTGACTTTTGAGTAACAGTGAAAAAGTAGCAGTTCGTGATTTCTGGCCCATCACTAGGCTGATATACTATTTTTTCAATATATCTAGTGAATAATGAATTTTTGTTCTGGTAATGTAATCAACATATTTTTACAAATTTTATTTTTTATCAACTCAATGCTTTAGAAGATACTTCCTTGCAGTTTATGATGCAAATTATTACAAAAAATGTTGTATTATATGTGGGAATGGTTAACTGAATATATCTTATTATAGTGAAAAATATTCAGGTGATTCAGTCAATAAGTTACACAGAATAAGTTAGATTTATTTCATTTTTGCCTCCGTTTCGGTCTAAATTTTACGCCATCATTAGGGCTGCGAATAAATGTATAAAAAAAAAAAAAAAAATGTTTTTTCTTTTATTCTCAGCACCGACAATGACCTAAATACCAGACCGAAACGTAGGCGCAAATAAAATAAGTATAATTTATTGACTGCACCCCCTCACCATTTTACAATCTTCTATTCTACCTTAAAGGAGAAACTTAAAATTTCCAGGAAATTTATTCGGAAGACTGGAACTTAAACCTGTCCAAACTGTGGCCAAAATACGTTGAAATCTGAAAATCGATAATTTTCACAATTAGTAATACTTGCAAGAGAAGGAAAACTAGTATAACTGTATCTATTGTGACCAGGTTTATATAGGTTTTATGTCCAAAGTCCAAATGAAGAAATAAAAAATCAAAAGTCCTTAGAATTTACGTTGTACTACTTCATTAACGTAACATAACACAGACTGATAATTAATTAGTAAACAAGTAGTCTTAAGAATAAACCATAATTAGAAATTATGTTCAATAAAATTCACTCATCAGCGTAGGATGGATTGCACTGGCCCGTGAAGAAAAAGTTAAGATTTTGTCCAAATAAAAAAAGAAATTGAGGTGAGATATGCATCCACAACTATAGTTCAACACAAAATGAGCCCAAATATGGTGGATCTCAAAATCCCTTACGTCTATTCCGATAGGTAGAAGCACCTGACCGATGGAATAAGTGATAACAAAAAGAAGGTCGTTACAATATACATTTTAAACTATAAAACGACAATTTTAAATTATTTAATAAAATTTAAAATTCATACTTTATTATCATTGATGATTGTAGTGCCTTGTAGTACTGTATTAAATACGAAAATTGCCTAATTTAAATTCTATATTTTATGCTATTATTTATTTTATTTGTAAGAGATGAAATCAGGTGTTATTCACAATAATTTCATCTGTATTAGTGTATTAGTTTTTAGATCGAAACAACTATGTATGTCACAGAAACTAAGAAAGTTACATGAAAATTGAAAACAAGACTCACAATTTCCGGTGATATGCTGCTTCGTTTATCCGAAGTATTTCTATTTCCATCTTTCGGAAGAATTCAGCCTTCGAAATTTCCAGAGGAGGATCATCTTTTAAAAAATGTTTCTTTATATCTGCCACGGCTTTGATTTATGGTAAACAACATCTATAAATCATGTTTTCGAGTCCTAAAAATTCGGATTAACCTAGATTTTTCCGTAAACATTGGTGATGAATCAATGGGTCGGAATGTTGGTGAAGTCTCAGGATATCTTTCATTTATAATACGGTTCGTAAATAGACAGTCCTACATAACAATAATTAGTATTGTTCGAATACTTATTTATACTCGTATTTGCATAGGTAAATTTTGTTGCTTACTGAAGTGTACACTGATCTCTGAAACGAGTGTATTTCAGTTTCACCTCACTTGTTGCTCCTTCAAAAGAACAACGACAAAACTATAAAACTCAGTACCAATTGGATTGTTTTTTAATTCAGTAACAACATATTTGATATTCCATTTCCAATATGTTATTTTCATATTTTTTAATAAAGTCATATTTGGAGTTGCGTCATTTTTGAACTTGAAGTTTTACGGGAATAATGACATAAGTTAAAATGAAAAAAGTTTTAAGCTTTTAAAAATTTTCTAATGGTTATAAAAATAATTTTAATACCATCATAACAATAGAAATGCTTTGATCTACCAATACCCAAATTTTTACTTTTTTAACTCACATGGAATTTTCAAATACCTCTGTTGAAAAAATTTCTTTTGGATGACAGTTCTTTGAAAAAGCGATAAATCACTTCATCTGAAAACTGTAAAGAAATTTAGATTTTGAATTCTTCTTTTGTTGTTTTAATTATATTTTATTCAGTTAATAATAAAATTGAATACAAAACTATATAAGTTAATTAAATTTTTCTTTTTCGTTTCCAGGAGTTTTTTCGTTGTTATTTCTCTCTAAAGAACTGGTGAATTATTACTATAACCCGCTTATTACTTTTTATCACAATACTTATTATGACAATACTTAAAATAAGGCATGACTCTTATTTTTAGCCCTCATAATATATAATTTTTATATAAGAACTGTTAGTTCTTGCTAAAAAATGTTATGAGTGTTAATTTAATTTTTTAATTTTGTTTTATTATCCAGTTAAGAAAAATCAATTCCTGTTCTTTAATTTTGACATCGTGTTACTAACGACAATCTTATCACGTTTTACCCAAAATAAAAATCATCAATTTTCAAAAATATTTAAGTAATATCAAAACTTCATAAAACTAAAATTATTATGAATGTGATATTTGTAAATTTATTTAGACCTCTCTTTTATTTTTGTTATGACTGATTATTCTCCAAGTAATAAGCTTTACCGCTTTTAAAATATATATATAAAATGTGATATTATAATGTTATAAATTATAACTATATGTTAAATATAAATAACGAGATAAATAAATATTATTATTTTAGATATTATTTATACTGAGGCCCCTCTACGCCAAATGGCATAAAGAAAGAGGTAGCGATAGAATTAGATGATATTATTTATGTTATATTAGGTAAATTCCAAACCTGTCGAAAATATTTTAAGATAAATGGGAGGAAATATACAAAAGAGAAATGTGCATTTTATGTTATACTATATTTAACTAAACACTTAAGACAGGCAGACCGTAATATATAAAAGGCGAAGGTAATATGTTCTTTGAGAACTTCTTGAATTGACTCAAATTGAATTTGACATCCCCTTTGATGAACCTTTGACGTCAGGCTTTCCATCACTTTCTAGGTAATGGAAGATGATTTATATTTGGTCGCAATGGGAATCGTCAGTATATCTGCGTCCTTTAGGAGCACAATCCAAGCTCATAAAAGCACAAGTCTGGGGTGTAAAAGTTTTCGTGAGGGGTATAACTAATTAACTAGGGAATGGAGTGGCTCAGTGGTGGAGCACTCAACTGCCATATCGAAAATCCTCGTTCAAATCCCGCTGCTGGCAAGACTTTTATTTAATGTTAGCACCCCGGAGATGGATCATATGGGATCTAGCGCCCTCCTGGGGCTCACCCAGACTTTATAAAATAATAAGGGGTTAAATCCGGCGGTGGACCGTGATCGAGGACAAATCTATGACCTCCCTGCACAACCGTTGTCCATGAAACAGTACAGTCCCTACCATGTACTGAATCACAGACCCGTCCACGGTCTGTCTTAAATAATAAAAGTTAGCCTGTTCTCTCGAAACATATTCATCATTTCCTCTTGTTCTATTAAAATAATCCAATACCGAAAATATTTTATTTTTTACTCGGCCAAAAGTTTGTTTTACGCAGTACAGACCGTATCAAGATAACAAGTTTTGTTTATTATTTATATATCTTTGGTTAATACTATTATTTTTTATTTACGTTAATTCTAAATTTCCACAAAGCATTCTACTTGTAAAAAATATCAGATATGTATGTGTAACAGCGTCTATAAGTTTTTCATATCATATGAGGAGTGTTGTTGCAAAACTCACATTCTCCACTTTTCATAACTTTCGGTAAAACGATTTTAAACCGATTCTGTTATAAATAATGGGGTGTATAAAAAAAAAATGACCGTTTTTTTAACCAAATATTTGTTTTATTATTTCTTTGATGGCGACTAACAGTATCTATCACACACCACGCTCCCTGGCAAGTACGCGACTTGTGGACGGATTTGACTCAAAAGCTTCCTTCAGAATCTCATCAATATCCATTAATGGTCGCCTTCTCCTTCATATTTAATAATTTTACGAGTTCAGCGGCTGTGAAATTTTTTTTCAATCTTAAAATTACGAGAATTTCTTAGGACATTGTCTTCTTTGAAATAAATAACTAAACCGAGGCTTTTCTTGAAGAAGTCGTGTTAGTAAACAAGCTTGGAGACTGCTCTAAAGAGATTATTAATTGCTTGTAAATAATAAATAGCATTTAAATATTTACAGACTTTTGAACTATAGAATTTGATAAAACGGTCATTGTTTTTTTATACACCCCATTATCTCAGGTTCTCCTTATCTCCATATAGGTCCTTAAGTTCTTAGTTCCTTTTCATGCGGAAACAATTTCCTTCCTTGGTTGGACCATACACTCTTCTAAGAATCTTTGTCTCTCATGCATTCAATAATCTCTCTTGTTGTTTGGTTAGAGTCCAAGCCTCCACACCATAGACGACGACAGAACAAAGTATCGTCTTATAAATATATTATATTTTTTCATTAACATGCGAATTCTACCAATTGTTGAGCAATTTCTTAAGGCACTGTTAGTAAATACTTTGTGCTATGTAAAAGAAACAAAAGTGGGTAATAAACATCAAAATAATAGGAAGATAATGGTCCGGGAGGAGGTAAAAAAAATCCTCGTATATAAGCATAACTGTTTATGATAGCTACTAATATGCAACATGAACATCAAAATAACTTTCAATAGAAGAGATTCACTGGACATATTAAAAGTATCTTTCCAAAAAAATTAACGACTTTTACACCCTCAAAAGTACTAGGGTGACCAACAACCGTGCAGAGAGCATCTGGAATAAATGTTTCCACACAATCTGAAAACTCCACTCTACAAAAGATCGAGTAAGCATGGATCTTGCAACGAAAAGATCACCTGTATTCAATATCAGGTTCGTAACATAAGGGACAATCCAGAAAGTTTATTTTTGTTTTCCCAAAGCGGAAAAA
The DNA here is from genome assembly GCA_964056705.1 of Troilus luridus. Classification (NCBI taxonomy): domain Eukaryota; kingdom Metazoa; phylum Arthropoda; class Insecta; order Hemiptera; family Pentatomidae; genus Troilus; species Troilus luridus. The sequence goes on along the minus strand of OZ057413.1, from coordinate 90,557,672 downwards.
CTAATCAGGATCCTTTCATCCCGTTTCTTTATCCGCAGGCAATTTGTTCACCAACTCTTTTCCCTTTATTCTCAGAGCTTTCCACCCCATTCACTCGACTGTTATTACATATAACTTTTTATATTTATTTATAGAATAAACTGGCCGTGGAATGATGTTAGGTGATAAGGCTAGAGACAATATTTTTTATAGCAAGATAGACATAGATACCTCCTTCATTGAAGCTGAAGCTAGTCGATATTATTTAAAAATGTAAAAATAATATTCTTGGAAATAATTATATTAATTATAAAATTGTTTAAAACAGTCACTGTAATGCGGGAAAAAATTTAAATTCATCGTCAAGTTTCTTTTTTTAATAAAAAATATTTTAGAACGGAATGAAATACATGTCGATTCCAAACACCCCCCCCCCCCCAAAAAAAAAAAATCGCCTTCCCCTAAAATACTTATAGTTATTTTTGTGTATATTTGTGCTTATAGTTCCTTACTTATCGATTGTTAATTGTTTTTGTTCACCAAAAATAAATACACCAAACAAAATTTAAGAAACATTTATTTTTTAAAATTAAATAAAAAAGTTCTACAGAATAAACATTTAAATTTTTTCAAATATTGGTTTTCATTTCAATTTAACCTCCTTCAGTAGAGTGTCGGACCCCCTCTACTTTGAATTAATGCTTCACATCGGCGATTCATACTCCTTATTAAGCTCAATATATAATCTTTAGGTAAATTAGCCCATTCCTCTATTAAGGCGGCAGCTAGTTCATCCAAGTTATCTGGACAAGGTGAACGCATGTGAAATTGGTGTTGGAGTTTGTCCCAAACAAATGGATTCATGTTTGGTAAACAAGCAGGCCAGTTCATCCGCGTTATTTCTTGCTCTGCTAAATAACGTTGGATCATCATTGCTTGCTCTATGAGGACGAGCATTATCATCAACAAGAATGAAGTTCTCGCCCGTTTCTTGGGATAAAAAGATGATTACAGGTCTGATGACGTTGCTCAGGTAGGTTTGTGCAGTTACATGTTTATTTCTAAACAGTACAAGCTGAGTTTTTCGAATACTCATTATCCCTCCCCACACCATTAGTGAGCCTCCTTCATAAGAGCGAACTGGTTCAGTTCGCTAAATCGGTTCAGTAAAGTGGTTCAGTGGGCTAAATCGCTGGTTTGTCTTTCGCCAAACTCTAAAACGTCGATCTTGATGATGGAGAACAAATTTCAATTCGTCGGTAAATAAACAATGGTCCCAGTCCTCGTCAGTCCAAGCAACATGTTCACGAGCCCATAGGAGTCATGCTGCATTTTGTTGTCTGGTTAAATTAACCCTCCTCGCCGGTCTTCTTGCCCTCAAACCAACTTCATGTAGGCGGTTTCTAACTGTCTGAGTTGAAATGCGCACTCCCGTTGCTTGTTGAAAAGAGCTTTGCAGCTGCCGAGCTATCAAACCTCGTTGCCTAGTGGTTTGGATTTTGAGATATTGGTCTTGCTGAAGGGTGGTTTTTCGAACTCGGCCTCCTCCATGTGTGTACTGAGCAGTACCTGCCTGGTATCGAGACCACGCTCGTCCAATGACTGTGCGAGAGCACTGAAGTCTACGACCGACATCACGTTGAGAATGACCTAACTCTAAAAGTGCTAATGCCCTCCCAGTTCTTCAACACTAAGTCGTCGTAAAGACAATGTTAAACACAGTCTAGTGAACTGGTTGGAGGAATACTGACGATTAAAGGGAAATAATATTTATAAAACACAAGTGGAAAATAAGCAGCTCAGCTCTAAGTAGTGATACTAAGACTTTCTTTTTGTTTTTATCTCTTTAACGCCGTGAAAGTGCTGATAAAATATTTTTTTTTTTTAAATGGAGGAAAACCTCAAATCAATCAAGTTGGCTAAATTATAAAATATCTTCATTTTCTTAAGTGGTCCACTTCAATTTGTGAACAGTTTATATAGTCAGAATATACTTCATTGTGATGAAGAAACCAACATCAATATTACTAACAGACTCAAACAAATATAGCAACTTGATAGTTCAATATCCTATTTTAATATATAGGCGAGTTCGCAGACCGGCAGGTGGTCCTAGGATTTTTTTAAAGCTTGTAAAAAGTCCATTTTGATGCCGTTTTTCAGAAGGGAGATAATGTGGGGGTGTACGGTTTCAGGTACTCGTTAAAAATCACTATCCTAATTAAATCTGGATAGGCGAACTTTAGAGCTCCCACTGCAGCTTCGTCCGATTAGCCATAGCAGCATCAAGTTGCGTTAAATGAATAAATAACAGTTGCAATTAGTCAGATAAACTATGAATTCATCATAATTTAATATTACCTCCATCCTCTAAAGTACAAGAATGTTGTAACATAATTATAGCGAATGCTTCAAAGCATAACCTCGTTACTATAATTAGTAAAGTTTGCCTCAAGCATTTTATTGTATGGTATCCCTACGACGGTAGGGATGGACCCTATAGTGCTATCCGTCCAATAGCCGCTTCATTACTTCCCTTCGTCTCATCATGGAACTTCCCTTCTCAAGATTACATCATTAAAAAGTTTAAAGGGAGAACTTTTGATTATATAACGCCTCCCTCTTTTAACTGATTAATGGCCCAGAAGTATGGAGGGATATTGAATAGTTGGATTACTTAAATTTGAAAATTGTTTAAGTTTTATTTACATAAACGTCCTTTAACGTCCATTTCTGGCTACTTCTTCTTGTACAACATCTTTTTAGGTGTTGAAGAAGACATTAAAGATGGTGCTACCTGCGGCCCCTTTCTTGGACTTCGTAAACACCTAAAAGAGAAGTGGGTGGGGAAACAAGGTATATTCAAGGGGAAATTCGCTATGGAAATAAACCTGAAGTATCCTCAGATCAAAAATAAAACTCTACTATATTAAAACAAAAATAAAATAAAATTATTTTATTTAATTGTACAACTGTAATATATACATCTAGTACAAGGGCTATATGACTAACTAGATACATGAAAGGACATGTACAGGCACTATCCACTGGCAGCACTCTAATAACATTTCTATAATATAAGGTCCCGAGGGCATCTTCTCTTCAGACGCCTAGGAGAATTGTCCGGGATGGAATTGGATGCAAGGATGGAAACTAGTGGGTTTGGATGGGGCTGGAGTTTATTATGGAATGTTAGGCTTCTCGAACGGACTAAATCGGTAACATATGGAACGTTAAGGTCTTTATGGATGGTTTTATTTGTGACATAATAAGGAGCGTTTAGGATTTTGCGAAGGATTTTGGATTGCAAGGATTGAATACGAGAGGAATTTGATGGTTTGGTGGAGCCCCATAGTTCAATTCCGTAAGTCCATATAGGTCTTATAACAGTCACATAAAAAGTCTTTTGTAATTGATGTGAACCTTTGAGCGTTTGTCTAGTATGTGGTGAAGTAGTCGGAAGCGTCTAGCTGTTTCTTGTCTTTTCAGTCTTGTGTATTATCACAATTTAAAAATAAGATTTATCATCCCATCTGTGTACTGATCGAAACGTTACTATTGAAAAAAAAGAGAAAATGAAAAAAAAAAATCTTTTCATACTCGGTTGGCTCTTTAAACAACTGAACTACCTGCTACACCCCGAATCTAGCCAGACTACAGACAAATATAGATTCCTACCTTCAAGGTTCATCTTCCTTCCGGTCGGATCACGACCCTTCTCACCAGGAATACGTCTTAAGTCAACTCTGACTTATTGGAAGAAAAAACGCTCTTAAAAAGGCAGATTCCCTGCTAGCAATAACATTTACAATTTTGTTCCCGTAATGTGATGTGTCCTTGAGGGCAGATTTGGCTTGTTTCTTCAACTCCCTTGAGAATCCATTACTAATTTCCGGCTACATTTACGGAATTGGGCGTGGGAAATGATTTGTACGTACGTCTAGACCACATATGAGATCCCTTATAATATAATTTATTTTGTCTAAATTACTAGTTCACTTATTTTTCTTTTTAGTTGATTACAATGAAAATTGTTTTAAGACTGTTTTTAAGATTTTTTATTTTCATCTATGTGTTCTACTGGGTGTTTCAGCGTTAAGTAGGCAAACTGACAATTTGAACTAAGGATCTCAAAACAAGAAAAAAATTTCCTACGGAGGTATGTCCGCAAAACCTCTGTTTAGGAAATATTCACACCTCTTATAACACATATCCAGCGCCGCACAGTGGAGTATTTACCATTAAATGATGGCCAAAACTAGAAATACCGAAATTCAATAAATGCTATCAAAATTGGCATTCCTTGCTTGATAACTACTTGCCTATCTGTTCAGCACAATATCGGGACGATAAGCCGCTCTGAGTTATCTTAAACGACAGTTGAACACTAGTTTACGACCACGCGACGATCATTCAGTACCGCTTTTTATGTTCAATATAATTAGTTATATAGTTTTTATGGTTTGATTGGCCAGTGATATATTTTCCTCAGTTGTTTGCGAGGTAAGTAACTAATGCTTTCATGGTTTATTGGAAATCAATATAAACACTTAATTGCATATTTACTGTCGGGTTTTTTGTATAATCAAGAAGTAAAATATTTATTTAAGGTAAAGTTTTGACCATGTTCCGAGTCTATGCGGGATAATTTTTTGATACCATATTATTCTACCATTAACACTTAAATAATCCATGCAGTAAAATCTTCCGCATGTAATTGCCATTTTTTTATAAATGAGTTTAAAAAATCTTATTTTTAATGGGGTTTGAATGAAAAAAGGACAAAACCTCAAACAGCTTTATGTCTTTGAACATTTCCGACCTGTTTACACTCTTAATCTTGTGATCAGTGGCACAAATTTAAAGGTTGGGCAATTTTAGAAGTGCATTGCAGAATTTCAGCAGTACACCAATGATACAACCAAACTTTACGTAGAGTTACATAGGTGGTACCCTAAGACTCCGACTTTCCACAATGTTTGGGTACATGGGGCCACTATAATAAGACACGCTCTTTTACTGATTGGCCAGTTATCAGAAGAGGCCTCCGAGGCCAGGAACAACCTTCCGGTTGTACAGGGAGAAGTACTCTCGGAAATTCAATCGGGAGGTGTGCAATTGTGATGTGCTCAATGGACTGCTTTTGGGTAGCGATCCTTTTCTTAGCTGTTCACGGAAGCGACAAAGAACAAAGAGGAGAGCATTTTCAAGTGAAACACTTGATCTTTTCATGTCAGCCAAACCATCGCCATCGTACAGTACGGGAGTAGGGACAAGATGATGAGCCAGCTGAGGAAGATGATGAATCTGATCGGGTTGATAGTGATGAATCTGATTAAATAGAGGTATTACGTGTACACAAGTGAGTGAGTAATGAGTGCTGTTGTTGATTTATAGTGATTTTTTTTTCAAATTAATCTTTGTGGTTTATGCTCCTGAAACGTTTTTACCTGATCGAACTATTGGATTTAAATTTTTTGTGAGTATAAGCACATTCATTTTTATCGTTTGTTGCTTTACGTGTTTGCTTTAAGAACAAAATATTTTAAAAATAGCTTAGTGTTGAGTATACTAAGTCTTTAAAACCGTGTCAGAATATTTGAAATTTGAAAGATCTTTACTCTAATTGTTTTTAAATTTTAAATTCAAAAAGTGAATTACCATTAATAAAAAATACAAGAAACTTCATTGTAATGAGTTTGTATTTTTACGAGCTCTAACCCAAATATATATTCAGGTAACTTAGTGGTGTTTTTTGAATTTAAAAATAGATCAATAACAACTGTTCAGATGGTTATGTTTGTTATCATTCTTTACCATTGTGGTTGAGAAAGGGAATTAAACTCCGAATATTGCCCTAAATGGTTTTGAATAACTACAGTAGGCTATATAAATATATATAATATACATCCAAATATACATGTACATAAAAAAGGATGTTATAAATAATCCCCCCCCCCCACCTATATTTATAGTCCCCCCACCTAGGACAAATCTGTTCTCTTATATTTTGCGATGTATATGTTACGGTAAAAGTAGATATTGCGGCAAATGTACACATTTTCCGGTAAATGTGCTCATTTGCCTCCTCGTTTGGGTAAGTGCATTCAACTAACATTTACAATTTCAAAGAAGGGAAATGTACATTGAATTCACAATTACCATGTCGTTTTGGTAAACGTGAGCATATAAAATAATATAGTTGTAAAAATGCTGGAATATTATGTAATTCCAAGTGCCACAATAGCAATTCTTGCTCAAATAAATAAAACTTTTTTCATTATGAAATTTCTATATGTTCCTTTATAGTTTTATAAAATTTAACTGTTATAATAAAGAAAAGTATGTTATTATTGTTTGCTTCCCATCGTATCGGTCCTGAAAAACTAGGACGAAAATTGTATTTATGAATATTGGGATCATAACCTACGACATATTATATAATATGTATGTATTATACATATACATATAATTATATTATATGTATTATATAATATCTAAATAAGAATAGCATTATTAATCATAACTTTTTAGTCTCTTTAGCTGTAAAACTCTGTTGAGGCTTAAAAATATCCTTAAATTTATAAACAAGCATAAATAAACTTATTTTACCACTTAAATAACAGGCATCAAAAGATTAATATTTTTGGCCAGGCTTTAAGGGCTAACACTCCACTGTGTTCTGGCACTCCTGCTGTTGAAGTAGCCGACCCTGTCTTATGGGTCAATGATGACACTTTGAACAACATTTAATATGAATGTTAATATTTGAATTAGAACAAATAAAATAATTTTTATTATTCATCTATTCCTAAATAATTCGTAACAATGAAAATCTTTAGTCGCAAATATCTCTTAAATAAAGCATTTGCGGAACATATCGACATAGGACAATGTTTTTCTTAACTTGTGATCTGTATTTCAAATTTTCAGTTTTGCTACTTAATTCTGAACACCGTGTTTATCAACCACATGGTTTTTTATACCATAAAAATCCGAAAAAAGTATTCAATAAATTGGCATCTTTTTCCAATTTATTGAATATATTTGAAAAATTTACAGCCTATACAGTCTCTAACTGCTGATAGGCAACTATTTCACTTTTCTAAATTTTACTAGAGAAACTATAATAGAGGATCTTGTCCTGGACTAGTTTTTCTATTGTTTTTATTAACGTGTAATTCATTGATACATAAAATATATAAAGCTACCCATTTTTCTTGCAAGCTCTTGATTTTTCGATATGAATGGCTTGAATGATGGAGGAATATCAAATAATTGAGGACTTGAATACAGTTGTCAAATAGAATAAAAGAGATTTGGCCTCTTTTATTTTCATTTATAACCTAGCTTTTATAATAACTATGGACATTTGTTGTCTTTAGATGTTGTAATTTCGATTTAAAACATAGTTATTAATAAAGAATAATGTTCATGGATCTTGTATTTGATGTGTACCAGGTTACTTTTACCCTCATAGGAAAAAAAAACATTGAAAGACTAGTTTTTTAAATTATTCGTTATTTCGGTTTTCATTAGTTGTGTAACATGATAGAAACAAAACAGAAAATGAAGACACTTTTGACTATATATTTATATAAAGGACAAATGTTTATGTAAATTATTAGACTACATATTTGCGTATTTCGAAAAAAAAGTCAAATCTTTTTGGCATGTTTCTATGCAAATCCTAATTATTTTTTACTACTCCTAAGAAAATGCGGAATTGCGAAGCATGCATCCGGTAAATATTATTCAGGTAATAGCGTCGCCAAGATTAAGATGGGCTTAGTAACGAACAAATTGCTTAGATGTTGATAGGCGCTGTGTCGACTGGGAAGCGTCTGAGAGGTAGGAGGGAGGATTGCGTTAAGAGTGATCTAGCGGGTTTGGGTTTGAGCGGTGCTCCGTGGACGGAGGTTTGTAAACATAGATTGGTTGTATCGGCATCGAGCCTTAGGCTACACCTACATTGGATCCGATTCGGTGCGACGTGATTCTATCACATACGATGCTGGGGTGTATAGTAAAATATAAATGTATTAAAAATAATTAATAAATAATCTTAATTTTATAAATTTAAAGAACCAAATGTTATAACTCTCGATATATTTCAGTCATTTGGTTTGCTAGCGACGTCTCATCGTATCACACCGGATCCAATGTAGGTGTAGCCCTAGGGCTTGTTAAGCCTTTTATTTATTTACTGATAAGAATGGTATTTTAAGGAAAATATGTTTTTAAGGTTTTCCCAGGAGGAAATGTCACTAATTAGAGTGAAATACAGTTGTAAATTTCAATGAATAAATTATAAAATTATAATTAAGGTGGGGATAGTCCATTAAAAATTCGCATTATTGACTCCAATCCATTTTTTAGTTTTAATCAATTTTCATGATTAAATATATTAAATGATTTTTTTAAGGGTATTCCTTGAAAAGAACGTTTGAATAATAAAAGTACAAATTTCATGGTCATAACTTTCGTAATTTAACCTTCGCCATTTTCGGAATATACGAAGTATTCCTTATAAGATCGTTACTAATTTGTTGAAAATTTGCAATTTGTACAATGGAACTAATTAAAGGTACCTATAGTTTTCCTCCTTTACATAATAATTGATTATATTTTAACTCTATTTAAAGCCAATTGTTATGAAAATGGTACCATAGCTTCTATTCATTTTCTTATTAATATAATCTTTGTATTTTATTCAAAATCGATATTTTATTCCATTTTAACTACAAATATTTGAGAAAAAAAGTATAGTTTTTGACGCTCCTTTTTCAACAAACCCTGACGCTGGAAACATATGTTTTTTATAGTGTACTAACATACTTTGTATTATAATTAGATATTTCATGTTTTAAATGTCAAAATTTTGATCATTTTTATATTCTGGTCATCATCATAGAATATCAATCCAAAAGTAACTTCCATAATTAAAACGAGAGGCAGAAATTGTGAACTATTTATAGTTTATAATTAAAAAATTCATCCTATAAAATTTTAATTAATTGGTTCATGTATATTCTTTTAGACGTAATCAGGCTAAGATATTTGCCCCGAATTTTAAATTTATAAATATATACGTTTCGGCCATATAGCAACCCACAGTTTAAAAAAAAATGAAATAAAATAATATTTCTACTAGTTCAAAATCGGTCATTTTTTAATTTAATAATTACTGTAATGCAGAAGGAAAAAAATTAAACCCATCATTAAATTTCTGACGTGTTTTTGAGTCACAAAACAAAACAAATATGGAGATAAGATATTATCCATATAAGATAAACCATCTTTATATAATATTTTATTTTGTTTCATATTCTGCAAAATGAATGAAAGGTAAAAGTGAAAATTAATTATTTCAATAATATTAAGAGGGATACATTTGCCAGTTAATTCAAATTGTAAATAATTAATTAAAAGTCACATAGTACACTTTAGTATGGAATATGACAATAAATAGACGATTCTTTCAAAGACTTACTAAGAAAGGAAAAAAAACTACTGTTTTTTTTTGGGGGGGGGGGTGTTTTTTAATGCCATCGACATGTATTTAATTCCGTTCATAAATAGTTTTATTTAAAAAAAAACAACTTGACGATGAATCTAATTTTTTTTCTTCTGCATTATAGGAATTGTTTACTATAATAATTACAATTTTACAATAAATATAATTATTTTCAAGAATATTACTTTACACTTTTCAAAAATATCGACTAGCTTCAATGAAGAAGATATCTATTTCTATCGTGCTATAAAAAACGTTGTTCTAGCCTTATCATCAAACATCATTCCACGGCCAGTTTATTCTATAAATAAATATAAAAAGTGATATTTAATAACAGCCGAGTGAATGGGGTGGAAAGCTCTGAGAGTAAAGAGAAAGGAGTTTGCGAATAAATTGCCTGCGGATAAAGAAACGGGATGAAAGGATCCTGATTAGTTTTTCCGCTTTGGGAACCTGATATTGAATACAGGTGATCTTTTCGTTGCAAGATCCATGCTTCCTCGATCTTTTGTAGAGTGGTGTTTTCAGATTGTGTGGAAACATTTATTCCAGATGCTCTCTGCACGGTATGTGGTCACCCTAGTACTTTTGGGTGTGTAAAAGTTGTTAATTTTTTTTGGAAAGATAGTCTTAAAATGTTTAGTGAATCTCTTCTATTGAAAGTTATTTTGATGTTCATGTTGAATAATAGTAGATAGTAGATAGTACTATCTTCAAGTTGAATAACTTATTTTCGAGGATTTTTTTTTTACCTCCACCCGGACAAACTTCTTCCTATTATTTTGATGTTCATTACTAACAAACTTTTGTTTCTTTTGCGAATACTTATCACTTTTCATGTGATTTCACCTACGTAGATCACCTTCAACCGCTAGATTTCGCCACTTATTTGGGAACCCACTTTATAGAGGCTGGGTGAGACCTAGGAGAGATACCGTAGGATCCATCTCCGGCTGCTAACATATTAAACAAAAGTCTTGCCAGCAGTGGGATTTGTAGCCAGGACTTTCAGCGTGGCAACTTTGCGCTCTACCACTGAGCCACTCCGTTCCCACCTATCACCAAAAACATAAAAATATGTCACTTTAATCTAGTTTTTCCCTATGTTTTTATTTGGTTATCCTTTTCCCTAGTGTTCCGTATCCTTTTAACAAAGAGTTCTATAATAATTGAGCTGGGTTTTTTTAAAACCCAAAAAATTTAAAAATCGGTTAATCTTTTAAATAATTTTGGTGATTTCTATTTCATATCAACATTTAAAATATATATTCATTTGAAAAGAAAAGATATGTCCAGGACCGGGACTCGAACCCGGGTCTTCCAGATTTGTAAGACCCGGGTTCGAGTCCCGGTCCTGGACATATCTTTTCTTTTCAAATGAATATATTTAAAAATTAGTAACAACTAAAATAAAATTAATTTTAAAATATATAGTATGAAAAATGCCACTCTTTTTGCTGATTTCTATGTGTTAAAAACATAAAGTTGCCTAAAATTTGTTATTAATTCAAATGCAAACCTATAAGCACTCGATACATGAAAAGTGGACTTATACCACTTTATAAAATAACAGCTCAATTATTGAACAATTAGCAACATTTTAGCTTTTTTGGTATAAATTTTTAAATTATTATCTAAATTTTAATGATTACAACAAAATTCTTTATTTTTTGGATTAATTTTTAATTAAACATTATCGTAAAAATGGTTATGGTATTTTGAATAATATGCATGTAGCAAAATCAGACATAAATATTTTTTTGGGGATGAAATGTAAATATTTATTCCAAGTTTTCTTCCTCCTTCTATTTGTTATTTTACATATAAATTAACAGTTTCTTTCCAATTTTCCGAATTCTTAAGAATAGTGTTATCCAATTGTCGAATCGGATATTCTAATTTTTTATTAAAAAAAAAAAGTTTCGAAACCTGTCAGAAAAGTGATGTGTCTAGTGCTTTTAAGTATTACGCTGAAGCACCACTTCGCAATCAATATCAAGATTTTTTACCTAACGGTCTCACGATTAGTAGTAATAATCGTCTATCAGTCTCTGGTGATGTCAATGAAAATTATTAAAGTTTAATATTAAAATTATTAGTTTAATAATAGAACCTATTTCATTAGTTATATTTTCATAAAATTTTATATTGAAAATATCGTAATATTTGAAAGTTAATTATTTTTGTTGAACCATGTGCGTATGCATTTAGTTTCGTATTCATTAATATGATTAGGAAAAAAGAGAGAATGCAGTAATTTAATTTAATACCCTTCATGGGTTGTAGAGGTACAGCTTTTTTTATTATAACCATGCCTGTGATTTTATGATATTAATTAACGGTTGCTATATAGTTTTATTTCCTTGTAGTTCCTCCGGTTGCTATTTAGTTTTATTTAATGGTATTTTAATATATTTGAATGAATACGTTTAATGAAGCAACCAATATGAATCTTTTGAAACTATACGAATTATGGAATGAAGAGAAAGGGGAAAAGTTATTTTTGGAACAAAGAGGAATTTTGCCCAAAGTAATGCATTGGAAACAAGGCCACACCATGAAATTTTACGAAGGTCGGAACACATACAGATGCAATAAAAGGCAATGCGGTACGTGGCTATGTCATTGCAAGTTACAGTTACATAAGGTAGTATTATCCATTTATTCATGGACAAAGGAATATACGACGGTTAAATTCTGCTCGAAATAATTTGACATGAGCTCCGTTACGATTGCTTATTGGAAAACTTATCTGAGGGAGGTATGCGCATTCAATATTCCAGTTTATTGAAACCCCCAGAGTTATACGATTGACAGTTGAAATTGACGAGTTGTGTTTCTCTCGTCGTAAATATAACGTTGGAGGGTCCTATCCACAGCAATGGGTTTTCAGCGGGATCTGTCGTGAGACGAAAAAGTCTTTTCTATTCAAAGTACCTGAAAGAACAACTCAAAGCCTGGCGGGGTGTATTAGAACGCCAACTAGACCAGGTTCCATCATAATTACGGATCAGTGGAAGTCCTACAATGGAAACGAAAAACAGGTTGAAATGGATTATAGACATTTTACTTTGAATCATTCAAAAAATTTCGTCGCTCCAGTTACTGGTGTTCATACTCAAACAGTCAGTGTAGGCCAAAGCCAAAAGAAGAAATACAAAAGATAATGGCACTCATCGCTCCATGATTGACTCATATTTGTGTTAGTTTATGTGGAGGCAGAGGTACAGAAATGACGTTATTTTTGAGAGGATACTGAAGGACATAGTAGAGTTTTGGCCTCTAGAGGTAAATAATTGAACTAATGGCATCTATATTTATCTTTGAAATTTTGCAAACTATCATTTCAATTGAAAAAATACATATGTTTTTCTAACCCATTAATCACTAGGTTACTGTTACTAGGTAAAATCACTGGCGGGGTAATTGGAAACAAGACTCTTGGCTGTGTAAAAGGCTCTTTAATTTAATAATGTTTTTCTCAAAAAACATATTTCAAAAAAGTGGAGGGGGCAGGAAAGATTTACCTGAATGTGATTGCATTTACTCCTGATTTTATTTTTGCTGCATGCATTAGTGAATCGTGGACTGCTCGGCAATCTGCGTTGTGATGTGTCACCGACGGTAGGTTTACATTCGCAGTCATGCAAGCCGGTAATTAAATTCCTTTTGCAATGCTAATGTCACAGGCTGCAGGCGATACCATGAGATCACCTGCTACCGTGTGGTATTAGAGACAGCTAAAACCCGATTTTTTTATATGGGTACATATTAAACACAACATTTTATGTTCCGGACATGCGCATTCTTAGATTTATTGACATGTTATTTTTCAATAAAAATATGTAAGTTGGTATTTGTTAACTGATTTTATTAATATGAAAATATTTACAATAAATAAATAAAAACATCCCACGAATTCCAAAAATGATTAAAGTTTAAAAAAGTTACAACATTTCTTGTAACTAATTCATTTATTTTCAATCTCGTGTAAGCGCAAGGTGTAAATATTTTTGGGTAACCAAGCATGAGAAAATCAATCAAAGATTCATACCACTAGTTTTAAAATTTCTGTAATACTAATCATTGAGCATCGCATCAGAATCGGTAATATCGTAGAATAGGCTGTTAATGGGCATTTCTATACTAAATGGAAAATCGTTGCCCCAAGGAAATTTTAGATTATAAATTTTAATATTTACTAGTTTTTTGTATGAATAATGACAAAGTATTAGGTATTCTTGACACGCCACGGCTTGTTTAGTAATTTAATAATGTAATATTTATTTGAATCAACCTCAAACACCTCAAAAACAGTCCCCTGGTATGTCCCTTTTCCCAAATTACAAGTCTTGTGACCAATATTATTTTTTTGCTGTCGATACTAAATAAAATGTATTAAAATATTTTAAAAAATAACTGTCAGCATCTTTATAAATCACAATTATATACTTACTATAAAAATTTAATCAAAAAATCTCGACGTGACAAACAGTCCCCTGATAAAATTTGAATCCCGCGCTTAAGTCAAATTTTGTATTGACGCGAAACGTTAACATCGTGAAACGGAGCGCAATCAGTGTGAAGTTTGTTCAGGTGTATAGATGGGCGGGCAGTTGCCATTTTGTTAGTGCCACCACTGAGTCTGCTAGTGAACCACGTGCCTCGGCCGTTAGATAAAACAGTCCCCTGGTTAGCCATTTTTTCCCTACTTTAAGAGTTTTAATTACAAATATCTGTTTAAAAGAATTGATTATTAAGTATGTAGCCACATTTATTTTGTCAATGTGATAAGTTTAGATGATTTTGTTTTATTCAATTTACATGGAAAAATGACAGTCCCCTGGCCGACAGTCCTGTGTCGTTTCATAGCACAGGGGACTGTCTTCTTTAGGTTGTGTCTAGTCTGACATGCCAGATTGCGCATCTATGATCAAAATCATTTACAATATCGTCTCTTTCTTCGGTAGTATCTCAAAATGCCAGCCAAAACAAGAGAAGAAATATTAGAACAAAAACGTATAGCTGAACGTTTAAGTTATCAGCGACTTAACAATGACTCACAAAAAAAGAAGAAATGAAAGAAATAGAAAGACAAGTACCAAAAGAAAAAAGAAAAAGGCACAAGAAAATTAGTTAAGGGTATGAGTCGTTGCGAGCTCTTATTAAGTTTTTTAGGCAGTAAAAAAAACTTAAAAAGAGCATTGTACTGAGTATTTCGCAAAGAAAAAAAACTTGAAAGAAATAACAAATACTTTTATAAGGGAAAATACACCTGATTCAATAGATCCCCCAGTGGAATGTCGGGCACCTTTAAGATCATCAGTCGCAGCAAGAAAGGAAGAGGCAAAAAAAACGTGAGAAGATACTGAATGAAAAAGACCATAAGATTCAGGAATACAAACAGAAATTGGAAAATTATAAAAAGAGGTTACAGCGGTTGAAAAATAAAGTTAGTAATTATAATGAAAATGATGAGACACCTAACACCAGTACTAGCAGCCAACAGCAATACAACAATGGTGATTACGTTTCAGTCAGAACACGGAATATCGTTATGCTGCTGTAATTAATAAAGTAGATGATAATGATGGTGAACTAACAGTCACTTTTATGAAAATTTGTGATGGTAAAGGCCACACGTTCAGAATGGATGAAGATGATATTTTCTGATGTCAGTTTTGACCAAATACTGGAGAAGTTACCACAGATAGATCTTACTCCAAATGGCAGAAGATTAATTTATTATTTTCAAAAATCCGTTTCTGTTTTTGAGAAATAAGTTAATTTTAAGATTTATTCCTGAAGTGCAATGTTAAGGCTGATTTTCTGTAAGCCCTTGTGAAATTAATGCTAATTACTTTAAAAGTACAAATGTTTCAAAATATGTTTCAACTACTTAGAATGTTGATTGTGATAATTAGTTAGCAGAGATTCTATTCCTTTGTTATTATTATTTAATCATTATAAAGACTGACTTTAGTGTCATACGATTTGTATCTTAAAAATACTATTATTCTAAGAAGATGATTTTACCAAGTTGAACACTTAACAAATGTTAAGAAAATTTGTTAATGTTAATAACTTAAGGTAACGAAATAAATGATAAGTGAAATTTCTTTTAATATTCTTGATTTATTTCAAATATAATTATTTAAATATTACTTAAGAACTAGAAACAAAATTTGATTACTTTCATACTGAAATACTTGTTATTATTCATGAAAACATTCCCCTGTGCGTTTACAACAGTCCCCTGTCACGAGTTTGGATAAAATTGTCTATAGCTCAAAAACCAGGACGAAAATAAATGGACTTTTCAAAGAGATATATTTAATATAACATGGTCCTTCATTTTATTAACAAACATTCTCAACATTTAATAAAATTTGGTTAGGGCAGTCTTGTGTGGGCATGTTTCCAAATAGCAGAGAAACACCCTAATACGGTTGAGCTTACAATAATTGCTAATTTTGTAAAAATAAATATTAAATTATTCATCTATTGTAGGATGATATCATTATAAATTAACAACATACACACAACAACACATAAAACTTAATTGATGTGAAAATAATTTAATTAAGGATACTTATTTTACTTACTGTTCGCTTTCTCAGAGCTTAACCTGAGACTGACTCCAGGCAAAGAATTTGACGACACCGTGGAAACTAGAATTGATTCAGGTGATGAATGGATTAAAAGAGTTAGCTTTTGTTATAATTTAAAGTATCTTGCTGTATTTAGAAAAAAATACTACACAAACGAATATATTCATATTTATATTAGCCAAATGTAATGATTTTATCCCAAAATAAATATCATAAATTTTCTTTTTAAATATTTATTTAGTGTCGCGTCGACTGCCAGAAACATTAGAGTCGGCTGTTTAAATAGCGCTTTCTTAAATTAGTCCAATTAATTTTGTAGCCTTAAGTTGGGCGGTTTTGATTTTAAGTTCCCCACTTCCTTTATATGGATAAAATATTTATACTTTCATACCTTGCCAATTTATAAGTAAAAAAATGCATTGCGAAAACAATTAATTTCTATGCTGTGATTATATATCATGAACATAACTATGTAGTTGGTTTTTTGTTCCGAACACTTTGGGTTCAATATTTATTATTTATTCCTTGGCGGCCCCGAGAAATGAATCATGATATTTCCACCCTTAATAGTACGCAGCAATGACCGAATGGTAGCCAGGTAAAAAATGTGGCTTTAAATTCATTGCTGAACTTATTCTTCTACCGAATACCAGTTCCGCTATGACGGGCATCGTCATCAAAAGGCTTGTAAACCATTTTATTTTATTTATTTATTTTTTGAGCGTATTTACCCATTATAAAAAAATGCATGAGAGAAAAAAACAAACCAAGAAATCTGTCTATCGAATATAAGATTTTATCATGATTACAGTATTGATGAAGTAATAGGCATTAAATGATTACTGATTAGTTAAAAACTTAGTTTCTCGAGTTAACCGATTATCAAGTTTATTAACAAACATATTATTATGACCTTGATTATTCTGTGATATTAATTTATTTTGAAAAAATACAAGAAAAATTTAAATAAATAAAAATAAACTACATGTACCACAACATCCCATGAAGGGTCTAGGGGGTAGGGACTCTTCTGTTTCTAATGGATGTGCATGGAGATGAATTGTCTGAGATCACGCTCAACCACTACGTTTTTCGCAAATAGAGATGGTCAGATCAACCCACTTTATAGAGACAGTAAACGGGATGATAGACTACGGCTTGTATTTTTTGAGAAAATAGTGAGCATGTGTAAAATCGATGAATTGAGTTGCACTTATGATTGGGCGATTTTGACGAAAATGTTTTTATATAATCAATGAAGATTAAATGGACGATTTTCAAACCAGTTCATGATTTCTAAATTATTTTATTTTTCGAAAAACTTATCAATGGGGTGTGGAGGAAATTTTAGTGTAAATGTCTATTTTTTTTATTCCAATGAAGCTTATTTCAGACATTTACAACTAAACCATTTAGGTAAAAATGGCTTACATTTTCTCCAGTTTGGAGTATTCCACGAAAAGCCCTAAACGGACCGTACTTGGTGGAGAATAACTTAAGAACTTTGGTTCCAAGTTAAATTTTACCTTTTCAAATCGAAAAAACTGAAAATTCATGAATTTTCTCAGAAACTTTGGAGATCCGACATCGCTTAATATTACAGCTGGCATCGTCCTGCTTGGCAAAATAGCTTGGCCGTCTTTTGAGAGGTCAAACAGCCTTTGTGAAGTTATTTCTATTGTTTCCAGCCTTCAAGTATTCCTTGCCTATTTACATGTCATTTTAATTAATACGTCTCTGCTTCCGATCCTATTTTTAAAATGCTTTTATTAGGTTCGCCGTGTGTATTAACGGAATCTTTAAACTCGATTTTCTGCCACTTCAAAACACAGAATTAAATTGAAACTGTGCAAACTTCTCAAGGACCGGTGACAATGTAGTAATTTAACAGGCTTGTCTCATTTTCCTCACCAGGATCTCAGGGATTAGAAATTTTTTATATTCAAAGACACAGGGCATGGCAGTTTTTTTTCCAAGTACTAAAGCGTACATGGCTTAAATCTTTGAAACCAGTACTGGTAAAATAAACTACTGGCAGATTCATCTGGGGAGTTGAGTATATTTTTCAACGATACAATTTTGTAGCTAGCTGAACTAAAAATTAGAAAATAAAGAATAGATGAAAAACAAGCTTTAATACGGAAGAAAACTAAAAAGATAAAAATATAATTTTCAAAAGACACCCTACTTTTTTTACCATAATTCGATTTTTTTTTTGTTCTTCACTCTATTTTTGTTTTAAACTCATTACAAATTATTTTATACTTTTTAGTTCTGTTTCATATTAAAGTGTGTTTTTTAGTTTTATAAACTATTATTTATTTCAATTTTTTTTCAGATTTTACCTAGCTAAGTATATAATAGCAAAAATTATAATAAAACAAGGTAAATAAGGCAATTATTCATTCAGTAGATTTCTTTTTTATATATACATGTATTATTAATCTATATATAAATTGGTATGTATATTGTTGTATGAGCTGTCATTTTACAAAGTAATATCCATTTTTTATATTGGCAATATCTAAAGGTTTCCTTTTGATTGATAATTAAAAACAACGAGAAAATTTTGCTATCGCTTAGCGTTAAATTCTGTTATAAAAACTTTACAATTTTTAAATTTTATCATGAAATAATAATCATTAAACTCACTTAAAAGAATAAATGATTGTTTTAGATCCATGATGGACTTATACCACTTTTAAAAATAAACAGCTCATAAATAAATGTATAAACAACCAAGGAAATTCAAGATTTTCTCATCAATGTATTATTTTATTAAATAAGTATATGTTACAGCCATTTTCTTACTAAGGTATTGAATCTAATTGTTTATCTACTGAAATACATTAGTTGGTATCTGGGGAAGTCTTCGATTATCGATTGTGTTTCCTAAAGAATTAATCTTCCACGCATCTTTTTTTCTTAATACAATACACAGGTCTTTTATATGTATATTTATCTGTGTATTTTATAAAAATACATAGAAATTAATGTATTAAGTAAACTTCATTTAAGTGTTCAAAAGCACCCTGACAAGCAAGCAAATATAGTAAATTCGTATAATGTTATAAGTTATAAACTATATTTAATAGTCGAGATTTTATTTTTCTATTCAGTTTTATAAACTTTTAAAATATTAACTCCATTGTGTCGTGTGAGTTGAAACGAATTAAAATTTTAATATTGATATTATTTTTTCTTGGAATTCTTTTTATCCGCTATTCAATTAAATTATTATAAGAACTTTGTTTCTCCAATTCGTCCCTAATATGAGAAAGCATTAACATGTATAAATAGATTCAACAAAATTATTTTTCTCACTAGCACAGATTTTTCAATAATTGATATATACTTGGAACAAATAACGTAAGCATTGTCAAAAAATTAAATTGTGGCCAAGAAATTCTGGCAAAGACTTTTCCATGGGTATTGGCATCAGTTCTTATAATGAACTCCGATGTTTAAATTTAAGTAAAATCTACTTTTATTATTAATTAAAAGTATCAGAATGAGAAATAGTCTATATTTTTGCTACTTTTATACAGTGTTGATTTATATACTCGTCTTTAGATTTATTTGTATATAAATATGTTTTGTGTTTGTATATATATAAATAAAGTAATTGAGATTAGGTCAATATTAGTTAGACAGTTTTTATGCGACGTTTCGAGACATAATTGCTCTGATGTTCATGCCCAGACTGGTCTAAGCACAATAATTTACTCTTGTGACATGAATATATATATATATATATATATATATATATATATATATATATATATATATATATATATATATATCCAGAAATATTTATAAACTACTATATTTATAAAAATTTAAGTTATATTTAGCATAAGTTAATTAGTTAGATAAGTATTTTAACTTTCAACTCCTAAATAAAATGTTAACTAGCCTCTCTTTGCTTCCATAAATGTAAGCATAATGAATATTTCTGATAAAGATATAGAAACACGTATGGAGAAAAAGGAAGACACATTTTGACTATAAATTTATTTATTACATTTATATGTACATGGTTTTATCTTCTTATCTTATCTTCCGTATAACTTTCTAATATTAAACTTGTAATTAAATTTAATTTTATGTAAATAAATGAAATTCCTGCTCCTTTTATATCATTATTATTACTTTTTGTTCTTTTTGCTATTTTTTCCAAAAATCCAATTTTTTTTTCCAAATTTCCAATTGAGCACTTTAGTATGGAAAAATGAATGTAATAGTGGGTAATGAGAAGATTTCGGTAATTATTTTGTCAAGAGATAAAAGTTTCAAATAAAATTTCGAAGTATAGAAATACGATATGGCGAGACATAATGATTGACGATAATAGTTGACTTTGTATAGATATGTGGAAGAAAATGGTCCTGGTAGATGTCAATAAATTTCTTCTAAGTAGAGAGAAATTTCTATTAAAGAGCTAACGTTTACAGGTCTTCTTCATCATATATATACAGTTTTATGTTAGATAGTGATGTAAGTAGAGTTAGTTACGGACTTACACCAACACCCCCCTTCCTCTACAGCCCTCTGCAATGATGTGGGTCAAAACGTTGGCTCTTTAATAAACATTTCGCCCTAATTAAGATAAATTTAATGACCTCCGCCCGGACCATTTTCTTCCACTTAAGATATATTTCTTGTCTCGTTCATTTCTTGATGAAGCGATTACCGAAACATAGAAATTGTTTATAAATTTATAAAATGTATATATTATTATTTAACAAATTATACATATTATTTATACATATTATTATTACATAGCATATTATTTTAGAAATTTATAATAAGTCATAAATTTTGACTCAACTCGAAGCAACAACCAGCGGTAGTGATACCTTTTATATTAATAATTGTGTTGGCTAAATGAGGTAATTATTCTTGCAGGAATTATCTCATATTGAGTTGCCGTATACAATATTCAAGCCTTTACAAATGAACTTGATTTATTTTGAAGATATTTAACTAGTTGGTTAATGCAAAGAGAATTTATCAAGAATATATATTTTGAGGTTTTCGTGTAACCACAATAAAAATGATTTTATAGTGTTTAAACTTCGATTAAAATAACATGCTGGCAACATGAAAGTACAATATTTGAGTTTAAATCTAAATTTAAAGGCGCCTGTTATGTTGAGGATAGGTTGAGTGCCAAGGCTCCTCTGTGCTTAGTATACCCAAATAAACTATCTCGTTCGCTTTGTACTGGTATTTGATATCTATTGTCTGCATTTGTATTACATTTGTATGCATGTGTACCTTTTCAACTCCTCTAGGTTATTAAACGTTTTTTTTTTAACCTTTGTTATAATGTCATAATTCTGATTTAAAAGAAGTTTGTCTTATTTATATATGGGATTTATTATTATGAATTATAACATTATAACACATCAGTTCCTATTTGGGCATGGTTTTAAGAAAAATCAGAAAAAAAGAGAAAAGTTTGTCTCATTTTACGTTGATGAGATTGCCGTTCGTCTGTTTCTCTTTTTGTTACGTGACCAGTACCGAACGTGTTCAGAATTTTTTTTAAACCTTGCAAAAATATTCCCCGTTGTTTTATAACAGTAATTCTTGTTTAAGTGCATATAATTATGAATTATCAAAACATTTTTTTTATTTACCTTCGTCATAAATCTTATCCATTCTAATGCAAAATTAAGAATATCAAAAGGTCCTAGAAAGAAACTCACGTCCCAAATCTCAACTGCATTATCATTTTAAGGCTGATCTAAATTGTTAAATCAAGTTTTAGTGGCATTCTTCTGCCTATAAGAAAGCCTATTTTAGCATAAATTGGATATCTTTGTAATATATATCAATAGATAGTTACATTCTTTGTTGGTCTTCCTGTAATTATTTGTTGGAATGTTCATTTGCTATCACATGTTCATCAAATATGTTATCACTTTTAAGAAACTACTCTTTGTGTTAAAGTATAGTTCTGATTTATTATTCTTTCAACAATAATAATATGTGTGTCGAAAACTCATGAGTCTATACAGCAGGTGGCAAATGGATGCGAAGCACTGGCTGGGACGGACTACAGGATCAGGCACCACAATGCGGCGAAAATATATCACCAAAGTATATGCAGGCTATTAGGACTGTAGGGCGGAGATGAGGACCCTTACTATCGATATCAGCCGGAAAAACTTTTAGAAAATAATGAAATAAACATTCACTGGGATGAACAAATAATCACGGACTACAGGCTAATACATAACCGTCCGGATATTTTGTTCATACATAAAGCGAATAAAATTGGTGGAATCATAGAAGTAGCAGTCCCATGTGATTCATACTTAATGAACACCAGAGCCGAAAAAAATAGGAAATACCAAGAACTTTCTTTCGAGTTAAAATCACTTTATCATTTAGAGAAAGTGCTGATAACTCCAATAGTAATTTCCTCGAATGGTCTGATATTATATATTGATATTAAAAAAGCACAAGGGAGAATACAGAAGACCTTGACCTCCATTTTGAAAAATCAAAATTGGCACAAAAGGCAGTTCTGCTGGACACCTGCAGAATTGTTAGAAAATTCTTAAATCAGTAAAACATTTACACTTCCCTTGAATTTTGAATTCCGGGATGTGAATTTGGTGCCAGAGAAATCTGTGAGAAAAATAAATATGTGTGTAATAAATAATTTATGCGTTTACTAAGGAGCTGAAAATTATTATTTCTTTTATAACTGCTCAATTAAGTGATAAAAACTTATTTCTTGTAATATTTCAAATAATTATTACTACTTGTTTTTTTTTAAAAACCATTGCTGAATGGATATTTAGCAAAAATGAATGTATTGAAACAAGTAGCATAATGAAACTAATTAGGTTAAAACAATTGTCCTTTGAAACTTTACACAATAAAAACCTTTATCCAGTCATGTATGTTTTTAATAAAAACGTTTCGACATCAATGTCATTTTCAATAATCCATATAAACAATTTTTGTATCCTTACATCTTTGTTAATAGCTTGAAAAAGTTACAAGTCATAAATATATTTTTTTTCTTTATTGTCATTGTTACTGTTTAAATGTTTTACTTAGGGGTCAATTATCCTCCATTGTCCTTTTGTTTAATAGTTTAAACTTCAAAGTATGTTTGTGTAAAATTACCTTCTTACCGATATGAGGTCTTTAGAATGAAAAATATTTTTCTATTAAAACTGGCAGTATGATCAATTATGCTGTCCTTTTAAAGGCAATTTTTTACTTCTTTCCACAGTTAAAATACTTAACTTCAATAGTGTTAAGACCATATGAAGTAGTAACCTTATAAGGTATCATTAGTTTTAATCATAAAAAATTAAATCATTTTTTCTTAAAAGAAAGAACATTATCTTTTCTTATTTTTCACATTTTTATTTAATATAATAATTTAAACGTTTATTTCGTAATTGTTTAGGATAATTTAATTTAAAAGGTAATTTTATTTTGTTTAGATATAAGTGTAATATTTGTAGTAAGTGTGAAAACATATGTTATAAAAGTGAAGAGAGAAAAACAAAAGAGAGTCGATCGGCTTTTGTTCGCTCCGGCTAGACCGAGCCAGTCAGTGTTGACGCGAGCCCTTAGCCGTGCACATCGTATGCTCTAGAGGAGCCCAAAGTTGTTTTTGTGAATTTGAAGACAGTGTTGCCACGAGCCTCTTGACGTGCACATCGTATGCTCTATAGGAGCCCAAAATTGTTTTGTGTTAATTTGAAGAAGATACTAATTTGCTGCCCACCTGCAGGTGTAATTAGTTTAAACTTCGTCATAGATTTGACCAATTCGAATTGACCCAGTCGATCATCTCAACCTCTATTGTTTCACCATCTTCGCTCGCCCTGCCGACGAAAATCCTCTGTCGTCTCAACATCCAGCTCGCCCTGCCGAGAATCTACCATCTACTGAAAACTACTTCGACAGACAGATAACAGTTTTCATTATTATATCATTGCAATCAGAAAACCGCATAAAATTCATTATTTTGTAATAGATTTTATTTTAATTTATTAGAGTTAAATTTATCATCGTAAGATTAAATAATATTTGTTTTCTTTTTGTTATTAATTGATTTTTTGTGATATTTTTGTGAATTTTAAGACAGTGCTGACGCGAGCCCTTAGCCGTGCACATCGTATGCTCTTTAGGAGCCCAAAGTTATTTTTGTGAATTTGAAGACAGTGTTGACGCGAGCCCTTAGCCGTGCACATCCTATGCTCTTTAGGAGCCCTAAGTTGTTTTTGTGTGAATTTGAAGAAGATACTAATTTGCTGCCCATCCAGCTCGCCCTGCCGAGAATCTGCCATCTACTGAAAACTACTTCGACAGACAGATAAGAGTTTTCATTATTATATCATTGCAATCAGAAAACCGCATAAAATTCATTATTTTGTAATAGATTTTATTTTAATTTATTAGAGTTAAATTTATCATCGTAAGATTAAATAATATTTGTTTTCTTTTTGTTATTAATTGATTTTTGACAATTTAGTTAGTATTAATAACTTCATTTTCTCATTATAAAAGCGTTTAAATTGTTCATTTAATTTAATTAATTGTTTTTCATTATCAAAAGTATTAGTTATTTAATTTATGAAAATTGATTTATGTTATTAGTTTAATAAAAGGTTACATTCAAAATGACATGCGATCTGGTATAATTGAATCAGAAATTTATTTTCCTTATCCTTTTCGGAGCTCTCATCGAAAGGTCCAATAACTATTTCGAGGTTGCTCAAACAAATAGTAGTCACTTCTTTAATTTGGAAGCGAAAAAAAAATTAAAACATTTAAAGTTCTATTCAACAAACTAGGAAACTAGTTCTAAAGTTATTAGGTATTTTCTAAACTTTTAAATCACAAAAAGTCACGAAGATTAGCTTCTTACTTACTGTCTGTGTCTGAACCAAGTTTACGTTTCAGAAAGGAATATATTTGATATTTTGAATAATTTACTGGCGGTTAGTTATTTTAAATATTGAAGCGTATATTTGGTATAGCCATGTTTAGGCAAAAAACACTCTGAGGTAAAATGAAGTTGACCACATTTACTTTCTTATCGACGATTTGCTCATGAATGGTCTCATGCGATGGAATCATTGTTTTGAAACTTAATGCTCCTTCAAAAGAACAACGGTATTTTTGAGTTAAGCTTTCAGTAGAAATTATATCTGTTAAAGGGTTTTAATGCAGGTACGAGATATATGACGTATATGATTTTCCATTTACATCATGTTTTTTTAATAAGTCATATTTTGAGTTGTATTATGTTTGAACTTGACGTATGGCAATAGCGACATAAGTTGGGGGCGACCTGTGGTCTAGGGGTTAGCATAAGAAACTACTAAACCCAAGATCGCGGGTTGATAGCAAGGCAGGTGGCCCTAGGATTTTTTAAAGAGAGGACTTTAAAAAATCCTTGGTTATGCCGTCCTTCGGAATGGACGTTAAACGAGGCCCCTAATCCTTTACGGTGTCAGGTATTTGTTAAAAATCCCTATTTAGATTAAAATAGGCAAAATGTAGAGCTACCATTGTACCATCGTCCGATTAGCCATATCAAACAAACAATAGTGACATGAGTTAAAATAAAAATAGTTTCAAGCTTTTTAAAACTTTCTAACTGTTAATAAAATAATTTGCATGCCAACATTACAATTGAATTGCTTTGCATTATCAAACCCAAATTTTTATTTTTTTAACTAACATGGAACTTTCAAATACCTCTATTGAAAAAACAATTTTTTTTTAGTTATGCCATTGTTCTTTTTAAGGGGCGATATTTATCTTTACTATGAAGAAAATGCAGTATTTGTTATATGACAAAAAATATTTCCTTTTTTGTATTGCTCTTATGTTAAGAAATAAATTAATACTACCTTTTAACACCAGGCTGTACAGCCTTATTTTAAAGGAACATTTTCTATATTAAAAGATTATTGGTTGGAGTTTTTACTAAAAATTATTAATTTTTCAATTTCCTGTTCTTTTTTCACTAGTATCGACTATGAACAGGCTTATAAGGTATTACATAAATACATTGAAACAAGTAGCATAATGAAACTAATTAGGTTTATGCAATTTTACTTTTAATTGTGCCTTGAACAGAAGTTAATAGACGTCAGATTTATTTCATGAGTGAACTATTTCTTAAAATGTATTTATAATTAAAGTCGTAGGTTTTGGAGCAGTATTGATCAACTACAATTTTTTTTAATGAAGATCATTATCATTGCTTTCTGTACTTGTTATTGAGCGGAATTTGTGCACAATTAGCTTCTTACCGACCATATAAAGTCTTCAGAATTAATTTGTTTTGGATGAAACTAAATTTGATATTTTTTCCAATAGGAAGTTTTTTAAATGACTATTTTTATGAAAAATGTTTATAAAGTGGACGGTAGATTTATTTAATATTTGTTTTTGTTGTAAACATTGACCGAGCGGTGAGGTCCTCTTTCAACTTGACCAGTTAGTATATATTGTTTGTAATGTGTTTTCGACTGAACGCGTCACTCGGGTTTGTGCAAATATGGCTGTAGTGTTCTCAAATATTTCTGATAAATAACAAACGTATAGGGATTTTTATTTTTATAATGATGTTCCGAAATGGCTGCCCTGTGTGTATCTGGCTTTTTGTTTCGCAATTAGGATCAAATACGTCTTTATATTTTCTGCAAATTTGGAAAAACATGTTCTATGGCTTCAAGATCGATGTAAGAAACATTGTATACATCTAGATAGAAGGCTACATAATACAAACCATGAAGTGCTTAAAACGTGACAAAATAATTAAACAAAAATAAATAAAAAGTGCGAATCCTTACAAGATATTAAGAAATTAAGGAGAATAAACAAATTAATAACAACTGTTAAATGCATGGGCTAGCATGTAAATCATTTCTAGTGATAATTAATAAATAAATGCATGCAATATTTTTTTAGATTACGTATATTTTCTTAAAAAACAAAACTAGAACGAATAAGTAACAAAATAAATCATTCAGTACATCGAATTTTAAGCAAATGACTAACCTGCTGAGGGTGAATCTTTTTTAGAACCCAGGAGATGTTGGAAAAGCACGGATTTTAATGAGGATAGTGAAAGAACATGATGGATGATTGGAGGGATTGAGTTCTTCACTTTTGTAGATACATTTTTGTGTCACAAAGGTGGAGATTTCTTTCCTCAGGTGCCCCCTGAATAAGATGCACCTGAAATCCAGAACAATCGTCTTAAATGTTTGTTAAATCTATAGCTTTGACTAGTCTGATGGTTGTATTTATACAAATCTTTCATAAAATGAACATCTGTGACAACCATTTTCCATAGATTAAAATGATACTAACATGTTTTCTATTTGATAGGGTGTTGAACATCAACTTTATGTTCAATAATGTCAGAAAGATATGTTTAAATTACTCGCATTACCTATATCACAGTCTGGCCAGAGACACCGTCCTGTACACATCGTATTATCTCCTAATTTCTTCTGCTCTTTGTTCCGTGTTTTTGTAGTGTTGTTTTTAGTTTTGTCTCTTTTCTTCTCTCTATATATTTATCGGTTATTATTTATTATTTATTATACTATAAACTTATTCAAAAAAAGCAGAGAGAACATTTTCATTCGATAAATTAAGCTAAGTTCGACGACCTTGAAGACAGTGAAGCATTCGGTCCTAATACCAACAGCATTAGGCATTATCCCGGACTTACAAACAATTGTGAGTTATTTATTTACTTACGTAATTACTTTTTCTCTTTCTTATTCATTATGGTTCACTGCACTATTTGCAACGGCGTTATTACCCGAGATGACAAAATCAATATAAGTTGCTCTAAATGCAATCTCATATTTCACGGGCGATGCATTAACCTCACTGATAAAGATTTAGAGGCCCTTAAATCTGTCAAAAAAAATCTGTGGTTATGTTCTCAATGTGACCAGGCGAAAAAGAATACGGCGACGGGAGAAAAACTTAAAGCTGAACTCTCATTATCAGATGTTCTAACGGCCGTGAAACAAATTGACACCAGTATTAAAGATGAAATTAAAAATATCAAAACAGCCATTGATAAACAAGGGGACCTCACCTTTGAGTTTAGTGATAAACTAACCACAATAGAAAAACATCTAGAGGGCCAATCAAAATTCATAGAAGAGATATTGGCGGAAAATAAAGCTCTAAAGGCCCGGGTAGGAGATCTCGAAGTGCGGGTAAACAAAAGTGAGCAGGGCCTGTTATCTAACTCCCTGGAGATCCGGGGGATCCCAGTCCGAGCCGGTGAGACCCCTTCCGGCCTATTAACTAGTATCGGTGCGGGCCTAGGCATAAAGTTAAATCTAGAGGACCTGGACACAGTGCAACGACGGAGATCAAGAAATGATGACCCGCGACCTCCACCTATCATAGCACGCTTCGTGAGGAAATCAGTGAGGGATGACTTGATTCATAAAAGAAAAGTCAAAAGAGATTTCTCTACGCGAGATTTAGGTTGGCAGGAAAATGACTGCCACCGTATCTATCTGAGCGAGGAGATGACAAAAGCTAACAAGCACCTCTACTGGTTAGCCCGTCAGAAGAAGGCAGCGGGAAAGATAAAGTATGTGTGGTTCTCTGGGGGCAGAGTGCGCTGTAGAAAAGAAGATGGTCACCAGGTGGTCTTCATAGATCAGGCCCAAGATCTAGACGTCTTCGGGTGACTACTAAAGTTTTGTTTCCCCGCTAGCTCTATGACAACCTATGGCGCTCACCACGGAATTTTGGATTTTGCCCACGCCCTCTCTATACAGTTAATTTCTTTTTATTGGTCCATATTTTTAGTTCTTAGGATCTTATGTTCTATATTTTTAAGTTTGTTCATGTTCAAGCAGCTATATATATTCTATTACTTTACTTCTCTCATTATTAATTCATTATTTTCTCTTTTTACATATTTTAACAGTATTATCATTTCTATACTATTAATATTCTTATATGTTTTTTGTTTTATCTTGCATGTCTTCAACTATCTGGAACATTTCATAGCTTTTTACCTAATCTACCTGCTAAAATTAATTGCACACAGCATCTTCTCCTCTTATACTGGGACCTTCTCTCCTACCTCACCATCATGACCAGTATCCTGACATCCTGTCACGTCAACACCCAATCCTTACCTGCCCATTTTGACGAATTCCTTCAATATTTTACCCAAAACTTTTATCATACCATTGGAATTTCCGAAACATGGCTAAAACCCCACATCCCCTCCTCTGCAATATCCTTACCAGACTATTCATTCCTCCGCCACGACCGGGTAGACCGGACTGGTGGAGGAGTAGGTCTTTACGTACACAACTCCCTAAAATCACGTATCCTTGATTCCTCACCCGCAACCGGTTATCCTCACACAGAATTCCTTCTGGTTGAAATCTCTTTTAACCCAAACCCTCTCCTGTATGTCGTAGTATATCGCCCTCCTTTGGCCCCTCTTGATTCAATTTTTGAATCTACCCTTTACGACTACATTCCTCTCTATAACCATATCATTATCTCCGGTGATTTTAACGCCAATCTCCTAGTCCAATCCTACGATCAACTATACCTGGAAAATCTCTTTTACTCTCTACACCTTTCCATTGTCCCATTTTCTCCCACCCATCACACCTTTCAATCCGACACCTGGTTAGACCTGTTTGTCATTGATTCACGGCAGAACCTCCTTTCTTCCTCTCAATTACCCGTTCCATTTCTGTCCTCTCATGATCTCATCCATATTTCATACAATATCCAAACTCCTGTTATACTACCTAAAACCGTAACCTTTCGCAACTTAGATGCTCTCACCCCAGAGAACATCTCACCCTCTCTTGAAGCCTTGGATTGGAGAGAGATTTATTCTTGTGCCTCTATTGATTCGATGGTTGACATACTTACTTCCAATCTCAAATATATCCTTGACACCCATGCCCCACTGAAAACCTCAACCTTCCGTCACCAGCCTGCTCCCTGGTTGTGTCAAAAAATTAAAGATCTTCAAAGGAAGCGTGATGCGGCCCGAAGACGCTTTAGACGGACAAGGTTAACTGACGACTATCAAGTGTTTAGGGCTCTCCGCAATCTGACACAGTCGGCAATCAGGCAGGCAAAAACCAAATACTTCCACGAAGCCCTTTCATCTGCTCCCGATTCTAAATCCAAATGGCATCTCCTTCGAAAGCTTTCTCTTCTTAATTCATCTTGTTCTAGGCCCTTTCCAGCCTCTCCCAATGAAATAAACTCATATTTTTTGTCCACCTCAGTTAATACTTCTAAATCATCCTCTCCCGTATTTTCCCTACCACCATCTTTCAACCCGGACAACTTTTACTTCGCTGACATTTCACCCAACGACATTATTTCCTCTGTTCTGAAATCCCACTCCAACTCCACTGGCTTCGATGGGATTCCTGTCAAACTGCTAAAATCCTGCCTTATCGATATTATACCTGTCCTACTCTTTATATACAATTTTTCACTGCAAAACGGAGTATTCCCAGCCTCCTGGAAAAAAGCCATAGTCCATCCTATTAATAAATCCTCTAACCCTGTCTCACTCAAAGACTACCGCCCAATCTCAATCCTCTCCAACCTGTCCAAGCCTCTAGAAAGAATAGTCCTATCACAAATGTCAAATTTCCTCGAACAGTCCAACCTCCTTGACCCACTTCAATCTGGTTTCCGTCCCGGTTTCTCCACACAATCGGCACTTACCAAAATCACCAATAACATACATACCGCTATGGACGACAAAAAACTAACTGTGCTTGTCCTTCGTGATTTTACTAAAGCTTTTGATTCCTTGGACCATTCTATCCTTTTTAGCAAACTCAAATCAATGTCCTTTTCTAACAGTTCCATCCGATGGTTCCAATCCTTCCTCTCTGATAGATCTCAAGCAGTTTCTATACCTAATCATCCCCTTTCCTCTTTCCTCACTCTTTCCTCAGGCGTGGCTCAGGGCTCAAGTATCTCTCCTCTTCTTTTCAACTGCTATATCAATGATCTCCCTAAATCTGTTCACCACTGTTCTCATCATCTATATGCTGACGATTTCCAAATATATCTGTCCTTTCCCCCTTCCGAGCTATTTTTTGCGTTCGCTAGTATTCAGGAAGACCTGGATAGGATCTGTGCCTGGGCAAAGCTGAACAAACTGGAATTGAACGCATTGAAAACTCAGGCCATTGTTTTAGGTCCCAATTCCCTCCTTACATCCATCCACACCCTCCCAACATTACTCCTAAACGATACTCCTATCACGATTACCTCCTCGGTGAAAAACCTAGGCATCACCATCGATCAAAACCTTTCCTGGAAATCCCACATCGCCCAAATATCCCGACGGACAATTAGTTCCCTGAAGTTGTTCCATCGTTCTCGTCATCTCCTTACACAATCTTCCCGTATGCTTCTCGTATCTTCTCTCATCTTCCCCCACTTTGACTATTGTAGCGTGGTATATGGAGGCCTCTCTAAAATGCTTGAAGACAGATTAAAGAGAATAATGAATTGCTCTCTAAGATTTGTGCTTGGTACTCCGAAGCGATCGCGCGTCTCCCACCTCTATGATGGGTTAAAGTGGCTCTTCCCTCCCTTCCGAAGACAATATTTCCTCTGTTCATTCTTATACCAATCCATTCACTCTCAACACCCTTCATATATCTACAGTCTCCTCCAATTCAAATCATCAGTGCAACACCATAAAACAAGATCCCGCCCTTCTGATCTCTATATACGTTCACACAGAACTAAAGCATTCGAACGTTCCTTTCTCGCCCGCTCCACCACAATGTGGAACTCAATCCCTCCTAATATCCGTCATACTCCCTCTCTATCATTATTCAAATCCTTACTGTATCAACATCTATTAGCTTCCCAAAAGGATAGTCTCTAGGTAGGTTAGTCATTTGCTTAGAATTCAATGTATATAATAACTCATTGTGTTATCTAATTCTTTTAATTCTGCTCTTTGAAAAGCTGTACATCATGTAAACAAATTATTGAATGCTAGCTCATGCATTCAATTTCAAAAGCTATGGATTTATCTATTCTCTGTAATTGCTTAATATCCTGTCAAGATCTGTACTATTTATTTACTTACTAGTATTTTTGTTTATATATTTCTTTTTAAATTGTTTTCTGTCATGTTTTCACGCTTAATGATTTGTAACATTTAGCCTTCTGGCCAGATAAATATTATGTTTTTATTCCTGTTCATATCTGTTATTCTAAAGGGACTTTGTCCCAGAATAAAGTTACTTTTCTATTCTATTCTATTCTATTCTATTCTATCTGGAAAATATTACCTATTTTTTTCCATCGTTTCTTACAGACCCTTTTTTGTTAGTGAACATGATTCTGTTCATCAATTGCCTCTATATCGATATGTCCACTTGTTGATCAATCTCTTCTCACTCCATTAATCACTACGTTTCTTACCTTCATTCAATATACTTTTATCAGTACCCATATTTTTACTTTGCACACAACATTATTTATTTGCAATCTTTTGTTTCTGATTAAGGTTGTTATATTTTATAAAGAAGCCAAATAACTTATACTTATTACCTTATACTTTTCTCTAACCATAATGTTTTTGTGTTTGATTTATAATTCTATACATCGTTAAATTATTAGTTGTGAATTGTTTTAATTGAGTTCGAGAGAGAAAAACAGAGAAGATCGACGAAGTTGGTGACGTTTGGCCACAGCACAGATAAGATTACTAATTTAATTTATTTTCTATATTTCATTTTAACTAAATTCCTTTTTAATACTAACTCATTAGTTAAATCTTATTGTATAGTACATTTTTGTTAATTGTTTGTTTAAATTTAATCATTTAATAGACTTTAGTATTACACAGACAGTCCACAATGTCAGCCACTAGTGATGGCCGAGAGTTTATTCTCCTGACAAACCCAAAAAGAATATCGATAATTCAAAAAATGAATTGGCACAAAATTTACCTATAGAAGTAGAAATGAAATCACTCGAGAATGTAAGTAATAAAGCAGATAAACTCGCGATAAAAAATAAAACAGATGTTGCCAATATTGGCCAAAACACCTTACCTGGTTTATATGAAGCTATATGGGCAAATGAAGCTAACGAACCACCTCTTAAATTCAGAAGACAGCAATTAACAAACAGAATTATTTTTAAAACCTTTGCAAGTAATCAGAAATCCTACAATAAAGTAGTAAATCTTAGTGTTCTCATCCTAAATAAGCCATACTGGCAGAAAAAGAAGTACACTCCTATAGTATATAATAGTTTTATTAAATACCATCAATCACTGTGTGAAGTATATTCAAATAAAAATCTTCCTACATATGAGCTACAATATGAAATGCTTTTGCAAAAATTTAATATAAAATTAGAAGTAGGTAAAAATTCATTGCACCATTCAATGCTAGCCCATACTATAAAAGCCTTGCTTGCTGACAAGTGGCCTCACCATGTTTATATCTATACCGATGGTTCAAGAATCAAAGATGAATCGGGTTGTGCGATTTATATTCCTAAGTACTATCACTTCTCTCTGTATAAATTGCCTTCTGGTTTTTCATCACATACAGCCGAATTATATGCCATCTCAGAAGCGGTCAAATACATCAATCAATCCATAGATCAAAATTTTGTTATTTTAGCTGATAGCAAGAGTGCATTATTATCACTTAATAATATTGTTAATAAAAGTATCAATAATGTCCAAAAGGAAATAATAGAATATCATTATCTGGCAACTAAAGCGAAAAAACAAATTATATTTTTGTGGATTAAAGGACATGTGGGGATCCCAGATAACGAAACAGTGGACAAAATGGCTAAATTAGCAGTTACAACTGGCCAACAAGTAAACACTAAAATACCGTATACAGATTGTGATAAAATCATTAAATTGGATGAGTAGGAAAGTTGGCAGAGACGATATCGGGACAACTCCACCGGGCAGTTCTATAAATCGATATTTCCTAAAATTTTTAGAAAACCGGGGTTCACAAATATAAACATAGGAAAAGATGCAATAAAAACTTACATTATGCTGAGAACAAATCATGGAATTCGCAACAATTATTTATGTAAGATAGGCCTAAAACAAAGTCCTAAATGTGAAAAGTGTAATCATAACGAGACCCTTAAGCATATTATTCTTGAATGTCCAGCGTACATTCAACAAAGAGTAATAATGCTCAAGAATTTAAATTTGAAAACAAATTTTGTTTACGATGAAATATTAAAATTATCTGACCTTAAACAAATTTGTGACCATGAATATTTGAAAACAATTAATAAAAATATATAATACATTTATTTTTATAATTTGTTATACATTTCTGAGTTTTTGTATTATGTATGTGAGTGTGTGTGTATGTAATATGCACATGTGTGGTGCAAAAATTTATATAATAACAAATACACTGAAAATAATAAGTTAAAGCAGTACCAATAAAGTAATTGGGCTTACTGAGAATATAACTTTCATATAATTCAGATGTGGCTGTATGGAATATACCAATGCCACCCCTATTGGCGAAAAAGGGGGGGGGAATACGTTATGGCCAACTTTTAATAAATTTTTTATCTGTTAATGATATGTTTTATTCTAGTTTTTCTTTGATTTGGTTTTCTGAATTTTTCCGTTTTGTGCAGGGATCTGGAAATCCCCATCATTTCAATTACCCTTGCGTTACATTAATAAAAAAAAGTGTTATTTATGTAAAGCTGACTTTTCATTAATAATTGATGTGTCCTTCAATTGAGATCGGCGACAATCCTTTCATATTCCTCAATTTGATGTGATTTTTCTTCAGAGTTATGTGAGTCTAACCCAGTCCAGTCTCTGCTATTCTTCAACCTAATAATTTCCTTACATTCCTAAATGATCTGAAGAATAATATTTTTTATTCCTCATATGATGGCCGTGATAAGCTGTTTTTTTTTTTATTGTTTGTGTTATTTGTTCAAAAAACTGTATATATCCTTTTCAATGCGATTCCTGGTTTTTTATTTCCGGTTTTAAGTCGTTGATTTGCACTTGGAGACTCTTGTTATTGTAGTTATATATCATTTATCATTATACCATTATATCATATACCATATACCATTATACCATTATATCATATAACATATATCATTATACCATTGTATCCTTTAACTAACTTGGATTACGAATTATCAGCATAGCTTTTGTTGTCCCTTTATTTATGTTGAGGCCCATCGATTAATCTCTTATGTATATTTTATTAATTAGTCTTGCAGAGCTTCAGAGCTGTCGAAAATCAAAACAGAGTTACTGGCATATCTTCTTCCCATGGCTCTACAGCCCTTGCAGGGCCCTGGCCTCCGCAACAACGCCTCTCCAGTCCTCCCTGTCAGCAGCTCGACCTCTCCACTGTCTGATCCCCATCCTCTGCAGATCGTTCTCTACATTATCCAACCATCGCAGCCTGGGCCTTCCTCTTCTTCTTTTGCCTCCTGGTTTGCCATATAATAGCTTCTTTGGGTACCTATCTTCTCCCATTCTTTCTACGT
This sequence comes from Troilus luridus, assembly GCA_964056705.1. NCBI lineage: Eukaryota > Metazoa > Arthropoda > Insecta > Hemiptera > Pentatomidae > Troilus > Troilus luridus. Next base: position 90,521,981 of record OZ057413.1, on the reverse strand, counting down.
GCCCAAGCCATCTTATACGTGTAGATTTAATAAAGGTGACTAGGTCTGGTGCATTGTATAGGTCCTGAAGCTCTCTATTATTTCTAGACCTCCATTGGCCTTCATTACATACTGGCCCAAATATCTGCCGAAGCACCTTCCTCTCCCAGATCTGCAGCATCTTTTCGCATTCCTGTGTCAGGACCCACGTTTCACAAGCGTATGTAACAATCGGTCTTAGGATTGTTTTATAAATCAATAATTTTGCCCTCCGTGACAAGTTTCGAAATCTTAATGCTTTTCGCAGTGCAAAGAGACATCTGTTCCCAGCTGAATTTCATGCTTTAATTTCTGCAGTGATGTCATTCTTTCTTGTCACTAAAGCCCCCAGATATTTGAAGCTGTCCACTTTCTTAAATGTGTGGTGGAGCAGTTGCACATGACTCAGCTCTTCCTGCCCATAATTTTTTGTGGAAATCATATATTGGGTTTTTCCTTATTTATCACCAGACCCAATTTTTTCCCAGCTTCTTCAAATTCCTGCAAAGCTCCTGAAAGCGCCGCTTTTGACCTTGCTGATATCACTACGTCATCAGCATACGCTAGGTGTTGGGTCATCCTATTACATATCGTTCCTCCTGGGTTGGTCCTGATTGATCTCGCAGCTTGTTCGTGTGCTATGTTAAATAATACATGTGAGAGGGGATCTCCCTGGCGCAGACCATTCTCAACCTCAAAATCTTCTGATATCATATTTTGAATCTTCACCCTACACCTGGTGTTTTCCAAGGTCATCGCACTCAATCCGACTAGCTTTTCCGGGACCCCTAGAGTTTTCATTACTTTAAGCAGTTCATTCCTGTCAAGGCTATCGTAGGCCTGGCAGAAATCTATGAAGAGGTGGTGGAGGTCAACATTGTACTCATATACTTTCTCTAGCATCTGCCGTATGGAGAAGATATGATCCGTTACTGGCATATATAAAAGTTATTTACCGACCTGTTATTGTTTTAAATATGGAGTTTTTTCTCTCGATGGACCACTGAAAAGAACTGCTTAAAAGTCATTGTCTTTTTTTGATGATTTTTTCCTCAGGATTTAAAAAGCCACAGGTGACTCAAAAATAAAGGAGGCCTCTTATTTGCCAGGTTTGATCCGGAGGCCTCTCTAACAACAAAAACTTTGTTGAAATTTAAGATTTCATTGTCATTTAACATCACTATGTCATCATATTATACTCTATCTCCATTCTCATACCATATTGTTACTTATATTTCTATACGTTCCTTGTATATTTACGTCATATTTTATATTTATACCACTTCATTCTATATGTATACATTTTTAAACTCCCCTTACTTATATTTTCTACTTTCCATGTTCAGTTTATTTTTCACCTGTTATACTCTAGATTTATATCTTGACTTTCTACTTTTCTTTTTCCTTTATTTACTCTTTGATATCATTTTCGTTATACTTTCTTTAATTTTTCTTATGTAAAATCTTACATCTCACCTCTTGCATCTTAAATCTTACATTTTACATCTCACCTTTGATGTTTATACTTTTTCTTTTTAAAAACTTTCCGTTTACTTCCTTCTTTTATCTTTGTAAATTTTGTTGCATCACCACTTTTCTGTACATTTACTCTGTAATACTTTTATTCATATATATCCCTCACTTTTTGTTCTAAATTTCTATTACTCTACATATATATTCTTCTATATATATATAAGTTTTGTTATTTTGTCTGTTTTTCTTTTTTAGCCCTGGAGATGACACACAAAGTGGGTAGAAATGTTGGCACATAATTAAATAAGTACCCACTTATTTAGTGTTTTATTTGACTGCACCCCCAACTATTTTCTTCCTTACTCTATCTTCCAGTTAATCACCCCCTCGCTTCTCATGAAACAAAAGCTTTGTTTCGGTCTCACCAAGAACAAAAAACGAAAACGATGATGATCTATAGACGTTAGATTATAGCGAACTTTTTACGAACCCAATCAGTAAGCCTCATAAAATCATTTTCCTATTAATATTGTTTTCAAAGATATTTACATTAAGATTTAATTTTTATATATTAAAAAAAAAGAAAATAATTTTTTAAAGCCTATTTCATGTTAATAACCAATTGCATGTTTAAATTATATTTTTTTATTAATAATAATAATAATAATTTATTTATTTTGGGACAAGTCCCCTTAGATTAACAATAAGTACCAATAAATGTTGTATTCTGTATAATGTTATTAAATTTAATTAATTCATACATCCAATGATAATAATTAAAACAATAAAATAAAATAAAATAAAAAATATACTGCAGAAAAATGAATATTGCTAATTTTTTAGTATATACTTAGCATTTTTATTATTACATATTTAATATTACTAAATACATTAATATTCAATGTAGTATAATTTCTAATAAATACTAATGCTTTTTATAGTAAACATAATATTGAAATGTTTTGCAAAGAAAATACTGAAAATATTGGGAATATCCCTTTTCATTTTTGCGCAGTTTATAAATATGATAACATTAATATAAAAAAAGCAATTGATATTTACATACGTGTACAAAAAATAATACAAACGATATCAACTAAGATAACTTATTATTAAAAATATATCTAACTGGATGAGTGAACATTTTTTGTTTTTTTTTCAACAAAATAGCTCCCAATATTGTTTCAGAGTGGTGTGGGATGTCTGTGTCAAAACAAGCTCGTAGTTATACAGACAGAGTTTACTGGGCTTATAAGTTATCAGTACTAGAAGCATTATTTTATCACGAACATTATAGCTAGTGGGGTATAAGGCAATCCGTTGTGGTCGATGAGCTGTTAAATTTGGAAGAGACACTAGGCCATTTTGGCGAGATTGATGTGCGGAAGGAAGCGATCGAAAACGATTCCAATCTCTGTTTTAGTGTTCGCGTGATATTTTATGAGAACGATGATGAAATATTTTCTTCAAAGGTATTGGAATATAGCCAATAAGATAACCTAATTTTTTATTAGTGAAACTCATAAAAGTATAATTATTTAAATCATTTAGACTATACAATTAAGGTAATAGAAATAAGCCAAGTTAGGTACCATTTTGGTATAACATATTCAAGTTATATTAAAAAGGGTCCTAAACTGCATTACAAATAAACATGTATTAGTTAATAAAATATAATAATAATGAGTAATTTTACATTAACCTCAGCCGTAGTTCGTGGATTACAATTATTAATGTTTGCCACTAAGTCCAATACGTTCTCGCTTCAAACACTTACTAGACAAATGCTCTGAGTTCCCAACTAATTACTAAAGCTTTGTGGGTCCACTAAGCTATTGAATTCCTCTAATATCCAAAATCCTTAATGCTCCTTAATTTGTTAAGAATAATCTCATCCATCATGACATCTTCTTAACTTCATGCCATATTTTTTGCTGATTTCGACAGAACCCACTATCAATTCTTTCATGACGAACTTTTCGTCATTCACTCAAGCCCAATGTATCTACTCTTTTGATTCCCGATAATCCTCCAAGGTGTAAGAAAAGAAGATGGCCTCATGACCATTCAAAATGAAATTGTTATTTGAGTACTACCAAATGGTAATTTTTCTACTTGATAATTTAGAACCAATTAATTATCTACCACTGAGGGATTAAAAACTAGATCTTCAGCAGACCAATTCTAAACTCTACATCCTGAGCTCACTTTCCTTCATAAGAAACTTGAATCGAGTTGGGGCGATGAATCTTAGAATCACCGTACTATTTAATTTTAAGAGTATTTTGTCATGATTGGTCAGTTAACTTCTTGAAATCTCATAAATTATTCATGAAGCACGAGCTATATAATTGTGGTGTTTATTGGTAAAGTTTTAATGGTCTTTCCTGGCATCATAATGCTTTGCAATCCTCTTGTTGAATTTTAAGCTGATTGCGGTTGCTGATGAATTGTGGGGCTTATTAAAGCCCTGAGACCTTAGGAACTACACACAGGTCTATTATCTTGTCAACACCAGGTGTTACAAGATAATAGGCCATCTTGTCTGCTCCAGAGCGTTCCCTTCACTGACCACTGCAACCAGCTACGCTATTTCTTGGTTTTCATAAAGCCAATTGAAAGAATTTGTTATTATATACTTGCTTTCCGTAAATATGCCAAGTTTAATAGTAATAAAAAATATATAAATACCAAATTCGATATTAAATTATAAGTGGTAAATTATCAATATAATACATATAAAATTTTCATATCAATAACATAACATCATCTTAATATTTATAAACCCTATACTACTATGAAGTGTAATATATAATATATAATATGATAAACAATATAATAATAATAATATTAATGTAAAATAAACTATATAATAATAATAATATTAATGTAAAATAAACTATATAATAATAATATTAATATATAATAAACTACATAATAATAATAATACATAGTATAGTCACCTACCGACATTATTACCTCCGTTCTCAAATCCCGCTCCAGTTCTAGATGGATTGACGAGATACCCGTCAAACTACTCAAACTATGCCTCATCGATATTCTACCTGTCCTACTTTTCATATATAATTTCTCATTACAAAAGGCAATATCCCAACTTCTTGGAAAAAAACCCTAGTCCATCCTATAAATAAAACCTCTACCCCATTATCTCCCAAAGACTACCGGCCAATTTCCATACTTTCCAACCTTTCCAAACCTCTCGAAAGAATAGCCCAGTCTCAAATATCAAATTTTCTCGAAAAGTCCAAACTCCTTGATCCTCTGCAATCTGGTTTTCGTCCTGGGTTTTCCACTCAATCTTCCCTTACCAAATTCACTACTGATATACATAAAGCCATGGACAACTAACCGTGCTAATCCTACTAGACTTTTCCAAAGCTTTCGATTCCTTGGACCATTCTATCCTTTTTTCCAAACTACTGTCATAGTCCTTTTCCAACAGCTCTATAGTATGGTTCCAATCCTTCCTCTCCCAAGCGGTTTCTATGCCCAACCAACCCCTTTCCTCTTTCCTTGCCCTATCCTCAGATGTGGCACAGGGCTCAAGCATCACTCCTCTCGTTTTCAACTGTTACATCTACGATTTCCTAAATCTGTTCGCCCCTTTTCCTACCATCTATCTGCATTCGCCAGTATTCAGCAAGACCTGGATAGGATCAGTGCCTGGGCAAAGCTGAACAAATTGGAATTGAATGCAATGAAAACCCAGGCCATTGTTCTAGGTTCCAACTCCAACTATCACCACCCTCCCAACATTAATCCTAAACGACTACCCTATCAGTTTCAACTCCTCCGTTAAAAACCTAGGCATTTCCATGGACTAAAACCTCTCCTGGAAACCACATGTCGCCCAAATATCCCGACGATCAATTAGTTCCCAGAAATTATTCCATCGATCCCGGCATCTCCTTACACAATCTACCGAAGCTTCTCGTATCTTCCCCAGTTTGACTACTGTTGTGTGGTATACGGGGGCCTTTCGAAAATGCTGGAGGGTCGCTTAAAAAGAATAATGAACTGAGCTTTAAGATTTGTCCTTGGTACTCTGAGGCGTTCCCGGGTGTCACTACAATATAATGAGTTAAAGTGGCTCTTCCCTCCCATTCGTAGACATTATTTCCTTAGTGTTTTCCTATACCAATCCATTAACTTGCAACACCCTTCATATATCTATAGCCTCCTTTAATTCAAATCCTCTGTCCAACACCATAAAACATAGATTCCGCCTTTCCGATCTCTACATTCCATCCCACAGAACTAAGGCATTCGAGCGTTCCTTCCTTGCCCGCTCCAGAACTGTGTAGAACTCAATCCCTCCTTTCATCCGCCATTCTTCTTCACTGGCTTCATTTAAATCCCTGCTTTTCCATCATCTCTTGGCATCCCAAAAAGAAGCTCTCCAGGCAGGTCAATCTTCCGCTTGAAAAAATGAGTATCGAATACTCGATCTCGTTACCTACGTCTTTTCTTTATTTTTCCAACAACAAAGAAGATACAGACTTTGTAAATACTTGATCGCATTCTATGCCATTCATTTGTCTTATTTACCAATTTCGTTATTAACTATTATATTACTGTTATTTATTATTATTTTGTTAATATCTAACTTTTATATTATTTTCGACAATTAGTTAAAATCCTCTAAAGTCTCGTACTTTTTAATCATTTATTCCCATTGATAACCTATGCCTCACCTGTCTGGAGTTCAACCTGCGCCACTAATTATCGAATGTTTGAAAGGGTACAAAACCTATGCATGAGAATTATCAATAATTATCCCCGCTACACGAAAATATCGACTATTGTTAGAGATCTTGAACTCCCCACTATTAAACAATATGTTTCAGCCCAAACAAAAACATACTTTGAAAAAACTCCAGCTTCCGAAAATCCATTAATCCGAGAAATCGGTAACTATTACAAACATTCGCTACGACGCTACACGCACAAAAGAACAAAACATATACTTCTTTCTTAATAAATCACCATTTGCAGATATTGTAATCAAGTTATCTGTATTTATTTTATAGTTTTTTTTAATTATTCATTTATTTTCTATTTAATTATTATTATTATATTTGTTTACTTTATTATTATCATTTTTATTTATTTATTATATTAGTATTATTATTTTTTTTTTTTGTCTTAAGCTGGTTTTTTTCTACACTTTTCCTGTTATTGTGAAACTTATTTATAAAAGGTAACTGTAATTAATTAAAATCACTGTCTTTAAACATGTAAAGGTAGTCCGGAACATGTATTCACAAATACTGCTTGTATATGTAAAATTGCAAATAAAGTTGTTTTGTTGTTTAAAAAAATCATTTATTTATTTTTTCCTATTTCTATTAAGTTTGGTCACTCATGATTACTTCATGATTTGTGTCATTATGTAGCCTACTGGCCAGATGGATATTATGTTTATTTTACTTGTTCTTTATTGTTATTCTAAAGGGACTTGGTCCCAGAATAAAGTTTGTTTTCTATTCTATTCTACGAAGTACATGATAATGACTGTACTATTTCTGAGGCAACAGTTGTCCTTAGAGGTGATTTGGACGAGTTCACACTCAGCGGTTTTCCCCAAATTAAGAGTACTTACTATGCATGTTAACAGATTAACTAATGTATATAACATTTTTTGTCACGATCCTTTTTATCATAATAATAACTTTGATAGAAAAAATAATAGATTCCGGATACCAAGAATGCATCGGACAGGAACTTGAAGTTAGGCTACATTATGTCCGACTGAGAATGTAAATTTAGAAGCAAACTGATTGGATAAAGTTTCCCATCATATAGAAATAATGAATGCGAACAACTTTGAGGCAGAATTCGCTTGACAGCAAAAACGAAGGAGCACTGAATCGAAATGACCATGGTGGTACATAAATATGTACGTAAAAAAAGGGGAAGAAAACCCTACCTTAAACGTGCGATCTGCTTTACTTTTGGACATATTCAAGTTGCTAGGTTATGTACAGATAGATCCCTAAGATTCAAAGATAATTCTGAACTACTTGGTGTTGGAAATTAAATATAAGTATGGCTGATTAAAATTATTAAACGAAATGGCCATGTATGGCGATATGCTCAGTTATGTTTCCCTTTGGTCGATAAAAACTCGACAATATGTAAAAAATTGTCTTAGACTATGTTGTGCTCCTTAATGTAGTAAAATATTCAGGTGATTTGAACAAGATAGTGAGGTACAACAATACTGTAAACATGATGAAAGACTAGTATAATAAAAATGAGATTTTTTTTCTCTTTTCAATTAAGACTGGGAAAAGAAAAATCTGTACATGATTGTTTATTTCATCTGAGAAATTTTATGAATTAATATTAATATTTTATATAAATGATAACTTATTTTCCCATTATTACACTGCTGGCTTATTGATATTTTATCTTGTTTGATCGACAAGGTACTTAATTATATTAATCTTAATTATGATGGGATTGTACACAGCCTATTATCACTTGTGCATTAATTCAGGCTACTAGTTAATTCTCCATGTTGTTGTTTTATTTTAAGGGCAATTTATATAATATAAAATTTGTAATAATAATACAGTATTAAAATGTTGTACTAAATGCAATAAAATAAAAAAATATGCAAAACATAACTTTTACTCAAAGAAAGTAGAAAAAAAAAAGATACGACGTACTCAAACTTGGTTGGGTGTTTGTTGAAGGAGGAAACATACAAACACGAAACGCATAGTGTTCCAACGTTTTTGCATAAGTTTTACGAGTATTACATCTTCTTTTATCAGTAGTGCTATAAAAAGCATAAAGAATTTAACAGCAGTGTTAACAATAGGTCGAAATACCAATTAATATTTGAATGTCATATTTTTATTTTTGTAAATTAACATATGGATTCTTTTGTCTCGTTTGTTAGTTTAACAAGAGCGGAGTTGCTCTAAATATATAGTGCTGTTATTATGCTGATGGTCCTAGGTTCAGGGATCTACCGACCCTCCTGGGAGAATAAGTGGGAACCTTTTTTTGATTGACGGAAAACCTGGCGGTTGAGCTTGGTCTCAGACAAATATCTACAGTATCTACAGAAACAGCACAGTATCTAATAATACGGAGTCCAAGATCCTTCAGGGATTTATTATATGATTTATAAAAACCTACTTTGTACTAAAGGATATTGGGTTCATCACATGATGGAAACTATACTTTTGCCAGGACAACGATTGTATGGGGAGGTAATTTGTCCGAGATTGAACACGCCAGGTTTTCCCCCATTTGAGGGTACCAAGTATATTTGTAAGTGTGGATTTCAAACCATTTATCATCATTCGTTCTTGCTTATAGAATATCGTTTTGTTAGAGTCCATTAAAAAAAACTGTACAAATACAACCCATGAAGGGTCTTTGATACAGTCCATAGTAAAGGCAGTTCTGTTTCTAGGGCAACGGTTATAGAGGGAGGTGGTTGGTCCTTCAATCCCCAGATTTTTCCCCAGATATACGCAATTTAGAGGCTGGGTGAGCTCCAGGAGGGTCTGAAGAACCTACTAGGTCCTTATGTGGCTGTTAAAAATTAATATAATGAATTGGTTGCAGCAGATTTGAACCTCGGATCTTCAGCTTAGAAACTCAGCGCACTACCTCTGATTTACTTCACTAACATAATTTTACGAATTAAATAATTCAAGCTCATATAACTTTGTGTTGTTAGGATTATTAGGTTAGCTGAGGAGATGAACCCTAGTTTGCTAGCTAGGTTTAAACTGTTTGGCGACTGTAGCTAATCCTGTTGTTGGCTCTGGAATGTAAAGAAGTTTAGAGCTTTCCACGTAGCATTCACCTACCTCTCCCCGTATAATCTTGTACACAGATTAAAGTTTGTGTTTTTAACTTTTAAGTGGTTTCACCGCTTCTTTTTTCCCCATTTTATTTTTATTATTAAAATATTAAAAAGAATATCTATTAGTTTATATTGAGATGGCGGATTTTTTTAAAGAAATGAACTCTTAATTTGATTAAGCAATTCAAACTTGATTTTATTTTAATTTGTAAATAAAGTAAAGTATTTTAAATTAAATTAAATGTGGTTTGTTGCGCATGAGAGTGACAAATAATATCCTTAAGAGATAATGTGATATTACTGTTTCGAATTTTAGTAAGCTGAGTAAGCTTCAAGTAAGCTTCAAAAGACGCGGTTAGCACCGTACCTATCCGTGTGTGGGATTTTTACCCACTAAAACCACCTCCCTACACCTGTTTTCCACACTCCACGGGACCGCCGTTAGGCAATACTTGGAGGACCCTTGTGGTGAATTTTTTCACCGCTGCCCACTGTTCATCGACTTTAGCATGCAGCTCACTAAATTTTCAAGAGTCATCTTATTCAGAGTCACAAGCCATATCCAATTCCCTTCTCTCGTCAGTGAAGTGGGTACATTAAAAAAATGCATGTTCTGCAGTTTCCTCTACTGCCATATACGTTGGGCACTGAGCAATGTCGTCAAGTTTAAATCTGTACTGGTAGGCTCTAAAGCATCCGTGTCCAAACAATAGCTGTGTCAGGTGAAAATCCATCAGCGCGTCAATAATCAAGTACCACTGCCGCTTTGACGCAGATATACCCCATTATATGCGTTAAAATGGAGACGCACATCGATGAGAAATCCCAGGTATTTCAAGTATGGCTGGGAACGAATTTCGTGCCTACCCACTGTGAGAGTAACAGTTTTCATCTGCTTCCTGCTACTGACCAGGAGCGCCTCAGTCTTATGGTCTGCAGCCCCACAAAAGTTAGCCATTTTCGGATGATATCGACAGCCCTGTTGGCAATTAGGGTAATCTCATCAATATGTTTTGCCACGATCACCACTTCCACAGCATCGGCGAAATCAACAACTGTAACTCTATCTGGCATGGGTAACCTAAGCACTCCGTCGTACATAACATTCCACAAGAGAGGACCTAAGACTGAGCCCTGTGGGACGCCACCAGTGACCTCATACCTCTTGAAACCACTATCCGACGCATAAAGTAGTACCATATCTCTAAAATAGTCGGTGATGAACCTCATTAGATACGAAGGGAACACCATCCAATATGCAGGCCCAGTTCGCCATGTTAAATGCGTTTTTAACATTTAACTTTGAGAGACCTCTTTTACCTTTCGTAAATTCTTGAAGGCTGAGATACAGAATCTTCGCAACACCTTTCCCATAGTATCGAACAAACAGATTGGGTGATAGGTCGACGGGTCCTCGAAGCTTCCTTTACCCTTCGGAATCAGATCGAGACGCTGTCTCTTAAGGAGCCGGAAACGACCCTCTATGAAGGCAGGAATTGAAAACCTCCTTTAAAACGCCTGGGCGCTTTTTGAGAGCCAACTTAAGGGCTAAATTTTGAATACCGTCCAAGCCATGTGCCTTTCCAGTTTTAGATCTATGGGAATGCCCTCAAATTCTTCAGCTGTGACAACGTGGAAAATCAGATACACAGATGTCTTCTGTACATCGCATAGTTTTCGGCTGTTCCGGGAATAACGTCCTGACAATATTGTCCACAGTTTCCGGCCTCATGGGGAGGTGAGATGACTCTTTGTTCAATTTCTTTGAACCTATTTTGTAAGGCCTACCCCACGGGTCTTGATCAATCTCATCACTAAGGTTCTTTTCAGCACCGTCGTTTACTATCCTTGATGGCTCTGCGGAGGCTGTGTGTATATGTGTGTGTGTAAGAATATTAATAAGGCTAAGCGAACCCGAAGGCTCGATGCCGATACCACCAATCTCAGCTTACAAACCTCCGTCGGCGGACCACCACCCAAACTCAACTACTTCCTTTGCCTCCTTGGGCGAAGCTTTTTGAAGTCTATGAAAAGAAACTCGAAGAAATCGAAGTATGGATCAGTAAAAGAATCACTTTGTTTCTTGAATTGGTAGAAATCCATTTCGTTAGGGATGTACCTTGGTTTCTGTATTTTCTTTTTCCTAGGTGGTTCGTTCACTCTTTCCTCGGACTTGAATTCCGAGATACCGATCGGAAGAGGTTGGCTATCGCTGGATTCTGGTACTTCTATTTATTCTTGGATCACTTCCAGCGGCAGTTCCTCGAAAGACTGTTCCATCTTCTTCGTCTGACTCATGAACGGATCCAGGAACATCAAATTGTCCGCCGAGTACCACTTCTTTTTCTCTCTTCCAGTCAAAGATAGACATATGTAGATACTGGATTTTCTTGTATCTGAATACAATTGATATGGATACTTTTCTGATTCCGATACTATTACTTGATATTTTTGTAGTTGAATACAGTTAGCCCGACTAAAACCTTTCTTGGGGCATCAGTTTTTATTATAATTTTTAAAGGAAAAGGAGTTATTCGCCAAAATAGTAACCATCCTGTTTTTATTGGTTCATTTTTTTTTTTTGTTAATGGAATTGAACAAAAAAAAAAATTTGTTAACCCTACCTCAAACTTTTGCTATTCACGTTCCAAGACGCGTAGAATTTGGATTGTAATACAAAATTTGTCTGTTCAAACCCGTACGCTAAACTCTTTACAACGCTGTAGCTGTTATAATACTCATCATATTCCGATGCTGTATTTGATTTTGTGAAACTAATTTTCTTCATTAAAATTATGTAAACTTCGTTACTGTTGAAAGTAAAAAAGTGGAGAAAAATTTATCAATTTCGTCGAACAGTTTTTTATTGCACCCGATTTTAATCATTTATGTCAATTGCCTTTACTTCATGGTATAGATATATCTATTAATGAAACCATATTTGCCCGGACATAGGTCGAGGGTTTTTTGCAAAAGTTGCTCGTGAAAAATCATATATTAGGAGGCGATCTCGGAAAATGTTATTTCAACCACCTTTTACTGTTAACTAATTTCATAGTTTATTTTCGTTTATAAGTATGTGAGAAGTGACTAATTGCGGGTTATATTGATAAGTGTTAACTTGTTCAATATTATCTGTGTTAAGGCCAGATGAAGTAGTAACCTTATAAAGTATTATTAGTTTTAATCATAAAAAAAAATTAAATCATTTTTTCTTAAAAGAAAGAACATTATCTTTTCTTATTTTTCACATTTTTATTTAATATAATAATTTAAACATTTATTTCGTAATTGTTTAGGATAATTTCATTTAAAAGGTAATTTTATTTTGTTTAGATATAAGTGTAATATTTGTAGTAAGTGTGAAAACATATGTTATAAAAGTGAAGAGAGAAAAACAAAAGAGAGTCGATCGGCTTTTGTTCGCTCCGGCTAGACCGAGCCAGACAGTGTTGACGCGAGCCCTTAGCCGTGCACATCGTATGCTCTTTAGGAGCCTAAAGTTATTTTTGTGAATTTTAAGACAGTGCTGACGCGAGCCCTTAGCCGTGCACATCGTATGCTCTTTAGGAGCCCAAAGTTATTTTTGTGAATTTGAAGACAGTGTTGACGCGAGCCCTTAGCCGTGCACATCCTATGCTCTTTAGGAGCCCTAAGTTGTTTTTGTGAATTTTAAGTCAGTGTTGCCACGAGCCTCTTGACGTGCACATCGTATGCTCTATAGGAGCCCAAAATTGTTTTGTGTGAATTTGAAGAAGATACTAATTTGCTGCCCATCCAGCTCGCCCTGCCGAGAATCTACCATCTACTGAAAACTACTTCGACAGACAGATAAGAGTTTTCATTATTATATCATTGCAATCAGAAAACCGCATAAACATTCATTATTTTCATTATTCATTAATAGAGTTAAATTTACTATCGTAAGATTAAATAATATTTGTTTTCTTTTTGTTATTAATTAGTTGTTGATAATTTAGTTAATATTAGTAACTTCATTTCTCATTATAAAAGCGTTTAAATTGTTCTTTAATTTAATTAATTGTTTTTCATTCTCAAAATTATTAGTTATTTAATTTATGAAAATTGATTTATGTTATTAGTTTAATAAAAGGTTACATTCAAAATGACATGCGATCTGGTATAATTGAATCAGGAAATTATTTTCCTTATCCATTTTGGAGCTCTCATCGAAAGGTCCAATAACTATTTCGAGGTTGCTCAAACAATCTGTACTTTTTTATCTATTAATACTAAAGGGTGATGCGGCGAAATTGGTCTTGGAAAACGACACTGTCTTTTGGCGAAATCGGAAACAGCACTGTTTCTACCATGAACTGAACTTAAGACCCTTTATATGTTGTAGTGGTACGGATAATAAAAATATAACTAACTTATTTTACTTAAAATAGTTAAATAAGTAATTGATTATTTGCCAGGACTTTTTCTACGCCCTGATGGCCTAAAGCGTATACCGAAATGTCGGATAACTAGAATAACTCGTCGAAGCTGTAGATGTAATTATAGGAGAGGGATTAAGAAAGATGAATCATGGAATATTAAAAATGTCTTATTTTTTCCCAAAGTTAATAACGAATTTAAAGGTAATAATCGATATATTCGATATTAATTCATTAATATAGATTTGTTAATAAATATTTTCATTAATATATTGAGCAGAAATTTAGTAGTGAGTAGCAAAACGGAGTTAACTCCCTATTTTACTTGAAATTAGTTTTGATTGACTTCGGCTATCGTCGGCCAAGAGTTTTATTCTCATCTAAAGTATTATATTATATTAGTATAAACTATAATAAATTTATTATCAACCCTTTAAAACCACATGGCGAACATGTTGATTTTATTAGTACACTTATCTTTGATTTTTTATCTTCAAATATATTTAAAGTTAATTTTTTTTTTTTTTAATAAATAAATTAAATTTGCCGACACATACTTCTTACCTTGACTTTTGAAAGATATTCTTTCAGTGTATATTACTAATAAGAAATTCCGAAAAAAGATCGTTTTGTTACATACAGTGTTGACATTAAAATTTATTTCATATCTTGAGTCATGAGATGGAAAGGAGCCAACGAAACCGAAAGTATAAATATCTCCATGGTATTTAATCATTAGACGTGTTTGGAAGCGCTATATAACTCAAGTTATCTAATACAGTATCCAACTAAATCTTTAAGTGCCTCCTATTCTTTGTGAACTTAAAGAAGGCAAAATTTAACAAGATTTTATTGATCATGATTTAAGTAGATCGTAAAATGTGCATATTGTTAAATTAAATTCTACTATATTCTCCTTTTTCATCATTTTCACTGTTCTCATTGATTTGCGAATCAATAAATATTTTGTTTGATCGAAAAAATAAAACTCGATAGGCAAATCAATGTTGAATGGACCTCAGACGATTTACTGAAATATTTATCAAATGTTTGCTATAGATATAATTAAAGAATTGCAGAAGTGGAAGTGGTATGAATGAGCTGAGGATTACTCCAACAGATATTACAATTGAATCGTCACTGAAAGGAAAATAATTAAAATCCATCCATAGGTTATCAGGAAGCGCCTAAAAAGAATACTGGTGCTTGGTAGAGTTAAAGAATCGTAATCCATAGTGACATGTTTAACAGGACCGGCTGGTACGCATTTTTCTTCCACCATATTAACGAGTCACTGTTTTCTTCCGGAAGAGGCTCGTCTAAATACCACTCGACTTCTGTTATTGCCCGTGACATTGACATTCCAGTAGGCCTGTGACTCGCAGAGGTTTTTCTGTATCTGTCAAGGACAGAAGGTTTGGGCTGTTGACTTGTTAATGGTAACGGAGTACTATCAGCAGGAATATTTAAACCGACATCTCCTGTTTCAGGGGATATTTGGTTAGCCACCAAATTGATGGAAAATCAATATTTTTAAACCTTGGTTCCAGAAAGGTGGCTGTAATTAGCGTGTTGCTTCCATCCAGGTTTCCTAGGCGGTTTCCAAGGCCCTGCGATTAAATTGTGGATCAGAATCGCAATGGATCTATAGAAATTTGTATTTTCATTGAACATTTTGTTATATAAATCTGTAACCCCTTGAATAAGAATAATTACCGATGATGCCGTTACATAACTTTCCCCACTAATATGTTCGGTGATTTTTTTTCATGGGTTGTAGCGCAGTGCTCAATTGGGACGCCATAACCCACTCGTCCGGCGTTAGCGTCACAATCTCTCTGTTAAGAGTGGTTCTTATGGATGCTTCCAGCAAAGTAAACCGCGAAAACATGTCATAGGTAGAGTTCCACCTCGTTGCCACATCTTGAATAATTTTTTTTTCGCCTTAAGTCCGTTTTGTTTTTGAACGTATAACAATTTTTTTGTTGAGCTAGCGCTGTGTTTAAAATGTCCGACAATTCCTTTGGCCATTAGAACAATTGTTGCCAACAATATAATAACTATAAAACATTTTTTTTTTAAACGTGTACCATTACAATCTATGTAAGGCTATGGGTTCTATACGTGGTAGGAAATGTACTATTTCTTGGACAACGGGTGTGCAGGGAGATGATTTTTGCTAGTTCAAGCTCAACAGTCAGATTTCTCCCTCTTATCCACTTTATAGAGGCTGAATGAGCCCAAGGAGGGTCCTAGATCCCATAAAAAGTTTGCACATCTATTAATAATATAATTTATAGATCTAAGAGCCACCACTTGCTTGAAGATATCGATAATTTACTTTTTTCCCTCCCTCAAATCAGCTCGTGAGATTTTTTTTTTCTTCCAAAAGTCATTCCTTTATCATCAATTAACCAAATCACGCTTATCACCTTCATTTATTTTACACGTGATCCTATTAACTAATGTTTAGTCAAAATTTTCATTAAGTCTATTTGAAGTTGCCCAATCTTCTATTTTATAAACATTAATTATTCCATCATACATTATATTTAATTTTTTACCTCTCTCAATTAGTTTCAGTAAGAAACATAGCTAGTAGCTCAGTTTCATAACGCATTTTGTTTGTCGATTATAAATACTCAAGATCACATTCATTCTGAAAATTATATATAATTCATTTAACGTCTCATTGTGCTACCATGGCTAACCGGACGATGCTATAGTACTGGTCCTAAATTTTACCTAGCCAAGGATAATTTGATAGGGATCATTAACGAGTACCTGCCACCATAGTGACTTGGGACCACCATTTACGCCCCTACGACGGACGGTGTACTTTTTTTATAATGAATATATGAGA
Organism: Troilus luridus; assembly: GCA_964056705.1. Classification (NCBI taxonomy): domain Eukaryota; kingdom Metazoa; phylum Arthropoda; class Insecta; order Hemiptera; family Pentatomidae; genus Troilus; species Troilus luridus. Next base: position 90,505,375 of record OZ057413.1, on the reverse strand, counting down.
ATAATACGAAGTAAAATACAGTCAGTTACTCGGGGGTAATTAAATACCTAAAAAGTATTAATTCAATTACGTTATCGGGAATAAAACAATTTACTGTAGGAGGTTTTGACTCTAACCTTCGGGATATCGTTGCAATTTATGAACATTGTTGCAATGTAACTCTTTAATGCACTACAGAGATGAATCTCATGCATACAAGTTTGTACTAATTATTATTTTTTATAATTTAATTTATTTTACCGACAGGGGTGACCTGTAGTTTAGTGGTTAGCATAACAACCAACTATACCCAAGATCGTGGATTCGTAGCCCGCCAGGTGGCCCTAGGATTTTTTTAAAGGGAGTAAACTCCTTAGTGTTGATTAACAAAACTTTTTAACGGTTACCTAGAGCAAAAATAATAATAACGGCATCAGAGGTAAAAGATAACACGAAATATTAGGGACCACTAATGGTCTAGTGGTTAGAATAGCAACATACTAATCCCAAGATGGCAGGTTCGTATCCCGGCAGGTGGCCCCAGGATTTTAATAAATAATTAAATAAAAGGCTTAACGAACCCGAAGGCTCAATGCCGATATCACCAATCTATGTGTTTACAAACCTCCGTCTACGGAGCACCAGCCAAACCCAAACCCGCTAGATTACTCTTAACGCAATCTATTACTATTACCTTACGATTACTATTAACATCTTAGGAATTCGTTCGTTACTAAGCCCAGCATACAACTTTAAATGCCCATCTTAATCTTCGCAACGCTATCACCTGAATAATATTTACCGGATGCATGCTTCGCATTATTACCGATTCTTGTCGAAAGTTTCGCTCATACACATCCTTACCAGATTTACTCATTTCTATTCTCTACCCTGTTCAATCAATACGTTAAACATAATCTGACGGTAGATGAAATCATAAGCTTTTTTAAAATCGATATAAAGCTGATGAACGACACCGTTGTATTCTATTTTTGTCTCTAGTATTTGGCGTAAGGAACATATTTGATCGATAGTTGAACGGTTTCGTCTTACACCACATTGTTAATCTCCTATAATTTCCTCGGCGTATTCCGTAATTCTACTAGTTACGATTAATGAGGATATTTTATAGCAAGTCGGCAGGAGCGAGATTCCGCGCCAGGATTTTAATTCAGAGTAAAAGTCCTTCGTTGTTGTTGTGTTTGTTGTTTTATTTTAAGGGCAAACGACTACAATTGGTTATTATTGCCCTCACCGCTAGAGAATATAAACATTTACAGTATCTACATAATTACCACTAGAGAATATACATATTTACATTACCTTCATAATTACGTATATACATTCTTGTTACATTATTACTTAGTATATTAGTAAAAATATTGTTACATATTTAGATATTACCATACCATGCTATATTAGGCACATAATACAAACATATTAAACATATAATAGGAAGGTAACTTATGTGAAGTTATTTAAAATAGAACGTTATACATATTTATATAAGCTTTATGATATAATATAAAATGTATATTATTTATATAAACATTACACACATTGATAGTTCATAAATAGTATAAAACGTTATACATATTAATATATTAATTTATATTATTTACACAAACGTATGCCTTGCTTATTGTTGGAAAGTATTACATATATATATATATATATATATATATATATATATATATATATATATATATATATAAACTCATATACATATAAACTTGTATAAGTATATGTCAAATTGACTGAAATATGTTGATGTTTTTAATAAATTCTAAGGCTACACCTACATTGGATCCGGTGCGATTCGATGAGACGTCGCTAGCGAACTAAATGACTGAAATATATCGAGAGATCCTACACTGGATCCGGCCTTAATCATTCCATTTTTATCCGACCAATCCCAGGGATTTAGTCGCTCTTGGAAACGAAATAGTTTATTTATACGAAAGTGCCTACATTGGAACAGGCGCGATGTTGTACGATCAAGTGTGATTTTAACAAATCGAAATCATTAGTTTTCAATTCGATAAGCCAGCCGTTACCATGTGTGCCAACTTAACCTTTATTGCCTAAAATGTTTATTAAAAAATATACATTGTAATTTGATAATTAACTATTATATAAATATCCGTCATAAATCAAAATTAAATATTGTCAATTCTCATTAAAATATTTTATTACTAAACTTCATGATCCATTAAATATAGTAGCGAAGGTTATTTTTCCGTTAAATAAAATTATATCTATCAGAAATTTCCATAAAAAATATACCTACATACAATTTTAATTCGTCAAAGAAAATTGGAAACATTAACTTTTGATAAAATTATCATCTTAATAATAAATTTATTTGTTAAACATTTAGCAAGGGCTTTTCTGATTTTGTATACTCCTTTGCAAAGATGAACAACAAAATAAACAAAGATTACTCATAGAATTAGTTCGAAAGGAGCCTCCATTGCGGGATCTATGAAATAATAATAATAAACAATAATTTCTATTTTTTTTATTTTTATTGAAAAACAACTAAATTATTAATTTATAGTGAAACAGCAAGACAAAAATATTCTAATATAACTCATTTTCATAACATTTGGTTCTTTAAATTTATAAAAGATTATTTTTAATATAATTATATTTTACAATAATTAATATAGAAAACAAGAAATAAAAGAATAAAATTAATACCATTATATTCAAAAGGCTAGTTTCATTATAGGTTTGAATAGAATAGATTTACACCAGATCTGATCCAGTGTAGGGTGTGTGAAATAAAATATGTATTTAACTGATCAAGTTTATCAAATACATTACACCCTCATAATTATCAGAATAATTTTAGCTTTATTGAATGTATATTACAAATTCATTTTGATATTACATGAGTAGATCATTATCTCAACATCTATAAGTTCAATATACAGTGATTTTTTAAATGAAAGTTCAATACCGTTTTAACTACATTGAGTATTCTCAAGATTCCAGTTTTAGAAAATTGATTATTTATAAATTAGCTATGTGAGCATGGAAATAAAAAAATATTTAAAAAATGTAAGTTTGATTATTTTCTGTTTGTTCTATTTCTACAATCCTTGATTGTTCTATTCAATCATGTCATAAGTTACTGGTATTACTCCTATAAGTCTTTTATTATTGCCATTATTATCCAATTGATATGAATAAACATTTGTTTCGATTAATATTTTGAACCCATTTAAGTAAATATTGTAACAATCTGTCAAATACATATATTTAAGCAAACTTTATCTATATCTCTTATAGAGTTATAGTAATTGGAAAGTATAATGTTATGATAATAGCAATTAATTGAGTTTTTAAATTCATAGATTATTTTATCTGGTATTTACTGTTATTTGTTTTATGGGCAATGAATTGCATGCTGGAAGGAGTTATTGATCTTTTAAAAAATGCTTCAGATTATTTGCATTACCAATTTATTTTATTAACCTAATAGTCTAGTAGAAATTGAAAGTAGGTACTTATATATTATGGTATGGTACCACCACTCTAGTACTCACTGTGTAAAAACCATATAATTACCAATTTACTTCTGTTTACTTCACATGTGTTTTATAATCATGAAAATCAATGAATTCTATTAAATTCTAAAGTGGTGATACCATAACAAACAAGTACCTGAAAGTAAAATCAAGAACCTCTTGATAAAACGTTTCTTAAGAACTTATAGTTATCATATGTGATTCCCAATAGCGTTCTATTTTTTCCTTATATTCATAATGTCCAATGTTCTATCGATGCTCCAATTTAATATTATAAAATGAAAGTTTATTATATTTACATCACTTACACATTCACAATTAAAGGTATGTTGATTGAAGGTAAACATCAAGTCTCGAATAGTAAGCAATTGATACATTTATTAGCTTATCAATGTTTTCGACCAACATTGCAGGTCTTCATAAGGGCTTATTTACACAAGGTACAAACAAATAATATAATGCAAAAAATATACATTAATAGCAGTAATGATACAAATAATACTTTAAAAATATTTAGGTGATAATATAATATGATAATCATCTTATTATTATAATTATATTAATATTTTTACCTAAATATTTTTTAATATGATTTATATCATTTATGAATTATCATATTTTACATTTAATATTTGTATCTTGGTAAATTAACCCTGATGAAGATCTGCAATATTGGTCAAAACATCATGCAAAGATCATCATATATATAAATTATGTTTTGATAAATAAAAGAGGACACCAGCATATTGTTAAGGAAGAAAATAAATCATTCATAGAAGAAAATAAATCATTTATTCAATAACATACAACAGTATTTACTTATAAAATTAAAAGAATAAAATTTAGGATAAACATTTTTAACAACAATATTAGAATTAAATGGAAAAATAAATGAATAACACAATTAAATATTTCGAAATACAAGTTAAGAAGAATTACACATTACAAATAATATTTGTCGATTAAGATACTAACATATTAATATGATAAAATAATAAATAGCAATAATATATAATTTTTAATATTACAATTTTATATAATAATTGAGGATTGGTGATTAAGGAAGATCCTCTGAAGATTTAGATTGGAGTGTTTTCAAATATATATTGGCTTAAGATGCCTTGAATATCCACTATTAATTATACAGTATTTACTCCCAAATTGTCAGATCTTTCTTGATTATCATTGACATCCATTAAGAAAAGTATACACTAAGGTATAAACCAAATTTCTTCTGATACTTGATATACACAATCCAAAAAACATTATCATCTTCGCCATATATGTTCACTTGTAGAAGTGTGCTAATTATTTAAATTTGATAATTGAACAAGGCCACTTTCTCATTGGACAACATATTTCCTTCCTGTTTCTGAAAAAAAAAATTGTTTTCAGATCCACATTGATATAATAATAAATGAAAATTAATTTTTAGTATTCCATAATAAATCTATTAGATACCTAACAAAAAGTTGAACTTGTTACATTTATAGCATTTCTCAAAAGAAGCTAAATATTGATATTTATTATTTCTGTTCAGTCTAAACTTATTTATTTAATCTGAGGCAAATTTATTCTAAACACTGTTGTGGAATTGTTCTTCGGTGAAATACAAATTTAAATTAATACTATTTCTAGTTCCATAATAGATTTTTTCAAATGCAATTGTATAATATGGGTGTTATTATTAGTAAAACTAATGTCCACCTTATTTTAATAGTTAATTTACAGGCTAATTGATTAATGGTTAATTATATGATATGGGGTTATCTAACAAACAATTATTCTGATTGTATATCAAAGTTTAACAATAGAAATCACTTATCACTTCAACTATTTTCATTTATTCTCATAAAGAAAGCATGAGAAATATTAATTAATGGTTCTTGTCACGCTGTGACTCCTACCAAAAATATATATTGCATAAACATATTTCATGACAATTGTTAATGAAGAAAAGTTTAAAACACAATAGTATTTAGAATAAAGTACAGTGATTTTTAGGTGAATTTAGGTGAAACAAATTTTAATATGTTATACTACACACAAACAGTATTATACAAATAATTACACTTACCTTGTTCAATGTTTTCACATTAAATCCTTCGAAAAAAGTTAGGAGCCAGTAGAAGATCAATTAAAGATCCAGGATCAAACAAAAATACAGTAGCAAAGTAAACAGTTGAGATTTGATATTATGGGGAGGTTTCAAGTATAACCGCTCCTATTTATGAATTTAATTTCAATCGTTAATTTAATTACAAACCAAATATATTTTAAAATATCACTACTATTCCATTAATAAATTAAATCATTATATAAAACATGAATATCTAAAAAATATAAATTCTATTTTATGAAATTGAAAAACAACTAAATTATTTATTTATAGTCAAACAGCAAGACAAAAATATTCTAATATAGTAATATTAGGTCATTGTTATAACATTTGGTTCTTTAAATTTATAAAATTAAGATTATTTATTAATCACTTTTAATACATTTATATTTTACTATAATATATATGTAATATAAGAAATGAAAGAATAAAATTAATACTATTTTATTCGGAAGGCAGTGACTAGTTCACTATCGGATTAACAAGACTAGAATTTAGCCGTGACTGATTCACTATAGGCACTCTGGGAAATTTCAGTCATTTGTTTGCTCACCCCAGCATCGTATGTGATAGAATAAGATCACGTCGCGCCGAATAGGATCCAATGTAGGTGTACCCTAAGGCGGGTAATAACGAAACAGCATTTATCCAGCATTTTTGTTTTTTTATCTTTAAAAATGTAATTTCTGTTTTCTGATTACTTACTAAGGCTTATTCCTATAAACTTTAGCAGATGTCATTTAACCATTTTTTTTTTTTAATCATCTGTGAAGATTCCATGACGTGAAGATTCCATGCATCATTTATACACATATTTTATCTTTTCTTTTTATGTCTCAGTAAACCACGAATTAGGAATACATTGACTGTATACAACGATCATTATAATTTAATCATAACTAGAAAAATTGACTAATGCCACATTGAAGGTCTAAGTATTTGAATTTAAAAAAATAGTTTTCCTGTAATTGTTTATTATTTTATTTCGATAACTCCCATCATACCAGTTAATAATAGATGGAGACGTAGAACCATCGTTTTCTAACAGGATCTTTAAATTAATCTTAATTAATTATTTGCATTAAATGATTATTGAATAATTGTATTGGAATTTAAGTAGTATCTCTTTGAACGATTAATTATATATGTAATAGTTTGATATTTTTATACAATATGATGGATACAGTATTTATCCTTGAAGTAATAAGAGATGAACACACGTGAAACAACAGTTATGTATTTAATTTTTCATAGTCAATATAAATTCGATTTTTTTTTTAGTTACGATTCCTGACAGAAGTTTAGAGTCACCCATGTCTAAGAGGTAAAAGGATTTTAGATAATTGCATGACATATAAGTACGGTGGGTCGGTACATCATATTGTGCTGTTAGAATAACTGATCATGAAAGTTTTATTTATAATATATTTCAGTGAGCCAAATGGTATGTATAATATTCTTAAAATTAGATTCTATGACGTCTTTAATCTATTTCGGTGAGACATAGGATTGAAAAATGGACTTCTTAATTTTCTGGAACAGTTTTTGAGGTTCATTTATGATTATCTGTAATACACTTTTAGTTAATTATTCACCTATTTTTGTAAATATTTCTTTGAACCTTATAGTTGGCATTTTAGATTCATTATTTGCCTCTTAAAGTCATTCTTGTAAACTCCATTAATTTTTTTGTTATTCTTGCTATTAATAAGTTGACATGTTATCCTTCATCATAGAAAAACTTATTACCTCGGCAGGTCAAAGTTTATAAAAAAAAAATTAAACAAATGTTTATCAATTTTATTAGTTTGTAATTTATATAGTACTATATTCTAACCTGATTTACATTATATAATATTTAATTGAAACTTTGAAAATAAAATGATAAATTCAAGGACACAAAAAATATTGTATAAGTACGTCGAATATTTACATGTATATATATATACGCATGGTTCTCGAGTTTCGATTTCAATTTCTTTTTGGCCGAGGGAATTGATCGAAACTAGGAAAACATAAGAAACAATTATTTATAACGGTCTAGAAAAGTAGAAACAGATATATATATATATATATATATATATATATATATATATATATATATATATATAATCATAAAAACTGCTAATTCCTGCTATAACTTGATATTGGATCATAATAACATAAATATATTGATGTTAATGATATGATATCACCGATAATGAGATTCAATTTTCTACATATATTAATAATTATTTATTTGACAATTGAGGAAAGTGGCACTTAATCCCGCCCGAGTGAATTCTACTCACCTTCGGCTCGTGTGGTAATTAAACGAGGGTTTTATAAGCACTTTTCTCACATGTTAATTATTACATTTTTCCTGCAACCATTTAAAAATTAAGAAATTAAAGGTGAAACTTTATATTTGTTAAAACTACACTTGCGCTATCTCTTACAATTTTTTATTACTAACCATGGAAATTATAACTCTTGGACGGTTTACTCATTGAAACATTTATTTATTATTATTTAGAAAATAATATTCTGAAAACACAAAAATAAAATTAACGTGTATTATTATATCTTGACAATTAAAAGAATTAGCGGTGTTTATTAATTATTTATAGTTATATGTATTGTACAGTTGTTGCCATAATTAATAATATTTGGTTTATTATTACTGGTGTTATTATCGCTAAAATTAAATAAATTTGATGATGTAGGGGGGGGGGATATTGTTGGAATTAAATTGTACTTCCTTAGGCCCTTGTCCTTGCAGAATCATATTAGCAGTATTTGTTTTAGTGTACATGGAGGTTTCAACATAACTTTCTGCTACTATAGAACTTTTCCAAACACCAATTTGCTTTAATCTTAATAAGTCACTTCCTTCGATTACTAATAAATTAGCAGAAGTTCGGCGAATACTATGCCTAGTATAAGGTTTTGAATTGTTTAGTTCTAAATATGAAGCGATCTGTGTCGGTATATTACTAATAGTGTTAGTACCTACAAGTTGAACTGTGCATTTGTTATTTTTATAGAATACGAATAACCGGTTATGTGGTGTGTTTACTGGTCTGAGTAATTTATATTTTTTAAAGACTCTGATTGCATTTATGGAAGATTGGAGACTATGAAAGTACGTTGTTTATTGTTTTTTTGCGAAAGGCATATGAACTATTAAATTATTTTCATTATCTTGAACGTCTTTGAGCTTCATATTTGTTAACTCTTGGCATCTGCATGCCCCAGCTAATCCAATTATTAGAACTACCTGTAAAACATTTACTAACTAATTGTATTATTAGATTGAAATAAACAGCATTAATGAGTACATAATTAAGTCAGCAAGAGTAAAAAAGTAATTCATGGAATATTATTGATGTTAGATTACTTTAAACATTAAATATTTATCATTTGTTGCTTTACTCATAATTTTTCACAAGAACATTTTCACTGATTTTATTGATGGAGTTCATTCCGCACCATTCTTTAAAATTATGAAATTTCTCTTCATGTCAGACTTAGGATGTTTCAAGTAAAAGTTGATTTATTGCCTGTTGAGCCTGTTCTTTTATGAATGGAGGAGTAACTTTTATGTATTCATCACTATCTATTTCCATTTTTTATTTTGCTTGTGGTCTGACCACTGTTTTAATTCTAGATCTCCAAATTTCTGATTTGTGAAGGTTCTAATACATTAAGTATATATTAAATATTTCTATAAAATCGCTTCAAAATAAATAAAATCTATCTTGAATTAAATATAAAAGAGTTCTAAAATTATTTATTTTAACATTTTAGGAATATAAAATTTTTCGTATTAAGAACCATCGCAGAAAAAGGTTGGGACAGAAATACGAATGTATACATGGCTTTCCTTGGACTAAAAGCAGCATTCGACTCTGTACCTCAACAAGAAACATGGGATGCTTTGGCGGCTGCCAGAAGATCTCATTACTGCAATTAAATCAGCATATGAGGCAGCGAGTAGTGAGGATCGACGGAAGGGAGTCCAAGCCTTTTCCCATAGAGAGAGGTGTGAAGCAGGGCGACAGCTTGAGTCCTATTCTATTTATATTATTTATGGATGAAATCCATAAGATCTGTAAGCGCCGTACTGCCTGGACGGTCATCGGGAAGTGGAACTTAAGAAATTTTATGTTTCAAAGCCTGTTGTATGCCACTGACATAGTATTGATTGCGGACACGATAGACTACCTGCAGCAAGCCCTGGTTGCTTGTTTAGATAGCTTAGATAACTTGTTGTTGGTGTTTAAAGGCGTAAAACCTTAGCTCATTAACGCCTTCGGTTTTCCCATAAAATCTTGGTTCATATTGTAAGTAAAACACCCAGGCAACCTCCTCCAACTACAGGCTATTCCTGTAAGAGGTAGACCATGCTGTTACTGTTTTTTAATAATTTTTAATTTGCTAGGTTGGCTTTTTTCCCATGTGCCTTGCCATTTCTCCGATATTTCTATTTTAAGAAGCCTACTTAATTCTGATATAGTGAGAACTGTGGTGCCTCGGCCAGGTAGCGTAAGTTCCTCTCGATATGCCTGATCTGCGAGTTCATTACCCTTAATGCCAATGTGACCAGGGATCCATATAAATATATGGACTTGCCTCTATGAGTCTTATAAGAAAACCTTGAATTCTGACAATAAGAGGATGGTTCGGGTACATATCTTTCAAACCTTCTAAGGATCTTAACGAATCTGACAATATGACTATTGTCTTCTCATTCAACGACAAGCAGTAATGTAGGGCTGAAGATATCGCGTAGAGGCTAGCAGTAAAAACCTGTATGTAGTTTAATCTTGTAAGTTGAGTTACGAGTTACAAAAGACGAAGTGGTTGAGTTTTCGGATTTGGATCCATCAGTATAAATTAAGAAATGACTTTGGATGTTTTCAACGATGCGAGACAAGCGTATTTTATATTCTGAAGGACTGTTTTTTTGGAAACTTAGAAATATTTAAAATTGTTTTATATGGTGGTATTTGTGTTGATTCATGTATATATCAATGAATTTCCCAGATATAATTCAGGGTGGTTGGAGTCTTTCTTTTGCGGCTAAATTGGATGCAAACAGTTTTTTCTATAGAGATTTTTAGATCTATGGATATAGCACTATTATTAATTATGTTGATGGCTTCTTGTAATTTATTTTTTATTGTATTTAAATTGTCAGAGCGACAAATAATCGCTAAGTCGTCTGCAAAAAGTAACAGCTTGACGCCTTTTGGTAAGTTGAGTCAAAGATCATTTATGGCAAGGGAGAATAGAGTTGGGCTAAGTTCACAACCATATGGAACACCATTAATCTGATTATGATATTGGGACAATTCACCGCCGACACGAACCCGGAAATGGCGATTTTTTAGTAATTATTTTAAGAACTTGTACAATCGTCCGTGGATTCCTAGCGATGACACCTTCCGGAGGTTGACATTATGGCTTATGCTATCGAAAGCTTTCATCATGTCAAAGAATCTACTGTATATCGTCCTTCGCGAAACCCGGAGAGGAAAGGTTGAATAAGACTATTCTTTTATCATCCACTTTACATCTTACTTATCATCCACATTAGACGGTTGTATGTGATTATAGTAGTCGAGGAGGCAATTTAAAGTAGGTTTTGGAAGATTTTTTATCATGCTGTAGTGAATATTAACAGAGCCTGGCGAGGATCCTTTAACGGCATTTAGCACATTTTCTAGCTCCCACATTGTAAAAGGAAGGTTATAGTTTAGTATAGCACTGTTAGTAACCTTTTTGTATTCAGTAGTTGCAGAGTAGGGATTTGAACATTTTGTCTTCCAGGATTGTAAATTTCTGAGAAAAACTTGGCAAATTAATTAGAAACAGTTTGCGAATCGTCGGGCAGTTGCCCGTTTACTATTATAGTATAACGGTTATAAGATGGGTTTTCAGTAATTTTACGTATTTTGTTCCAAACATTAGCGGAAGTTGTAGATGCGTTAATGGAACTTAAAAATTGTTTCCAGGATTCAGTTTTCGATTGGTTAAATGTTTTCCTGCATATGGCGCGGTGTTTTCTGTATTCCATAACATTCTCTGTCGTCATGTTTCTTTGGAATTTTTCATAGGCTTTCCGACGGTCCTTGAGAGCTTTTTTAGAGATATCGTTGAACCATGGGGCTGGTGGTCTGTTTGGGATACCTCTTGTCATTGGTATTGATATTTTTGCAGCTTGTATGATAGCATGTGTAACTGCTTTGCATCCCTCTTCAATGCCCAGTTCCTTTGGGGAAGTTAAAGGTGGAGGGGCAAGGGACGAGGAAAAGGCCAATTGGTTTTTTCTATTATCCAGCTCGGATTTGCGTTACAGGTTGGATTTACGTTTGTGAATTGAATGAGGATTGGATAATGGCCACTACTGTAAAGTTCCGGTTGAACGGTCCATTCTTAGTGGATAGCTTAAATTAATTTTATTATTGTGGTAAAAAAATAATTTTAACTAATTGTGTAATGGGCTCGTGGAATACCGATTAGCCAATTACAGATCTCAGGGAATGAAAAGAATCCTAACTACGTTACGCGGTTAAGTTGCGACGCACGTAGCACATTCATTGGGGGAGTGCTCTTGTATTAACCATCCTCTTAGGGTTCTCGTCATGGGCGAATATAGATCTTCGTTATATTTTTCTTAGTTTATTATTAATATCAGCGTTTGGTTCTATATTTTGTTTTATTTACATTATGGAAGTATTATGTAAGTTACCGTGTTGATAATTTGAACTTATAATCTCATTGAAAATATATATGGATGATTGAGTGTAGTCGATTAGTAATAGTTAGGAAATACACATTTCACATGCAATCATATATAATTTTAGTGATGAGGTAACTTTACAGAGACATAATATGGTTGGTCTGTCAAATGTATAAAAAAAAAAAATTACCTCTACGACTCTTAAAAGGTACAGGGATGCCGCAGCTATAGGTGTACTTAATTGGAAGGAATGTTCACAAAACAGTGCTATATGTGGCGCTACCTAGAACATTAAGGGGCATGTAACAGGTACTGTACCTTAGGGTTTATTACCTTTACTCTCAAAATAATAAAGGAAGTTGTTCATCAGGAGCGGTCAAGATGCATGATGCAAGGAGCTGGATGAAGCCATGGTCGAGAAATAGCCTGTCACATATAGCGCCCCCCTTTCTTTGTAAGTAATTTTATAAGTTATCTTGTTACCATGACCAGCACAAATAAATATAATGTTATTAATTATTTATTAAGAGAGGAATATGTCCCTTATTTATTAATAATATAGAAATACTATATCTTAGGTATAATGATCTCACGGTGGCATCCCAATCCATTATTTAAATATAATTCAGATCAAGGTTATGACTTTCCTTGAGATCATAGCTTGGGCAGTGAAGCTAAAATAGCAAAGGGAGATGGAAGAGTCACTTGGTGGAGGCCAGGGCTCAGAATGGTCTGTAGTGCCAAAGAAGTAAGTATTTAAAAAATTCATAACAGGTCCAAACTATCCAGAAATAAAAGATAATAACCGGGTACATACACTGAACAGAGCTTTTAAAGCGTTTTGATCTATACTGAAGAATGGAAATGAACATTAGTTAAGTGAAACTTTGACTTACAAATGTGTAAATAAAAGGCCTAATACAGTAATATTATAATATGTTATCTTATGTACTCTATAAACATATATATGTATATATGTTTATAGAGCACTACATGGGGATTGTCACATCTGCGAAGAACTTTTCCATTGCACTACAAATGTACATAACAGCTTAAACTTTGTTTATCTCATCTTTATAAAATTTAGTATAAAATATTGATGTTAGTTATTTGTTTATAGTAATTCAATATGCCTTTACATGTTGGATCTAAAGTACTTAGACCATGTGGTAGAAGTCCTCAGATAAAAATTGATCGCTCTGATTTTCTCAGTTGTAATCTTATAATTCGAAAAGGGCCGATAATTTAATAATTCTATCAAATAGCAAACTATTTAAATAATAATAAAACCTAATTGACGCCTAATAATATTTAGGTGTATTTTTCAAGCGTCATTGCACATTCCTAGCTTTTTCGATCCCGGAGCGTATTGGTAGAGGTAATTTATAAGATAAATTTCCACTAATAAACTCATTCATTCATTCATAATGAATGTAAATTCATCGCTGGGCTCTTGAAGATCCATGACCTCTGTAACTTCTTCCGCCATTCGCCTCTGTCCGCCGCAAAAGTGCCTCCAGTGGTTTATACCCATTGCCTTCAGGTCATCCTCCGCATCGTCGAGCCACTTGTGACGGGGCCTTCCTCTCAATCTTATACCATGGCCCTTAATGCTTTGGTGGAGCTGTTTCTCCACTTGTCGTTCATTCTAATAGATCCAAAAATTTTACGTAGGTGTTTTCTCCACCATACTTGAAGGGTCCTTTCGCTATCTTTGGTTGGGGACCGTGTTTCACATCCATAAGTAACAATTGGTGTCACCATCGTTTAATATATGAGATACTTTTACTTTCTGGACAACCATCTACTTCCCGCCACTAAACGACCCTTGATATTCTTTTCTACTCTGTTCTCGTAGGTTATTACACTTTTCAGGTACTTGTATTCATCACAAATCTTAAAGCACCAGGTTCCTAATAATATTTATAAATAAATAATATAAATCATATTAATGTTATTAAATAAGACAGATTAGGTAAGTAGGAATTTCTTCTATTGTATAATGAAATAAAGTATCTTATTTTTACAGAGTTGGAGTATTTTTTCTCTAAATGACGTCCAATATCGTTATAAAGTGTGAATTGTGTGACATGTTTTTCTTATTGTTCTACTTCCAATTCTCATCGAATTTACCTACTTACTCTAGTTCTGAGCTTATGTTAGTTCTTTGCTTTCTGGAGTCTCTGATATTTATTTAATTTTAAAATGTCTTGAATAAGCCGCATCACTATCAATGAATGTAGATCTTTTCCATGTAGTACGATTGAATTCCACTGAGTGGAAAAAGGGAACAAGTGACTGAAACCTATTTTTTAAGAAACGCAAAAAATTTCCAAATAGATTTCTTTAGAACTTACAAAACAGCAATAAACATGACAAATATACATAAATATAGTGAATCTTTGTATATATCTATTACAACATTATTTTATACTTTTAGGACGCTCACCACTAGACAACCTATTCATTTTAAATGGTCTAGAGCTAATGAGGTATTCCCCTTTTCTGCCCAGTAAACGTGCCTACAGATGATAAGAAAAATGGCTGTCTCAGTTTATATTACAGAAAAAATCGAGTTCCTTTTTCCACTCAGTGGTTCAATTATTATTAGAGACCGAACGTGGAGTTTAAACCTGGGTTGTATTTGTATCAGAAACGATTTTATTATTCATTAAAGTTATTAGAAATATTCTAATCTATGAATGGCAACCATGGTGATAATGATTAACGGTTCTAGATTCGAATTTATAAACATCATTAATCTTTCATTATCATTACTGTAACCTGTTATAGGTTTCGTTTGGACATAATTTTGCATTGAAGAGATGATGATTCCATTAGAAAACGTTTAAAAAAATGTACCTTTTAAATTTGTGAAGGGTACTGAGTCCATTACTAGGTAGGAACAGTCATGTTACTAGACCAATGGTTGTGTTATTAGACTTTTCCGAGATCACGCTCAACCGCCCTAAGTCTATGGGTGTCAACAGATTAAATAATTTATCAGCCACAGCTGGATTTGAACCTGGAACCTTCAGCTTTCTATACACTGAACTACCTTGTCCCCTTTCTTGAAAAATTATGTTTTAAAATTCAATAATTAATAATTACTATAATACTATTCTCCCTTACAAAAGCTCATGGTATATTTTTTCCTGCATTTTTATCTTAGTGACTATATTAACATTTGTATCTTTTTTTGACTGGATCATTTGAATAGCTATGAACTCAAATATGATGATGGTGTTATTATATTAACACTAAAATAAGTTTCCTAACGGTCCATTATCAAGACTATTATTTTATAATTTAGCAGTACGTTATTTAGATTTGTGTTAAATTGGAAATATTATTACTAAGCTACCACTTAGCGTGTTACTACTGTGTTCGATAAGATCTTAATAGCCAATAAATTACCACATTCTGTTTGGTTAATTTCTTCTTTATCTAAATGATTTATCTGTATTATTATTTACCTCTTTGGCACCATTCTAATTTTAAATAGAGTGAGATATTTTCCTTTTAAAATTTAAAATGAAATACCTCCATAAGTGTATGTGTGTAAATTATATGTGTGGAAGGAATGTATTGTCATTTTAATGTTCAAGGCTATGTGTGTTTCGGTTTCGAGCATTTTTAACTGCTTAGACCATAATGAGATATAATTTTATATGAATATAATAGTGGGTTTGGTACGTTACGAGGGGGTGTGAGAAAACGGATAGAGCGACTAAAGAGTGAACCTCAAACTATTTTCTTCCCACTTCTCTAGGACAGAAGTTTTTCCATTACAACCTGAAAAAAGTTATCTTTTGAAATTGCATCTCGACGGTGTTCCATTGTTATGCGGTTTGATCTAGTTTTGGAGGATGCAGTTGATTAGAGAATAGTATAGAAAAAAAATGAATCAGGATAATCTTGTAAATAATTACATATTTGTCGAACTTTAAAGTAGCTCGATGGTTCGTAGTAACTCGTAAGAATCTCGTAGTAGATGTGATGAAGGGTTCATCTCAAGCTTTGACAGATTAATCATTCAAACTGCTTCCATCACTACTAATGGACCTTCTGCGGTCTGCAGACCTTCCTGGTACTATTCCATTCTCTTTAAAGTGGGTAACCTTTATGGGAAAAATCCTTGCGGTTGTGCGCGATCTCGGACAAACTACTTCCCTGCCAAACTATATCCTAGAAACAGTATGGACTTCACAATGTACGAAATCCAAGATCCTTCGTAAGTAATGATACAGTTTCTATACGTCATGTATGGGAATGGATATAATTACAAATAGAGTAAATAATTAATTTTGGCCCATTGTTTAGGACCATTCAGTCAACAGAAATCTGATTTTTTTTTTTTTTTTGTATATAATCTTACCAATAAATAGAAATTAGAACTAAATGCCGATTTTAAGTATATCATTCATTCAATGGTTGTCAATTTTTCATCACTGATGATATTATAGTTATATTTTTCTTGTTTTTAAATTTAATTTGGATCCGATTCCTCAACGTATAATCTATATGTAATGCCAAATAAAAACTCTTAAGATGTTTTCAAATCACTTCCACGCACAACCATTGTCCTAAAAACAGTACAGTCTCTACCACGTACTAAACCTTAAACCCCTTTCATGGGTTTTAGTTATACTGATTGTTAGTAAACCTTGTCAAACTACGGAAATTCTATAGAGTTGATGTAATTGTGTACTTTTTAATGATTTTTTGGATAAAATAGTGAACTGTAGAAACGTTTCTTTGTATACTCTTTATAATAAGATTTTAATGAAATGTTAGTCCAGTTCTCAGCTGAGGTTTAGTAGAGATTGTGTAGCCTATCCCTTCCATTATCTGTGCTTCCGAATTCATCTCAGTGTATTACCTTCCTATCTCGGACATGTCTCCTAAATTAGATTTTCCCCCGTCTTCGGCTAAGAAAAAATTGCTTTTCTAACAAGTTTTCTTATGTATTTTATTCGATATTCTTCCCCGCACATATTTTTTTTCTTTATCAATTAATTTGAGGTAAATTGTTTATGTTTTACCTCATGTTAAATGATTAATTTCAGTGGATAAGTATTTTTGTATAGACGTCTATTATTATTATTATTATTGAGATTACTTGCATATGCCCCTGCGGATGTGGGAAATATAAAGAATACATCCGCGGTAAACTCTGCTTGTAAGAGGCGACTAAAAGAGTAGGCCAGGGTGCCGCTGTCAGCGCGCTCTGGGTCTCTAAGCTAGGAGAGAGGAGAGGACTCCTAAGCCATAGTGAAGGTAACCTCTCTAGGGGAGGAAGCCCTGAATTCAAACCGAGTCCACCTGGTAGGGGGTTGGGAAACGGACTAGCACCCCGTATCTCGAAAAAACAACATGCCGCTTTCTGACCAAAACATTGTTTTGGGTTTCGCCATGTGACTAAAGGGTGTAGAAGCTCGAAAAAAAAACAACTTTTTTTTACGTTTGACTGGTTGCATATTTTCGTGTTATACTGGGAATGAGAAAGAAAATTATTACATTCAGACAGCTACGGAAAGCATTACGATTCCTTAGAGTTATAAATACAAGTTATAACAATTCTAAAGATATTATATTTAAAGCAGTCAGGCTGCTTTTGGTGTTCCTCACGCACATTCTAGTTTCTGAGTTTTCCATCACGCACTCATATTATCTTGTGCATATTTATGTTTTTAGATGGTCTGAGATAATTCATTTCGATTTTCTTTTTCACTTGGTTATTAGTTGACGTAATCATTTGCAGTTTTACATTGAGTAATAAAAATTGGGATAATTAATAATTGGTTGATACAAAATTTTGTATCAACCAATTATTAGCTATCCCCCACCAATTACTAATCCAAAAATACCAAAATACTAATAACCAAAAAATACCAAATACTAATAACCAATTATTAGTTATTATATATATATATATATATATATATATATATATTATATATATATATATATATATATATATATATATATATATATATATATATATATATATATATATTTTATCAGATAACCACATCTTTACAAAAAAATAAAATAATAGACAGTCATGTGGACTGCTGACAGAATTGAAAACTCAAAACTTTGAAATAAATGTGGTATTTTTTAAAGTTATAAATTAATTATATTCTTGTAGTTATATTCAAAATTTTATATTCAAATTATTAACATTTGTCTGGTTCACACATATACTTATTTATATGTAATTATTTATATTTTCAATCAGACTACAGGATGGGCTGCACGAGCTCACTATAAAACATCAATAATTTAATTCGAATAATAATATAATTATTAATTAGTATATTAATTAAATAATAATAACAAATAATTAATATATAGTAATAGGAATTTAATTTTACTTGCTAATAAAAATTTGTATTGTAGATATGACATGCGTCTAAACCTGCTACGTAATATGTTTATGCCTATTCTTATTCAAAATCAATATGTAAATTAAGATTAAGTCGATTTATCAGTAATTTATATTTCGAAATGTATCGAAAATTGTCTAGTTTCATCAAACTTGCTGGCTATAATTTTCTTTTCTTGAAATGATAATTGTTGGTAGTGGTGCATTAAAAAAATGGAAATGGTTATATTATCACAGGATTTTAAATTAATTTGATTCATATTCTTCTAGGTGCACATCGAAAATATGATATTCAGCTAGTTACTATGCTGCCTATTTATTTCGTTTTATTAATCGCAGTACTATGCATAAACTTGTAAATCACTTTTATGTTTTTTGAAAATTTGTTCACTGTTCATAATAAAATTCCATATAGCAATGTTTCTCGTATGAACGCATAGTCATTAATCTGGAAATTGTCCCTTAGATTTATAAAATTATGTGAGTTTGATAGTTATCAGTTAACATGTATCATTACTTTTTTCCATCACGGCTGTATTATTAAAAATATTCTTAATATTTTACCCTATATAATATATAAAATTCACGGAATCTTGTCGCGTCCCAAAAATTATTATTTATTTTGGCCTAACTGAAAACTCTAATATTTTTTAATAGGATGTAATTAGTTGGGGGTGCAGTCAAGAAAGCACAGCAAAATAAGTGAAACTATTGTATTATATGTACCGACGTTTCGACCTACTGTGTAGGTCATCTTCAGGGCTATGAGAAAACAGACTAAAACAGAATAGACTGTAAAAATACATAAGATAGAGATACAGAAAATATAACAAAATGTAGAGATATAGAATAATTGCGAAAAAAAGTGAAGGATATATAATGAAAGGATATATGAATAAAGATGATTACATAGCAGATGTATAGAAAGGTGATAATGCAAAACAAAATACATAGAGAGAAATGAAGTTAAACAGAAAAAAAATGAAAAAGATATAAATATAATGAGTATGGAAAACTTAGTATAATAAAGATAGAAATGTATTGCAGAGAAAACAATAGTATGAAAATAGACTCCTGGGGAGTACCATAAGTGAAATGAAAGAACATGAATTAAAAATTAGGATACCTAAGAATAAATAGAGAAGAATATTGTAGAAAGTAAAGAATAGGAATCTAATGTATGACAGGCAGAGAAGTGAAATATAAATATAAATTTAAAATATAAGTATCAGATGTTATATAAAGGTATACAATAGGAATGATGTTATATTATATTAATAAAGATGTAACTATAAAAGAAACTATAGATGAGAGATATAAGATATCAGTAAGTGAATGGAGATATATTATAAAAAATAATGATGTTCCATGAACATGAACTCTTTGATTAAACTATGATGGATGCTAAAGTGATGATGGGAGAAATAGGTGTGAAGGAAGGAGCTGGAGAAAGATGAAGAGAAGATATAAATAATATGAAACTGTACGAACCCAATAGGAGTGGCTGCTCGGGCAGAAAGTAACTGACAAGAAAAATACGTTATAACGACGGAAGCGCTGTCAGCGATCTCTGACGGTCAAAGATGTAACGAAAATTAAAAAAATTCAAAAAAATAAAAATAAAAACGTAGGGAAAAGGCAATATGGGTGAAAATGGGGACGCGTAAATCATGTAAAAATGAAAGAGGGAAGAAGTAACAAAAATATTTTAATTTGAAATTACGGTGTTTTTAGTAAATTAAAAATTTGGGAATAAATTGAGGATAGGTGATGTGAGTCGGACTTGAGGTTGACGGTGGAGGAGTCGAGATTGATGTGGATGGTTTCCGAGAGAATGCGTTTTTCATAGTTGGGAACGGAAGCTAGGATAGACGTATTATCGAAGTTGAAAATGTGGTTTAAAGATAGGGCATGATCAGAGAGTTTAGATGCGGTTGGGTTATTGGATGAAATGGAATATTTATGTTGGGAAATACGATCTTTAACTAAGTTTTTAGTTTCGCCGATGTAGGAAGAGTTGCAATTAGGAGTGGAGCAAGGGATACGGTAGACAACTTGTGAGCGTTGTATAACGGGAATGTGATCTTTGACACGGGTATAGATTTTGGAAAGTTTGTTATGGGATTTGAAGGCTAAACGTAATTTGGGGATCGAGGAACGTAGGGATTTTTGAATATTATTTGAGAGGGAGGGTATATATGGCAAGGATCTGTATACAGGGATAGAGGGAGGGTGTGGAGACCGGGTGGGGTTGGGTTTTTTTTTATAGTCTTGGATGAGTTTATTAATAATATGGAGAGGAAAATTGTTTTTTAAAAGGATATTTTGGATGCGGTGGGTGTTGGTTTTATGGAAGCAAGGGTCAGAGAGGGATAGGCCACGATGGATAATATTTTTGGCGACGTTAATTTTTTGGTGGTGCGGATGTTGGGAGTAATAATTAAGGAGTCTGCCAGAATAGGTGGGTTTGGTATACCAATCTGTGGATAAGGTGTGGTCAGGATTTCTAATGATACGGAGGTCAAGAAATGGTAATGATTTGTTGGATTCAAGTTCCACTGTGAAATGGAGGCGGGGATGGTATGAGTTAAAAGATGATAATAATTCAGGAATAATTATGGGATTTAGGATAAGGAAGAGATCGTCCACATATTTCTTAATGAAAATAACATCGTTAAGGTATTGGGGTAGAATGGAGTCCAGAAGGTCGTTTAATACAATATTGGAGAGGTCAGGAGCGAGGGTATTTCCCATGGCAAGTCCAGAAATTTGGTTAAAGAACTGGCCATGGAAGGTAAGGTAGCCTGATTCACAACAGAGGTTTAAGGATTGGAGGTATGAGGTTCGGTTGAGAGAGGTATGGGGTTCTATGAGTGGCCAGTTGTTATCTATAATGAGGAGGGCTTTATCTAAAGAGGAACGGGCTGTACAAGGAGCTGCTGGAAATGGGAATACCACCGAAGCTGATACGACTTATTAGGGCTACAATGAGGAAGGTGCAATGTGCAAATATTTTTTATTTTTGGCACACACAAGATTCAGCAATCTTAATCCACGCGATGCGATATATAACCTTTTTTCAAGTTTCATCGACTGAATAAAGTTTGAATGAGCCTTTCGTTAATTCAATTTCATTGAGAACTATCATCATCATCATTCGTGGCGCTACAACTCCTGTAGAGTCAAGGCCTCCTGCAGCTTGGTTCGTCAGTCTTCTCTATTGGTTGTCACTGCTCTCCAATTTCCGATTCCCAAGATGGACCTGGCTTTACTTCGATGTCCTACTAAATGACGTGGCTGGAATAGAAAGAGAGGAAATAGAGATGCCCCAGGGGAATTGGAGCCTCCTGATATGGATGATGTTTATGAAGCTGTGGAAGAGCTTAAAAATAATAAAGCACCAGGACCAAATGGACTCTCCCCTGAACTTTTTAAGTATGGAGGAGAGGAATTGGTCAAAGTCCTCTATAATATAATATTGGATATCTGGAGAATGGAGGAAATCCCTTGTGAGTGGCGCAAAGCAGTTATATGCCCGATTTACAAGAAGGGGGATGTGCTAGATTGCCATAATTATCGTGTTATATCCCTCTTACCATGTGCTTATAAGGTGTTCTCTCGGATACTTTATAAAAAACTACTTCCTTTTGCCGAGCAGAATATAGGAAAGTACCAGCCGGGCTTCATGAGAGGAAAGTCTACCATGGATCAGATATTCTCCATTAGAAGCATTCTGGAGAGGTGCAGGGAGTATAATATCAACCCACACCACCTGTTCATTGACTTCCGAATGGCCTATGATAGTATAAAGAGGAACGAGCTGTACAAGGAGCTGCTGGAAATGGGAATACCACCGAAGCTGATACGACTTATTAGGGCTACGATGAGGAAGGTGCAATGCACAGTGCGTGTTCAAGGTTACCTGACTGAAAGCTTCGAAACTCACAAAGGGCTGAGACAGGGTGATTGCCTCGCATGTCTTCTCTTCAATTTGGCCCTCGAAAGTACAGTGCGGAAATCTGGAATAAAAATTGGGGGAACTATATTCAATAGATCTTCTATGATTTTGGCCTTTGCCGATGAGATAGATATTGTGGCAAGAACCCCTACAGATTTAGAAAATGCTTTTTTATCAGTCTCCAGATAGCAGTAGCTAAATTGGGTTTAGAGGTCAATGAATCAAAAACCAAATATATTGACAACTATCCACCGAAGTAAAAAAAAATATATCTTTTGTTTTTCCAATTTGCTTATTTTTACTCTATGCAATTAAAATATTTTAAATTATATCTTTTAATTACAACAAACCGAATATTCTTTTTGTATTAACGAATTTCTTAGATTTTTCACTCTTCTCACCTCTAAATGTACCCTTGTGTCTCTTGGCATAATGAAAGATCAACCCCTACCACATTTTGAAAAATCAACCCCCTTGTTGATTGTAAATTCTTCTGAGGGTTCTTTCGAATAAAGGTTCTTTGGATTCATGTATCTCAACCATTAGTTCAACTTGTTTCCCTATATGGTTGAACAACAGTTCATGGCTGTCAAAGTAGAGATTTCTGTCAAGATACCATAGTGATAGCATAGCGTAGTGAATCTAGGGTCCCATTGTCGCAGGTGATTCTCCAGCCTTCTCGTGCGAGAAATCCGCATTCGAGAGCTCCTATAGAATTGATTCATTTTTGGACTATATAACTAGATATTGTTAGTGCACATGAATTTAAATCATCTCCTGGATTGTTCCTTTGAGGCCTGAAGGCAGAAGTTTATGTTCCATACTTTCAGAACCCTACATTAATGTACTATGAGTTGTACTCGCCCTGGATTCCTCCAGCCAGTAGCTTCTTGATTATGCTAGATTCACACCTATGATCTTTCGGAAAATGTATTCTATTTAAATAGATTCTCACAAATGAGCAGGAGTCTAACATATAAAGTATCTTCAAATGACCTCAGCGTTTTGTATAACACATATCTGATGTCCTGTCGATGCTTCTCAGCTACATATGTGATTGTGGTCGTAGTCACATTAAGCATCCCCATTAATAATGCCTTTATCTACTTACCAAGGCCGACAACCACTCTCTGATTGCTTCATTATGTCTTTCTGTATTATAAGGGTCATAATCAGGATTGTTACCTCGTCGTGCTAAATAATCTCAATTATTTCA
Source organism: Troilus luridus (assembly GCA_964056705.1). Taxonomy (NCBI): domain Eukaryota; kingdom Metazoa; phylum Arthropoda; class Insecta; order Hemiptera; family Pentatomidae; genus Troilus; species Troilus luridus. The sequence goes on along the minus strand of OZ057413.1, from coordinate 90,481,449 downwards.
GCAAACGTACCTTTATGAAGTTTAAACTTTATTTTTCTGTCAACACAAATTTAATACATCAAATTATTCAGTTATATTTCGTTAATAAACAGTACTTGGACCTAACATAACATTACCAATATTACCTCCAACATATGGTCAATAGATGATCGCAATTATTTAATGTTTTAACTGCTTCTGTTTGAGTAGGTTCTTCGTGATTGAAGAGTATTAAATGCCATAAAGCCAGCAAATAGGCGTTTATGCATTCATTGAATTGGATACGTCTTGATTAGCAGTAAACAAGGTTCTTGTATGGCCTGAGTATTGACTTGTTTCATGATTTTATGTTTTTTTTCTTGTCCACTAATATTTATTGTAGTGCATTGCATTTTTGATAATTCCAAATGGAAGAGTTCGATTATGTTGAGGTAAGCTATGAGTAAGTTTGGAAAAGCAGTGGCTTTTCTCTTCAGCTTTCCTTTTTTTCAATGCTTTGTATAAGAACAAAGTGCTGGCTATGAGTATTGTTTCTTTTGTTGCCATCCCAGGAGTTTTTATCCATTAACGGAATCTTCTATTCAGTCACTTATGAACTTAGGCCGAAAACCATATGCATACCGTTATTTATGTATTTAAGTACTTTGTACGTAATTATGCCCGCGTTTATGTATGATATGAAACTTCCTTAATGCCGTTTAACTCTATCCGTAAACACGTGCCGACCCGTTTAAATCTTCCTAATAGCCTCCTGGAAAATAAACACTGCATCTCACTGTTGAAGGAGATGATAGTGTAAACAGTTTCCCCTGTTACAAATGAACCGTTATCCGCAAGGAGTTTGCTGGGAAAAGTTTAATTGGAAAAACGCTCTAGGTGACGGAAAGCAGGCTTTATTGACATCCACTTTCCAATAAGCAGCCCTGACTCTGTGGAATCCACCCCCTTACTCAACCCCACATACTTTATTATGACCGCACTTGCCTGTTCTTCATTCAGGTTATAAATATTGGAGCAATATTGCTGTTTATCTTAGTATTTGTTTTTATCTTAGTAGATATTCCATGCATCCTTATTTAGATTATTTTATTTCGTTGTTGTTGTTTTATTTTAAAGGCAGACAACTACAAATGGTTATTATTGCCCTCACCGCTAGAGAATATAAATATTTACAGTATCTACATAATTACCACCAGTGAATATACATATTTACATTACCTACATAATTACGTATATACATTCTTGTTACATTATTACACTTAGTAAAAATATTGTTACATATTTAAATAATAACATACCATGCTGTATTAGGGACATAATAGAACCATATTAACATATTAAACATATGATAGAAATGTAACTTATATTGTTTGTTTGTTTGTTTTTGCTTAGAGGCGTAAAACCCTAGGGTCATCAACGCCTGTAGATTTTTTATTTTTTATAATTATTTATCTTTAAAAAAAAAATAATAATAATAATAATAAAATAGCCATATACACATACATACTAATAAATAATCCAACTATAATAAGGAAAAAAATAAAGCAATCGGAAAAAAACAACAAATGCATCTATAGCAGGGACAATGGAGGATCAAATATTGGTTATTAATTTACAGTTTGTGATGAATTTCACCACTTTGTCGATTTCAGTTTTGTTGTCTCTAAGTGCTTCTCTAACATCGGGGGGTATTTTGAGCTGATTAAGTATTTTTTTATAGGAGTAGCATTCCTCAAACATATGTCTGATGGAAAGATTTTTATTACACCTAAGGCATATCGGTGGTGGGTCCCTTGTAATGAGATGTGCGTGGGTAAGCCGGGTGTGTCCTATTCGAAGGCGAGCTATAGCCAGCTCTTCATGGCGTTTACTACGATTAGATGTAGTCCAGGGCTTTGCTTCCCTTTTTATATATTTCAGTTTACTGGCTGGACTTTCATCCCACATTGCTTGCCATCTTTTGTCTATGCATTCTTTAAGGGGGCGAGCAAGTTCTTGGGCGGTTAGAATGGCTGAGCCTCTACCTGGGAGGTTTAGAGCTGCTCGAGCAGCTTTGTCAGCCATCTCGTTCCCGACAATACCCACATGTCCCGGGGCCCAGATGAAGAATAGTGTTTTGTTTATGTGATTTAGCATTATTAAATATCTGTGAATGCGTTGGACTATGGGGTTGAGTGAGTACATGTTGTTCAATCCCTGGAGGGCGCTCATTGAATCAGAAATTATTACTATATTCTCTGTTTGTATATTTGTAATGGAGAAATGTAGAGCGGATGCTATGGCATTTAGTTCGGCGGTATAGACGTTGCAGAGGTGGTGTAGCTTTTTTTTATGGGTTGAATTGGGCGTAATAAAGGCAGATCCAGTTGAGTTATCAGACTTTGAGCCATCTGTATATATTGCAGTGTGGTGTGGTAAAGACTGTATCAATTCACAGAACATTTTCCGATATTGCGCGGTCGGGGTGTCTTGTTTACGGAACTTGGGCAGCTGTAGAAATACTTTGGGTGGTATGTAAGTCCAGGGTGGTATATATGTATCTATTATATTATGGAGTGATATGTCTTTAAGGAAGGCGATGGCAAATGAGATTCTTTCTGCGAGAGGGAGGGTCGAGTTCGGTTTATTATGGAAGGCAGAAGTAAACTTAGGTTTAAATATATATTTATGAGTGGGATGATCAGTTTGCAAATATAGTTTGGAAACATAATTGATAGCCAGTTTCTGTCTTCTAAATAAAAGGGGAGGAAAACCGGCTTCGGTGCACAGGCTAAGGATGGGACTTGTTCGAAAAGCACCTGTCGATATCCTAATTCCAGTGTGGTGAATGGAGTCAAGCTTGGCTAGGAATCGTGGGCGGGCTGAAGCGTAAATAAAGGACCCATAATCAAGCTTTGAACAAACTAGTGCCTGGTAGAGTTTCAGTAATGAGAATACGTAGTATGTTTAATTTTTTCAAGGCTGATGTTTTTATTGCAGTTATATGATGACCCCAGGTTAATTTTCTGTCAAATGTAAGTCCTAAAAATTTGTGGTGGTCATTGAACGGTAGTAATTCATTTGCTAAATACAATACGGAGGGAGGCGGGGTATTTCTTTTTCGGCTGAATAAGAGGCATTTGGTTTTTTCTGGTAAGAATCGAAGACCTATAGATTGGGACCAGTTGCCTAGTCTATCGAGAGATTCTTGAAGTTTGTGCTGTATATGTGAAATGTCGTGAGATCTGTAAACAATGGCTAAATCGTCCGCAAATAATAATGATTTTACCCCTCTTGGGAGGTTCAAGCCTAGGTCATTAATAGCCAGTGAGAAGAGCGTTGGGCTTATTACACCACCCTGAGGGACACCGCTGTTCTGGTTATGATTCTCAGAAAGTTCGCAGCCCACCCTAACACTGAAGTGACGATTATTTAGGAACTGAAAAATGTTGGTGAACATTTGCCCTGTTATACCTATTGAAATTAGTTTTTGCAGAATAGCTGAGTGATCAATATTATCAAACGCTTTTACCATATCGAAGAACACCGCTCCCATCTGTTGACCATTGACAAAGGCATATTGTGCTTCAGCTTCTAATGTAACAAAGTGATCAATCGTGGATCGACCTTTACGGAACCCGGCTTGAAAAGGTTGTATTAATTTGTTCTTTTCCATCATCCACATCAGTCTTTTGTTGACCATCCGTTCCATGGTTTTGCTAAGACAGCTGGTAAGGAAGATCGGGCGGTAGCTGGTAGGTATTCGTTTGTCTTTTCCATTCTTTAGTATAGGGACCACAAGAGAGTTGCGCCAGCTATTCGGAAATCCTCCGCTGAACCAAATGTGGTTATAATAATCTAGAAGCCATTGCAGAGTATTACTGGGTAAGTTTTTTATCATTTCATAATGGACCTTGTCAATGCCAGGTGTTGATCCTTTAACTGTGTTTAGAATATCTTTTAGTTCCCAAATTGTAAATTTTTGGTTATACGGTAATGTATGGTCATCTGGGTTATTAAAAGTTTCTATGTCTTCGGGGAAGGAATTTGTTGTAGAGGCATTGCTATTGTTATTATATATTTCGGAGAAGTGATCGGCAAAGGTATTAGCTACGGATAAAGGGTTATCAGTCAATCGTCCATTTACTATTAAAGTTAAGCGGGGAAACGAGGAGTTGTTGGTTATTTTTCGGACCTTGTTCCAAACGATTGTGGAGGGTGTTGCGGAGTTTATAGAACTGACGAAATTTTTCCATGATTTATTTTTATGATGATTAAAAGTTTTTCTACATATAGCTCTATGTTTTTTATATTCAATAAAGTTTTGAGTGGTCATTGATTTTAGGAATTTTTTATAAGCCCTACGGCGATTCTTGATGGCTGTTCTGCATTCATTATTGAACCATGGAACTGGAGGTCTATTTGGCATGCCTTTGGTCATTGGTATGGATGCCTGAGCTGCCTGTTTGATTACATTCGTAATAGCCTCACATCCTTCTTCAACATTTAATTCATGTGGTGGAACCGGAGGTGGAGAGGCTAAGGATACAAAAAGGGGCCAATCAGCTTTATCTAACAGCCATCTGGGATTTACGCGACACGTGGAGTTTATGTTATTGAATTTAATTAGGATTGGGAAGTGGTCACTGCTGTAGAGATCAGGTAAAATATTCCAGTCTATCGAGGGATAGAGAGTTGAACTGCAGAGTGAGAGGTCAAGAGCCGAAAACGAACCAAAACTTGAACTGAGGAATGTTGGTTCTCCTGTATTGAGTAGGAAGAGGCTGGTTAAGTCAATGAAATTTTCTACTATTTTTCCTCTTAAATTGGTATCGGAAGAACCCCATAAGGGATTGTGACCATTGAAGTCCCCAGTATATAATACTGGGCCAGGGAGTTGGTTGTGAATATCTAAAAGAGACTGGGTGTCTATTGTACTATCTTGAGGTGGTAGATAAATATTGCAAATTGAAAAGGTAAAATCTATGTGAATTGTTGCGGCTATGACTTGAAGGTGTGAATTGATTATAATGGGTTCTGAGTAAACTGATTTGTGAACAGCTAATAGTAAGCCGTGATGACTATGATTGGGGTCGGGGCTATCTTTTCTGTATATATTATAATTCTTTAATGTAATATTATTGTGAGGTTGAGTATGAGTCTCTTGTAGGGCAACACAAAACGGGTTAATATCATTTATTATTAATTTTAAGTCATTAAAATGTATTTTTAATCCATTAATGTTCCATTGGAGCAGAGCCATTTTACTAAGTGTGGATATGTGAGATATGTTTAGTGTGAATAAACGAAAAGTCACCCATGGTGAAAGGATAGGTAATAAGGGGTACATATATGAGACAATGACAGTGCTATTTCATAAATGCATACAGTATATGTTATGATACTATGTTCATAATACGGAGGTAGGTTATAAATATATATTTTTTTTTTTAATTTATTTTTGATATTTACAACTGTATAATAAAAAAAAATACATCCAGTAAATAGGCTATGTGATACAAAATGACATGAGTAATGGCAAGTTGAGAAACTACCCACTGGTAGTACTCAAATCACTAGTTCAACTAAGAAGGTCACGTGGCCATCTTCTTTTCAGACGCCTCGGGGGATTATCGGGAATCGAAGAGGAAGCTAGGTTTGAAACTAGAGGGTTTGAGTGGGAATGAAGTTTGTTATGAAAGGAAAGATACCGGGGTTTGGGCCAAATCAGCAACAAATAGGACATTAAGGTCGTTATGGATGACGGTATTTTTAACAAAATAAGGAGCGTTGAGGATTTTACGAAGGATTTTGGACTGTAGGGATTGGATACGACAGGAATTCGATGGCTTAATGGAGCCCCAAAGCTCTACTCCGTAAGTCCAAATAGCTCTTATGATGGTCATGTAGATGAGTCTTTTGTAGTTAATCGGGAGGTTAGAGCGTTTGTCTAGTAAGTGTTGAAGTAGCCTGAAACGTCGAGCAGTTTCTTGTCTTTTCAGTCTAGTATGAGGATTCCAGGTTAATCGTTTGTCGAGGTGCAACCCTAAGTATCGGATCTGTTCTACCTGCACCAGTGGGGTATTATTAAAGGATACTGGAGGGCAGGAAGTCATTGGTTTACGACGTAAGGTAAAAGTGATTTGATGGGATTTTTGAGAATTTATTTTAATTCTCCAGTTTTGACACCATTCTTCAAGATCATTGATATGGGATTGGAGCCTTTGGGATGCAATAACTGGATTATCGTTGACTGATAATACACATGTATCATCAGCATACGTGGTAAGGATAGTATTAGGATGAGTTGGGATGTCAGCTGTATAAACTGTATAAAGGATTGGGCCAAGGATACTACCTTGAGGAACACCAGCAGATTGGGAGAAGAGGGATGAAAGGACATTATTATGGTTTACCTGAAAAGTTCTATTTGTGAGATAGGATTGAAGGATGAGAAAGTAGGTATGAGGTACGAATTTACGGAGTTTGTAGAGCAAGCCCGGATGCCAGACTCGGTCGAAAGCCTGTTCCACGTCAAGAAAGACGCCCGAGCAATATGATCCACGTTCTAATGCAGAGGAGACCACATCCACCACACGATGACATTGCTGAATAGTGGAGTGGGATGCTCGGAATCCAAACTGGTGATCTGGTATTACATGATTTGCATCAAGGATGGGGTACAATCGTTTGAGGATGAGTTTTTCTAGGATTTTACCCATGCACGGTAGAAGAGAGATAGGACGGTATGAGGAAGGGTATTCTGGTTTTTTTTTTAGGTTTGGGTATCATTTTTACAATGGATAATTTCCAAGGGTCAGGAAAATATGTGGAGCGGAGTACAGCATTATATATATAGGTAAGGAATAGAATGGCTTTTCTAGGAAGGTGTTTTAAGATATGAATTGTGATGAGGTCATACCCAGGAGCTTTGCGGGAAGGTAGTCTGTGATTAATGTTGGATATTTCTGTAGGATGGAATGCTTTGGGTGGAAGGGACATTTGGAGGGGAGCATCTAACGCTTCTTTTATACATTCAATGTGATTTGGGTTAATTATTTCAGGATGTGGATGAAAAATTTTGGAAAGGTATTGACCAAATAACTGTGATTTTTCTCCGTCAGATCTTGTCCAGTTATTTGATCCAGTGAGGAGTGGATGATTAAATTCCTTGAACTTTAGGAGTTTTTTGGTGGTCATCCATAATGATTTGTCGGTGGTTGTAAGATTTTCAGTCCAGGTAATTAAATTTTGAATTTTGAACTTCTTGATTTCTGCTTTTAGTTTGTTAGTTAATTTTGTATAGATAGTTTTATCTGCTGGATATCGAGTTCTATGCCACTTCGATCTTGCTCTGCGTTTTTCTCTTAATAAGATTCGAATATGCTGTGGCAAATCAGTCTGTTGATAGTTATTAATTGTATGATTTGTGATGTTATCATATAAACTGCTTCTGATTGAAGTTGTAAGTTTTTCTATGGCTGTATCAATGTCTTGTTTTGTCTTAAGTGAAATTTTTAAGTCCAGTTTGTCCTCCAAGTCGTAACAAAAATCGTCCCAGTTGACACGTCCTGTAATCAATGAGGGAGGGGAAGGCTTGGGAGCAAAACTTGAGTGCAAGAAAAGGAGGACTGGACTATGATTTGATGAAAGGTCGTCCAAGGATTCAATATTGGCTAGTGCGGGGGAAATCTGGGATGTAACAAATATGTCAAGGATGTCGGGACGTTTTTTGAGGGATGTAGGCCAGTAGGTGGGATTTTTTGGGGCAAGGATTGAGTAACTCTTTGAGGATGTGAGAGAGGATAGAATATTTCCACGGGAGTTGGATGTTCGACAACCCCATCGTTGGTGTTTAGCATTGTAGTCTCCTTCAGCAATGAAACGCTGTCCAAAAGATTGGAATAGGGAATCTAAAAGGTTATGAGAGATGGAACTCCCGGGAGGACAGTATACAGCTGAAAGTGTGATATGGAAAGGTCGTGAAGTTATGGATACTGATGTTGATTGAATAGCATCAGTTGGAGTAGAAGGGACAAGGGAATGAGAAAGAGTTTTATGGATGAGAATGCTGGATCCAGCATGTGAAGTGTTGTCTGGGTGGTCTGACCTATAAGTAATATAGTCCCGTATATAGAATTTCGTACGTTGAGTGAGGTGAGTTTCGGTCAGCAAAGCTATATCTATTTGTTTGTCATGGAGAAAAATGTCTAGTTCGTCACGGTGATTGAGTAGTCCGTTTGCATTCCACAAAAGGATAGTTAAGGGCTTTATGCTCATCGTGGCAGGTTAAGTGGAACTTCGGAAAGAAATCTTGTGAGTAGGACGATGAGTGGTTTGATGGTGTCCTGAAGGTCTTGCAGGAAGGAAGATAAGATAACGTTAATGTCTGTTGGATGGTGGACTGGATATACATCTGGAGGTTGGGTTGGATAATTTATTTGGAAAGGATGGTTGGCTGTGAGTTGAGTCTGTGGAGCTGGATTTGTTTTTGTTATATTATGATTTAGGGAATTTTTTTGAGGGTTCTGAGAGGATGGGACCGGTTTTTTTTGTTGCGGCGGCAATTTGACCCGTAAGGGTAGATGATAGGGAGGAATTTGCTGACATGGAGGTTCAGCTGTAGGATGGGATGTCTGGAATTGAGGTTGGGATCCCCGAGGCTTGGGTTGGGAGGTCTGAGTCCTATTAAGGGAAGCCTGAGGCTTGAGTTGGGAGGTTTGAGGCGCCCGAATCCAAGGCTGTTGCAGATTAGTTGAAGTGCTGTCCTCTGTGGACGTTGTACTAGTAAATTGTTGCAGTTGTAACGTTTTTGGCAATTCAGGGAAGATTGTGACGTTGGCGACTTCAGGTGCCTGAGTCGTAGTCTTCTCTACTTTATCTTTTATTTTAAAAGTTCTCTGGCGATGGAAATTTTTATAGACCGTACAGCCTCTATAGTTTGCGGGATGATCTCCGCCACAGAGTGCACATTTTGCAGGTTCGGCATTAGATTTTTGGCAAGTGTCAGTTGGGTGTGAGCCTGCACACTTGACGCACCTGTCTTCGTGATGGCAATACCTCTTAGTATGACCCAAAGTTTTGGCATTTAGCGCATTGTACTATGGTTGTTTTTGGTTTGGGCTGTTCGAATTGAACGGTAGAATAAACTAGTCTTGAGACTTGAAAAATATCCTCATTATTGCGTGCTGGTTCCAAATCCACGAAGAATAATGGTAGTGGATATTTCTCTGTGGGATGCAATACGCAAGAGACATTTCTCACATTGTGGCCTATTTCTTCTAGGTCATTCTTAATTGCTGACGTTGGGGTGGATGAGTTAAATTATTTATTTTTGAAATAAAGATTGGTGATGGCTTCGGATCAACGAATCCCTGATTTGTGGTTTCCTGTTTAGGAGGTAAATTATTTGAAGTATAATTGCCGCTAATTGAGGCTGATGGTGGTCTATTTTCTAGGCTGTTATTTGAATTTTTGGCTGCAGTAGTTTTACTGCGAGTTTTAGGACGCCCTGATACCTCATTGTTTTGTGTGGGTGTCTTTTTTAAAGCAGTTGTGTTATTGTTTTTTTTTATTAGGAGAGTTCCCGGCCGAGCCCGGTGCAGACTTTCTCTCTCTCTTCTGTAGAGTTCGTCTTTTTAAGTATTGTGAGTCCGTCTCACTTATTTCCGAGAAAGGAGTTTCTTCCTCCGACACTTCACTACACGTATTGTCTTTCATTGTCTCACAATCCTTGATTAAAATAGGTTCATATTGTTAATAAACTATTTCCTACACATTTTCAGTTGTAGCTGTTGAGTTGTTCATTGTATAAATCGTAACAAACGCGGAGCGTTATTGACAGAGAACTGTGTAAGCGGCCATGACACTTAATCGGTTCTTTGAACTATTATAAATTATGGACTACTTTGGACTTCATTTTTTTCCGTTAGCGGTTTAAGACGGGCAAGAGGCCGTTTTCTTTTAGCTTTGGGGCTACTGGGATCTATCGGATCCTCCATGAATGTCTAATTAAAAAACTGAGTATAGATCAGAAAGAGATATAAAAAAAAAAAAAAAAAGGTTTTCCCCTTTTCCCTTTAAAACTATAAATTATAATAGTAAAAGGAAAAGAACAATAATATATATATACATCTATATTAAAAATTTAACATAAAATAAAAATTGCTAAGTTCTTATCTGGCGGAGCTAGCCGGGAAGGTCTTCTCTCTCCTAATACCAAGCACTGACTGGTAACTTATATGAAGGTTGTTCATATTAAAATAAAACGTTATACATATTTATATAAGCTTTATGATATAATATAAAATTTATATAAACATTATACTCATTAATAAACAATAAACATATATTGGATATATTTATATATATATATTCCATTAGTAAAAATTAGTAACAACTAAAATAAAATTAATTATAATAATTATAATGACGTAAGTCAACTAGATCCAAATTAAAAAATAATGTTCAAAGAACATTCTTCCTCTCGTATACTTCGCAAAATGCAAGAACGCGGGGACTTAGGATCAGAAAAAAGAAAAGATATGACCATGGCCGAGAAGCGTGCTTCATTAGGGCCCAGGATAGCTCAAATGGTAGAGTCCCAGACTAGTGATCTGGAAGACCCGGGTTCGAGTCCCGGTCCTGGACATATCTTTTCTTTTCAAATGAATATATTTAAAAATTAGTAACAACTAAAATAAAATTAATTATAATAATTATAATGACGTAAGTCAACTAGATCCAAATTAAAAAATAATGTTCAAAGAACATTCTTCCTCTCGTATACTTCGCAAAATGCAAGAACGCGGGGACTTAGGATCAGAAAAAAGAAAAGATATGACCATGGCCGAGAAGCGTGCTTCATTAGGGCCCAGGATAGCTCAAATGGTAGAGTCCCAGACTAGTGATCTGGAAGACCCGGGTTCGAGTCCCGGTCCTGGACATATCTTTTCTCTTCAAATGAATATATTTAAAAATTAGTAACAACTAAAATAAAATTAATTAAAATTATATAATGGTTCTAATGATATCGTGTATTTCGGTATATACTCTAAATTGCCGCTAGTTGAGGCTGATGGTGGTCTATTTTCTAGGCTGTTATTTGAATTTTTGGCTGCAGTAGTTTTACTGCGAGTTTTAGGACGCCCTGATACCTCATTGTTTTGTGTGGGTGTCTTTTTTAAAGCAGTTGTCTGGTTGTTTTTTTTATTAGGAGAGTTCCCGGCCGAGCCCGGTGCAGACTTTCTCTCTCTCTTCTGTAGAGTTCGTCTTTTTAAGTATTGTGAGTCCGTCTCACTTATTTCCGAGAAAGGAGTTTCTTCCTCCGACACTTCACTACACGTATTGTCTTTCATTGTCTCACAATCCTTGATTAAAATAGGTTCATATTGTTAATAAACTATTTCCTACACATTTTCAGTTGTAGCTGTTGAGTTGTTCATTGTATAAATCTTAACAAACGCGGAGCGTTATTGACAGAGAACTGTGTAAGCGGCCATGACACTTAATCGGTTCTTTGAACTATTATAAATTATGGACTACTTTGGACTTCATTTTTTTCCGTTAGCGGTTTAAGACGGGCAAGAGGCCGTTTTCTTTTAGCTTTGGGGCTACTGGGATCTATCGGATCCTCCATGAATGTCTAATTAAAAAACTAAGTATAGATCAGAAAGAGATATAAAAAAAAAAAAAAAAAGGTTTTCCCCTTTTCCCTTTAAAACTATAAATTATAATAGTAAAAGGAAAAGAACAATAATATATATATATACATCTATATTAAAAATTTAACATAAAATAAAAATTGCTAAGTTCTTATCTGGCGGAGCTAGCCGGGAAGGTCTTCTCTCTCCTAATACCAAGCACTGACTGGTAACTTATATGAAGGTTGTTCATATTAAAATAAAACGTTATACATATTTATATAAGCTTTATGATATAATATAAAATTTATATAAACATTATACTCATTAATAAACAATAAACATATATTGGATATATTTATATATATATATTCCATTAGTAAAAATTAGTAACAACTAAAATAAAATTAATTATAATAATTATAATGACGTAAGTCAACTAGATCCAAATTAAAAAATAATGTTCAAAGAACATTCTTCCTCTCGTATACTTCGCAAAATGCAAGAACGCGGGGACTTAGGATCAGAAAAAAGAAAAGATATGACCATGGCCGAGAAGCGTGCTTCATTAGGGCCCAGGATAGCTCAAATGGTAGAGTCCCAGACTAGTGATCTGGAAGACCCGGGTTCGAGTCCCGGTCCTGGACATATCTTTTCTCTTCAAATGAATATATTTAAAAATTAGTAACAACTAAAATAAAATTAATTAAAATTATATAATGGTTCTAATGATATCGTGTATTTCGGTATATACTCTAAATAAAAACTAATTTTTCCTAAAAACTGTCTTATTTGTTTTTTTGTTTGTAGTCTAGGAAATTTATTTATGGCCACCAGGTTATCATTTAACGGTCTAACTGAGTTGTCACCAATTTCGTGTCATAAATATGTGGTTTTTCTTTGTGCAAATTTACATTTTGATTTATTTAATTTGAGACCTTCACTTTTTAATGCTTTTAGTGTTAATTCTATATGTGTTATATGATCTCCATAATTTTCGGAATAAATCAGTATATCATCTATATAGTTCACCGCAAAGGCATCTAAACCATTTTTTCTTAAGACACTAGACAATATTCTTTGGAAAATAGCTGGTGACGATTTCAATCCGAACGGGAGACATGTCCATTCCCAGTGTCCATGATGTGTCACAAAAGCTGTTCTATATCTGTCCTTTTCTCGTACTGGTATCGACCAAAACGCTGAGTTTATGTCTAGTTTAGTGTAGTACTTACAGCTACCAGCACGTACAGTCAAATCTTCAATTCTTGGGAATGGTTGACTCTCTGGAACGACTATTTTGTTTAGTTCTCTGAAGTCTATGCATAAACGAGATTTTCTCCCTTCTTTTTTATAGACCAATGTTATTGGGGCGGCATAAGACTACAAGACTCTTGAATTAGTCCTGCTTTCAACAATTCCTTGATTTGTTTTTCGATCTCTATTTTGTCCTCTAATGTGCATCTGTAAGGTTTTTTCGCTGTGTATTTATTTACAGTTAATCTTATAGCTGCTTCATAGTTTCTTGTTCTACCAATATCGAATTTATCTTTTGCAAACAATTCTTCATATTCTAATAAGATGTCGTCTAAGTTGTTGATTTGTAAGTCGTGAATTCAACGACTTAAACCCAGGAGATGAATGGAACAAATGATAACACGTGGATGCAGTGAGGAACTGTATTTACAAAAAAACATATTTACAATCTTATAAATCACTAAATAACAACAGGTATCTTTAATTACAAACCTGAATCAACACAATTGTTCATATTCCATTCTAACATAAATAATATCAATTTAACACGATAACTACAGTGAGTCTTTCAGTAAGCCAAATCTCTCTCATAACCTTCCTCACATCTGTGCCTAAGGTTATCTTCACAGCTGTTAAGTTTGGCATGAATATTCAAACTTACATATATATATATATATATATATATATATATATATATATATATATATATATATATATATATATATATATATATATATATATAAATTGGATAATCAAAAACGAATTATACTTATTGATTCTTCTTGTTGTCGTTTTTTTCCTTCCTAGTATACACACATAGGAAGTACCATTATACACATCCTCATTATATCTATTTAACAAGGCCGAAAACCATATGCATACCGATATGTATGTATTTAAGTACTTTGTACGTAATTATGCCCGCGTTTATGTAAGATATGAAACTTCCTTAATGCCGTTTAACTCTATTCGTAAACACGGATAGAGTAAAACTAAGCTCGGATTGGAAAAACAAAAAATATATTTTTTTTTTACTTCGGTGGATAGTTCTCAATGAAATTGAATTAACGAAAGGATCATTCAAACTTTATTCAGTCGAAGAAACTTGAAAAATCGCGCGGATTACGATTGCTGAATCTTGTGTGTGTCAAGAGTAAAAAATACGTGAATTTTATTTTTAATTTAAACTACAAAGGAATTTTGTTTTTAATTTTAATATTAATGTTATTTTCAAACTACTCTATTGACTTGCTCAACGCCACATACTTTATTATTACCTCACTAGCTTGTTCTTCAGTCTGGTTTTAAATATTGGAGCCTTATACAGAATTTCTCAGTACATAATAAAGAGCATAAATTGTTTACCTATTATTAAATTGTAAGATGTACTCATTATTTTTCATTTAATCTTATAATTGAAAAAACATGTATGCTATTGTATTTGTATGAGTCAATTTTATTAAATATAATATAATGATAATGTTTTCTATTTTAATTATGTTTTAAAATATTTATTCATTGCTACAGATGGAATCTACTCCCTTACTCAACCCCTCACTCACTTCAATCAAAATTAAAAAATGGAGCAATGTTCGTGTTTTATCTAATTTGTTTTTCATAAATATTCCAAGAACTCTCGTACAGAATTTTTCAAGTCGTTATAAACATTTGTATAGAAAACAGTAATTGTTTTCTTATCACCTCGTGGTATGGTCTCATTATTTTCCATTTAATATTTAGCCTTTTAAAAACAAAAAATGGCTACTTTTTATAATCAAATTGTATGCAATATAAAATAATAATCTATTCAATTCATATAAAAATTGTGTTTTGAAACTATTGATTTATTAAATGCAGAATCAATCGCCTTAGTCAACCCCTATTATTCTATTTTTACCGCACTATCCTTTAAAATTATTTACTTAGGGTAACGTTATAAATATTGGAGCAATATTCTGTTTTTTTTCGTAATCAATATTCTAGGCATATGCATAACGTTTCAATGCCTTTTCATTGTGTTTTTATGTACCATAAATGGTTTCTTATTATGCCTATTGATTGATTTTTTTTCTTATGTTCTTATTTTTCTTTTGATAATCTAACTTGTAAACGAAGTCTTGTATGCTCTTTTATGTTATTGTGTAATTTCGTAAAATATATTGTTATTATTATCCTCTTATATTATATATTCATCCAAAAAATTTTATTGTGAATTCTCTATACGATTTGGAGGAACATGCATTTTGATAATCAATGAAAAATTATTATTGATTATTAATTAGCAGTATATTAATTATTATTATCAATGAATAATTATTAATATACTGCTTACATTTTCAATTAACATAACAATTATATTTTTAAAATCCTATTTTACTGAACACTAGATAAGGTGTGTTCGGATGAGGAAATTCGATCTCCGTTTTTGCCGCGGTATCACCAATGATTTTTCATACTAGAATCCATATCCATTTCTCATACTATATAATCATACACACGAGGGTCATCCGGAAAGTGGTACCCGTTTGTGCAATAAAGACACAGGTGTAAATATTAACAAATATAAACATTTTTATTGGAAAGAGCATACTTTACACAACTTCACTACATAATCTCCAAGCAAATTTAGGAATTCGCCATAAACGTGTGAATTGGGACGAATCATCGGTTTCTTATGCACCACCTGAGAGTAAACCACAGCCAATGGAGTGGCATTATGCTCCTTTACCAACCAAACCAAGAAAATCTGTCCACCAGGAAACTCATGGCAACCATTTTCTGGGATCGACGAGGTGTACTGCTCATTGGTTTTATGGCCCTTGGAGACACAATTAATGCTAATGCGTATTGTGAAACATTAGAGGAATTACGGGGGTAATACAAAATCGACGGCGAGATCTATTGTCTACAGGCGTCATTCTCGTTCATGACAATTCCTCATGCAGCTGCGATAACACAACAACTTTTGCAGCAATTCAAGTGGGAAACCTTCGATCATCCACCGTATGCCCGGACTTGGCCCCTTCGGATTTGCATCTCATTACGAAGCTTAAAGACCGCTTTCTAGCGGGTAAAAGATTTCACAATGATGAAGAACTTAAACGAGATGTTACTACGTATCTCAATACGCTGGCGGCGGAGGACTATGGTGCTGGAATACAAAAAATCGTCACACGTTATGGCAAATGCCTGAATTTCCTTGGATATTATGTGGAGAAGTAGTGTAAACTATGCTCTTTCCAATAAAAATTTGTATATTTGTTAATATTTACTCCTGTGTCGCATTAGCATTAATTGTGTCTCCACGGGCCATAAAATCAATGAGGAGTACACCTCGTCGATCCCAGAAAATGGTTGCCATGAGTTTCCTGATGGACGGAACTGTTTTGATTTTTTTTGTTTTGGTTGGTGAATGGGGATGATGACACTCCATTAGCTGTCGTTTACTCTCAGGTGATGCATAACAAACCGACGATTCGTCCCAAGTAATGATGCAAGTCAGGAAAGAGTCTTTCTTAAACGAGGCGTGACTAGGTATCTCAATAGGCTGGCGGCGGAGGACTATGACGCTGGAATACAAAAACTCGTCACACGTTTATGACAAATGCCTAAATTTGCTTGGAGATTATGTGGAGAAGTAGTGTAAAGTATGCTCTTTTCAATAAAAAATTTATATTTGTTAATATTTACTCCTGCGTCTTTATTGCACAAATGTGTACCACTTTCCGGGTGACCCTCGTATGTAAGATTAAATAAGAAGTAAATTGTAATATGATAGATATTTTCTAGCCCATCTCTTTTTCGAATACTACCTTTCTTATATGTTCTTAAAACTATTTTAGCTTCTGGATTGGTGTTATGATTATTTGTATTTATAGGTGTAGAGATTATATGGTTACTTATGATTGCCTATAAAAATTATATACGCTATTAACACAGTTCAATTACTAATCCTATTAAATATATATAATACTGTGTTAATTTAATTGAAGTATCCTCACTCCTACGTATCCACCATTGATCTTTAGTTTTAAAGGCTCCCCTATTCCACCAAAAATAAATTTTTATCTGTGTATATGAATCCTAAGAATTTTTCGTCACACTAGTATCACCTTAAAATGCTTATACATTTTTTCTCTTTATATTTTTACCCACACCTGTCTACAGGTGTATACAAATAGTGACAACCCGCAGATTGGCTGACAGGAAAATAATAAAACATGATATGAAAGGCATGAAGAGAGATATGGCAGGGTTTTCGACCCTACATAATATAATATTGTATTGATACATGTCTTTATCAACAAAAAACAAAAAATATATAATTTATAAAATGATATAAAGTTGTTTTTATATAAATATATCCCTCGTATAAACACGACATTACAGGTGTAAAGGTAGATTTTGCCATTGAAGCAAATGATTTTCCTTGGACAAATTCATTTATCTCACTAGCTCGTCGTCCTGCATGGTTAGTACTTCTTCAATTAACATTCGATGCAAATAAACAATTCAATAATTCAGGCTAAAAGATGTTATCTTTATCGTGTTTTGTAGATATTTTCTTGTGACTCAAACAAGCAAATATTGGATAAATAATAATTTGTTTCACATATTGAAAAATGTTTTTGTTTTTCTAAAACCTGTTTCAAATGAAACGGACGACATTTTTATAAACTTAAAAGGATATTATTATCCATGTATTAAGGCCGGCCCAGGCGCTACATTTTGCACAACCTTTTGTCTCCGCAGTCTTAAGACGGAATGAAAGCGTTCCAATAAGTAGAGCGACTACATGGTGCAGAGATATCTGTATATTTCGCTCAGTTTTGTGTGATATCGGCATGGAGGAGGTACTATTCTGGTCAACTTTGGCATGGAGTCTTGTTAAAAAACTCAGAAGTACCCGGCGTTCAAATTGGTCGTTGAAGTGGCTTCTATAAAGGCAGAACTTTTCCCATTATTAGATACTGCGTGATTACGTTTGGCGGAACTACTTCAGAATGGACATAGACACGTATACTTATTTATTGAAATTAGTGACAACGCATATCATCAAAGAAAATACTTGTATGAGAACAGGAATATCACCACATGAATGGCTACGGTACATGATACAGAAACATCACCTATATTTTCATCCACATCTGTCAAATACAAGTAATTGACAATCAGCGGACTGGCTGACTGGAAAATAATACAGAATGACTTGAAAGGTACGCAGTACCTCTCCATTGGCTTGCTTTAATTTCCTACTGTAATAGATCCCTCACCCACGTTCTTTATAGTCTCCTCCTAGTGTTCTATGGCATGAGAGTCGTGGCCATTTGTTCTGTCAATGGGTTTGGGTGTCTGTATGGTTTTTCTTGAAAGCGTTAGTAGTATTTCGTATGTGTTCGTCAACCGTTTGTATTTTTAAGTACGTATGCAAAGTTTTGTTATTGGCGTACCATGGTGCTTTGGTGTTAACTCTAAGTACTTTTGACTTAAAAGTTTGGAGTCGTTTTCTGTGAGTCTGCGATGCCGTAAATTTGTAATGCATTTGTCCAAACTGGTTTTATTAAGTAAGTGTACGTGTTTATTTTCTGTCTTAAATCTAATTTGGAGTTTTTCCTAAATAGCGAATACATTGATGGTAACGAGAGGACCCCATGCTTATACTTTTAAGGTATTAGTTGTAATAATATCCCCTACTAAAGATTTATGACAATAAACAAACGAGTACATAAAAAATAATATTTTTAGTACATGTTTGTTATTGTATTGTTGTATATACATATTTAATAAATATATCTCTTTATTAAAATTTACTACTATGAACTCTTAAATATCTAAATATTTCTTTCTGTTTTTTATTAGCTACACGGCAGTTATTGTTTCTTCATGTATGAATTAAATTTAGTATCAGCAATTACAAAAGCTGATTTATGCATTTTACAAAAAGTATTGATTTATTTTTATTTTCAATTCGTTCTGTAATTGTTACATAAAATTGATATTGTGATGACATCTTTCGATGTTAAAAGCTAAATAAATTTGTTTCTAACAAAATATGGAACCAAGCATGAATTGAAGTATAAATGCAATTATGTAATTTCTACTTCCACCTACTAGTCATCCGTGTTTAAGTTTAAAATACTTTTTTTATTTATTAACAACTAGTTATAATAACGATAGGGATCTTATGCGATTATCTGACTCCTCAGTGTCTCTGGACCGCTATTTTACGTCCAGTCTGAAAGACGGCACAATTAGGGATTTTTTAATCATTCTAAAAAATACTAAGGCCATTTTCAGGGTGTACTAATTACTTATTCATAAGGGTACCCTACAGCTGAACCATTATTTAAATTATTTTTTTGCATTTATTTATCTACATAGGAATTGTTGCAGTTCATCCAGGCGTTTTTAATTTTATCTGATTTTATGATAATGGATCAAACGTTTATAGACTACACAAAGCAATGCTATTCGTAGGTTTTATTTCGGATTATGTTAAACAGCAATTTCAGTTTTATTTAATTAGATTATTGTATAAGTTTCACAATTTCCTTGAACTTAGCCAAATTTATAAGACTTGTTCGTTGTATAAACATGTACCTAGTTTATTAAAACCCCAATTACAATAGTGATTTTCTATAGTTTCATTGCATTGCCAAATACATACATATTCTTCAATTAGTCATTAGGTGCCTGATATATGGCTATTAACTTCCTGGGTTCAAATACCACTCGCTGGCAGGCCTTTATTCAATCTATCACTTAATCGGAGATGAATCCTAGAAGCCTTCTAGGGCTCACTCGGTACCTCTATAAAATAGGTACCAAAAATAAGGGAGAAAAATCTGCACAATCGTTATCCTAGAAACAGTACAGTCTCTACCATCTACTGAACCCCTGACTCTTCAGAGGTTATAGTAGTAAAGTTGTTTTTAAAAGAAATTATTTTCATTTGAGTACTAATAGTAGATAGTTTCTCTACTATCCTTTATTTCATGCCGAAGAGTATCATTTATTTGTTATTAAATGTTACGTCAGTTTTTGCTTCTAATAATGTTATAATATTATTTGTATTTGTAAAAAAATAAATATATATATATATATATATATATATATATATATATATATATATATATATATATATATATATGTGTATTATATATAAATATAAAACTTTATTTTATTTTTCTGTTATAGAAAGATTCCTGGGAAATTTACTAAGGAACACTTCACTCTAAGAAGTTACTTTGTTTGAACACGAGTTAGTTGCAAAAGATTTTTCAACTTGGTAGACTTCTGGAAAGATTAAGGTAAGTGTTTCCCGAATACTAACAACATTTTTTTTAAATTTACACTTATTTTTATATAGTGTTTACACTATTTTATTTATTCTTAAAAAAACTAAAGGTTGCCGTTGTTGCAACTAATTCCTTACAAATTGTCACTCCTTGAATTAAAAATTATTTTGTGGTTACTTTTTTTTTCTACTTATTGTTTCTATATTTCGTGTGTTATTGATAGTAATGGCTGTTTATTTATTGTTGAGAATTGCTAATTATAATTGCAGTTTTGTATCATGACCTCTCCTGCTGTGATATATCGTATTTTTTCTGGTAATATTTATTGTCTTCTTTAGCGATCAGCTACACTTTTCTTTTCGGCAACTTAAATCCTCTGTTAGTCATTAATTAGTATAATTCTTAATTACTCCCTATTAGAGAAATAATCAATTTTTTAGAATAATTTTGTCTGATCGACCAAATCTCCATATCCACATATGTATTAAAAACTTTTAATTATTTCAAAAAAATAAATCATTAAAATAAATCATTAAAATATCAGGTAAATAGAATGAAATACATTAAATTGTTAATCGATTTTAAGGTAGTAAAAGATTTATAGTAGTTCGGACATATGGAGATGTGTAAGAATTTAGGGCCTATGGTAACTGGAAAAAACGAAATTCAAGAGGAAATAAAGGCTCGACTAAAGGTGGGGAATGCTTGTTATTATTAGATCTCGAAATTACTAAGCTCGCGTATTTTGTCCCGAAATCTAAAAATCAGAATTTATGAAACAATCATCCTTCCACCTCTTCTCTATGGCTATGAAACTTGGCCACTAACGCTGAAGGATGAAAATCGTCTTCATGTATTCGAAAATAAGGTGTTACGTAGAATATTCGATCCAAAAAAGGATGAGACCACTGGGGAAAATAGGAGATTACATAACGCGGAATCGCAAACAATGCATCCGGTAAATATTATTCAGGTGATAGCATCGCGAAGATTAAGATGGGCATGTAAAGTTGCTGGGCTTAATAAAGAAGGAATTCCTAAGATTTTAATAGGCGCTGTTCCGACTGGGAAGCGTCTGAGGGGTAGACCGAGGAGTAGGTGGGAGGATTGCGTTAAGAGTGATCCAGCGTGGTTGGCTTTGGGTGGTTCTCCGTGGACGGAGGTTCGTAAACATAGATTGGTGGTATCGGCATCGAGCCTTTGGGTTCGTTAAGCCTTTTATTTATTTATTTATATAAACAATTTATATGGCAGCTCAGTGTGTAGAGTGCTGAGTTGATATGCTGAAGGTTCCGGGTTCAAATCATGTTGTGGTAGATAAATTATTTAATCGGTTAATAGCCACGATCGGACCCTGTCGGATTGAAATATCCTCCTTGGGCTCACCCAACCTTTATAAAGTGGTTATCCTTAATTGTAGGAAGAACCTGACGGCTGAGCGTTATATCGGACAAAGTTTTTATGATTCATAATCATAAATTTATTTTTCGGTGATTATTCCGAGTTTGTCCCTTCGAATTGAGTCACTACAAGTTTTAAATTTTCATTCATATTTCTCTTAATATTTTCCAAAAATACAAGTGTATCACGATCTTTATGGAAATGATATTGTAATACTTCTCTGTGGATAATGTGTGTACTTCGTTTCATTTCATCATTTCATCAAGAAATACAAGTTTCAACTGACATTTCAGGGTATAGGTAATATATGTTTGGTAAATCGTTCATTGGGCGCTAAAAATATTTAAACGAAATGAATAAACAATTTAAAAATATTATGACATTTTAAATTTTTTTTTTGGACTCATTTTATTTATAGTTTATATTGGGAAAGAGAAAAAAAACATTTTCCAGTCGGTTAAATTTTCTTTGATGTTTATTTATCTCTTGAGACGTTTCGACAATATGTTATTTTCAATCTTATCACATTTTCACATCGGTAACGAACCATTTACATAACTTTATCATAGTTATAAGTCAAAAATATCTGTGGAAAAAACAATAATATCTACAATAAATTATGTAATTCAGCAATTCCATTTTTTTTTTAAAGAGATAAATAAAGATCAAAGGAAACTTAACCGAATGGAAAATTTTTTTTCTCTTTCCCAAATATTATGACTTAACTCGTAGCGACAACCTGAGGAACATATACTTATTTTTTGTGTAGATACAATCTTCACTGCTATTGTAGGAGTGTATACATACGTTACGACAAAAAAGGAAATAGGAGACTACCCTGGATTCAGTGCTTAGCATAAGAACCTTTATTGCCCCAGTTCGTGGGTTCTCTTCCTAGTAGTAGACCCTAGGGATTTTTAACGGGTGTAAAACATCTTGGTTACGCAGTCCTTCGTAAGGAACGTTAAATTCGGGTCCCAAGCCTTTGCTGTGTTTGTTTCTGAAGATCCTTATCCTAATTTATATTTTAATAGGCTTAATATAGTATTCCCGCTGTAGCATTATCCGATTAGCTATAGCAGCAAGTGAGGTTAAATGAAAATCAATAATAAATACATGTTTTTATTTGAAAAGAAAAGTTATAACCAGGACCGGGACTCTAACCGGGTGACCCAGATCGCTTGTCTGGTACCCTACCAATTGAGCTATCCTGGGCCATGACCGGGGAGCGAGCTTGATTGAGCCCAGGAGTCCCGGTCCTGGACATATCTTTTCTTTTCAAATAGAAATATTTAAAAATTAATAAAATCAATAACTAATAAAACAAAATAAATTATAATAATATATAATGCCAATAAAATTGAGCCAAAACTCGAACACGAAATGATGTAAGTCAACAAGATCCTAATTCAAGTAATGCTCAATGAACTCTCTTCCCCTTGAATACATCGCAAATTGCGAGAACGCGGGGACATGAGATCCGTAAATACAAAGGATATGGCCATGACTGGGGAGCGAGCCTGATTGAGCCCAGGATAGCTCAATTGGTAGAGTTCTAGACTAGCGATCTGGGTGCTTGTCCCGGTCCAGGACATATCTTTTCTTTTCAAATAAAAATATATTAAAAATTAATAAAATCAATAACTAATAAAATAAAAATAAGTAATCAACATGGATGGTGAATAAATTGGCTGTAGAAGAAACGTTTATTTACTGTACAATATTATGTTTGGGAATCGGGTTAGATTTAAATAGTTGTGAAAATTTGTTATGTTCTAAATGTAACTGTTATCGTAAACATCCTTAAATTATAAAGCAAAATATTTGAAATCTTGATTTCTTAAGCAGTGGTAAAAATAAATTTAAATCTACTAAAAGGCGAAATACGTTTTGTTGTTTGTCACCTTAATCTATCGGTTGTGAACCGAATATCTGTAGCCTCAGTATAAGTGGTTAAGCCGATTTTTTTCCCAAAATGAGTTCATTGTAAATAAGGAAGCGTAATATAAGTTTCTTAATACATTACTTGAATGGAGTTAAGCTTTAAGGAATAACTCCATCTCAAGCAAGGCCATTATTACTTAACGAAGCCCTACGATTGATGATAAAAAGAATTTGCTTATTTACATCATGTAAACACTGTATTATTTTTATTTAATAATTTATTGAAAAAGAAAGTAGTTAAACGGATTTCGGTGGAAAATGGGCCGAAATACAGTTCAACATGGGTTGAAAACATTCTCTTTTTTCTTTCAATTCATGCTGTCGCCATATGAACTCTGATAAGTATGATTCTAAATGATGTCCCGCTGTCCCCCTATGCCTCTATTCCTCCATTTAGAACTGCCCCACATTCTCTCGACTGTTTGTGTATGTACTCCTGTATTAGGATCAATGAAATTGTATTTGTGATTGACCTTAGGATGTTGGAATCCTTATTTTTCTATTTTATTGGTTTGATAACCTCTCCAACTGTCCGAATAAATTGTGCTACCATCTGGAATATTTTCAATAATTTTCTCAATAACAGTACAGGCAGTTCTATTTGGAACAGTCATAAGAAACGAATCTTTTATTTGTCTGCAAATAGTACACGACCAAAATTATTTTTACGTTTACTAAATGAGCATTCATCGAATTCGACAACACAATCTGGTCCACCTACCTATCTTCTTCTTTGTTTTTTCTCCATATCCAAGACACACAATTCTCTCATGCAATTGGTCCAGTCTATTACAGTTTTATTTCCTAAATCAAGTTGTTTCTCACAAAATTTAATAGACGTCAACTCCTCACACCAGGAGTATATGAATCTTAACGCTGAGCAAAATGGAATTCTGCTTTTCTCAAATCAGTTGTCTTTTCTCAGTCCCACTTGCTCATCACGCTATCTTAAATTACATTTCCAAAAGTTACGTTGACCAAAATACAGTTTCGTTTCATTCTATTCAGGTGCTACCTTTTCGTTTTTTTTGGTAAAATATTTCGCTCCTGAAAAAATACAAAGCTTCTGCTTCTGTTTTTGGCAAAATACGCATTTTCATAGCAGTAAAAATAAACTAAATAATAACAACAACAACAAATCTAATAATAATTAATAAAATAAATAACATAATAACAACAAGAAGTCTGAGACAAATCAGCAAACAAACAAGAAATCAGCAACAAACAATACTCAGCAAACAAGAACAAATATAGAACACATCAGCTATTAGAAATATAAAAAACCTGAACCACTACAACCCATGAAGGGCCTGGGGCTGGGGTTCAGTACATGGTAGAGACTGTACTGTTTCATGGACAACGGTTCTGCAAGGAGGTCACGCTTGTCCATACTTGTCCTACTTGTACTACTTGTCCTAGGTCACGCTCGACCGCCAGATTTTTCCCACTTATTTTGGGTACCCTATTTTTATAATATTTTATAGAGGCTGAGTGGGCCCCAGGAGTGTCCTAGATCCTATATGATCCATCTCCCGCTGCAAACAGACTAAATAAAAATCATGGCCTGCTGCGGGAATTAAACCAGGATTTCCGGCATGGTAACTCAGTACTCTACCACCGAGCCACTCCTCTCCATTAGATATATGACTGCTTTCGCATGCGAACAAGATTGCTCTTTACTCAAAAATAACTGCGGTGGCGTTAAAACACAAGTACCAGTACCAATAAATGATTATTAACCAGAATATAATTTGTTAATTAACAAAAATTTTATATTTCACTTTAAAATTTAAGTCTTCATGTTTTCTCTTCTCTTATTTAAATTTGTACATGTCTTAGCTCACATTAATCGATGTGTTGTCACAGGTTCCAGTTTTCCGGTTATATACTGGTTATTAGAATCTATATCTATAGGCAGATAACCTATCTCATATCTCATTAGTTCCCTCGTAGTGTGACAATATTGATAAGGCCAGATTCTGATAGCTTATCTTGGCCTGACCCCCCCCCCCCCTGTTGGATTATAACTATATATATATGATGATACATATTTGATTATATACATGTATATATAAAAGTTATATACCTATATATATAAAAGTTATGATTAGACTGAAACATTGCTAAATAAAGGAAAATGTATGCATTAATATGACACACTGTTTGCTATGAACTGACCTTTAATATTCTCTAACCAAAAATATAATCAACACATGCTATAAAAATCGGACACAAAACATAACCTGACACAAAGAGATAATAGTCTTTACTTATCATCTAAACTCTTTATACATTTAACTTCCCCCCTCCAATTCGTTTCGTATGGAGAAACTATAACAAAATCAAACTAAATAAGAAAAGAAAGGAATATGACACTATACAATAGCAATATACACAACGAAACGCAATTTGTTTGAATGTCTTATCCTAAAAAATAACACAAAAATAGAAAGGGGAAAAAGAAACTTTCAATTAAAAAAAAAATCCACTGTTCATAAAATAAAAAACTTAGTTCCTTGAACTTAGAGTTGAACCCTCCGTATCCTGAAGGGATAATTCACATCGCGAAATGTAAATAAATTGTGCTCCGTATCGTAATAACTATATAGGGTCCCTCATACCTCGCAGCCTTATTTCGTGCCATATGTAGCCGTCGATATACGATGGTCCCACGATATAGCGCGATATAGTGCTGTATGGTTCGTCCCATTACCGTCCAAAAATACAACGATTTTAGTGCGCGTTGAGTTTCCTCAATTCCCCGGCGTTTTGTTTTCCTTATATGATGATATCCAACGGTTTGTTTCTGTACAGCGGTATCGACGATCGTTTCGACTTCTAAGCAACGTGGAATGGATTGAAGTATGGAAATTTCCATACTTTTATTTCTCACTTTTTTATATTTATATTTTTCATTTTGTATCTTTCTGTTTACCTTCTGTACATCTATTCTGTAATTTATTTAGTCATATATCCTTCATAATTAATTCTTATATCTTTAATAATTATCTTTCACTTTTTGTAATTGTTGGTGCTGTAATGTTTTTTATAGTTTATTTTGTTTTGCCGGTTTTTCTCTCATAGCCCTGAAGATGGCCTACAAACGTCGGCGGAATCAATAAATAAATCCTCACTTATTTGGTGTTTATCTTGACCCCCTCCCCAACTATTTCCATCCTATATTATTGATAACAATTTGAAATCAGTAGTAGTCCTGCCTATTCGAAAAAGAATGTGATATCAAGAAAACATTAATGTTCTGGTAGATGGCAGCAATAATTTTTCTTTATATAGATACGCCTGTCCAGTTTATTCTTATAAGGTAAAAAAAAATGAAAGTTTTATTTCTGTTCGTACATATATTTAAAGCTATTCTATTATAATGTTCTTCTAATAATGGTCGCTGTAGTTATATATGTTCGTAAAGGGTTCTCGTGATGTGTAAGATAAATTTCTATTCAGGTTTCTACTGGATAGAGCCGTTGTAATTTTATCATACACCTTAAATATCAGAGAACTTTGAAAACGAAAAAACTTTTTTTTTTAAATGAAAGAACTTATCTGCGCTAGCAAAACTCCCGGTGAGGAGATTAATGATATTTCGCATGAAAACCTTCTCCGCAAAATGAATGATGGAATAACTGACTTCATTTGAAATTCAAATATTTTCATTCCACTCATACGTTCCTATTTATAAGGAAAAAACTCTTTGGTTGGATATTCACGTTATAAAATTAAACATAATCCAGTATCAAAAATATTCTCGGCCTTGTCCCTACTGTATATATAACCTGTAGCACTACGATCCGTGAACGAGTCTGGGAGTTCAGTACATGGTTGAGATTGTACTTTTTCATGGACAACGGTTCTGCAAGGAGGTGACTATATATATATTCTCCAGCTATTCAGTGCTAAAAATATTTCATAGATATTTTTATAAATTAATTTCTGAAATGTTCGCAATAATTCATTTTTGTTCTTAAACGACCAAAACTTTATTTTATTTTTTTTAATTATTTTTTTAAATAATAAGACATGGAAAGTAAATATTTGTGCTATGTTTTACTTTTCATGTCATATTTGTAAGCTAATGTAAAATAATCTAAGATAAACAAATATTTAATGAAAATTAGATAAAATAATAGTTAAATAAGCTATTTCAAACCCAACCTGCTTTGATATGATTTTTTTAGTTTTACCTCTCTGGTGGAATACGATTTTTTTTTTATAAACTCTTCAAAAATATATTAATCTAGTTAGAATCTCGATATTCATCAGTTATTTCGAACAAGATGTTAATATAGACCTAAAAATGTTAAAAACAGCCAACCACGAATTAACCCTATCAGGTCCGAAGGCATTCCTGGAACTTACCAGCCTTTAGAGTGGATGCCTTTAATTGGGAAAAACCTGGCAATTGATCGTGGACTCGTATAAATTATCCTCCCACCGAAGCATAATAGTATCTACCATATATTAAACCAAAGACCCTTAAGGGTTATGGTAAAGTTAACAAACGGTGGACGACTTGTACGAACGATTTAAACATATTGAGTCATTGAACTGATATAATATGGATATAGAGACATTCTCACGGGAACTATCTTGGTGACTTATTGACTACATATTATCATTATTATTTAATGACTTATCTCCATCTAATTCGGAGATTACTCTCTTACATAGTAAAACTATCTACTACAACTCCTCTCCTCCCCTAGAGCTAGTATATATACATGTAAAAGAAGAGGAAAAGGCTAGGGAGTTGCATTGCTGATAACATGGAAGATATCACACAATTAAGGTGTAAGGAGCCCACAAGTATACACATTATGTCAAGGTCATCAACCCAATCCAACTATCAGTTCACACAGCTGTATTTTCTTATATTTGCCCTGAAGATGGCCAACGCCGTAGGCCGAAACATCGGCACTATTAAAAAAAATTATTGACTGCACCCCGATTGTATCCTTCAATTTAACTATCCATTAACTGTGGCATGGGTTTTCTCTCTCTCTCTCTCTCTCTCTCTCTCTCTCTCTCTCTCTCTCTCTCTCTTTTTTTTTTTTTTTATAGTTAACTAAACGAACTAAGATATGAAAAAAAAGCTATTCTCGAGCATTATTATTTTACGAGGTTTAATATTGTTTTTTCTACTGCTGTAAGATTCACTGATAAAACACAAATATTCACGATCCATGAAAGATATCTTGTACCCGAGCTAAAGTTTTACGTATATCATTGATGACACCGACCTCTGACCGGCGGAAGTTGATGTGGCAATATGTATTCTGTCAGAAGGTCGACTGCAATTCGGGAAATTCTGTGGGAGGTATGAGATATGTAGGGAAGTGGTCAGTCCCAGTCCGATCAGTAAGTTCCGAACCCAGGTCACGTTTGTCCCACTCGTTCAATGTTTAATGCTGTACTCTGTGGTAGGGGTCGTATCTCTACTCGAAACAGCTAGCGTTGCCATTATTATTGTCATGGATCATGAGTTTTTTTTCCCCATTCTAATGAATAAAGTTGTTACGAAGTATATTAAACCACACAAAATAGCTATACAATCAGTTATCCAAATCTGTCTAATAGTTTGCTAATTTGGTATATCTATATATATACAACAACAACAACAACAAAACAACTTTATTTGCAATTTTACATATACAAGCAGTATTTGTGAATACATGTTCCGGACTACCTTTACATGTTTAAAGACAGTGATTTTAATTAATTACAGTTGCCTTTTATAAATAAGTTTCACAATAGCAGGAAAAATGTAGAAAAAACCAGCTTAAGACAAAAAAAAAAAAAAAAATAATAATAATAATAATACTAATATAATAAATAAATAAGAATGATAATAATAAAGTAAACATATATAATAATAATAATTACTTAGAAAATAAATGAATAATTGAAAAGAACTATAAAATAAATACAGATAACTTGATTACAATATCTGCAAATGGTGATTTATTAAGAAAGAAGTATATGTTTTGTTCTTTTGTGCGTGTAGCGTCGTAGCGAATGTTTGTCATAGTTACCGATTTCTCGGATTAATGGGTTTTCGGAAGCTGGAGTTTTTTCAAAGTATGTTTTTGTTTGGTCTGAAACATATTGTTTAATAGTGGGGAGTTCAAGATCTCTAAGCATAGTCGATATTTTCGTGTAGCGGGGATAATTATTGATAATCCTCATGCATAGGTTTTGTACCCTTTCAAACTTTCGATAATTTGTGGCGCAGGTTGAACTCCAGACAGGAGAGGCATAGGTTATCAATGGGCGGATTACTGTTTTGTAAAGGATTAATTTGTTTTTAGGGCTTAGCCTAGATTTTTTATTAAAATAGGGAAACATTTTGTAGATGATTTTTTTCGCTTTTTCGGTTTTCCTGTTGATGTGCTCTGTGAATGTTAAGGACTTATCTACAATTAAACCGAGGTATGTTACGGATTTAGACCAGGGGATGTGTTCGGAATTTAAGATGATGTGCTGGTCTATGTTAGGTCTGCGCTTTGTGAAGATTATGGCGGCCGATTTTATTGGATTGATTTTTAGTTTCCACTTTTGACAGAATTTATGGATTTTTTTGAAAGATTGTTGTAATCGGTTTACTATAGTATCGATTCGGTATGATGCTGTGTACAAAGCGGCGTCGTCTGCGTAAAGCGATGTGTCTATATATATATATATATATTATATGTTAACATAAAGATTCATGACTATTAGTGGTACTTGGTGAACTACAAAATAAATATGAGTAGGGCGTTCTAACCTACGTCACATCCCCCCACCAAGCCTTGGGGGCCGCCCTCATTGTTGGTGAGCGAGTCCATCGGACTTAGGCGGGAAGAACTTCCAGAAATTTTGGTGATATTGTTGTAGGAGGGAATAAGTTCGAATATGTGGAGATGTAGTTAGACTCTAAGGAAACTGAAAAAAAACAAAAATCAAGAGGTAATCAAGGTGGGAAATGCTTGTTATTATTCGGTCTCGAAATTACTTAGCTAGCGTCTTTTATCGCGAAATCTAAAAATCAGAATTTATTAAACAATTATCGTTTCATCACTTCTCTATGGATGTGAAACTTGGCCTCTAACCCTGAGGGATGAACAACGTCTTCAGGTATTCGAAAATAAGGTGCTACGTAGAATATTCGGTACAAAAAAGGATGAGACCACTGGGGAATATAGTAGATTACAAAACGCGGAATTGTGAAGCATGGATCCAGTAAATATTATTCAGGTGATAGCGTCGCGAATATTAAGATGGGCATCTAAAGTTGCTGGGTTTAGTAACGAACGGATTCCTAAGATGTTAATAGGCGCTCTACCGGCTGGGAAGCGTCTGAGGGGTAGACCAAGGCGTAGGTGCGAGGATTTATGCTATTTGCATTTATTATAAATATTGTAGAGGATTAAATTTTGTACAACTTTTGTTCATGCATTTTTTTTATACCTTGAATCATTTTCGAAATAGAGGCCAGAGCGCGCGCAATGTTTAACTATTTAGAGTATCATTCGAGGTCATGCTAATGCGTGATGAATTCCTTTTATGGTAATGAATCCACCAGCTCCGGAGGAATTGATTATCTCAATATTCTGCAACTGCAAGAATGTCTGTGGTTCTTGATGTGGATGTAGGAAAGCAGGGTTGCTGTGCTCTTTAGCTTGCGGCCAGTGTAATGGGCAAGCTTGTCTTAATGCTTCAATATATCAGAGTGAAATCAATGAAGACGGTA
The DNA here is from genome assembly GCA_964056705.1 of Troilus luridus. Taxonomy (NCBI): domain Eukaryota; kingdom Metazoa; phylum Arthropoda; class Insecta; order Hemiptera; family Pentatomidae; genus Troilus; species Troilus luridus. The sequence continues at coordinate 90,450,205 of OZ057413.1, read as the reverse complement.
CTTTTAACCCCGAAATCCTGGAAGAACTGGAGACAAATGTCGTTGAAGACAAAGGAATTTGAAATTTTACAGCGACTGGAAGAAGCAGAAGAAAATTGATATTAGAACTTGTAGTTCTTAATATTATTCAACTTTTTAAATTTCAAAGTTCATAATTGTATGAAATGGTATTTTTCAATACTAACATTAATTAAAAATTTAAATATTTTATTTTTATTTAGTTAGGAAGTAATTATTATAAATAAGATTAGAATTAAAATATAATTAAGTATTTCCTTTAATTGCACTTTATAATTGCACGAGTAGGTAAGTGTTATTAACTGAATAGATACTTAATTATTTAAAAAATATTAATTATAACGTAATAGTTAATAAAAAATGCAAATTACTTAGAATCATATAATTATTAATAGTCTATAAACTTTCTACGGCGTGTTTTAATCGAGACTACAGGTTGACCTCGAAGAATACTCTAAATAGTTAAACACTGCGCGCGCTCTGCCCTCTGTCTCGAAAATGATTCAAGATATAAAAAAAAGTTGAAACAAAAGTTGTAGAAAATTCAATCCTCTAGAATATTTATAATAAATACAAATAGCATAAAACCCATAGGAAACGAGATATTTGCAAAAAATGTGTAAAAAATAGATTTTTGTCCTTTGCCCTTGGAACATCTGTAGTCGCGGACGCCCTACGATAAGTAGGTTATGAGACAACTTTTAGGGTGTCAAATTAAAGGTTTATACAACTTTATAGCCGACTATCTCTCATTCCGAGATTCTTGCTCTCATTTGACTAATTTTACTTGACTATTAGGTAAATTTTGTCTACGGAAACCATACCATTATTTTCCGGTTCCTCAATACTGTGTGTGCTGTCCGCTTTTATCTTTTTTAAATTTCCTCCATGGGTACGAAGAGTGATCGACCAAGTTCGTTGTATTTTTTTAATTTATGTTTTGCATTATTTTATGGGTTGATTGTTATACGAAGAATTAGATATATTTCTGAAAATTAAATAACCGTCTTTTTCTCTTATTCGCCCGTATGAGACAGAAATACTCAAAATAATTTGAATCATTTCCGAAATTCTACTCTCTACTCTCCTCCCACTTTCTCTTCCTAATCTTAGAGCTAGTATTTATACATTAATAATAAGAGGGGAGTACAAGTAAGTTACATTACACATTTCACAACTTAGAGGTAAGGAACCCGCAAGTATACACATTAACCCTAGTCACTACCCAATCCAACTATCCATTCTCCTCGAGATAGGTTCTCCGAGTTACTAGTGTAACAAATTTCAACCTAATTTTTCTGTCGTTTCCTTGGTTTTCTAATCATAATATTCGCTATTTATAGGATTGTTGTCACCTCTGGTTTAGTTGTTAGCATAACAATAATTTGTGACCAAGTTCGCTGTTTCGCAGCCCTTCATGGGTCCCTAGTATTTTTTGGGGGGAATACAAAATCCATAACCAAGGACGGGGGTCTTGAGCCTATGCGGTGTTGGGTACTCGTTAAAGATCCTTATCCTAATTATGACTGGATAGGTAAAATTTAGGACTACCCCTTTAGAATCGTACGATTGGCCATAGTAGCCACGTGGTGTTAAATGTATAAATGGCTACTTCACTGGAGTTCTCTTAAATATCATAATATATAATTCTTGTCCTGTATCGTTTAACAACATCCCACTGATTCTTGTAGAACGGGTCCGGTACTTAGGAATACACCTTGATAAACGCTCAACTTGGAATCCTTTTACTAGACTCAAACAACAAGAAACATCTCGCCGTTTCAGCATTTAATAGAAAAACGCTCTAAGCTCCCAATTAATTATAAAAGACTCATATACATGAAAATCATTAGACCCATCTGGACTTACGGAGAGCTTTTGGGCTCCACTAAGCCATCGAATTCCTCTCGTATTCAATTCTTACAATCCAAAATCCTTCGTAAAATTCTCAATGCTCCTTAATTTTTTACGAAAGTAATCTATAATGACCTAAATGTCCCATTTGTTGGTGATTTGGCCTCAATTCCTGATAATCCTCCGAGGCGTCTGAAAAGATGATGGCCGCGTGTCATTTTAAGTTGAACTTTTTATTTGAGTACTACCGCTGGGTAGTTTCTCTACTTGCCTTTATCTCGGGACATTTGTTTTTATAATGTTTCATTATATTTACCTGATTTATTTAATATACAGTTGTAAATTCCAATAAATACATTTTAAAAAACATCTCAGATTTATGTAAAAATAATATTGGGAGGTGGTACCAGTTATGTTTACACCTCGTTTTTAAATAAATCAAAGATCAGATCCCTTACCCAAGCGTGCTCAACCAGTAAATTATCTCTATTTGGAAATTCAGTCACAATTAAATTGTTTCTATCTATTATGTTTCAAGTATTTGTTCTAAATCTTATCCGCTCTAACTAAAGAAAGGATATACTGAACAGACCTTGATAGACCACGGATTGCCAAAAAAATAAATAAAAATAACAGCAGCTTTATAAGAGAAGAAAATACCAACTGTAGGAAGTTACTCTAGTTTAGATTACATTTCGGGGCAATCGCCAAAACAAACATAGCTTCCACTGCCACAGGTTCCGCACTATCTTCTCTCTCAGTAATTGTTTTATATTATCATTTTCCGTTATTTATTTATTATCTTCTGTGGCAGTGATTGTTTTATATTACCTTTGTCCCTTTTTGATTTCTTTATTATTTTTACATATTGTATGAATGCAATGATTTTTAATTAACTTTTTATTTAAATTCAAAGAATCAATTCAAAAATTAGAGGAAAAACCTTCACAGGGGCTGTTTTATTTGAAAGTCCAAGGTCTAGATTTCAATTACTTTAAAAATATGGTAACATGGACAAATGTTTTCATCATTTAGTACTTAAAAAAGAGTGTTTTTTTAACAGACTTGAAAATTCAAGACTTTGGAATATTTCAAAATCAATTACAGTCTAAATTATTTAAATTTCAGTTTTTACATATATTGACACCCCGATAGTTATATAAATTTTCAGGTAGTTTGATTATTTATCAAAACATATTATGGGCCTCACAGGCTCAATATAAAATATCAATAATTTAACTATTGTTATTATTCGTTAGTCTGAATTATTTAAATTGGAAATTTATAAAGTTCATCAATACATTGATCATTTGTACTTTGAATTATTTCATAAAACAAGACATTTAACTTTTACAATTAAATTGTTTTTTTTATTTGTAATAGATAAATGTCGAATAGAGAAACGAAAAGCTCAACCACTTATTATTAGTACCCATTGCACTATTATTAAACGACTTTCTTGATTAATATAATTATTACACTAAAGTTGAATAAAAAAAATTGTATAATTCATACACAAGCCACTTCAATAATAATCATTAAAACCATTTAAAATATACGAATTTATTAGGTCTAAATAAACTTAAACCAATTTCAAACATAAGAGCTCATTAGTATTTTTTATATTCAAATATATGTATAGTTTCCTCTTTTGAAAAATACCGTTAATTTGTTGCTTTATTCTTAACAAATTATTTATGTTGGTTAATATTTAGCAACTGTATTGCCAAGTCTAAAATAATTCTCCTTAAGGTACCAATAATTCGTTTTCATGCCGAATTCTGCTCATTCAAAGATTATATATTTGAAATTATAAAAAAGGATGATCATTAATCAATTTTTTTTGTGAGTGGTGGCTAACTCTTATGATTTATAGTGATTTTAATCATATCGCTAGCAGTTTAAAAGTACATGCATAAAAACAGCACTTTTCTTTTGTGTATGTTCTAGTTCTGTCTATTATAGCTTATATACTAATTATATATTACTAATAGTTATGTATTGGAATAATTATGTACTGCATTACTGGTTTCTTTTCTAAATCTCGCGGTAGGAAGTTCGTTTATTTTATTTTATATCTGATTTGAGTCGTTTTGGATTCTGGAAGATAAAACTTATTATTATCACCCATTGTGTGTCTAGAAATAGTGAAGATTCATAACAAAATCTTAAAAGGAAGGAAAATGGACTTCAGACTGTGACGGAGTAAACCCTACTTTTTTCCGCCTCTATAAATAATGAGCTAGTATGTGATTTCGTCATTCGATTCCAGGCTTCTTTTTTTTTTATGTCTTCATGTACATATAATAAAATCCATAAATAATATATAGAAACGATAGATGGAATACACCTAGTTCACCTTTCACACATTTTTATGTTTGCTATTTTATTTTTTATTATATATTTTTTAAATCATATAATTCACTAATGAACAAAAAACCTTTATTCCAGTCAGATAAATCTTGTTAAAACATTAACAATATAAAAAATATTTTTACATTTGATCATGGAAGAAGGTTAACTTCCAGGACTTTATTGTAAAATTGATTTTAGATCCATTTTGACCTCAAGTGATGTTTTTACTTGTGAATTTTGAAGGATGTTACGAAGAACAGGAATTGAAAATGACAAATGAATTTGTCGAAACGTATTTTTTAATCCTTCGTTAATGTTTTAACAAGATTTATCTGACTGGAATAAAGGTTTTTTGTTCATTAGTGAATTATATGATTTCAAAAGATAGTCCAGTATATAAGAAAAAGCTTATAAAGAAAATATATATTTTTTATAATTCGTGATTTCAAATTATAGTGATATCCTTTTTTTTAATCCACATATAACATAAAAAATTACTGATTTAGTTCACCTCTAAATTGTTAATTTTTTATATTATGTATTTTACATGTATGGAATTGTATAACTTTAAATGTTATTATAAAAATCATATGTATTGACTTGTAATAGGCTTATTTACGTCTATATTTTAATGAAAGGTCCTCCAGTTATCAAAGGGAAAAGGAGGGAATTACATTTATTGGATTAGCTGTAAAGGAATAAATAAATTTACAGGTGAATAAAAAAAAAATAGATTTTAATTTAATTGATACGATATATTCTAAAAAAAGTTATTTTTGATACTTTTTCTCCAATGTTATTATCCTTATCCTGGAAAATGTCTATCCCAGTGTATTCCAATTAACTATACAGTTTTCCGTATTCAGTAGTAGGCTGCATTTTGTTGGATGACTATGTATTTTTCAATCCATTTAAAGTTTAATTTGCGATTTATTACAGTTTTCAAGGTCGTAAAACATCTAACTATTCAACAAATGAAATGTCCGATATCCCAATTAAAATATATCCAAAACATCAGGGTTTACCATGTTACATTTTTTATTTTTTTTTAAGAATTGTAATTATGGTTTTTAGTTGAATATATTTTACTTTTGTATATTTTAAGGGAAAATATTCATCAAGGATATTTTTACTTCGTATTTGCTGTGCTTGTTAACGACCTCGTTGTAATTTATTTTTTTATTTTTTTTTTTTTTAAATTTATTTTTGATATTTACAACTGTATAATAAAAAAAATACATCCAGTAAATAGGCTATGTGATACAAAATGACATGAGTAATGGCAAGTTGAGAAACTACCCACTGGTAGTACTCAAATATCTAGTTCAACTAAGAAGGTCACGTGGCCATCTTCTTTTCAGACGCCTCGGGGGATTATCGGGAATCGAAGAGGAAGCTAGGTTTGAAACTAGAGGGTTTGAGTGGGAATGAAGTTTGTTATGAAAGGAAAGATACCGGGTTTGGGCCAAATCAGCAACAAATGGGACATTAAGGTCGTTATGGATGACGGTATTTTTAACAAAATAAGGAGCGTTGAGGATTTTACGAAGGATTTTGGACTGTAGGGATTGGATACGACAGGAATTCGATGGCTTAGTGGAGCCCCAAAGCTCTACTCCGTAAGTCCAAATAGGTCTTATGATGGTCATGTAGATGAGTCTTTTGTAGTTAATCGGGAGGTTAGAGCGTTTGTCTAGTAAGTGTTGAAGTAGCCTGAAACGTCGAGCAGTTTCTTGTCTTTTCAGTCTAGTATGAGGATTCCAGGTTAATCGTTTGTCGAGGTGCAACCCTAAGTATCGGATCTGTTCTACCTGCACCAGTGGGGTATTATTAAAGGATACTGGAGGGCAGGAAGTCATTGGTTTACGACGTAAGGTAAAAGTGATTTGATGGGATTTTTGAGAATTTATTTTAATTCTCCAGTTTTGACACCATTCTTCAAGATCAGTGATATGGGATTGGAGCCTTTGGGATGCAATAACTGGATTGGCGTTGACTAATAATACACATGTATCATCAGCATACGTGGTAAGGATAGTATTAGGATGAGTTGGGATGTCAGCTGTATAAACTGTATAAAGGATTGGGCCAAGGATACTACCTTGAGGAACACCAGCAGATTGGGAGAAGAGGGATGAAAGGACATTATTATGGTTTACCTGGAAAGTTCTATTTGTGAGATAGGATTGAAGGATGAGAAAGTAGGTATGAGGTAGGAATTTACGGAGTTTGTAGAGCAAGCCCGGATGCCAGACTCGGTCGAAAGCCTGTTCCACGTCAAGAAAGACGCCCGAGCAATATGATCCACGTTCTAATGCAGAGGAGACTACATCCACCACACGATGACATTGCTGAATAGTGGAGTGGGATGCTCGGAATCCAAACTGGTGATCTGGTATTACATGATTTGCATCAAGGATGGGGTACAATCGTTTGAGGATGAGTTTTTCTAGGATTTTACCCATGCACGGTAGAAGAGAGATAGGACGGTATGAGGAAGGGTATTCTGGTTTTTTTTTAGGTTTGGGTATCATTTTTACAATGGATAATTTCCAGGGGTCAGGAAAATATGTGGAGCGGAGTACAGCATTATATATATAGGTAAGGAATAGAATGGCTTTTCTAGGAAGGTGTTTTAAGATATGAATTGTGATGAGGTCATACCCAGGAGCTTTGCGGGAAGGTAGTCTGTGAATAATGTTGGATATTTCTGTAGGATGGAATGCTTTGGGTGGAAGGGACATTTGGAGGGGAGCATCTAACGCTTCTTTTATACATTCAATGTGATTTGGGTTAATTATTTCAGGATGTGGATGAAAAATTTTGGAAAGGTATTGACCAAATAACTGTGATTTTTCTCCGTCAGATCTTGTCCAGTTATTTGATCCAGTGAGGAGTGGATGATTAAATTCCTTGAACTTTAGGAGTTTTTTGGTGGTCATCCATAATGATTTGTCGGTGGTTGTAAGATTTTCAGTCCAGGTAATTAAATTTTGAATTTTGAACTTCTTGATTTCTGCTTTTAGTTTGTTAGTTAATTTTGTATAGATAGTTTTATCTGCTGGATATCGAGTTCTATGCCACTTCGATCTTGCTCTGCGTTTTTCTCTTAATAAGATTCGAATATGCTGTGGCAAATCAGTCTGTTGATAGTTATTAATTGTATGATTTGTGATGTTATCATGTAAACTGCTTCTGATTGAAGTTGTAAGTTTTTCTATGGCTGTATCAATGTCTTGTTTTGTCTTAAGTGAAATTTTTAAGTCCAGTTTGTCCTCCAAGTCGTAACAAAAATCGTCCCAGTTGACACGTCCGGTAATCAATGAGGGAGGGGAAGGCTTGGGAGCAAAACTTGAGTGCAAGAAAAGGAGGACTGGACTATGATCTGATGAAAGGTCGTCCAAGGATTCAATATTGGCTTGTGCGGGAGAAATCTGGGATGTAACAAATATGTCAAGGATGTCGGGACGTTTTTTGAGGGATGTAGGCCAGTAGGTGGGATTTTTTGGGGCAAGGATTGAGTAACTCTTTGAGGATGTGAGAGAGGATAGAATATTTCCACGGGAGTTGGATGTTCGACAACCCCATCGTTGGTGTTTAGCATTGTAGTCTCCTCCAGCAATGAAACGCGGTCCAAAAGATTGGAATAGGGAATCTAAATGGTTATGAGAGATGGAACTACCGGGAGGACAGTATACAGCTGAAAGTGTGATATGGAAAGGTCGTGAAGTTATGGATACTGATGTTGATTGAATAGCATCAGTTGGAGTAGAAGGGACAAGGGAATGAGAAAGAGTTTTATGGATGAGAATGCTGGATCCAGCATGTGAAGTGTTGTCTGGGTGGTCTGACCTATAAGTAATATAGTCCCGTATATAGAATTTCGTACGTTGAGTGAGGTGAGTTTCAGTCAGCAAAGCTATATCTATTTGTTTGTCATGGAGAAAAATGTCTAGTTCGTCACGGTGATTGAGTAGTCCGTTTGCATTCCACAAAAGGATAGTTAAGGGCTTTATGCTCATCGTGGGAGGTTAAGTGGAACTTCGGAAAGAAATCTTGTGAGTAGGATGATGAGTGGTTTGATGGTGTCCTGAAGGTCTCGCAGGAAGGAAGATAAGATAACGTTAATGTCTGTTGGATGGTGGACTGGATATACATCTGGAGGTTGGGTTGGATAATATATTTGGAAAGGATGGTTGGCTGTGAGTTGAGTCTGTGGAGCTGGATTTGTTTTTGTTATATTATGATTTAGGGAATTTTTTTGAGGGTTCTGAGAGGATGGGACCGGTTTTTTTTGTTGCGGCGGCAATTTGACCCGTAAGGGTAGATGATAGGGAGGAATTTGCTGACATGGAGGTTCAGCTGTAGGATGGGATGTCTGGAATTGAGGTTGGGATTCCCGAGGCTTGGGTTGGGAGGTCTGAGTCCTATTAAGGGAAGCCTGAGGCTTGAGTTGGGAGGTTTGAGGCGCCCGAATCCGAGGCTGTTGCAGATTAGTTGAAGTGCTGTCCTCTGTGGACGCTGTACTAGTAAATTGTTGCAGTTGTAACGTTTTTGGCAATTCAGGGAAGATTGTGACGTTGGCGACTTCAGGTGCCTGAGTCGTAGTCTTCTCTACTTTATCTTTTATTTTAAAAGTTCTCTGGCGATGGAAATTTTTATAGACCGTACAGCCTCTATAGTTTGCGGGATGATCTCCGCCACAGAGTGCACATTTTGCAGGTTCGGCATTAGATTTTTGGCAAGTGTCAGTTGGGTGTGAGCCTGCACACTTGACGCACCTGTCTTCGTGATGGCAATACCTCTTAGTATGACCCAAGTTTTGGCATTTAGCGCATTGTACTATGGTTGTTTTTTGCTTGGGCTGTTCGAATTGAACGGTAGAATAAACTAGTCTTGAGACTTGAAAAATATCCTCATTATTGCGTGCTGGTTCCAAATCCACGAAGAATAATGGTAGTGGATATTTCTCTGTGGGATGCAATACGCATGAGACATTTATCACATTGTGGCCTATTTCTTCTAGGTCATTCTTAATTGCTGACGTTGGGGTGGATGAGTGCAGCCCTCTCAACACCACTCTGTATGATTTTTCCTGTCTCAACTGATAACAGTGAAAATCGTATTTTTTCACAGTCAGGTGATCTATTAGTTTTTTGTATGCATCTTTGTTTAGAGTGTTTATTTTGATGTCCTTCACTCTGGAATAGCAACTAAAGTTTGTCGGGCCAATCAATTCCGCAATTTCTTGGCCTAAGGCATAGAAATTATTTATTTTTGAAATAAAGATTGGTGGTGGCTTCGGATCAACGAATCCCTGATTTGTGGTTTCCTGTTTAGGAGGTAAATTATTTGAAGTATAATTGCCGCTAGTTGAGGCTGATGGTGGTCTATTTTCTAGGCTGTTATTTGAATTTTTGGCTGCAGTAGTTTTACTGCGAGTTTTAGGACGCCCTGATACCTCATTGTTTTGTGTGGGTGTCTTTTTTAAAGCAGTTGTCTTGTTTTTTTTTTTATTAGGAGAGTTCCCGGCCGAGCCCGGTGCAGTCTTTCTCTCTCTCTTCTGTAGAGTTCGTCTTTTTAAGTATTGTGAGTCCGTCTCACTTATTTCCGAGAAAGGAGTTTCTTCCTCCGACACTTCACTACACGTATTGTCTTTCATTGTCTATTTTAAATAATAATAAAAGGAAAACAATATTATATATAAGATATATAAATAATTAAAAATAAATTCTTATCCCTAAATTATATCCATGCATTGTATTAAACATAATGAAACTAATTATTTAAAAAAAAAAAAAAAAAAAAATATATATATATTAAAAAAAAAAAAAAAAAAATAATGTCTCTCGTGGGATTCGATCGGAGGATCGGAAGGGATCCACGCACCAAGCCTTGACCTTGAATTTGGTGTTGCGACTATGCTAAGTCCTGTAAGGATTAGTGCCACGTTGCTGCCTCAGCGAACGTCCACCAGTTAATAATTGTCTTTTTATTATAGCACTCACCTCACAATCCTTGATTAAAATAGGTTCATATTGTTAATAAACTATTTCCTACACATTTTCAGTTGTAGCTGTTGAGTTGTTCATTGTATAAATCGTAACAAATGCGGAGCGTTATTGACAGAGAACTGTGTAAGCGGCCATGACACTTGATACTCGTAATTTATTTTAAAATATAACTCCTTAGCAAGAAAATGTGTCGCAAAATATTCATTTAATACTAAATGTGTAACAAAATTATTTATGACTTTACTGCCCGTTGTGGGCGTGGATGTAGTTTAACTTGTGAAAAAATCAGATCGGATACGTGTGGATCCATTTCATATGGATACGTTTTATAATTCATTTATTGGTGATCACTGATCGCAACCTACACTGACGACACTGCCATGATCACCAAACACCATGACACGACACAGGCCCCACAAAACTTTGAACACAACTTACAAAAGGTGAATGAGTGGTGCCAGATATGGAAAAGCAGACTGAACCACGAAAAGACACAACACACCACTTTTACTCTTAGACGTGAAACATGCCCCCCCCCCCCCATTTAGCTTGATAACTCACATATCCCACAGAGAGAGAAAGTAACTTGTAGACAACGTACAATACCTTGGACTAAAATTTGATAGGAGGATGACATGGGGTCCTCACGTTAAGACGCCACCACAAGCTCAATTTAATGTGTTCGCTATTGAGGAAAAACTTTAAATTAGACTTAAGAGAGAAATTAAACACGTATACTTACTTACTAAAACCAGTTTCAACACATGCATTACAAACTTACAGCATCTCTAAACAGACTCACAAAAAACGACTGCAAACTTTTCAGTCAAAAGTACATAGACTTATCATCAAAGTACCATGGTACGTCAATAACTTAACATTGCATACGGACATAAAAATACAAACGGTTGACGAACACATACGTACGTATACTACTAACGCTTTCAAGAAAAACCATACAGACACCCAAACCGATTGATTCAACAAATGGCCACGACTCTCATGCCTTTGAACACTAGGAGGATACTATAAAGAACGTGAATGAGGGATCTATTACAGTAGGAAATTAATGCAAGCCAATGGAGAGGTACCGCTGGGTACTGTTCTTCGTCATGCCTTTCATGTCCATTGTTCATGCCAGTCCGCTGATTGTCAATTACTGCTTCCTTTTTAGAAGCCACTTCCGCGACCACTTTGAACGCCGGGTACTTCTGAGACCTGCCAATTTTTTCCTTAGTAGGTGATGGGGTCCATTGGAAATTAAGTTTTTAAAGGATTCTGAAAAAGGCACTGCAAAATCGAATTAAAATGATTTATTTCAGGTCTGTAAATAATTTATTGTCTTTAGACTTGTCTTTGTCTGCCCGGACAGGATACCAGTCCTTTGAAATAGATTTTAGATTCAAACCTATCTCTTCCTTCAATTCTCGATTATCCTCCAAGGCGTATGAAAAGAATATGGCCTCCTAACCTAATTTGAATTAGTTATTTGAGTAATTCCAGTGGCTAGTCTCTACCTGCCATTGTCTATCGTTTTTGTCATTATATTATTATTATATATTATTTATATTGTTATAATAAAGTAGTACATTTCAATAAATAATCTTTTTAATTCATCGTTTTGACTCTTATACATTTTTTAAATTATATTTATGATGGTGAAGTATTTTAAATTCATCAAGTCTAGGGTTGAAAATTGAAGAAGGATTTAACAATGTCAAGCATTCGGTATTATATATTTATACAATAGAATAATAAATCTGGTGACCTTTTGTGTTGGTTCCCTTAATATTAATATAGGTCGCTCTCCATCTCCGATTGAACGCTGACCTTTGCTTTATAAAATCCCATTTTTCTTATCTTTGCTCATTTTTTTGGTTCAAAGATAAAGGTGAATTAGAAATCAATTATTGAACTTCTTGATCTTTCTTATACCTGTATTTTGATGCTGTCTAGGCCGCATCTTATATACTGTTAGTGAAATTTTCCACTGCTTCCTCTGGTTCTTCATTTTTTATTGAAACTGGGATTGAGAGGTAAGATTTGAGGTAAGTTCTGTATGAATCCTAATCCATTATACCCTGATGTGTACCCTTCAGGTCTTTTTTCTGCCTCAGAAGGCTCTTCGCACTGGATCATCTCCTCAAGAGAATGATTAAAACAAAGATTTACACTGTTACGTACTGTTCTTAGTCCCTATGTTACAAAAAAGTCAAGTAGATCCTAGGTTTTACTTCTAGGAGGAGGCCAGTAAGTTGGAGAATCAGGCGTCAATGTGTCTAATGAAAATTTTCGAAGAGCATAACGTTTTATCCCTAGCGATAAAGCATTGACCTAACCGTTTAAAATATTCAGAAAAGATAGGTGACAGCTTGTACCTAGGGAGGGGGCAAGATTCTGCAGCGGGCGTGATGTTTTTCTGTTTCGTACTTAATGTGTTGTCAGTTGTTTGTATAGGTAAGTAGTGGTGTGATAGGTAAGTATATGGATCTGTTTTAATGCCGATTTGATGATAATAGCGGTACCTATTATCCTATTATCCATGCTCCATTCTGTAGGGCTCAATGGTGTGAAATATATATTCTGTAATAAATAAATTTGTTCGTGAAGTAAGATGTGTTTTAGTGATATCTATCATTTTTTCATGTAAATATAAATTAAGCTTCCATTGGAAAACTGTTGGAGGATTACAAAAAAATTAAAAAAAATTAGGGAACATGTCTGTGGCTCTTGAGTTAACTGTTGGAGGAGAATAAAAAGAGGGTGGATTAGGTTACTAAGTCCATTTAATATTTTAAATAGTTGAGAAAGGGCATTATCATATGGGGGTATCTGGTACGGCTTGGTACTGGGAAAGCGGAGTGGCTCAGTGGTATAGCGCTGAGAGGCCATACCGAACGTCATGGGTTCAAATCCCGCTACTGGGAAGACGTTTACTTAATCTGTTAGAAGCCGGAAATGGATCCTATGGGATCTAGAACCCTCTAGGGCTTACCATAAAGTGGGTACCCAAAAATCTGGTAGTTGAGCGTGATCTAGGACAAATCATCTCCCTTCACAACTCTTGTCCAAGAAGCAGTACTGTCTCTATGGGTTACTCGACCCCTGACCCTTCATGGGTTGTTGTTGTTGTTGGTATAAGAAGGAGAAGGGGCATTATTATAAGGGGGTACGGTCTGGGTTCTGGTGGAACATGATGTGATGGTTTCATTACTAGTATCTGCTGAGATTAGACGCTCTTCTGGGGTTTTCCTAAAATGATGCTGTATAAGTTATTTGAATTAGTTGGAATTAAAAAATATATAGCAACAAAAAATAACTTTTGTACAGGCCTACTGAGGATCATTCATTTCAACTGCATTTTTTGTAATTCACTTTGATATTTGATCCATACTCATTCCTCGCCGTTGCTGCTCCCGACTTTCTTCCGTCCATTTCTTTCCCGTCTTCAGCTTTGTTTTTTTCTTAAAAAACACGAGAACATTCTTACATGTAATCTCCACTCTTGTAAATATTTGTCTACCTCTTCCACCAGGAATGTTCAGTCTTATTTCCCTTGAAATAGGTAAAAATCCGGTTCGTCTAAGCCGGATTTTTGGTTATCGGTTTCATTCTTAAAAAATTGCCTTATTTGTTTACTGTTTTTCATTTAACGTTACTTTATGCAGCTATGGCTAATCGGACGATGCTGCAGTTGGAATTCCCAATATCTCCTTTCGAGGTATGATCAGATTAGGGACAATTAACCCCTAACCTTAGGGGTGACAAAAAGTAAGAAATCATATTAATATTTTACGTTGTTTTTGTGAATATTTTAAAGTTTAGAATTTCGGAGGAATTTTTCCTTGGTGTGTATAGTTCATCTTTAAGCTCTTCTAAGTTACCTTAAAACAAGTTTCTAACTTTATGTTGCTTATCGGTGTAGGGTCGAGAATAAACGAGGTGATGTGTTTGCTTAGCGATAAAATATTTCTAAACATATTTATCACATGTGACGTTAATATTTTATTGAACTTAATCCTGGAATGGTGTTGATAAGAACGATGTTGCCTGTTGTTATTTTTCTTGAATAATGTGAACTGAAATGATAATAATAAAAAGTTTAACCGAAGGTTCGATGCCGATACGGCTAAAAATGTAAACATCGAACTGGATTGTTTTAAATAACTATGCTTTTCATCATCTTTAATTTATTGGTTAACAATGGAACTATAATTTATTTTGCAAATTATTAAAAAATATTTTATTAACTGGTGGTAAATTGCTGGTATATTTATTATTATATTTTTAATTAAATATCGAAATTAGGTCTTTCATTATTTATTACTATTTCTGCAATTGGCTTAGAGGTCGAAAAATTATGTGAAGAAAACTTACTTTGGCGTGAGGAACAAAATTCCCACTATTATAAGTTTTTTTTAAATCCACACGCAAAATCTTCAATACTTAATTCGATGATGATATTAATAATTTTTCTACAGGACAGCAATTTTTTCACCAGTTAATAAAATATTTTTTTTAATAATTCGCAATGAAGAGATTGCAAATCTACAATCGACAAAGCTATAGGAAAATTTAAATGTCTGGACTGAAGAATTGGCAAAGAGAAAGATGGTTATTAGTACTTCCAAAACCAAGTGTATACTAGTATCCAGAACGAAATAGAACATGAGTATTCAAATTAATGGGAAGAATTTTTAGCAGGTGCAGATGTTTAAGTATTTGAGCGTGACCATAAGTGGGAATGGGAAATTAAACGATGAATTCAGCGCGAGTTCCGCCACTTCAGGAGGAAAGTTTGCTATCAATAAAAAGTTTTTAAGTAAGAAAGAAGCCAAAAAAGAAACTAAATTGGCTCTTAACCGCTCGACATACGTTCCTGTTCTCATTTATGAAAGTGAATCCTGGGCCCTAAAGCACTGTGATTGGAGCTGACTCCAAAGCAAGGAAATGCGGTAACAGAGGAAAATATGAGGGAAGATACAACACAAGACTGCACTCAAAATTGAACCCCTTAATCAGATAATCGAGAAAGGACAGCTTCGATGGTTCGAACAAGTAATGAGGATGGAGACTGCCGGACAACGATGAAAGCTATGGAGGTAAAGCAACAGGAAAAAGACCCAGGGGAAGGCCGAGAGTGACCTGGAAGAATAGCCTCAAAAATATTCTTAAAGAAAACGGGATTGGAATGGCGTAAGACAGGAGAGCAGCCCTTGACAGCGACATGTGGCGCTCTTTATGCAAAATCTCTACACCGCAAGGTAGAAGAGGTGTCTGAATAAGAAAGAAAGAAGTGTTTTTAAAATCAGGCCATATGGGAAAAAAGGTCCCGGTGATTACCTAAAAGGTTTAGGAGAGTCTCAGCATTAAGCTGAGTACATATTAAGTACTGTACACTTATATGAGTCAGCGTTTGAGCAAGGCCATAATTTGGTCGAGATCCCTTCCAACCCTCAGGCTTTTTCCCAATTAAGGGCACCCACTTTATAGAGGCTGAGCGAGTCCTAGATTTTACAGATTCAGTTTGTGGCTAAAACAAAATTAACAGTTTATCTCACCTTGTGATCTGTTATTTTACTCACTACCATATTCCTAAAATATTTAGTAGATACTGTAAGTTTCTATTACAATGACTGAAAACTACTGGCAGAAGTTTCCTGTAATTGCAAGGTTTTTTGTATGTCATTTGTAATCTAATTACTTTACACCTTTTGTTCGAATATTAAATCATTAACAAATTATTATATTGCTCAAAACACCTAATATTCTTTTTAATTCATAATACTTACCGCATATTATAGAATAGAATAGAAACTTTATTCTGGGACAAAGTCTCTTTAGAATAACAATAATGAACAAATAAAATAAACATAATATTCATCTGGCCAGAAGGCTACATAATAATACAACTCGTGAAGTAATCAAGATTGAAAAAACATAATAAAATCAGAAATAGAAAAAAAAAATATATAAATATATAAAAAGCACGAAACTTGGCAGGATTTTAACTAATTGTCGCAAATAAATATAAGTATTGATATTAACAAGATAACATGAATACAACTGGTAACAACGAAATTGCCAAACAAAATAAGTGAATGGCATTGCATGCGTTAAAGTATTTACAAAGTCTGTATCTTCCTTGTTGTTGTAAAAATAAACAAAACAAGTAGGTAACGAGATCGAGTATTCAATACTAATTTATTCAAGCGGAAGATTGACCTGCCTGGAGAGCGTCTTTTTGGGATGCCAAGAGATAAATGAAGCCAGTGAAGAAGAATGGCGGATAAAAGGAGGGATCGAGTTCCACGGTGGAACAAGCGAAGAAGGAACGCTCAAATGCCTTAGTTCTGTGGGATGGAATGTAGAGATCGGAAGGCGGGATCTTCTTTTGTGGTGCTGGACAGAGGATTTGAATTGGACGAGACTATAGATATATGAAGGGTGTTGCGAGTTAATGGGATTGGTATAAAAATACACTAATGAAATATTGTCTACGAATGGGAGGGAAGGGCCACTTTAACTCATCATAGTGATGTGACACCCGGGATCGACTCGGAGTACCAAGAACAAATCTTAAAGCGCAGTTCATTATTCTTTTTAAGCGGGCCTCCAGCATTTTCGAAAGGCCCCCTGTATACCACACTGCAGTAGTCAAAGTGGGGGGAAGATACGAGAAGCTTCCGGGTTGAATGTGTAAGGAGATGCCGAGATCGATGAAATGATTTCAGGGAGCTAATTGATCGTCGGGATATTTGGATGACATGGAGATGATTATAATATTATTAAAGGTAACCCAATTAAATATATAATTTATGCTATTGTGTAATAATCATTTAAGGCTGTAGCGAAACAGAAGAATTTGCTGATAGCACCTATTTCATTTTACAAATCTTCCATCCACGTCTCTGTGTACCCTTCGGACTTTTACCAATAGGTTCAGCATTCTTAGGGATTCATTTATTAATAAGTTCATGTCTAACTTTGCGAAGTTGTAACTTTAATTATATTCATAGGTCGCATGTTCTGCAATTTCGCGTTGTGTAAGATAAATTCTGTAATAGACTCTTCTTTTTTTAAACCACATATTATACGCATTATATTTCTTTCAAATCTTTCAGAACGTCTTCCTTCACTGTTAACGGCCACGTTTCATATCCATTATTGGAAAGTTGGAAGGATAATAGTTTTTATACACTATACTATTTATTAATATACTTTATCATATAATTTGCGTATTTGGGTTTCACATGTCGGGCAATATTGTCATGGCGCAACACAACTAAAATGTTCCTATAAATAAGTATATCCGTATTTTTAAACAGATTATCTTGCAGTTGACAGTTACAGTCAAAACCTATGCCGACTAAAACTGATTGGTTGCTGAAATGCATTGTATGTTAGAATAAAAATACCTTAGCAATGTGGGGAGTTGACTTAGGTAGGATACCTTGGGATTAGGAGAGCCTCCTTGGGCGGTTAAGCGTGATATCGTACAAATCATCTCCCTGATCAACCGTTGTCCTAAAATCAGTCTCTACCGCGTACTGAACTCAAGATGGGCTGTGGTGAAGATTTACTTTTTATTTTCTTAATTTTTTTATATTTGAGAAATACTTTGAAACAAATGCATAATTACATCTTATCAGAGAAATAGTATCCCAAATCATAAATTTCTCAACAATTTAGCTCTACTAATTATTTCTTGGATGATACCCTTATCTGGTTCAGCATGAAGTAATCTCTCATTGCGTATCCAACACCCCCCCCTAAAAAAAAAGATTTTATAGATTATTCTATAAATACATTTTTACTCTTTACGAGTCGTAGTGGTAAAGTTTTTTTTTTTTTTTTATAAAAATTTTCTATCTAAAGCTTTAAATACATTTTCGAATTTTGTATGTAAAAGGAATACTTTATGTTTAATAATCTTATTATAAGCCCATGTAATAAAACATTTAACGATTTGAACCGACTGGCTAAACTCTGATGAACTCGATCGAAATTGGAGTCAAGTGGTTTCATGGCCTGCCGACCCACTAAGGCTATTTCTGTGGCGGGATCGCTAGGACGCTGGGACTCGGAATAGGAACAGCAGACCTGGGGACGGAACTGATTCATCTCGGCCCACATGTCATATCCAATCCCCCATCTGTTTCCCTCACTTCTCACGCGCTTCCTGCCAAATCCGGCCTTATAGATATTTATAGTACAGCGACCTTTCAATGGCAAATCATTCACTCTAAAAATAATTATTTTAGCTACTTTCTTTTCTTGAATAATATTACTTTACCGCATATATAAATATATATATATATGGAAGAAAATGGTCGGATGGAGGTCAGAAAAAATAAATATGACTATAAATATAAATGGGTACTGTTCTGTATTACCATAGTCTTATCAAGTAGAAGTACGAAGAAACATTACTATCTGTGTTGTGCTTTCTTGGACGCAATGAAGGAAGAAATGTCTGTTTAATGCACATATTGATTAAATACATAAAACAGAAAGTGGAGAAATAATAATAATGTGCATTGTTTTTAAAAATTCCTTATATTCTATAAATTCTAATAAATATTTTAGAATGCATAAAGCTTCCATCTATAAGTATATAAAAAGCTGTCGTCAAAAATGTGAATTTTTTTTTGTGACTGGTGCAGTTAATAGATATGTCAAGTGAAAAAAGTAATTTAAATTCAGTGTTTAAATTTTTAAGTTTTTTATCACAGAAAGAGTTAATTGTTAGATATTTTATTACAAATTTTCCTTAAAAATTAATTTCTACAGTTTTGTCATATTACATTGTTATTTATGATTAATTCGTCACCAATATAAATGACATGTTCTTCAGGAGCTGTATATAAAGACTCATTTCGATTTGTTCACAAGTTTTTAAGCCATCACGTTTAACAGGAGGAATGAATTTCAGCAGATCCATTATGTCTCTCCTTTTTTCCCTTATTACATATCTACTATATGTAATATAAGTATATATTAAAGGATACCTAGATATAATTAAGGCTGATCTACATTTTCTAAACTTACCACAGATTTCCTCATTTTGATGGCATTTATTTCTGAATCTCTCAATCCCGTTTGAATTGTGTAAGGTTTGGTTTGGGCCTTTTTAACATTATTCAGCGCGTTTTAAGCCCATTTCCTGGAAACCCAATGACGGTTACTTTTTTGTATGATTGAATTTTCTAAAGGTTTTGTTGAAAACAAATCTTGGCGAGTTATTGGGACTAGATTAAATAGCGCTTTCTTTTTTAAGATGTTTATATTGTATTGTTTCAACCATAAAAAATATTTTTTCGCTTTATCATTTAGCGCTTGTTAGTTCGTTTGAATTGTATTATTTCAATGATTTTCATTATAGTAAGGTGTAAATCATAATGGCCTCTGAAATAAATTATTTACTATTCAGTTGTAAAAAAATTGCTGTCGTTTAATTGTGTTAACCATTACTGTTTGTATTAACATAAGAAGTTATGACCAATTCCTTTTACACTAAATTTAAGTTTTTTCAATGAGTTAATAGATTTGTACAGTGAACAGCTCGAACTTTTTTTTCAGATTCCAAATGATGTATCAATCTCTAAAAAAAATTTGAATAGTTCCGACGTGGGCATACATACGCAAGTCGGCACAATTGTCTCTTGACTTAAATTTGCTAAATAGCGAAGCCGCAAATTACACTTTTTTTGGTATATATCTTTAATTTTATTTGATTTTTTTCTTATCCATGCCGAAAATACTAATCCTTCATAATGAATACGAATAATTCAATAAGTGACTAATTTATTATCTAACTTTAGACACGCTTTCTTAGTTCCGATATCACTGTCTCGAGAATCCTGCATTATCCTTTTTAGCCAAAAATATTTTTGTTGAAAAGGGCAGTTGATTGACATTTTCTTTAATCGGCTTCTTTTTTTAACCCGAGGGGATTCGCTGACTTCAAAAGATCGGTGACTTCTGGTCGGGCTGAGTCGGAGGTATCAATTTCCTTGGGAAGTGAGCCATGAAAACG
The DNA here is from genome assembly GCA_964056705.1 of Troilus luridus. Taxonomy (NCBI): domain Eukaryota; kingdom Metazoa; phylum Arthropoda; class Insecta; order Hemiptera; family Pentatomidae; genus Troilus; species Troilus luridus. Next base: position 90,429,925 of record OZ057413.1, on the reverse strand, counting down.
GTCTACTGTCTTCTGTTGAGTAAAGTCGTCAGCTGCCTTAACCTCGGATGACTCAAAGAATAGCGGTCAAATCTTCCTTTCTTTAATCAACTAAATTTTTCGTTTTTAAGCGGGGTTTTACTACATTTTTCCTGCTATTGTAAAACATATTTATAAAAAATAACTTTAATTAATTAAAATCACTGTTTTTAAACATGTAAAGGAAGTCCGGAACATGTATTCACACTTATACTGCTTGTATATGTAAAATTGCAAATAAAGTTGTTGTTGTTTTTCGTTTTACAAAAAGGTTGGATTTGGTTTGATATTTGAGCTCTTGCATTTATATAAGTATGTATATGTACATATGTATGTCTTTTGTTTAAATATTTAATTTTTAATAAAGAGGTTTAGCTGGTGAAGTAGCATTTTCCTATTTAATTAGAGTATTAATATTTAGTACTTATTGTCATAACATTATGGAGCGAGGCAGCTCATAATGTTCTGCGTTGCTATGCTATAAGTTCCGTGTCCAAATCCAGCTGTGACAGTTAAATTATTTAATTTGATACCAGCGGGGGGTGGACCCTGCTGGATCTACAGACCCTCTTGGGGCTCATCCAGCCTCTATAAACCTGAAGCTTGGGTGTGATGTCGGATAAATCACCTTCCTGCACAACCGTTCTCCTGGAAGTACAGTTCCTACCACGTACAGAGCCCAAGACCCTTCGTGGATAGTAGCGGTTATTATTTTTTTAAATAATAATATTTAGCACTAATAAAACTTTGGAGGAAATTCATTAATTTATTACTGGGCTACATTCCTTGAAGAACCATGACCTCTGTAACTTCCGTCATTCGCCTCTGCCGCCGCAATGCGCTATGGAGTTTATACCCATCGCCTTCAGGTCACCTTTTCTCCACATCGTCGAGCCACCTCAGACGAGGCCTCCCTCCCATTCTTTTTTCATATATCATCCTTGGTATTCTTGTTGCTTCCATCCTCTCCACATTCCCTAACCATCGTAGTCTCTTGAGCTGGATGACTCTCACTATATCGAGATCATCATGTAGGCCCCTTAATTATTCATCATTTCATTTACAATTATCTCTTTAGTCTAACGCTAACGGTGAATAAGTGGTTAAGTTTAATTTTCTCAAAAGGGAGGCAATTGCATGGGGGAAGCGGAATCGTGTCATTCTCGTAATCTTTTGGCTTGAAATTTCATATCGATACGTAATAACTCCTTTTCAAGCTTATGCCTCGTTTCAACCCTTATTCGTTAATATTGTTTTCGAAAAAAGTTGACTTAACCATCTACTTGTACTTATCGTTAATACGATGGTGAAGAATAAATTCTTTTTTATTCCATTGTGTTCGCAAGCACGTATCTACATCTCCGATGAATAATTGATTAACTCAATTTTGTCCAGAGAGATTCAATCGGAATGAGGGAAGTGAAATCGTTTCATACTCATGAAATCGCAATAACTCATTTTCAAGCCAATGCTACGAAAACATCACAATCCCGCTTCTCTATGTGGAATTAACTCCACTTCTACTTCTAGAACTTAAACGAACCACTTCTTCATCAGGACAGCAGATAATCGGGACAATTATCTGTAATTGAGTAAGCAATAACATCTACTGTTTAGAATCGTTAATAAATATAATTTTTTGAAGCATTCATAAATCAGATAACTCCGAAAATTCAAAAATTGATTTTTTCACCAATTTTCAAGCAGTGGTGTCTAAAACGATGTGTAGTCGGCTTATTTTTCGTGATTTAGACGATTTAGATTTAGGATGTTTCGGGATTTTAGAGCATTACTTGACAAAACATGCGAAAAATATGAAAAAATCATTTTTTTAAACAAGTAGTTTTCTGTTTTTCATACTGTACGCCTAATATTATTCCATTCATAAATAAACTTTGTGATTTTATTGTAATTACTTTTATTTTGATGTTTGCTAATGGACTCACTGTATACGGAAATTTAGGCTGTGTTAAGTTCTTAAGTAAACTTATAGAACCATCTAGCATAGTGATTCCCAACCTTTTTTGTAGCGGGCATCCCCCTGTCCAAATAAAATTACTACAACCCTTTACACAATAAATTGTATGGGAATATGAAAAAACAAAAACAATATTAAATATTAAACAAAACATATAGTTTTACCGTCATATGACTCAGCATTGTAAGTTTCAATTTAAGGTAAAGAAGACTGGAAAGAGTAATAATCGTATAACAAACTTTTTTCATAAAAAAAAATGGCAATTCTCAATTTTTTAAACCTAAAACATTAAATATATGTGTAAAAACTTTAAGTATTAGTTTCTTAAAAATTTAAATGATTATGAAATAGGCCCATTTCCTATTCTTTTTTGCATGAAATACGTGCTTTAACATTATAATTAGAGCTACATTTGTTGAAAAAACTGTATAAAATTATTTATTAATAGTTAGACAAAAAAAATATCATTTTCCAATATTATTTTCTAATAATCCACCATAAAAAGATGGAACAAATCTAATTTTTTGATGTTAATTGTTGTAACTATCGATTAATATTGGTAAAAGTAGTGCCGCTATGAAAATATATTTAAAAGCACCCCTTCATTTTTTTTTTTAATGAATTTTTTGTTCATCACTCTATTCTTTTTCCAAACTAAATGACAAATAATAATTTAATTAAAATAATTGTATTTCCTACTAGCGACCCACTCAAGCTTTGCTCGGCTTATTACCCGAGTAATTAAGTATGCCTACATAATTTGTCTGTGTAATGTATTTTATTTTATCACGTACCGGGACGTATAGGACCACTTGAATATCATTGTTTAGGCTTCTTTGGGAATCTTGATTTTCTTTCTTCCCATCTCAGCTAATGTACTTTATTATATAGAAATCATAGAGAGAGATAGAAATGCTTTATTGTTTCAGGAGTGCTGTCCAAGTACATTGGATTGACATAACATACAGCATACTTATTAATCCATATTGGACATACTTTACATTACAATTTTAAATTTATGAATATTCCTTTTACACTTCCCTTTTCTCTGTTTCTCCTTTACATGCCATTAATCAAAATACATATTTAGGATTACAGTACAATTCTTATTTCTTTTTACTTCCCTTTTTCTTTTTTCTTCTTAATAAAGCAAAGAAAATATAAAACAAACGTGTTGGGTATCAGCTAATATATATATTATGGTGAATTATCCCCAGAAGTCGAGAATAATATTTTCACATCCCTCCCACTGACACGCTGGGGCGCATAGTTGACATTCAGTTTTAGGGCGTTGGTCTACTCCGACCCCGAGACTACCTGTTTCTCGCATATATACCTGTTGGCTTTCGGTCTCTCCTTGAAATGACGGATTACAACGCCCTGCCATCTGCAATTAGCCCATTCTTTGTTCGAATTCTCAAGCAGCAACTGTCGTTGAGCTCTCACGCTTCGGAAGCCCTGTTCATCTCCCAGTCTTTCAACACATTGAGCTACTTCAGTTTCATAATTAAACATAGACCGGAACAGGGTATCCGGGACATTTGACAGTCGCTGGGCTATTGACCAATGCTGCAGTGGAGCTTCCCATTGACAGCGGGTCGGTCAGTCCCAGGCCTCGATACCTCCTCGGTGCGTACATTATGGCCGTAGAGGTGTTTGCTGGGAGCCCGATAATGACCTTGATACTTCTGCGGATATTTAGATCAATGCCTTCTAACACCGCAGGACGTATGTTTGCTTGGTTCGCCGTTTGGATAGGATAGGGAAGTTCCGGGAACAGGTGCTGATTGACAACGTTGTTCTTTTGTTCCGGTTTGAGAAGGCAAGAGCTCACTAATTTGTCTACATTCTCTCTTAATTTATTAATCGCTTCCTCATCGAATACGATCTCTCCCGAGAATGTACATCCTAAATATTTTATTCGCAATACCAAAACCAAATATTTCTTTATATATGAATCTATTATCTTGCTCGCTAGATAATTGCGCGGGATTAATCAAGCAGTATAATAATTTATAATATGTATAGATTACAGCGTTTTTTTTTTGTTATTTGAATCTATTGTTTATTTTAAATATTCAGGCCGTTGAACTGCCTATTTATACCAGTTGATTCCATTGCTTCCAAAAAAAAAATTAACGGTTTGGTCACTATCGATCATGAGTTAAATTTAGGCTACTGAATGACAAATGTGAGGTTCCAGGCCATTTTATGTGAAAAATCGTAGGTCCGGGGAACTTGCCAAAAACAATCCCCGCACAGAGTGGCGATTTTTCTATGTTTTTTTTTTTTTGTCCATCCCTTATTTATATCCAGCTTTTGTTTCACGAATTACAATTTACGTCAGTTAAATTAAATTGCTGACAGAAGATTATTTGTAAGTTTTTGATGATATGAGCGGTTTTAAATTGTTTTAATTTTATATTTGTTGATCATTGTATTTAAATATTTTTCGGATAAAACTAAGTATGTAGTTAGTGCCAGAAACAGTGAGGATTTTGGGGATATTGTTTTAGGAGGGAATGTTTCAACGTATCGAGAAGATGTTAACTATTTAAGGTATATGGTAACTAGAAAAACGAAATTCTAGAGGAAATAAAGGCACGATTAAATTCAGGCAATGTTTGTTATTATTTGGTCTCGAAATTACTAAGCTCGTGTCTTTTGTCCTGAAATTTAACAATCAGAATATATAAAACCATCATCCTTTCAATTCTTCTCAACGGATTGGAAATGTGGTCGCTAATGCTAAAGGATGAACAATTCCTTAAGGTATATTCTCTGTATTATTATTATTGCTATCAAATAATTATTTTGTCACTCATTTTCTGTTTACTTTCAGTAGTTCAACACTACTACTGTTAGAGGCTGATTGAATTAAAAAGTAACCCAGATTAGTGCTGGTTATGTAGGCTGCAACACTCAAACCTTGGGCCACTAGGACAAGTCCAAGCCCTTCGGTTCAATTAATAAACATCGGAAATAAAAATAAGTTATAGCTAAGTATTTGTAGCAAACTTGATTTTTTCCAATAGTATAGTGCCCACAAAGTTCATTTGTTACTTTTTTTTCTTTATTTAATTTTTTTTGTTCTTTGTTAAATTTTCAAAGCTAGAAATGCTATAATTTTTTAAATCATTCAGTCTTCAGAATGATTTGTTCATTAAGCTGTGTAGTTTACACCTTCAAAGACGTTTTTTGAATAATTATTTAATTTAAAATTAAATTCTAATTTTTGTGATGGTTTTAGTGCCACAGGATTTGCTTGAATGTTTATTACCCATGTCTTTGTATTTCTAATGTTTTAAATAACATCAGTTTATCATATTTCCTTTAAAAAAATTCTATACTTTTGCTGTAGTTGTCTTTTTTTGAATGTTAATATTTATTAATATTTGTAAATTAATATCTATTAAATTATTTATTATTATAATTATAAATTATATTATTTTTAACTTTGTTTCAAGGCGTTTATTTGTTGTATTCTATTAGTTTTTCTTTGTCATTTGCACCCCGTGTTCATAAATCTTCCTTATCAGTTCTTTCTTCAAATTTATCTAGTAGCCATCTCGTAGAACTTTATCATTCTCTGACACTATCTGCTAGAGCTTAACTAACTTAGATTACCTACATTTCTACAATATTGTCATTAATTTTGTCTACGCTAATATTTTATGCAAGTAAACACGATTAGATTGATTTTTAATATCCCAGTACCTTGTCGTTGGAGGTCAAAGGTTTTACAAGACACTGGAATATAAGTTTTATCGATTGTAAGCTAACAAGTTTTATATATAGTTATCAAACAATTTTTTTTTTTATTGTATCATTTTTGATTTATAGAAACCTACGGCCAGTCCTCCCACCATGCTTGGAAACTGATTTATTAGTTATTTAAATAACAATATGAATACAAATTGAATACAAAAACAACTTGCTTTTTTTAATCTGAAGAGACCTATACCCCTACAGGACAAAACCAGATCTCATGTTTCACGATAGAAATAGACGGAAATAAACGACATATTGGAAAAACCAAAAATTTAAAACTTAAATTATGTTAAATTGTTCTGTATCTGACTTAAAATAAAAGGAATATTCACCTCGTTGCATACCTGAGATTCGGAAATAAAATATCTGAGTAAAACATTAGTTATTTTTTCGGTGAGTCTGGTGGTGTAATATCATTTACATCGTTTTTGGCACATTTTTTTTTATTGTTTTCTTAATTATTAATATTGCAAAGATTGAATAATAGTTTTTGAAAATGGTTGAGAGGAGTGGGTTGCCTTGTCGGGTTCAGGTGCCAGCGCATCGACCAGTCGTTGCATTATTTAGACCTCCCAGTTATGGATCTTGACTTCCTTACATACTCTGGACCGACTCTTACCTTGTATTATTTATTGGAAACGTTTTACCCATTATATAAATATGTATATGTGTGTGTGTATACATATACATATATATAAATATATGTGTGTGTAAAATAGTACATAAATTGGTAGGCTGTGTAGGAGTAATAATGTAACCTACACCTACTAGTGAAGTCCAAGCTTTCTGTAGCATAAGTTTTACTGTATTTTGTTTTATTTTTTCAGTTGCATTTCAAGAGTTTAAAGCAGCATCATTCAGGTTTTTGTCATTCGATATTCTTTATCTTATTCTAGTAAATAAGAAGTGATATCAGTTAAACCATCCAAACGTCTAAAAATATATTAAACAAAACAAAAGTCAGCAATAAATTAAAAAATAAATACAATTATCTAATAAAGGTGAATCTAACAATAAATAATGTATTAATAAGTAGGCTATGTAGGAGTAATGATGTAACCTAAACCTACTAGGGACGTACAGGCTGTCTGTTACTTATGTTTTATGCTATTTTATATTATTTTTTTAAATTGTGACTCATTGCATTTCAAGATTCTAAAGAAGTATCATTAATTCAGTTTATTCAGTTGTTTTTTTTTTAATCCAGACCATATGTCGGTTATGCAATCCAATATAAATATATTACTCGAAGTTTAGTAGATTATTTTTTTTTGGCTTTTGCTTTGTCAGGAAATAATCAACTAAACTTCCAGTTATGTATTTATATTGAATTCCATACCTGACATATGCTCTGGATGTTTAAAAAAAACCCCTGAATAAACTGAATTAATGATGCTTCTTTAGACTCTTGAAAAACAAAGGACTATAAAACATTTGTTACAGAAAGCTTACACTTCACCAGTAGGTGTAGGTTGCATTATTACTCCAGTCTTCCCATTTATAAACTATTTTACACACAAACACACACATTAGATTGTTGTAAACAAAAGACGGTTATAGACTTGTACCTCAGTTATGTATATCTCTCTGAAACATGTGTAAAAAGTATTAAGTTTATTGTTACGTTTAGCTTATGTCATCTATGTTTTTCAATAGTGTGTTCAAACATCTTTTTGATGCAAATTATGTTGATTGATTTTGTGTTGATATGTTGAATGTTTACTAAATGTATCCAATTTAAATTATTTATTTAAAGAAAAAGAATTAAGGTTTTAAAGGTTTTGGTATAAAATTTAAAATCTACTAACCCTAGAAAAAGTGCTCCTGCTTTGTATTTTATAAATTTTATATGTTACACCTATTTCCAAAAACATATTTTATTTATTACATCCTAAAATGTGCACAATATATGTATATATAAATGCTTAGTTTATGTAGTCATATTTAAATTATGTTATGAAGGTCTTTATAACGCTAATTAAACATATTTCAGGACTAATTTTTCAAGTCATTACATCCATTTTCGGTTATTTTCTTTCGCAAAAAGTAAGATGTATAATTGTTTTGATGGATCTTGTGTTGTTAAGTTATTATTGAATTATCGTACTTTTAGATTTATTTAATTTTGGAAAAATAGGATTTTAAAAGAAATCATCCAGCCTTTAGATATAATATGAAGTTTTAATAAGGTCCATTTTAATAAAATGTGTTTTTTTAAAATGAAAAATAAATAAACAAATAAAAGGCTTAACGAATCCGAAGGCTCGATTCCGATACCACCAATCTATGTTTACAAACCTCCGTCTACGGAACACCACCCAAACCCAAACCCTCTAGATCATTCCCAACGCAATCCTCCCACCTACGCTTCGGTCTACCCCACGGACGCTTCCCGGTCGGTTCAGCGCCTGTTAACACCTTGGGAATTCGTTTGTTGCTAAGCCCAGCAACTTTACATGCCCAGCTTAATCTTTGCGATGCTGTCACCTGAATAATATTTACCGGATGCATGCTTCGCAATTCCGCGTTATGTTATCTCCTATATTCCCAAGTGGTCTCATGCTTTTTTCGACCGAATGTTCTACGTAACACTTTTTTTTCGAATACCTGAAGACGTTTTTCATCCTTCAGCGGTAGTGGCCAAGTTTCTCATCCATAGAGAAGAGATGGAACGATAATTGTTTTATGAATTCTGATTTTTAGATTTCTGGAAAAAAAACGCGAGCTTAGTAATTTCGAGACCTTATAGTAACAAGCATTTCACGCCTTTAGTCGCACCTTAATTTCCTCTTGAATTTCGTTTTTCCAGTTACCATTGACCCTAAGTACTTAAACATCTCCACACGTTCAAACTTATTTTCTCCTACAACAATATCACCAAATTTATGAAAAAAATATTTATCAATTTTAGAAAAGAAACGTTCTTATTCAATCATTTTTATAAATTAATAATACTACTAATACTAAATACTTCAGGCCTAATTTAACAAATTAGTCTATAATCTAATAATAGTAAGAAAGATAATTATTTCAATGGATCATTCATTATTTTATTGAATATTTCGATTTTAAAGATTTATTTTTACGATTTAGGTTTATACGAAGGAAAATTAAGATTTTTAATTATGAAAATCATTTAACCTTTCCTTAAATTCACTTTATACATTTTTTTTATAATATAGATTTAATAATTAAAAAAAAAGCCTAGTTTTTATTTAATAAATTTTATCAATAAAACCATAATTATGTTTTATTTAATACTATATATTTACGATGTTGGTTACATTTATGTTATGTCTTAAACAGATATTTTATTTTTCTTTATTCATTTATGATTTTTACATGAGTAAAATTCAGAAAGTTTGGTTAGAAACTTCCAAAAATTATAGTACATAAGAAAAATTAAACATACAGGAAAAAGCTTGGAATTCAACTTTTATAATTATAATACTAAACATAGTGGTGAAAATAAAATTAAAATTATAGCTATGAGTTAATTGGAGTGAAAAACTAATGTAAGAAAATAGAAAAAATTATAATTCAAAGGCATTATTGGTGAATTATTATTGCATTATGGGTAAAAACCATACATACGTTACGGGGTCAGAGCTACTCTAATACTTAAGAGCTTTAGATATAACGTAACTGAGATTAAGAATATCATTTTCGTGTTTAGAATTCAATACCCGGGTTGCTTTACAAACTCCGTAAATTCCTACCTCCTACACACTTTCTCATTATCCAATCCTACCTCTCCTACAGGTCATTCACAGTAAATAATAATGTCTACTCATCTCTCTTTCCTCAATCTGCTGGTGTTCCTCAAGGCGGTATCCTCGGCCCAATACTCTACACAGTTTATACAGCTGACATCCCAACTCACCGTCATACTATCCTTACCACGCATGCGGATCACACATGTCTATTATCTGTCAACACTGATCCAGTTATAGCATCCCGTACCACTGACCTTTACAATTGGTGTCAAAACTGGAGGATTAAAATAAATTCCCACAAATTTCATCAAATCACCTTTACCCTCCGTCGTAAACCAACGACTTCCTGTCATCATATCATCATTAATATCATTCCACTAAAACAGGTCCGGTACTTGACAAACGCTGTACTTGACTACTCCTTGACAAACGCTTAACTTGGAATCCTCATACTGGACTGAAACGACAAAAACCAGCTCGCCGTTTGAGGCTACTTCAACATTTACTAGGCAAACGCTCTAAGCTGCCAATTAATTACTAAAGACTTGCTGATTTGGCCCGAATCCGATATCAATCTTTCCATGATAAACTTCATTTCCACTCAAACCCACTGGTTTCAAACCTAGCAACCTCTTCAATTCCTGATAATCCTTCGAGGCGTCTGAAAAGAAGATGGCCTCGTGATCTTCTAAGTTGAACTTTTTATTTCAGTACCACCACTGGGTAGTTTCTCCACTTGCCTTTATATCGGGACATTATTTATCTTTCCTTATATTTACAACTGTATACCAAATACAACAATTAAATAAAATGACTGAATACATTGACATGAAGACAAGTTGAGAAACTACCCAGTGGTAGTACTCAAATAAAAAGTTGAGCTTAGAAGGTCACGAGGCCATCTTCTTTTCAGACGCCTCGGAGGATTATCAGGAATTGAAGAGGTTGCGTGGTTTGAAACTAGTGGGTTTGAGTGGAAATGAAGTTTGTCATGAAAAGATTGAAATCGGATTCGGGCCAAATCAGCAATAAACGGGTCGTTAAGGTCATTATGGATTACTTTGTTCGTAACAAAGTAAGGAGCATTAAGGATTTTCCGAGGATTTTGGATTGTAAGGATTGAATACGAGAGGAATTCGATGGCTTAGTGTAGCCCCAAAGCTCTATTCCTTAGTCTAATGATTGTCATGTATATGAGTCTCTTGTAGTTAATTGGGAGCTTAGAGTGTTTATCTAGTAAATGTTGAAGTAGCCTGAAACGGCGAGCTGTTTCTTGTCAAAAAAAAAAAGATTCAATACAATACAAATATCCTGATCGTATGGGATTAGATATTTATTAATGGGTTCTGCATAAAGTGGACTGGCCAAAAATTGTGCTTTAAATTGTCAAGTGAATTATTTAAACAGAGAGAGCAATTCCCCTCTGTATTAACTCTATTGGTTGTTTTATTGGCGTGTTTTTAGAGCACTTTGTTCTCAGTACAATGTTTTATACAAAATTGATTCTGTATAAATTCAGTTCAGCCGTACTTGACATCAAATCTGCCCTTAGAGGGAATACGACTTTTAAACCAAATTAGATTTTCCCCAAAATAATTTTTTAAGCCCATAAAAAAACCCTTAGGATTAATGCATTTTGCTAAGAGAATTAAAGTGTACACGGGGTTTAGTGTGGCATTTTTGAGTATTATCTTTCACTTGTTATAATATATTTCATTTAAATAAGGAATTCAATCAGATTCTTAGTACATTATCATTTATTCCTACAAGTATAATGATACTTGTTTTATAATGATAAAGGATATAAAATTTATCGCATTGAAATTACATACTTCTTAAATTTACAAGATAAGATATCATAGATTTATTTACTAATTAATTTATGAATTTTTCCCTATTCTAAAGTAGATTCCAGTTTGTTCAAAGTAATTTTAAAATTGTTAATTTAATATGAGGAGGACCGAATACATTGTAAATTGTTACATGTAACATGACAGATAAAGTACCTCTAGGTTATTTATTTTTGGTTGAAATCCTATAAAAATCCTATTATATCCTGTATACTCTATGTAACCAAGTTTTTTAAAACGCTGATTCAATAGTTTTGTCCATACCGACAATTTGTGATAACAAAGAAACCTTTAATATTAGTTTGGTTTAAAATTTGCATAATTTTAATGGCAGCCTACTCTCTATTTCTTTTAAGTATAGTAATAAATATTAAATATGAGTTCCTCAATAAATATAAAATAATTAAAATTTATATATTTATTATATAAATTATTAATGAAAATAATCTTCACTTATTTTCTCGAAAAAAAAAATCCCAATGTGTAAAGGAGTTGCTCTTATGTATGTTTGTGCGTGTGTGTGTGTATATATATTGAAAAAGGGAACGGTCAACAGAGACATCAAATAAATGTTAATACATTAGTGGAAAACATTATTAGGTTTTCAGTTGGGATTATATACATATATATATATATATATATATATATATATATATATATATATATATATATATATGTATATATATTGTTAAAATAAAAAGAATACAATGAGATTATTAAATTATTAAACTAATATCAATATTCAATATTTACAATAACAATATTCTTCTAAATGTTATCTAATTTCTAAAATAATATACAAACAATATAAGATATTGGTAATACTAAATAACTAAACTATTTATATATAAATATGTACAAATACAATAATATTACACTATAGTTTACAATTACAAATTAACACTTACAGTTCGCTAACTAAAGTCCACCGACCGTAAGACACTCCAAATATGACAAGTTTATTACACGGCCACTAATTGTCACTGTTGCTCACTAAGCACTTATTACAGGCTGATACTCACTCACAGTAACTCACACGCACTACCACTAGTTAACGACTGCTTATTACTTCACATCTTATTACTGACTTGCCGGCCGAAAACGCTGTCCTTTTTATATAGGCAAGGTAGGTCGGGGTGGGGCATTACTCGGAACAAGATCGAGAACCATCCAGGCCGATCCAGGTTGAACGAGATGGGCCTCGGCAACTTCTTTAATCCCTTCCGCTTAATCCCATTGTTTGCCTAATCCTCTCAGCCGGTCCTCCTTCCCGCTCTGACCGTAACAATATATATAAATGAATACTAGCTGACCCGACCACGCGTTGCTGTGGGTGTTGTAATATTTTTAAAAATTATTACGGTAAAATTTGAATTTTATAGAAACAATGAATCAATGGAAAAAATGAATTAAATAGATTTTTGATTTTATTCATCTTATATCTAAGTAAGTATATAATAAATAAATAATATACAACCTCTTAACTGATAAAATATAAACATTAGATTAATGAATGAGGTATATCATGGTTGATTTTTAAATTATAACTATTTATTTCAATTTAATTGAGCGCTAATCGATGCACAATATTTTTTGTTAATCTGCCCTTAGCTAATACAAAAAAAAAATAGATGGTTTACTAACACGTGAGGATGCAACATATAATTGTCTATGGGAGAAACATAGATGTTCTAGATCCAAACCGCAAATGGACATTGTCTGGCCTTGAGACTTGTTGATGGTCATAGCAAAAGCAAAGCGTATAACAAATTTAATTCTTTTGAACGGTAATTTGGGTTATAATGGTATAATTTGAATACGTGGATACAGGACGATTTCTCCTTTAAAGATTCCAGTCAACATTGGTGCTTCAATAACATTCCCTGTGATATTTTTAATGACCAAACATGTACCATTCCATAATTGGTGGATTCAAATTAGGCATGATGAATAATAATGGCCGACACATATCACTTAGGGGTAGGAAAAATAGTTTACATACTATTCTCAGATCTACTGAATAAACACACAAAATTTCATAAGAATCGGTCAAGTTGTTTCGGAGGAGCTTTGTTACAAACTTTGTGACACGACAATTTTTATATATTAGATAGAACTAAGCTTCCGGTTAATTATTATATGATTGGAAATTAACTCAGGATCTTTTAGACCTTCAGAGCTGCATTTGAGCTCAAATTGTAGAAAATTTAATCTACTTTAGCAATGGTTATTTATATTTTTTCTCTACAACAAACCGATTAGGAGATACAGGCCAAAAACTGAAATAACTCCGAAAATTTCGAAGTTTTTCGACCACCAAAAGTATTCCCGTCCGTATATTTTCTGTTATAAACTTGCATTTACACTACTCAGACATGCCCTTACAACATATAAAAAATGCAGCATCATCAAGCGTCACTGCTACGACCGAAGCATAATAAATAATAATGACCGAAACTTATCACTTAGGGGTATGAAAAATAGTTTACATTCTTTTCTCAGACCTACTTAATATACACACAAAAGTTTATATATTAGATATATAAGACTCTAATTTAAATGTTAGTTGTAGACATAAATGAATGGGTGGAATGCCTCCACTGTTTTATTATTTTAGTTAATAAGTGTGCCTAAATTTAATTTGTGATTTTGGATTATCCTATTAATTCAATAAAATTATATTATTATTATTTTTATTTTCAGTTTAAACCAGAGCAGGAAGGGGCGGGTAGGTGGTTTCACCATGGTGACTAGAAATGTACATCATTTCTCCTGCTCAAGAGATCATTGAGTACACCCTTCAGAGAGCAACTATCCAACATTTTCCCATATGTAAGTAATCTTATTATCATATTTATTAAATTCTAAATATTTATAGAATTCACGTTAAACATAAAAACATTAATGTTTACACATAATATTTTTTATGACATTGGATCGTTTCATATGTAACGTTCCTTTCAAAGGAAAAAATATTTAGTAAAAGAATTTCATAAAATAATAAAAAAAATGAAAATATTTATCCTCTCTTTCTATAGATTTTTATCCACGTAGGTGGAAAATTTTCAAGCCCAGAACTTAAAAATGAGTGTTTTGTGATGAAATAACGCCTGTAAATGCTTTTTTGACTAGAGAATCATTTTCAAAAAATTTACCCGCAAGGAGGTTGCCCGAATTTCTGAACTGATGAACTGAACGGAACTCTTATCATGTGGCGAATATGGTGAATGTTTAGTACTTTCACGGTCTGGCTTTGTCCCGTTTGAGTATTGGTCCCCTTCCAATTAACCAAATCCGGTTGTTTTTGGTTATTTTTTTGTTACACTATATCAATATTCCAGCAGTACAATGTTGATGTGAATATTTCACTTCTGGGTAAAACGGAGTAATGAATTAATTATTTATTTATAAATTAATCAGTGTCACTAACTGAAACTTCCTCAAACCTACGGGGAGTCGTCTGAATGGTCAGCTTATCACCGAACTACAGACTAAACATAAACACAATAAACAACAGATGTCCACTAATTCCACTTTGAATTTTAGAAATGATGAAAACGAACATTTCATATGAAACTATTTGATATTATTATAATAGTTTATTTTTTAAAATTAAAGTTCGTAAAAATTTTATTTTCACATAGAAAGTCATCTTACTTATAGTTAAAACGGATGGTAAAATAGTTAAAAAATATATTATGCAGATGCAAAATTTAACCGAGAGTCGACGTTAATATTATTTCATTTTCACATAGCACATCACCGATTTTACAATTTGTTACACCAAGTAGTAAATTGTTAGTTAGGCGATTTAATATTGAGACATTTTAGAAATAATTTACCATTAACTACTTCCGATGAAGTGGTAATCGAGTTGCAGTTTCCACGTTATATATTCGTATTTATAACTCGGTTAGTTTGTAAACAATGATTCTAGACTTTTAATTGTGAAGCAATATAATTTTTATTGTACAGAAGAGAAGTATTTGGTTATCGATTCGTTAGTAAATTAAGACACATCTCTGTTATTATTATTTCATATTAAAATTTAAAAGGTGTATAGTATTAAAAAGTCCTAAATGTTAAGAACATGAGGTTTCCCCATATTTTTTTAATTAGTTCAATAACAATTCCTTAAATATTTTGATACATGAAAAATTGACTTACACCACATCCAAAAATAACAGAAACCAAAAATAACTCGAATAACAAATTATTGTCCACATATTGCTCGTTCTTTATTTTATGTTTTCAAAATTTCAGGAAATTGCTTTATTTTTTAAAAATAAATGATTAAAATATACATTGAATGTTTATATTAAGAAGAAACTTAGTAATATTAAATGTATTTATCTTATTATTTTCCGATTGAGTTGTTCGGATCAATCGTCTAAATTGGTCAAAGAATATAATCATTTTATTTTTTTTTTTATTTTATTTGTTACTAATTTTTAAATATTTTTATTTGAAAAGAAAACATATGCCCAGGACCGGGACTCGAACCCGGGTCTTCCAGGTCGCTAGATTAAAATAATGTTCAAAGGACATTCCCCTGGTATACTTCGCAAAAATGCGAGAACGCGGGGACTTAGGATCAGTGAAAAGAAAGGATATGACCACGGCCGAGAAGCGTTCTTGGTTAGGGCCCAGGATAGCTCAAATGGTAGAGTCCCAGACTAGCGATCTGGAAGACCCGGGCTCGAGTCCCGGTCCTGGACATATCTTTTAAAAAAATATATATATAATTATTTTAATTTATCTATATACTTTTATCGTTTTTATGGTTCATATTCTTATTATTTATGTAACGTATATCATGTTCGTGATATTTCAGTACCTCACAGTCTAGCGCTACATTCCTTGTAGGACCTGGGCCTCCTCCAACAACTTGCTCCACCCCGCTCTATCTGAAGCTAACCTCCTCCATCTCTCGCACCCTCTTCCACATCTTCCATTAATCTCAATCGGGATCTCCCACGTTTTCTCCTTCTTCCCGGGTTATCATACACAATTTTTCGAGGAAGTCTCTTCGGATCCATGCGTTCAATATGACCTAACCAGCCAAGCCTTCTCTTTCTAATGACCGTGACTAAGTCTGGCTCCGCTAGCAATTCCATCAGTTCTGCATTACTTCTCATTCTAAATTGCTCGCCTTCCTTAATGGTCCTAAATACTCTTCTTTACCAAATTTTGAGGGAATCCATGGCTGCTTTTGTTAGGGCCCATGTCTCGCTGCAATATATAACAACGGAGTGTATGATTGTCTTGTAGATTAAGATTTTATTTTATTTTTATATTTCTTTATATCCAGTTATTTAATCCAAACAAATGATTGTCTTAGCAGACATAAGCAAAATATTGTTCAAATGATTTAATTTGATTAGACTGCTGACTAGATAATTATTATTATTTCTTAAGATTTAATTTAATGAATTAATTAAATAAATTATACAGATTTGCAATAAAAAAACAGCAAAGGTAATATTACTGGGAACATAGTTGGCTCCAATGGTTACTGGCAATGGAGCTGCTCTATTTGGCACGGTTGTATAAATCTATAACTGATACCGATAAATATTGTTCATTGATTTGAACAAACAGCCTTTTAAATATGCAAACATTAACAACTTTTATTTGCCAATAAAATTCCTGATATTATTAGCGTTCTTCTAATGAAAAAATAAAAATTTTTCCATGGTTATAGAAAATCAATATTTTTATAAGCCAAACATTAATTGTATCATATAAATTGATGTAGAGATAAAAACGTATTCACGGAAACTAGAGTTAAGCTCACCAAATGATTAGGAAAAACTGGTGAAAAAATTATCTAACTAAACATGTCAAGCAAAGAAAATAAATGATTGTTGTGTTAATTTTATAAAATATTTGTCTACTATCGTAATGGATGACAAAAATAAACGATTCTTCCTCAAATATTGCTATTTCTTTTAAAATGTTAAGGCGTAAAGCCTATTCTCATCAACAGTTAAGTCCAGTACGTGTATGTTTCAATGTTGTCTTCACTTCCCAAGCTATGATCTCAGGGATAAATCCATTGATCTGAATGCATTAAATATTAAAATGGGATGCCACCCTGAGATCGTTATACTACGACATGTCCCTCTCTTCTCGAAAGATTAACGTGGTTGACTGACCAGGAGTTGTTTATTAAATAAAAATAATAATTATTGAATAACATTATATTTATTAGTGCTGATCATGGTCACAAAGATAGCTTATGAAACTAATTACAAAGAAAGTGGACGCTAAAGGTGAATTTATTTCTCTTACATTGCTCCATCCAGTTCCTTCATCTTGAGTTGACTGCTTCCCGACAACTTCCCTTATCTCTGAGAGTAAAGGTAATAAACCCTAAGGGCCATTTTACGCTACCTAGGCCTATTACCATATTTACATAGGTACTTCTAATGTTTCAGATAGTGTCACATATTGCAGTGCGTTTAGATAAATTTGCAGGTTGTTTTTGTATTTCATTCTTTTGTAAAAGCCACAATCTTCAAAGATATGCACTATTTTTTAGGTCTCGTTATACTTCTCATTGTTGGCGGATTTTCTTTAAAGCTGTCATTATAAGTTAGTTATTAATAAATCCCCACTAGTGCAATATATTTGGTTTTATCATTTAAATGACAGTTAATGTTTAGGTTCAGCCCCCCAAAATATTGTTCTTTAAGTGATAAAATTATTTCAGGAATAATCGTTCGTATAAGATCTTGTAGAAATTATTATTCATTACAAAAAAATTATGGAACACAATAATTAAGCTGTTTTTTTATGTGGTCTATTTTTACATGTATCGAGATACTTTTTCAGGATTTACATTTAAGACGTGATGTTTTTAAAATCTTATGACCCTATCAAAGAGTAATATTTTTCACACTTTAAACCTTTAAAATTTTATTGTGAAATAATAACTATGATTATTTGAAAGTTTTTTTTTCAATTATTCAAAGATTTTTTCAGTTAGTCATATGCCACTTTCAAAAATAACTGCTCATATCACCTATTAATAATTATTATTGTATTTTATTTCTGATACATGTACTATCGCTGTTATTATTATTTTTGTTCTAGATAATTGTTTTTGTGTAGACACTGTTAATAAATAAATGTACACTTTATTATAATAATTTATATAATTATAAATTATATAGTTTGGGTTCATTCGTATAAGCTTACTCGTGCATATATTAAATTAATTTTGCATAAATTATGTCCTGATAAATTAAAAATTAAAAATAAAAGCTTTTGAATGGATAAACTATTTTTTTTAGAGCGGAGTGGCTCAGTTGTAGTGCATTGAGTTTCTATGCCGAAAATCCTGGTTCAAATCCCCTTACTGGCAAGACATGTATTTAATCTATTTGCAACCGGAGATGGATCCTATGGGATTTAGGACCCTTCTGTGGCTCACCCAGCCTCTATAAACTGGGTATTCAAAATAAGGGGAAAAATCTGACGCTTGAGAGTGAATTAAGACAAATTACTTCCCAGTACAACTATTGTCTAAGATACAGTACAGTCTCAACCATCTACTGAATCCCAGGCCATTTTAAGGGTTGTAGTAGTAAAGGCTTTTATTTATTTTTAAAAAACAGCTCATCTGTTAACCACCGATATAGTCAATACTTGCAAGGGTTTTAGGACTACCTATACTTGTGAATTGTATACAAGTATAGGTAGTCCTCTAGCTGTGCTCAAATCCGTCCTGAAATTTAAAGACAATAATTTTGCATGGCTTAAGGGAGGGAACGGTAGTTGGTTTTTAAAGTCCCCTACTCATCAAAACTTGGAAGCCCCTCTTCACAACTTGAAAGGCTTCCCTCCTATCTTTGGTAATGGGATCATATCTCCAGCAGCCTCCTTGCAGCTCTCCAGCATCGAGCATCAAGATTTCCTTCGCCTTCATTCCAAGCAATCTCTTTGTTCAGTTAATCCATTCAAAGTCAACTGATGAACATTCAGCCTTGTGATGAACATTCCAACTGCGAATACATGATCTTAGAGATACGTTTAATTTTGTAGCTTTTGTCAATGTTCATATTAAATTAACCCTCAAGTACTGACCTAGTGTTTCCTTACGCTAGTACTTACACTAGGTCCCACGGACCATCTGATTTAAAAATGAATTATTAGATACAAAATAAAACATTTTATTGCTTGGTATTACTTTTATGTACCTTCTTGAATTTCCCACAATCAACGAATATATGTATTTATTTCCAAATTTCAGTAAAAAAAAACTAACATGAACAATAAAGGAAATAATGAAAATAAAAAACTATACATTTTAAAGCATGCGCTTTTATAACAACTTAATTGCAGTATATTTAATTTTGATTTAGCAAAATTAAAAACCTATTAATGAAAATAAAAATACTTTTCAAAATTAAAATTATCAACATTTCAAGCATTTGACACACCGTTTCTTGTAACACTCCAATTATGTTGGTTTTCTTCATATATGAGAAAGAGAAGATATTTTCCTTTTTTTTTTCTTTTTTTGTTTTCCATATGTAACAATGCTTTCGCATATCACCCAACTCGAGGCGTATTTTTCCACAAAACATGGGGTCCCAATAACTATTCCGATTTACAAGAATTCATATTTGTAACAAAAAAATAAAATAAAAAAATTATTAATTCAAAAATAATAAGAAAAAGGTAATATTTTGATTTAAACTTAATAGTATCACTGATTTATATAACTAATAAATATAAAACCTTACATGAAAGTTTAACTTGTAAAAATCAAAGAAGTCCCAAAAGTACTGAGGAATGGTCCGTGGGACCTGGCGTTGCTGTTTTGTGAAGAAACATTAAAACCAACCTTCCATGTTCACATTTAATAAGGTACTAGCAAAATAGGAAGGCATTCCTACGAGTCATAAGAGGAGTTCCCATGATCGGAAGGATGGGATATTCCAGTAAAAAAGGTACCATAAGATCCCAGGGGCCATGAACAATACTTAAGGGTTAATTTATTCTTATACGCAAGTGTATTATTGCTGTCAGCTTATTATTATCGGACATTAATTATGATTGGATACTAAGCCCTGGTTTAGATAAGATCTAGCCGATTTAGAATGGCCATGAAAACTGAAATTTTAAATTTTTTCATAATTTTTATTCATTGTTTTAATTCTTAAATATTTTGATTTTAATTTTATCTTTTTCGTCAAAATAAATTTGTTTTTCTTTTTTGTATTTTTTAATATAATTGTATACTATTGTATAATAGTAAGTTGTACTATTGTAATTGCTATAGTGAAAATATTAAATTTTAGTTTCATGAAATTAAAATGATCCAGTTTTTTATTTTAATTTTCAATTTACCCGTAGTATTTATTTTCTTTGGTAAGAAATAATCCTATTCAATGAAATTTATGACTCATTCTGTATGTTTTATGGGTTTGTTTCCGTTTGCTAAACGCCGTTTCATTAAAAATCAGATTATATGTATGAATGTATATAAATTTGCATCCTCAGTGAATGAGTGGTCAAGTTTAATTTCGTCCAGGGAGAGTTAATTGTATTGAATCTAAATCCTGCCATTATCGTAATTTTCGGCTTGAAATGTAGTATTAATATAAGAAGTAAATCAATTTCAAGTCAATGGCTATGTAGCCATTTATGTACAAAAAGAATTCCACGATTCCCTAAGAATAAGAAATTTATTTTGGACGAAATTCGACTTACCTACTTATTCATCGGAGCTGGATATTTATATACATAAGCAATTTTCTATTTTATTAAGTAATAAGTAATTTTAATGTAATTATCCTTATTAATATACACCATTATATTATATACCGAGTTATTAAAATATATACATTATGTTAATAGTATGCCAATATTCCAAGTGAATGAAAACTTTTTTGACTTTTCATTCTACATGTTTTTTTCATATGGGAATCTCAAATCTTAAGAGGTGCAAATTGGGGTTTGTCCTCAAAGTGTTTTCTTTTTTTTTTAAATGGAGTTTTAATATAAGCACTACCTTCATTTCTGTCTGAAATAGTTCCTTGCTCCACGAAATACGAAAATAACATAATTCAGCTTTATAGACATATACAGGAAGTGCGGACTTGATATAATCATGTATTCTAAACCCAATATTCTATTTTTTAACATATTGTAATTTTATTTAACAGAAAATTGTTTCTTTTAATTTCAATCTTCCCTGCTATGAACTAGAAACAAGAACGAATACAGTTTCATGCTCAGTGAACGAGGAAGAGAGTAAAAGAAGGTAATAAAAAATTCGATGGATAACAAAGATGTGTATGCGATACGGATCCTAGTGCCGACAAGTCTCATATCGATGCCTTAGTTCACAAATATGGTAGGTGCAAATTTTTCAAAAATGGGTTTTGTTATATAAATATAATATCGTGCTTCGTTTCCTGTTATTCTAAAGGGACTTTTCTACTCTATTCTATTCTTTGTATCATTTAATACCTGTTTATGTATGAATTATTTGTTACTCCTATTTTGATTTTTATTTATTTTGATATGTTACCGTTTAATGTATCTAAAGCATAATAGTTCTGAAGCTTTATCTCTGCTGTTTAGTCATTCAAGCCAAAGAACTTTTTAGTTCTGCGAGAATTTTGATAGCAGTGATGTTATTACCTATATGTCTAGCCTTTCAAGCTTTGTAATGTGATTTATTTGTTCTTTTCATTTTTATACTAACATGATGTTTACGTTTAATAAGAAAAATATTTAATATTTTCGCATCAAATTACAAAAAATACATTATACACTATAAATTTAGATAAGGCAATTAAACTCCATTTAATTCACTGTTGACTTCTGAGTGCATTATTAAAATATTTCTCGTCACTGCCACAGTATCCCTAAAAGGACTTATATAAAAATAAATTATATTTTTAGTTATCACAATCATTACTAGTCTGAAACGACAAGGAAGTACTCGCTGTTTTAGGCTACTTCAACACTAGCTATAAATACCCTAAGCTAACAATTAATTGAAAAAAAAGGCTCATATACATGAATATTTTGAAACCTATTAAAATTCACGGAGTAGTGCTTTGATGCTTCACTTTGCCATTGAAATCCTCGTATCCGATTCTTACAATTCAAAATATTTCTAAAAATTATCAATGTTCCCTTGAAAAAAAAATCATCCGTTTTAACTTTACTTCCAATTATTTGCTGATTCGGCCCAAATACAATATCAATCTATTAAAAACCCATATTCCACTCCTAGAAACTAGTATCCTCCTTTTCAATTCCCGATAATCTTCCGAGGCGTCTGAAGAGATAATGGCCTCGTGACCTCCTAACTTAAATCTGTTATTTGAATACTACCAGTGGATAGTTTCTAAACTTTCTTCTACTTTATTGCAATTATATGTCATTACATTTTATGTCTTTCCAAAGAACAACGACATAAATCAAAATTTGCCACTTTTGAGTTAAGGCTTCGGCAGCAATAATATTAGTTTAAGGTTTTTAGTTTAGAAACGACATATCTGCTGTTTTTTTTCTAATAAAGTCACATGTGAGTTTATCATGTTTGAACCTGAAGTTTTATAATGGTGTAAGATAAAATCTAAAAGGTTTCATAATCATTAAAAATTTTCTAATGGTTAATAAAAGAATTTCAATACTATCTTTACAATAGGAATACTTTGTTTTACCAATGACCAGATTTTTACTTTTTTCTCGCATAAATTTGCAAATACGTCTATTAAAAAATCAGATTTTTTGGGTTATAACTTTGTTATTCTGATTAACCGATGCGTAATAAAATTTACTTGTATTATTTAACCCCTTGTGTATTTTCATTAATAGATTAAAAAAAAACTAAACAAACATTTCTCCATGTATCACAAACAGCAGCAATTTCTGAATATTCAAAAGAAACATGAAATATTTCCAATTTATTTATTTACATGGTATCTCCCCTAATTCCCCTATCTACTAAGTATTTAAAACATTTTTAATTAGAGTTATTTTCGAAATTAGCTATCTACGCCTATTAATCTAATAGCCTTCAATTGCCTAAGTTTCAATTGTATAATTTTTCTAATGACTCGCATTTTTGTTAGATTGTTTATTTATCGTCCCTTTATGCTGCTATAGCTGATCTGAAGATGCTGCAATGAGACTCTTAATTTCACCTATCCAAGTGATATTTACGATGTTAGGATAGGAATCATTAACGATTACCAGACACCGTACATGCTCGGGGCTGTCATATTAAGCCGTCCGGAAGGACAGCATAACCAGGGATTTTTCACATCTGCCGGGCTGTGACTTTCGTTGTTGTGTTTTTTTTTTTATTATTATACTGGTTCAACGGTCCTACAACAACCCGGGCCTCCTCTCTCCAAATTAAAATTGTTTAACCCTCCATCTGTCACAATGAATTCGTTTTACCGAATTCGGGACATTGATGATAATTTGCTCGGATAGTTTTTTCATAATCGCCACTGATATCCAAATTTAATTCAATCTCTATCAATTCTGTTATTTTGAAACAGCCTACATACCACTAGGGTTACGCTCTCACTTAAGTGAATAAACCCTGAAATGGTTTTACTTCATTCATTAAAATTTGCTTTGTCTGGCATTGTGTTCATACGTAGCATTGTTTGATTGTCTCTGTTGACTGATGGAAGTTCAACAGACCTGTTTCCCGTGTTGTGGTTCAATTTCCTTTATTACTTCATTTACCTCCCTTCCCGTTTTATTCCCCATCACCCTTTTCATTGCCTGTCACTGCTAACTAATTCTTGTAGGGATGTCAAACCTAACTTCTTGCAATAATAAAACTAAAAATGATATAAATAGTTTTATATTAAGTACTAACAATAGTCTTGCTACCCATTAGTTATTGAATCATAAGATATATAAATATTGTTACGCCTAGAAGAAGTCTAAATATCTGGCGATATTTTTTTTACTCTTATAATATTACTGTTAATATACTGGCGTATATTAACAGTATACAGTAGGAGCAGTTAATAAAAATGAAAAAAAACTTATAACTAATAAAAACACCGTATCGACTTATAATATGTTACAAAAAGCCTGTACCATTACAAACCATGAAGGGTCTTGGGTTCAGTACGTGGTAGAGACTGTTCTATTTGTTGGACAACGGTTAGTATTTAGTCCTAGATCACGCTCATCCGCCATATTTTCCCCCTATTATAAATACTCACTTTGTAGAGACTAGGTGAGCTCCAGGAGGTTCCTAAATCCCATGGGACCCATCTCTGGCCGATGTAACACTAAAGATTCAATAAAAGTCTGCAGCAGCGGGATTTGAACCCAGAATCTTCAGCACGGGAACTCAACGCTCTACCATTAAGCCAACCCGCTCCCCAACTGATAATATACACTGTATAAATATAATATTAGTAGAAACAAGTTCACTTTCTCCTTTCTACTAACGAAACTTTCAGTAATTGTTAACCCAGCAGCACAGTCTCTCCAGTTTTAGTTTTAATAGTAAATGGAACTGAATTATTTAGTTGTTAGTTACTATTAATTATTAACTGGATTATTACCGTAAATCACTTGAGTACATATTTAATTTTAAACCCCGTCTGCCCCATTCGTTGGTCAAGTGGGTTTTACTGCATTTTATTATAATTAGCAGATAGTAGAAATGGAATTAATATGGCATTATTTACACAACCTGGTACGGGTCTTCGCCTCTAGGAGGCCTTGCCTTGCCAATAATCCGGACTGTTGTTTTTTTCACCCTAACAGTCTCAGACTTGTAAGATATTTTGATGCGGACTATAGTAAAATCATATGAACAAAAGATGTTGGGAAGGGCAGTCTATATCTTATGTGCTGAGCTTTAAAGTGACTGAAGCTAGTGTGCCTTTCCTAAATTTGGATTTATTTTATCTATTTATTGTTTTATTTTTAGCTTTATAATATCTATTTATACTCAATATATTTATTGTTTTATTTTTTAATATCAAAATAAATGAATAGTATAAATATAATTGGTAGTTTAAAATAGGCTGGTGAGGCGCATTTCTGTGTAAATTAATTATTACTACACTACAGATAATTACTTTGGTACTTCTATCAGGTGTATCAACTTCAACAGTCTTATCATCTTCATCGTAGAGTTTTGATCGTTTATTGTTGGGTTCATTCTTCTTTGCAGTTTAATGATATTTAAAAAAAGAACTATTTCCTCTAATTAAAATAATGTCTGAGTAATAATGCTATACAAAAAAACTTAAAGATTAAATTTTGAAATTAGGTTGAATTAAAGAAAAACTTGACCCAATACTCCTTAATCCTTTATCTACCCAATTCTAATACCTATACACTTCTCTCACCTACTAAAATTTAGGTAGTTTATCTACATTTGTATCTCAAAAGACACGGTTACCGTAAAAATTTGGCTTATCGCCGATACTCATTATAGTTCTGGAAAGGAAGTACTTCCTATAATTACGTATTTTACCGTTGCTTATTTTATAAACTATGACCATCAGGTCGGTTATAAGAAATGTTTAAATCTGTTGTTGGGAATGAAGTGACTACACATAATTTGTACAGTCATCATCTTAAATCATAATAATCATAGTACTTAAAATCATAGTAAAGAAAAAAAAATAGTATGACTATGATATTTAAATATTATGAACGAAACATAATTTGAATCTTATCCTAAATAATAACACAAAAATAAGAAAGAGAAAAAAAAGAAACACAATTAAAAAAAACATCCATTGATAAAAAAAAAACTTAAACAAATTATAAAACCAAAAGTGAACTCAAAAATAACTTACAGCTAAGAAATATACATGGATATTGACTTAAACATTTAAGACAAAATTATAAGTAAAATTTAGTATAACTTATTATTACTTCTGAGCGTCGCCTCCTGAATGAGGTCCAGACACTCTGTGAGGTACCCTAAGTTCCTCGAGGTGAACCGTCCATACTCTGAAGGGATAATTCACATCGCGAATAGTAAATAAACTGTCCTCCTGTATCGTAATAACCTTATAGGGTCCCTCATACCTCGCGGCCGTCTTATTTCGTGCCGTACGTCGGTGTCGATATACGATGGTCCCTAGAGTTAATGGATTCTTACGATATACTGTGTTCCGTACATTGGCTTTATCGATCCTTGCTTTTTTGTCGCGTACCGTACCCCACCTATCTCTTCGTTCCTTACGCACCTGACAGAGTTTCAACCGCAGCTCATTATTATTAACCGTTAGGATGTCCCCTCTGCCACGACGTGGTTGGCCTAAAACGATCTCTACGGGGGTCATTCCTGTTGCCGCATGTATCGTGTTGTTATACGCGATGATGGCTCTTGGCATGGCTTCATAAGGATCGAATAGTTTGAGTAGACGCAAATGCTCCCCCAAAGTATTATGTAGACGTTCTACGACGCACCTACCCTTGATGTGGTGGGGTGTATTACGCCTACGGTCTCACTTTCTTCTCGAATCAGCGTATTATTGAACTCCCTTCCGCAATCCGAAATTATCTCCTCAGGTATAATGTATGATGCGCACCATTGTAAGACTCCCTCCCAAATCGCACCCGTTTTTTTATACTCGATAGGGTATGCCATCACTAGCTTGCTAAATGCATCAATGACCTTAACCCTGGACTGTCCCTCGCTGGAATATATGTCGACCTGAATATACCGAAGGGGCTCGAATGACGTTGGGGTAACTTCTTGCGGTGCCATCGGAGGTTGACTTCGCACGTTGGCAAACCTTGTACTGCGCGATATAGTTTTGTATGGTTCGTCCCATTTTCTTCCAAAAATACAAAGGTTTTAGTGCGCGTGAAGTTTCCTCCATTCTCCGGTGATTTGTTTTCCCAATATGATGATCTGCAACGAGTTGTCGCTGTACCGCGGGATCGACGATTGTTTCGACTTCTATTAAGCAGCGAATTAGTGAGTAACCCACCCCTATTCATTCTTCACGCCAAAGCCGTTTCAGTGTTTCTGTTATTAACCGATTGCGTACATAGACGTGACAGGTGCGAACAGGCGTACTGAACTCTGCGAAAAGTTTTTTAATTCGTTGTCATCCACTGTAGCCTGGACGCGGACTAACAAAGTCGTTAAGCCCTCGTTCTCGCTCGCCCGTGTCTCGACCCCAGGGTCCTGTTTTGACCTATTATTTATTTGACGTTTCTTGTCATTAATAATATCGTCAGTCTCGGTAATTCTCAGGGACGATCTGTGGACGCCGCACTCTCAGACGATATTTGTAACGGTTCCGTGGAGAGATCGTCATCATATATTGCATTAATCACGAGGTCCCTTGATACCCAGTCGGCAACCGCATTCTCAACTCTCTTCTTATGTACAACTTGAAAATTGTAAACCGCGAGGCGTTCTTTCCATCGAGGTTCCCGCGTTGAAGACTCCTTCAAAGTTCCCAGATATACTAGAGGCTTATGGTCTGCGAATAATTCGAACCGACGGCCGTACACATAAGGACGAAAGTATTGCTAGCAACTCCCTTTCGATAGCACTGTATCGACACTCGGCCTCGTTGAGCTTACGACTGGCAAAAGCTATTGGTTTTTCACCTTGCTCGAAGTTTTGAGATATCACTGCCCCGATAGCAATGTCACTGGCGTCCGTCGCGATTTTAAAGACTTTACGGAAGTCGGGGAATGCCAGTAACGGGCTTGTAGTCAAAATTCCCTTGCATTTCGAAATACTTTCTACATGTTCCGGTCCCAAACGAAATCGACTTCCCTTCTTTAGAATATCCGTTAGTGGATGGGTCACTTCCGCTATCCCCGGGATAAATTTCCTATAGTAATTGATCATCCCCAAGAACCTTCGAACTCCGCGAACATTCGTAAGAAGTGGAACTTCCTGATTCGCTCGTACTCTATTCTGTACACCCTGTAGAGAAACTACATGGCCCAAAAATTTAATTTTGCTTTGGCCAAATTTCGATTTTTATCTCGATTGCTTAAGGCCAAATTCCCGTATCCTTTTCATTACCCTCTCTAAATGCCCTACATGATCTTTCTGGGTTCGACTAAAGACGATTAAGTCGTCTATGTAGAGTTGTGAGAAATTTCCCTCCAGTCCCTTCTGAAATTCATCCATGAGACGCTGGAAAGTTAATGGGGGTCCCTTCAACCCAAACGGCATCCGCACGAACTCGAAATCTCCCCTCTCCCATGAACGCAGTTTTCTCGATGTCCTCCTCAGCCATTTTAAGTTGATGGTATCCGCTTTTCAGGTCGAGCGTACTGAAAACGGTTGCACCTGACAGCCTGTCTACTATGTCCTTCACGCGGAGAAGAGGGTACCGCTCGTCTTTTGTGGCTTCGTTTAGTTTTCTGTAATCTACTACTACTCGATATTTCTTTGTGGACCTGCTTCTTTTCTGCTACCCATAGAGGACTATTAAACGGGGAGTTACTATGGCGAATAATACCCCGCTTCGAGCATTCCCTTGCGAAATGCCCTCTCCTACTACAACCGAAGCAACTAGATAGGCTACATGGCCGAGCCGATTACACTCGTAGCAGAGTCGCTCCTGCTTCTTCCCTCGGTCCTCTGCTTGGCCGCTTATCGAAAGATCTATTATTACCCGTCAGTCGTTTCGGTGGGCTCCTCCTTGATGATGATTTCACTTCTATCCAATGATCTACCGGTTTATAGAACCGGGCCTCATTTCGTTTGTAGGCGTCTATGACCTCATGCGCAAAATCCACTAAGTCCCTGTCGCGGCAACGAGCCTGGCCGATCCACGTAATGATTCAATTGAACGTTCAAAATATTTCTAACGAGCGATGTTCGTTGGACCCCCTCCGCCTGGCCGGAGGTTTCCGCCATCTTTTCCACCAGCCTATTATACAGAACGAGGAGCTTTTCTGCGAACTCACACTCGATCTGTCCTTGCTTTCTTTGCTCTTTCAGTAGATAAAACACATCTTCTTCAGGAGTCCATCTTCCTCCGTCGTATAGTTTTTTCAACCGTTCTTTCATGACTTCTCACGAATGAGTAGTGTCTCCCTGGATCGAATCGACTTACCAGTGAAGCTTCCAAAATTGCCATGTCTGACTCTGAGAGCGAGCCATTTTCCTTTCTTGATGAAATGAGACCCTTAATTTGATCTGCACCCTTGATGACGTGTTTTCACACCAGTGAATGGTTCGAGCTGACATTACTGCATGAATGAAAGCCGAATTCTGAGTCCTTATCTTCACGAGCTCGAACTGATTCGTCTCTGATGCTTTCTTTAACTAGGCCTCTAACTTTGCCATCTCTACTGCTGCCTGGGCCAATTGGTACTCCAGCTTAGCTACTTCGTCTTTTTCGGGCATTTTCGATATAGATTAAAAAGTTCACGCATTATTGACCAGGCCCATCACCTGGCGAGCCTTGTCCTCCGCTGTGCCTGACAGATTACATTCGGCCTCCATCATGATTTGGACAGGACGTCCTGGTTTTCCAGCGAACCACAGCCCTCTCATGGCCAGTGACCCTTGGTTCGTGATTCCGTAGTGTAGTCAGGATAGCTTGGTGATCACTGTGAGTGTACAGGTCGCAGACCTGCCAGCTAGTATTTGGGTGGAGGCAGTCACTAACGAATGTGAGGTCGATTACCCAACTCCTAACTCCCCCCACAAACGTTGGCTCCGATCCAGTATTTGCCAAAACCAGGTTTTCTATCTGGGCAAGAGCTTCTAGTAAGATTTCTCCACGTATGTTAGTTGCCTGACTACCCCAATCCGTCGCCCTGGCATTGAAATCTCCGGCAAGGACTAAAGGTCTTCTCCCTCTGGCATCTTGAACTATGCGATCTATAAGATCTTCGAATACCTCAATTGTGCTGTATGGTGGGGCATAGCAGCTATACAGGTAAATGCTCTGTATCTTAGCCCAGACAAACCCATAAGTAGGGTCTTGCTCCGTTTCGGTTATGGCCTGTCGGTCACATGCCTATATCGCAGCTCTTCCTGTGGCGTCAGATATCCAGGAGACGCTATCCAGATTTTATATTGTTCACTAAAGATGGCAACGTCAATTCTTAAGTCTTTCACAGTCTGCCAGAGAAGGTCTTGAGCAACTTCGCAGTGATTGAGGTTCATTTGTAAGATCCTCATTTTGCATGATTTCCCTTTCTCCTTTGCGCTTGCAATGTATGATGTAATGCCGGACATTTATTTCCGCCACAAGAGTGCCCGTTGTCCCCTTTACCAGTGCAAAGTGCACAGTTAGGACTCTGTGTACAGTCGGCGGCTAAATTCCCTTCTTTGCCACATTTCCGACAACATTTTGTTCTGTGAGGTCCCTGACATCTTCAGGCCAAGTGTCCGAATTCCCAACACCGGAAACAGCGTTGAAGTCGCACCTTCTCCCGTACACGGCTGATTAATAGGCCTACTCTGATCTTGCCTTTCGAGACTGCCTTCCGGGCCAGTAGAACTGGCAGAGCAGCCACTGCAGTCTGTGTTCCAGCATACGCTACTCGCATCGATCGCACTGCGGTAGGTTTGATCACTTCTCCACCTAAAAGGGCTGCGAGGGCCTCGGCAATCTCATCTTTTGACGTAAGTGCGTCCAAGCCCCTGATTTCTTACGTCCAAGCTCTAATTTGAGCCTCTGTTCCCAGTGCACCCTCTAGAGTGCGCTTCATGGTCTGCAGGGCCCCACCAGAGTTCCGATCCAGCTGGATTAATAGATTACCAGCCTCATTTTTACGGACCTTTGAGATATTTGCACCCAGGTTTTGAAGGTGGGGTCGTCTCGGACCTTCCGGAGAGTATCCGCATAGGTGCTTGACTCCGAGATCTTAATGTTCAATGCATCCGGCCTTGGTGGTTTAGGGCACTTTTCCTTCCCAATGTCCTTTTTCTTCCTGGAAGCTGTTTTCCATTGCTCATTTTTCTGGAATTTACGGTTTTCCACAAGTTGCCTGTGCTGATCCGGCGTCCTTCCTTTTGTCGATTGTTCTCTCAATAATGCTGGTGGGCTCCAGTGGTGATTTTGAAGGGACTGGTTGCCTTGGTGCTCCTTTCTTTGATGCCTTCGACTTCTTTTTAGTCGCAGTCACCTTCGTTTTTTCTTCCTGGCTTCCAGCTGGTAAAGATGGAGGCACATTAACCTCCTCCCTTGATAGGAGTGTGCCTGGTGACGGCATCACTATCTGAGTGTCTATGTCTGCTTTCACACTCTCCTCTGTGTGTTCCCGTAGTTTGCTTTTCACCGTGGAAATTATGCCTTTGTTGGATGTACTTCTGTAGGTCATCTACCACTTCAGTTAGCTTCGTCCAATCTTCTTGACAATCTTTAAGACTTGAAGTACTGAATGCTACAGCAGCCTAGTTGACCACCACTGCGGCACTGCGGTCGTGTGATATCGACGTCCGGGAACCCGCTTGCTCACTCTCGTCAGACGCCGGTACTGGGGATCCGACCACCTGCAGCGTAAGGTTTGTATGATCCTCTTGACTACCTATGGTTGGTTTATTATTCGGGGTTCCTTCCCCTAGTCTGTTTGGTCCGCGGGAGGTATTTTATTTCCCTCCTGCCCTCTATATCTAGCGAGCATTCCCCTATCCGTCACCTGGGGATGCACCACATATGGGTTACAGACTCCCACAGTGGTATGTGTTTGTGTGTGTGTGCCGTTTAAATCCGTTTATGTTCACCTTTACCTCTCACAATAAATCCTGTAAAAAAAAAAAAAGAGTTCTGTTTCTTATGGGCGCTATAATAGATTGTATACAACTTGATTCAATCTTCAAGCCTATCATGTTCAGAAGAAGACGAAAAAATCTCTTTGTACAGTGAGATTACGGTACCATTTCATTTTTACGGTTTTCTTCCATGAGTATTTTCTTGAACAGACTTTTTAGGTATTTGTTTAATTAGTATCTGGCAAACAGAAATGTTTTGCCTGAACTTGTGGAAACCATGACTAAAATATGCACACGACCGTCGCACCTTTTATGGTGTGGCCTTCATGTGAAACTTTTGGTAGTTTAATAATTGTTAATAAATAGCGTTACCGGACCCAAACTTGAGACACCATTTTGACCGGGAACTTGTTTACTTCTTACGTGCAATTAAATATTTAAATTATTCTAAATATATATATATATATATATATATAACATTCTAAGATTCCTGATAATCTGTGAAAGGATAAATAAAAGAAAAAAAAGCTAACCTATATTATGAAAATCTGTCAAGGATTCTCTTTTAAAATGTCAGCCCTTATGACAGAGTAAACTGAGTCAGTGCATAATTGTCTTAGACTAGTGGTCCACAAACCGCGAACTACTTTAAAACAGTCCGCGAATCAATTTATAAGTAGTAAGTAAATACAGTAAAAACTGTTTTTACATACTAATAAAAAGTTTATAGCTGACATTGCGGATGATAACCTACTACTATACTATTTATTGCATTCCTGCTAAATATTAAAAGCAAAATATAGCAAATCTCACACAATTGTAATAAAATAATAGCTATATAAATAATAATTATTTATATGTTATATATATCTCGATTTCTTTACATCAATTTTTAGGTTACTGTTACAAATTTATTTTATTTAAAGCACGGAGGTAGCAAGAAGAACTGTCCGGCCCGTGGTGGACTTAAGAAAATCCAAAACGGACCCTGACCAAATGTAATTGATGATCACTGCTCCAGAGAGTTATACTGGTGAACTATTAATATCTATTATGTGTGACGTTCCTCCCACTAAACCTAGTTAAAAATGGAAGGCGAAGTATTCTACATAGTTTCTCACTTTAAATTTGTTTTATACTGTATTATTGATGGTGTATTCTCGACAATACATGTTGAATAATATTAGTTGACCTTATATATATATATATATATATATATATATATATATATATATATATATATATATATATATGAGGGAAAAAATGGTCCGGGTGGAGGTAAAAAAATTCTCTTATTTAGGGAGAACTGTTTATTTGGAAGCCGACGTTTCGACCCACATTGCATGTCTTCTTCAGGACTGATGAGATGAGGTTGTCAACTCATTTGCCATTTGTTCTCACCATTTTCTTCCTCTTAATCTAGATAATAGATTACTGGAGTAAA
This sequence comes from Troilus luridus, assembly GCA_964056705.1. Lineage (NCBI taxonomy): Eukaryota > Metazoa > Arthropoda > Insecta > Hemiptera > Pentatomidae > Troilus > Troilus luridus. The sequence goes on along the minus strand of OZ057413.1, from coordinate 90,396,468 downwards.
ATTTCAATTAACGCGAGGCGGCGATGGTGTATACGATTTCGGGAGGCTATACAAAATAGTTCTCGAAGAGTAGAGTGTAAAGATTACTTCAAAAAAATAATTCCGATTTAGATATTTTAGTTTCCAATTCATCTTAGCGATACCATGAAAATTTACTGTCATCAGAATAATCTAATCCTTTGATAATTAAATTGCATACATCATTTCAAATGATTTATTCATATTAATTTTTCAGACGGTTTACGAAGCAGTGGAGAAATGGAAAGCTTGAAGTCAATGGCACACCCAGCAGTATGGCCTAACGTCAAAGCTCACATCACGACTTCCTTGACGATCGTCAAAAACTGTGAGTATTCATTTAATATTCCTTTCTTTTATATCAGGGTAGAAATACAAAACATGGTATTTCTTTTAAATATCCATAATCTATAATTTAATTTATCATTGGTATTCTATTTATTCCTGATTAGATTTTCTTAGACCTTGAAATTCGTTCAAAATATAGCTTTTTCCAGTGAATTTCATAATTTTTTTTACCAATTTCATATTTTTTCAACCAATTTCACAATTTTACCAATCAAATTCAAAAATTTTTCAACCAATTTCATAATTTTTTTTAACCGATCTCATAATTTGTAAGATTTTGCGCCATAACTTCTCTAACATGCTCAGCTTTGTGGATAGCTGTGCTTAGCTTTAGTCCATCACTAAAATACTATTGATGTAGGAAAGCTGATCAAGTTTTTCAACCAATTCAATCAAAAACTGGCAACGTAAATCACTATTGTTCCATAAGCTATAAAAACAAAAGTGAACGACCTATCGCTTGTTGATAGCCAAGACAAGAGTTGTGTTCCTCCCTCGTACTGTCGGCGTAGTCACAATAGCTTTCGTGCTATCCTTTGACCTAGCCCGGTTTCTTGTTAAATGTAAGTTAAATCCGGATTCATCAATGAAGACGATGAGAGAGAGATTATGAGGTATCCAGCTTTCAAAATCTAGAGCGTATTGTTTTCTTTGCTTTATGACCAACTCCGAGTTCATTTCAACTGGAATGGTCCTCTATAAATTATGAAGATCGAAACATTCGCTGAGACAGTTTCTCTTTTATTTCTTGTAAGGTGTTGGTTGCGTTTTCTTCAATTACTTCCTGAATCGCCGCAAGAGTTTCGGGTGTCAAACTTATACGATGGGTACCACCTTTTTTTTTTGGTGTTGATTTGGTGATGATTTCCTGATAACTACACTGCCACGTCTTACAAATTATGAAATTCACTGAAAAAAGCTATATTAAAATATTTATGTAAAATTTAAAGTATGTATTATAGTTTATATACACCCGAACAAATAAACACCTTTTTCCTTAATGCTAATTTGTTTAAAGATGGGCTGAAATTCTATATTTGGCATATCAACATTTTAAAACCTTCCAGTGTTGATCTTTTTCAATGTTTTGTAATAACTTGTCGGTCATTTTAAGTCATATTATAAGTAATTTTAATTAATAAAATAACCTTTATTGATATAGTATATACTATTCTGCATTGAATTAGTTTAGGCCTGATTAACCTGAATAGTTTTTTTGACATATTATGACTGATTTATACGTAAAAAACAACATTAATTTAAAGGATAATTAATATAGTCCTAGCTAGCTGATTAATGTTTTTCTACGAGTATGTTTTTCTCAAGTAAAAAAAAATATATATATATATATATATATATATATTTTTTTTTTTAAATATATTTATTGAAATTTCCAACGGTATACAGAATACATCAAGTAAATATAATGAATGATTACATTGACATGAAAAGACAAAGTAGAATATAAAATTATTTTTTAGTTCTTACAGCTAACAGTTTTACCTCCTATTTTCATACCAGGCTATGGCTTTTGTTAAATGTTTCTAATCATATACTTGAATAGCGGATCATATAATTCTTTTTCACTTCAATTTCAATTCCGCTCAGGAAAAAAAATGGTAAGCACTCGCGTATAATACGGTAAGAGCATAGTAGTCTTAAAACACCCTAGGGAAGTAAGAGCCTAATGTAACACTGACTGTATATTTTAGTGTATATATTTGTATAATATATTATTCCTAATTATGACAACGCAATTAATATTGTACAATGATGAAAACCCACCTTCTAATCCATCGTTAGTAGTTAATTTTTTTATGTCTGAACGAGCGATTATTAAAAATGGCCTTTAAAATAAACAAAACATTTTTACATATGATTAGGTAATATTTCGCCGTAGTAGCACAAAAACCTATCTTCAAAATTGCCGTTTTTTCATAATTTTGTCATGTTCTATTATAGGGTTACAAGATCTTATTTCTACGTTGCCTGGATATAGGATTTTGTTTTCAATATTGCCCATTTTTACTCATAAATCACTATTTATGAAAAATGTAAATCTTTTAGATAAGTTTTTGTGTCAATTGTTTCATCGAATTATACTTTTAATTTAAAAAAAAAAAGCGTCAGTGTCTTAATTACGGTTTATTTTCAATCAATATTATTGATAAATGAAACTAACAAATATGGAGGACGTAGTCAATTAGTAGCCAATTTCAACCATTTTGAAATTCAACCAACAATGGTAATATATTTTGTCATAATATTACATGCACGGAACTGTATTTATTTTGTAATTGTTTAAGCAATATTAATTAATATAATTTATATTAATGTAAGCTATAAACTTTAATAATAAATTATTCTGACGTAGTAATGTCATGTGCTGAATTCTTATTCAATAACTCAATGTAAAAAACACTAATTTTAAAAAAAATGAGTAATTGTATTTATTATTATTCTAAAAATAATAAGTATAATTATAAATATATATAATAAATATAGATCTAATAAGTAAATCTAAAAAGTTCAGATTTTTTGGCAAAACAGTCTAATTGTTGTGTACACATCTTTAGATTACAGAAAGTTTCTATTCACTACACCACAAACCTACAACATACCATCGTCAAAAATAAAAATTTCGAAAATTCATTACGAAAAATTTCAGTTTTATTTGAATTTCTTCATCCTAAACTCAATTAACGAGATTTAAATATTCTTAGTTAATATGAAAATTGGGCACATCTTATTTTTATACATGAGAACAGTTGTAGTATTATCTAAAAAAACGTATTAATTTAAAGGTTCGTAGTTTTGTAAGGATCTAGCGTAGTCATCCAGGTATTTTTTGTTGGAATATAAAAAAAAATATTCTGGCAAACTCAACAAAATCTTTGTTTTTAATTAAAACAGACTCATTCATAATGTACATTTGGTACATTATAAACAATTTTTTAACCGGTTTTTATTAAGGATGATAGATTCTAATTTATAGATTTAAATAATTATTTTCAACTTAATCAACCAATTATTTCAGTAATCTTTTATTATCATACTGCATTTGTCGTCCATAATTCATACTATTTTTCAAACCTTAACAATATTTGTGGAGTAAGATAGCAAAGTGTGTAGGATCCTGAATTACTTATCTGTTTTCTCGAGGACTGCGTGAGGAAGATTTTAAAGTATTCTATAATCCTCCTAGCGTCTGGAAAGTGGTTATCCTTCATTGAGATTATTTTTAGCGGCTTAGCCTTATCTTGACGTTATCATCTATCATATAATACGAAATACAAGGCCTAATGAAGAATAGGTTTTTTTTTTGGTTTTTTTGAAATGAGATCAGTAAAAGTAATAATAAGTAGTAATATAATATATATATTATTACTTTATTATATAAATATATATTATATAAGTATTTTTTTTTTACTCCTTTAGGCTTTTTTATTTTTTAGGCTCATTATGTTAACATTGGTCTCTTGACATGATAACAATTTTGATATACATTTTGTTGAATAGTATAATAATTGATTTTAAGGAAATATCGAACACCAGATTCGTTCTTTTAGAAACGTTCATAAAATTTGACATGTTCTTCGTATGTCTATTACGGGTTTTGTTATTCTTTCATTATTAATATCCCCCTTGTTTTATATCGAACCGTTTCTTTTCTAATGTCTGCGTACAATTTCCTTATATTTCCACCCCGCCAGTTATTCTTAGTAGTTTGTTGTCTAGATAGTTTTTAGAGTTTTAAACTTAACTTTAAAAAACTGGTATAACTTGTGTACTATTAAATGTATACAATAATAATTAGGATTAGCGAACCCGAAGGCCCGATGCCGATATCACCAATCTCTGCTAACAAACTTCTGTCCGGGGACAACTACCATAACCAAAATGCGCTAGGTCACTCTTAACGCAATCTTCCCACCTACGTCTCGGTCTACCCCTCAAACGTTAAATGTAAAACGAAAAAATAAAACCAGATAGGAATTTTAAGAATGTTTTATTATTATTGAAGACTCTCCCTGAATTTTCGGAATAATGCTACTCGGAGACTTGCTGTCCCAGGTATAACTAATAACCCTGTTAGGTAGGCAGCGATCTCCTCGAGCACGCCACCAGTTAGCTCATTTATCTTCGGAATTAGCCTCTTGAGAGCAGGAGATTCAGAATTGCTCAATTGATGATCTTTCTTAGATGTTAGGGCAACCTATTAGTTTCATTCTTATTAATAATTTAAACCATCAATATTTTACTTAAATTATCATTAATATCATCATCTTTAAAACTGATACTTAATATATCAGCCCGACAGGTGTCCTTGATTTTCTGAGTGTCCTGGGGATGAAATTAGAAGGGAGCAAATAGGGTGCTGTCGATGGCAAGAACTCATTAGAAGTCCCTATCCTAAGTAAACTTGGATAGGCAAAATTTACGAATCCCTCAGTAGTTTCGTCCGGTTATTCATAGCAGCATCAAGTTACAGTTAATTGATTCAATATTTTTTTTTTCAATTTGTATTAAAAAAGCATGAATTATAAGAATATTCAATTAGTAATCATTAGTATTAAAATAACGTTTTTTTATTTATTCATTTAAATCCTAATTATGGAGTTATGGCTAATCGGACGGTACCGCAGTGGGGATTGTAAATTTTGCATAACCAGGTAGAATTAGAACAGTTATATTACGCTGAGTACCTGACACAACACTAGCTTGCGATCCCCACTTTACTTCCCCTCCGAAGGATGGCTCAACTATGGATTCTTTAATTGTTCATAAAAATCCCAATTGACCTGTCGGTTTGCAAACCGGCTATCTTGAGCATTGCAGGTTGCTACGCTAGCCGCTACACCACTGGTGAACCCTGTATTAAAAGTCACCTACCTAAGTTGTGAAATATTTCGTATAGGACAGAAACGCTTATGATTTTTGTAATATAAATATGATAGGAATCAGTTGAAAAAATGAGAAATTTGAGTACTTGGAGTACATGAAAATTAGAATGTGCCAAACGATTGTTTCTTGGGATAATAAGTGCACAGTAAAACGCGGGAAACTATTTTCATTTTTTGATTTATCTCGCGTTTTCCCCCCTGAAACTTTATGATTAGACTTATTAAACTGACATTCTCTCTCCTGTTCCATATGGTTTGAAATGTGGCCATCAACTGTGAAGGAAGAATAATGCATTAAGGCTTTGTATAATAATAATTATAATATTGCGTATTCTATTCGATTCAAAAAAAGACTAGAGAATGTAGGGTATTATTGAAGATCTACAGCCCCGGTGAATAAGTTGTTAAGGTCTAATTTTCTGCAAAATTAGTTTCATATACTTAGGGAAGCGAAACCGCTTTGTTTCCCTAGTTAATAAGGGAACTAAACAAGGCATTGGCTTGAAAAGGAGTTTTTGGTTATATTACAGCTCCATTTGAAGCAACAAACTACGAGAATGATACGATTCCCTTTGAAGGAGTTAGGATCTGAAAAGAGTTAACTCTCTCTGGACAAAATCCGACATAACCACTTATTCACCGGGGCTGTAGACATAGCCTCTCTATATAGTTCAGGTTATTGGAAAAACTATGTTTGTGGTGGGCTTATCTACTAATATGTTCGTTCTATTAATGACAGTGATCAATTTCTTAGTCAACTTACTAAGATAAACGAAGAATGGACGAAGGAGAAAGTGAGAAGATATCGTTTTTTCTATGTACACGGATTTGGTTTTGGATGGTTTGTTTTATTTTTTTTAAGGGCAAACAACTACAAATGGTTATTATTGCCCTCACTACTGGAGAATATAAATGTTTACAGTATCTACATAATTACCACTAGAGAATATACATATTTACATTACCTACATAATTACATTTATATATTCTTGTTACCTTATTAGACTTAGTAAAAATAATACTTACATAAAATAAATACAGCATTTACATCGTTCTAACGATATCTCCCAAAATTCGCTGAATATACTGTAAGTTACTATAAATATTAACATACGGTGTATATAACATATTGGGTTGTTACACATAAAATGACCGTTTTTAGAACAACGAAGAAAATAACAATTTAACATATTTCTTCCACATCATTCTTAAGATCTTTGTCCTCAATTGATGTTTGAGGCCGTCCACAGGACAGATTTTCTAATGTATCTCCTGAGGAAAATTTTGTAAACCAACGACGGATGGTTCTTTCATTAGCAATTCCTTCACCAAACGCATGATTAATATTTCTTGCTGCCTGGGTAGAGGAATGACCGAGTTAGTACTCATAAAAAAAATTCGTTCGGAAATCGCGTGTTTCCTTTGCCACGGTTAAAATTATACTAAAATCTGTATGCCTACTTGGGAAAAAAACAAACACAGTTTGCAAATAGAGGATTAACAAGTTTTTATTATAGATAGTGAATATTTTACTAGGAATCAACAGGCAACGCTTTAATCCTCTATAAAGATTAAAATAAAAAAAATCGGACATTTCAAGTGTGACTATCCAATATAAGTATTATATAAATCTTTTGTTCAATTTCTGTTATGGTAGGTGCAAATGTTAATTTTTTTTTATTAACAAGATCTGTCTAAAGAGATGAAGTAAGCTTTTATTAAAAAGAAAATTTGTTGGTTGATTTTACCTTGTTCACTCATGGATGAAAAATGTCGTTGCATATTCAATTTCTCTAGAAAGAACGGTAAAAACAAACCTACAGTTCATGATTATGTTCGTAGTTTATAGTACGTTTCATGATGTTGTAAATTAAAGGCTTTTTTAACTAAGGCAATTAATGAATAGAACAACTCTATTCAGTAATCATCGGGGATATTATTGTCTTGCTGTTGATTTGCCATCTTGGTTCCTTGTTCGTATTTTGTCTGGAATGATACGAAGATTTGTGACTATATATATAAAGAGAACGAAACAGACCTTAGGTATGATGCTTCATTTCTACTTTGTACCTTTGATGTGCAATTAAGCTCAATCTAAGTTAAGTGCTTTTGTAGGTGTATTGATGCTACTCCAAGATCTAAAATCATTCTAATTCCAAGTACTGGAAAATGTTAAAGAAAAGCTGAAAACAAATTCGTTCGTATTTTGACTTTAATTACTCTGATTTCAATAATTACTAAAAACCATCTCATTTTAATTTCGATAAATATTAGATATTCTAGCTTACCTTTGTAGGGAAGCATTTGATTAGGAATTTTTTTATCATTTAAAACATATTTATTTCCTGGTTTTGTATTATGCCTTGTTTTAACTTGGACCTTTTCCTGTACACGAGGATGGCCTAGGTAGGCATTGAAATATTCTCGCGGACCCTTCCTATAGAGTTCTCAACAGCCTCACTTGTCAGTTTAGTTTGAATATTCAACAACTTTCTAAATTGGCTTATTGATCCCCGATGTAGAATAAGTTTATTTGTAGCGCATTTAAACTTATTTCTCATTTTAAATATAGGTACTTCTTTTTAAAAATTATAGAATAAAGTTTTTTTTTCTTTCAAAGCAACCCTTTGAAAGGACTGTTTATTTATTGACACATTTCATACTTCAGTATACTATGTGCTTTTTAATTATTAATTTACACTATGAATTAACAACGTATATGATAATTATAATGTATACAAAAACATTATTACTCATATCCTGTTAGAATAATAAGTTTAAAAAAAATAAAATTATGAATTTGATTCTTTATGCTTTTCAATGTATATATACACCCATATAAAATGTTTATTGATTCAAATACTGAAATTAGCATGTGCCGAAATAAAAACTAAACAGAGTTTCTCTCTGTAAAAAAAGTTATTTATTTTTAAACCCATTATACTATACAGTCTTACCTGTAAAAAAAAATATAACTTTCCCTTATAATATATTTGGCAGTCATAAATTATGTGTTTAAATGTCTGTTATACTGCCTATTAAATGCCTATTGAACAAGTATTGTCATTGACAGAAATCTTTGTTAGTATGATATAGTATGTCCATGTTCAGTTCAACATGTGTTTGTTGGTAATTCGTAGATTTTTTTAATGTGTAGTTATTGGTAGTCAGTTTTGTAATTAATTTAAATTAGGTGACAACTGCAATATGTACGATATTGTCATATTAATATCAATCATATTAATACAATTTCTTTTAACCTGTTATAAGATAACATTTTATTCAGGCTCTAATTTCTAGGTCACTATAGTTACTGATGTTTTCATGTATATTCAGGCTTAAAATATTTATGTGAATAAAAATAACAATAATAATATGGCTTTGTGAACCCGAGGCTCGAAGCCGATGCCACCAATCTGTCCCTACAAACCACCGTCTCTACGTAACACCATTCAAACGCAAATCCACTATATCACTCTTAACGCTACTCTCCCCAATGCCCATCTACCTAATCTATATATTCTTGGTACAATACTGGTGAATATCGAAGTATCTGTCTTATCATAAAAAAATCAGAAAAAAGTTTCATAAAAAAATACATTTATGTGTTCGGTTTTTAAATCATAATTAAAATGTTTATGCTCATAATTATTAAAAATATACACAGTTAATTAAATATTGGTTAATCAAAATCTTCAGAGTTGTGCGCATATTTTGTTTTACAGGCTTCTTAAGGCCAAAAGTAAATAACCTCCCAAGTTGGTAGTGTAATATAAAGAAAGATATATAATGACAAACAAGGAAGAGAAATTGGTAGCACTTTAAGTTAAATGGTCACGAGTACGTATTATTTTCTGACGCCTCGGAGTATTATGTGGAAAGTTACCTTAATAGCTTACCAATCCCTCAGGCAGGCTAAGTACAATACCTTGGACTAACATTTGATGATATGGGCTCCCCATAGTAAGAAAAAAAGGCAGTCACTAAATCTAAAACTGAGCCTAATGTATTATCTAGTGAGAAAAACACCCAATTAGAAACCAGGAAAAAATTAAACACGTACATTTACTTACCAAAAACCATTTTGGACATATGCATTACAAATTTAGGGCATCGCTAATCAGATTCACAGAAAACGACTACAAACTTTCCAATCAAAATACTAAGACATATAACAAAAGCACCTTCGTATGTCAATAACAAAACTCTCTATACTGAGTTAAAAACATCAACATTTCACATACATATACGAACACACCACAATCGCTTCCGTAAACACTACACACACATTCGAATCCATTAATAGAACAAATCGCCACGACTCTCATGCCCGAAGTTACCCGTCAATGGCTTCACTTTTCATTTAGATGTATCTATATCGTAATATATATATATATATATATATATATATATATATATATATAAAAGTTAAGAGTATAAAAGAAAGATATCTATATATATATATATATATTATTATTATTTTTATTCACACATATATATATATATATATATATATATATATATAGGTGTTATGATAAGGCCTAATATTAACTATATTATTGTTATATTATCTAGAAACAGATGTATTTAAAATACTGGAGTTAATTAAAATAAAGGTTAGTTTACAACTAATAACTCGAGTGTGTCTATTCCCTACTTTTCCCTATCTTTAAATGTAATTGTTCAGTCTAATCATGACTGGTGCCGAAACCCGGTACTTTTTCAAAAATACCTACGCGGGTTTCGAAGTGAAAACAAAAAGTTTTATTTTTCGGAAATTATAAAATTGGACAAAACTTTCCAGAACAGGAAGAAATAAAGAAATTGGAATACCAATTGGCCCAGGTATCGGTGGTGAAGGCGAACTTTAACAATTGTAGAAGGCTAAAGAAACAACCCAGTTGGAGCTCGTAAAGATAGTGTCCCAGAATTCTTCATTTATACACGAATTGTTAAGCCAGTTAGAACCACTTAATGGCGTAATAGGTGACCTGAATCATTTTGTTAAAGGGGCAGACCAAATCAAGGTACTTTTCGCCTCTATAAAAGATAATGGTACGCTCCAGGAGTCGGACGTGGCACTTCTAGAGGCATCGCGTGTGGGACGTATCTCGAGAAGAGTCCTTAACGCAATTCAGGGAGACGCAACACATCCTTGGGAGGTACTGAAGGCGCGCCTAAAAAAATTATACGGTGGAGGAAGATGGACCCCGGAAGAGGACATTTCTTATATGTTAAAAGAAAGTAGGAAACAGGGGCAAACGGAAGGGGAGATTGCTGAGAAACTCTTGATACTTTACAATAGACTCGTGGAGAAGATGGTGGAGTCATTCGGTCAAGCTGAAGGGGCACAAAGAACGTCTTTTGTGCGAGGAATTTTGAAGGTCCAACTCAACCACTTTATAGACCGCCCGGGCTCATTACCTTGGGATCGTGACTTTTTGGAGTGCGCACGTGAACTTATTGACGCACACGAACGAAATGAAGCGCAGATTGAGAGACCGGAAGGAGAGTGGGCCGATGTGAAGGGGCCCAGGAGGAGACCAAAGAGTCCACCCAGGAGAAACGTTGGCGGAAGATCTTTCGAAAGGAGATCCAACAGATCTCCGGAAGAAAGGAGAAAGAAACAGGAGCGGCGTTGCTATGAATGTAATTAACCAGGACATGTAGTAGTCCAGTGTAGCCTCATTAGACGCTACGAATGCGGAAGAAATAGTTATGGACAAGATTGCCCGTAGCGAGTCTAAAAGAATCGAGAGTGAAATTTTTAGTTGATACAGGGAGTACTAATTCATTAATTAGTCGGAAGGGGTGAAAAACATGTTTTTGCACTATATCCACGGTAAGCGGGACTTGTAAAACCCTGGGCGAGGTGAAATTCAATTTGAACGAGCTAGCTGGAAGCGAGTCGGAAATCAAAATACATGTGATCGATAGGTTGATGCCGGGATATGACCTTATAATAGGCTGCGAAGTCTTACGGGAAGCGGGTTTAACTATGGAAGTAAGTCGTAAAACTTGGCGATATCGGATAGTGGACCGCAAGTACAAGCCATTAACAAATAAGCGAACAGGCATTGAGATCGGGGTCGTAGACTACAGTAAGAATAAGAGCAGGTAATCCAGGGAAATTTGGACCTATTCTATCGAGAGGGGGAATGTTTGCGGAATACGGGGAAAACAGTGCATAGAATAATTCTGAAACAGGAAACCCCGGTGTATGCCAAGGATAGGCGGTACCCTCAAGCTTTAAGTGATCAACTAGGGGATCTCTTGAAACAGGGGATAATCCGACATAGCAGTTCTCCGTTTAATAGTCCCTTATGGGTAGTGGAGAAGAAAGGCGGAGCTGTGAAGCAATATCGCGTAGTCGTTGATTTTAGTAAGTTAAATGAGGTGACGAAGGATGAACGATACCCCTTGCGTGTTGATGATATATTGGATCGGTTATCAGGAGCGACGGTCTTCAGCGCGGTGGGTTTAAAGAGTGGACACCACCAAGTAAAAATGGCTGAGGAGGACATTCCCAAAACTGCATTTTCATAGGAGAGGTGTCACTTCGAATTCATGAGAATGCCGTTCGGATTGAAGGGGGCGCCACTGACGTTTCAGCGACTAATGGATGAATTTCAACGAGGCCTGGGGGAGAACTTTTCACAAGTTTATATGGATGACCTAATCGTCTTTAGTCAGAACGAGGAGGAACATGTAAAGTATCTCGCGAAAGTAATGGATAGGGTTCGAGAATTTGGACTCAAATTATCCCGGGATAAATCAAAATTCGGGCTAAAGGAGATCAAATTTTTGGGGCATATCGTTTCAAGGGCGGGAGTGCAACCGGATCCGGACAGGGTAAAAGCTATTCAAGAAGCACCGCTCCCTACGAATGTTTGCGGAATGAGACGCTTCGGCATGATTAACTACTACCAGAAATTTATCTAAGGAATAGCGGAATTGACGCACCCCCTAACCGATATTTTGAAGAGGTGCTAATGGTTTTTCTTGGGCACTGAACAAATCGATAGTATTCCTAAATACAAGGAAGTCCTGACGATCGGACCATTATTAGCTTTTCCTGATTGTCGGAAGAGCTTAAGAATCACTACAGACGCAAGCGACGTTGGCATCGGGGCTGTTTTATCTCAAAACCTCGAAGGCGGCGAAAAACCATTGGCATTCGGAAGTCGTAAGCTAAATGATGCAGAGCGGAAGTAAAGCGCCATCGAACGAGAGCTCTTAGCAGTGGTTTGGGCAACGGAATACTTTTAACCATATGTATATGTATATGGACGCCGATTCGAACTTTTCACGGACCACTAGGACGGTGCATCTAGGAACTTTAAAGTAATCCTCTGCGCGAATTCCCCGCTGGAAGGAACGGCTTGTGGTGTATGATTTTCAGGTGATACATATAAAGGGTGTGGAAAATGCAATTGCTGATTGCTTGTCGCGGGAATTGGTAGTCAATGCGATGGATGACGAGGTCGCCCCCACAGAACCATCAGAGAGCGGTTCGGAAATTCCTTCGTTCAGTCAAAATTCAGAAGAGAGTGCAGCTTTTATAGACTGTCCGTTAGAATTACCTGAGGCTGACGATATTATAAATAATAAGAAGCGTCAATCGGTCATTAAGACAAAGCAGGGTCCCGGAATCGAAACACACGCTAGTGAGTACGATAGCGAGCTAGAGCGGCTTTTCACCGAATATAGCATACCCGGTAGGAGTCTACACATATACGTCGGTAATCGCGTGGTCATGGAAAAGTTACAACACTTATGGCGGCAGGAGAGGTTAGGTAAAGGCTACCCCATTGTTCGTTGCTTGAGGCAAATGGAATCGGTAATCAAACCTAACATTCAACGACAGATCGTGGCCGATCACCACGTGGGAAAAACGAACCACCGGGGAATGGAGGAAACACTTCGCGCTCTTAAAGGATTATACTTCTGGCGGAAAATTGCTGAAACAGTGAAGGATTGTATCGCGCATTGTACAGTATGCCAGCAGGCCAACCCCCTGAAGCGGAACAGATGATTACTCCCCATGAGTTGAGCCCATGCGGTCGGTTCAGGTAAACTTATACTCCAGCGAAGGACATGGGTAACCATGATAGACACTTTTAGCAAATTGGCGATGGCATACCCTGTGGAAGACAAAACACCAGGAGCGATGTGGGAAGGGGTATTACAATGGTGTGCGGCGTAGGGGGTCCCAGAGAAAATAGCGTCAGACTGTGGCAGGGAGTTTAATAGTGCCTTCATTCGGGAGGAGGGTGCGACGCTAGGGGTTACTTGGCGTTTAAACACTCCCCACCACATTAAGGGCAGGAGCGCCGTGGAACGCCTCCAGAATACGTTATGAGAACACCTTCGGTTGTTTAACCTGGGTCGTAACTTAGATCCATACGAAACCATGCCAAGGGTGGTCATTGCGTATAATAATACCATTCATATGGCAACGGGGCTAACCCCGGTAGAAATTGTATTTGGTCAACGGCGCACAGTGGAACGAGCGATAGGAGCCTATTGGTACGGTTTTAAAGCTTTTTGAAGGAACTATTTAATTATATGATAAACAGGATCAAACCTTTTAGGATAAACTCTAGATAAATTCTAGATTTGATATTTCGATGTTAGATTATTTAGTATCAAACATTGTACCAACATTTTACGAGAATAGGTACAATACAGTATTCTATGGAAAGACAGATACATAGGTATTAAATAAAGTTACACAAAGGAAAAAGTAACAAACCAAATAATTTAATTATTAAACAAAATTAATAAAATAATTGATAATTACTTTTGTTAGTTAATATACTAAGTATAATTGATACATCAAAATTATAATAAATGTAAGGGCCTATATAAAATTGTTTTATTTAAATAACGAAATAAAAATTAAAAACTTGACGATTTGTTGTAGGGACTATTGCACCTATGTGCACCATTACACATATGTCGTTCAAATCCCACACGCAAACTGAGTTTCATTGTTAATACTATTATGTTAGATGAGGGTTGTTCGGATAAATGAATGTAAACAAAAACTGGCAAAAAAAAGAAAACTTGCGAAAAGTAGACGCCAATATCAACAGAAATTATTTTAAATTAATTCTCTAGGCCCAGAAAATAAAAAGAAAAAATCATTTTCTCGGAAAATAGCACCTAGTAGCAAAATCCGACTAATGGAAAAAAACTTCAAACATTCTAGTTATATACTGTGAAGGTAGTTTTTTGGGCGATTTTGAGCGATTTTCGCAATTGATTATTTAATTTTATCATCCAATTTTTACCGAAAAATCCCAGACATTTGAAATAATCCCAAGTTTTATTTGCCTAAAATATCTTATTATGGATGGGTTTTTTTTCCAGTAGGTGCACGATTAATTTAATGCATTACCTCAAACAGTGGATTGCTTTAAAAATATGAGTTTTTAGAAAAATTTATATTTCAATACAGAATTTTTTATGTAAGATTTAATTTCACAATTAATTTATCTATGGATTTTGTTAAGAAGAAGTATAAAGTATAATTTAAGATCAAAATAAAGGACAAATTTAGTTATTAGAGAATTGGTCTAATGTCCAACAAATGCGTTGATTCGTTCCACTGTGCGGCGTCGCGACAGGGGGGACCTTTTAACCGTCCACAATAATGAACTGGGTTTGGAAATTCGTAGGATGTGCGAGAAACGACAAAAAGTGCGCGAAAAATTAATTCGCGCCAAACAAACTAGGGTTGCGAAGGCCAATAATCGGCAGGTGGTTTATCGGAAAGGGCCGTCGGCGTTAGTGACGTTGGTATACCGACGGCTTCGAACACCGCGAAACAAGACAGATCCGAGGTACGAGGGACCATACAAGGTTATTACAATCCGAGAACACAATCTGTTTAAAATTCTGGACGTTCACTACCCATTTAAGGTCCGAACAGTACATTTGGAAGAACTTAGGTTACCTCACAAACTGTCTCACCACCAGTCAGAGGGCGGCGATCAGCAGTGAAACCTTGTGTGTATAATGCTAAGTTTTTTTTTTTCAGGACGATTATCTTCAGTGTATATGTATCATAATTGTTTAGTAGCACATTGTTTTATTAGTAAGTCATTATTTTCCTTTTTTTGGTTTTGTTTAACTTTTGTATGAGCTTGAGGACAATTCTTGTTTATTATTGTTTATAGGTAGTACGTAAGATCAATCTATTTTGTATTTTGTATTGTTTTTTTTGTTTTATTATTATAGTTCCTCCAGTCGAACGAACTGGAAGGGGGCAGTTGAGAGTATATAAGAAAGATTTTGGTGTTATGATAAGGTCTAATATTAACTACATTTTTGTTCTATTATCTAGAAACAGATGTATCTCAAATACTGGAGTTAATTGAAATAAAAGTTAGTTTACTACTAATAACTCGAGTATGTATATTCCCTACTTATCCATATTTTTAAATGTAATTGTTCAGTCTAATCATAGCTTATGCTATAAACTATAAATTTATATATAGTTATAGTGTATAAGAGAGTAGTGTGTAGGTTAGATGTCAAGGAGTTGTAATGATAGTCGATAGTCCATAAGTCACATAGTTAGTTCATAAGAATATCTCTATTATATATCTCTTGTATATTACATTAAATCTGTTAAATATCTCAATAAATATATATTTCTCTTACAAGACGTCCACCGTTCGACAACTCTGAGAGTACTAGGAGCGGACATAAAAGAAGGTAGATGAGAGATCTATTATCATAGGAATTTAAATCAAGCCACGGGAGAGGAACCGGTGGGTACTCTTCTTCATCATGCCTCTCATGTCATTATGTTTAATTTGATGTAAGACAATCTTCTGATTGTCAATTTTTGTAATTGATAGGTGTGGATATAAATATGAAGA
Organism: Troilus luridus; assembly: GCA_964056705.1. Classification (NCBI taxonomy): domain Eukaryota; kingdom Metazoa; phylum Arthropoda; class Insecta; order Hemiptera; family Pentatomidae; genus Troilus; species Troilus luridus. The sequence goes on along the minus strand of OZ057413.1, from coordinate 90,380,306 downwards.
GAGACGAAAGCGTATTCCGAGACATTTGTAAGTACTGAGATACAAGACGTCGACTTGTATTATAGAAATCCATAATTGTAATATATATTTATCAATTGAAATCGTTACCTCTTTCTTCAGATGAAATATCCAATCAACTTGTTGTGGAATGGAATCCCTTTCGTCTGTTGGATATACCTTACCTGCTTCAGAACCTACTCCCTTTCGAGGGGAACGTAATTCTTCTCGAATTTCATGGCCTGAGAAGATTTAGCAGTTGAGGCCTATGAAGGAATTGGAGGGGATATTTACCAGAATTGGTTCCCTGGAATGAGGGATTTAGCTCAGAAGCAGGAGATATCTGGGTGTCTGTTACAATTGCTACCGTAGACATAGCAATTACTTCTTCCAATTTATCTAACTGTTTTGTTCCTTCATAGACGTAATTGGGTGAAATTCTACTCTAAGGAAATGTTTCCTCTTTGTCTTGAACAATTCTATATATTTGTGTTCATTACGTGTTACTCCACTTTACTCCGTTACTTCTTCGTTTCGGACGTTGGCTATTAAAGTGGTGATCTGAATTATGATTGCGGCACTTCTAAATAATTGGGCAGTTGCGAGACCATAATTGAATCGGTCATTTAAGAAACACCTTATATCCAAAAAAGGAAACTTTCGGGGAAAAAAAAACAACTCAGCTGGTCCATAATTTGACATCATATATTTTTTAAATTCTTTTATATGTTTCTACTGGGGTCTGGTAAGCTAATTCTATCAAACTAATTTTTTTGTTTCGAATCTCTTTTTATTGATTAAATATTTACAGTTACTAAAAAAAAAAAAATAAAAAAAAAATCAGGTATGTTAAACGATATGTTATCAGGTATGAAATAAAAGGTATAACAATTCAAATTAATAATAAAATCAGTATTTTATTTTCAAATAATATGTACACATTTTCCATACATGCGTATTGGATTTGCCTAGCCTTCACTAACAATTCAATATCTCTAACTCAATTTTGGCCAAAAATGGACATGAGGTGTTTCTCAAATGACTGATTCAATTGTATGATAAAAATACACAGTCTGAACTACTTATAATTTTATTCATTTTCTATTAATAAATGTTTATTCAAAGACTATAATCATATATTTATACTAAGGAGAGATCACCAATTGATTGAAAATTGAGGAAATTCAATTTCTCTGCACATCTTCAAATCTCTTCTCTCTCTTGGCTAGAACTCTCTTTTTCCTCCACTTTCTCTTTTTTTCAGGTTAAGTCCTTTGGAAGCCCCAAAAATTCTCCAGGTAGTTCGATATTTTGTATAATATAATACATTATTCCCTAAGACTCTACATATAACACATTACAGGAAAAATAAAAAGGTTAGAAAATGAGCTGGAAAAGAACAAATTAATACGTTGACTGCCGTGGGGGTCACCGGTGACTGGCCCTCGACTCGGCTACAGTGCCTTGGGAGCCACAGGTGGCCGGCAACGTAGCAAATAATAAAAGTAATTAATTAGAGTAAATATGGATACTGGTAAATTTTTCAATAATATACTTGTTACTATAATGGTCAAACTGTTATTAGCTTCGCCTGTATGTTACGGAATTTATGACTCGGTTCTTGGATCCTTCAAATCTTCTAATTAAATTTAAAATTTGCACGATTCTCAGAGACTGGTAAAATACAATAATTTAATAAGTTTATCTCATCATCTTAAACAGGATATTCAGGATTAGCGATTTTTCATATATAAAGACGATAATGTGATTTCATGAACTATTTCTAGTGTAGATTCGAAATGAATAAGTGTACCCTGGCCCACTACATAATTTAAAAACTTCAAAGCCATAGCTATGACGTTTTTGTTTTTTAAACACTATGCGGCCTCGGGCACTAAGGATTCGTCCACGCACTCAACTGGTTTATAATATATCATAGAATTACAGTTCAAACAGTTGATAATATGATCAACTTTTGATAATTTTAAAAATAATAATAAAGCAATAATAAAAAAAAATTCATTTTCTTCATTATTGCTGAAATTCAAATCGATTTCTTGGCATAATTGTGCGTGGAAGTGCCAGCTTATATCCTTAATATTTACTCTAATTCTGCTCAATTTTAGGCAATCGGACTAATCCCATCCATATAATGGTTATATGGATATATATTACACAAAGGGGATAAAAATCATATGGTCCCTTACAATCAAAAATTTCTGAACAGTCTCTACCATATAGTGAACCCAAAACCATTCATGGATTGAATAGGTACACATGTAAGTTTGTTGAGATGCCTTTTAAGTATTCTTCTATTTCAGTAACGCAACTCGTAATGAGTTTTGATAGAAATGTAGAATCTACCTCCTAAGACATAACCTCAATATAATTAAGGTCGTTAATTCGAGCAGGGCCATCAGGTCTTGTAGAATTCTCCTTGATCAGTTTAGAAGTACACCATTCTCAACCAGATAAAATTTTCTAACCGACAAAACTCAGATATTCCATTTGAATACGATCGAAGAATCAATTGTTTTCGTTTACGAATCACTGATAAAATATTGCTAGTTTATTTACAATTGGAAAGCACCATCTATAGATTGACATGCGTTGATACCTGACGAATCAGAAAATGTTATATTATTTTAATTACCTAACGGAATACGACTCGTATATCATCTTCATTGTTATCGCTATCTTCAGCTTCAGTTTCACCATTAGAGTCAATTCGGCGGCGAGGTACCATGGAAGCCCTTATCATATCGCATGAATTACCCAATGAACTTTTCTCGCATTTGAAGCCATATTTTTGAGGGCTTAATAAAAAATTGAACGAAAGATATAAAATGCAAAAAATAGCCGCTTAGCGAGCGAAGCACGATTGTTTTAATAAAGGACAATCGTAAAAATTGTCACCGGCGACCCCCACCACGAAAAATGCGTCAACATGATATTATAACTCACTTTATTTACTCCAAATAATATTTCAACATAATATGCATCGCATTATGTAAAATCACGCTGGTGCCTTGGTCAAACCATGGAAAATACGCCTGGCAGTCAACGTGTTAAAAACAATTAAGATAATCATATGTTTTATATTTTTGTTTATTCAAATAACGTCACTTTATGGTACTGTAGGAAATCCTACGATGCCACGTGGAAGTCCCAAATATAACTTATCCTGTTATGATTAGGATCGGAATTTTCAACGGGTACTAGTGGAGATTTTCATTATACGTCTCTTCCAAAGGACATCATAATTTTACTCTCTTTAAAAATCCTAAGGCTACTTTCAGGGCAGTGATCATGTTCAGAGATGATAGTTAAGCTAACCTCTAGATCCTTCGTTCACATAATAAGGTCACTTGTCTTATTTTATTGATTAGATTTAATGTTGTTTTTACCTATGAATTTAATGTCCATTGTTTTTATTATAATGCCTTATTGATTTTTTGAATGTCAAGTCACTTCTGTGCCTACATTAACAAGAAATCTGTACTTGCTTTTTCATCTTGTTCATGCGTCGAGATTATGTTCTATCCTGTTCTGGTAAGAACCACCGCCACTTTTCGTGTCAGCTTCGAATTTCCCGAGGGACATTTAAAGGATTGTTGCTCGGACCATCCTTAGTTTGTCATCCCTTACGTTGGACCATTTATCTTGCCACTACGGTCATCCGTTTTCTTTTATCCTCAGGATATTACATCTTTGATATCAGACATTGTGGTCACCTGCCTTCTTACATGCGGTTCTACTATGGCCACACTGATGTAGAAACACTAAACGTCTATTCTCCTTTTTAATAGGATGTTAGTTATTATTATACTTATTTTTATTATGAATTCATATAAATATAATAATCATAATACACTTGAATGTTGTGTTATAGTATAATTCCATTTCACCATGATCTTCAGGATTAGCGATTTTTATATCTGAAAAGACGGTAGCGTATTGTGCCAAGTACTAAGGCCTGTATCAAGGCATAGTTGGCTTTATCTTGCAGACAAGGATATGACTACTGTCAAAATCAATTGGAAAATTCTTTACATTTTTAAATAAAAAATATATAATTGTCTAAAAAACGAAATAGAACGCATTGTTGCTAGCCGAACTAAAAAGTAGAAAAAAATAATAGTTGAAAAATCACGGTTTATTATTTTACATAATTCATTTTATCACTAAACAGGTGTGGGGTGCTTGATGTTAATTGTTGTGAATATTTTATTGACTGATATTGGTTGTTGTTGTAATATTTGTTGTATTTTAAGGACAATCAGCTACAAATGGTTATTATTGCCCTCACCACTAGAGAATATACATTACCTACATAATTACATATAGACTTTCTTGTTACATTAGTAGTTAGTAATAATATTGTTACATATTAAATAGAAATAGAAAGGTAAATACTTATATAAAGTTATTCATATTGAAATAAAACATAGTACATATTTATATAAACTTTATAATGTAAAATAATATAAAATTTAAATTGTTTATATAAACGTTATACATATCAATAGGCATTTTTCTTATACATATGCATAGCTTATACATATAGGGTGTTTTTTTAAGCTAGATAGAACTTTAAATTGTAAAAAGTAACACAAAAAATTAAATTGTAATCAAAATTTTTTTTTTATTCGAAAGATCAATACGTGACATTAACATTTGAAAATGATTTCGGGCATATGGGCACCGCGGCTGTTCTTGACGAAGCGCATTCTGGACGTCCAATTTTGGACCACTTTTTCGAGCACTGCTGGCCGTATGTCACGAATAACACGAACAATGCTGGCTTCCAAGGCGTCAATTGTTGCTGGTTTATCAGCATAAACCAGTGACTTCACGTAGCCCCACAGCACGACCTTGGAGGCCAATTGACAGGTCCATTTCTCGAAATCAACCAAAAATGCGCCTCATCGCTGAACACAATTTTGCGATAAAACAACGGGTCAGTTGCCAACTGCTCTAGAGCCCAATCGGCGAAAGAAGTATACGAAATGTCAGAGTATACTGAAACAAATAAAAAAAAATTTTTGATTACAATTTAATTGTTTGTGTTACTTTTTACAATTTAAAGTTCTATCTAGCTTAAAAAAACACCCTTTATATGCATGCTTGTGTCATTAATGAATAATTGAAGTACTGTCGCATAGTAAAGTACTACATACACATATATGCATGCTTGTGTCATTAATGAATAATTGAAGTACTGTCGCATAGTAAAGTATTACATACACACATACATACATATATATATATATATATATATATATATATATATATATATATATATATATATATATATATATATATATATATATGGCTTTTTTGGTGAATTTCATAATTTTTTCAACTAATTTTATAATTTTTTCAACCAAATTCATAATTTTTTCAACCAATTTCATCATTTTACCAATCAAATTCATATTTTTTTAAACCAATTTCATGATTTGTAAGATGTCGTGGCGTGATTGTCAGGAAATGATATAACATATATTTGGAAAGAGATTTGGATGTATTAAATTATTACATATTCTAACTCTACACTTATAAGGAGGTATTTATTAGAATTACCTCTTCCAATTTCTGTACTACTCTGCCAGAAGACAACGTCGCTCTTGCTTTTGATTTTACTTTTGAGAATGCATATTCTGCCGGATTAACAATTGGGAATATGGTGGTAGGTATTTTATTATATGGGGAGATCGGGCCATAACTTCTCTAACCTGCTCAGTTTGGTCGATAGCTGCATTGTCTATCACTAAAATACTAATGATGAAGGGAAGCTGATCAAGTTTTTCAAGCAATTATAACAAAATTTGGCAACATGAATCACTATTAAAAGTTCCAGAAGCTATAAAAAAATAAACGATCTGTTGACAGTTGATAGCCCAGACGAGAGTTGTGTTCCTCCTTCGTACTCTCGGCGTAGTCACAATAGCTTTCGTATATTTTTGACCTAGCCCAGTTTCTTGTTAAATGTAAGTTAAATCGGGATTCATCGACGAAGGCAATGAGTGAGCGATTTTGAGGTATCCAGCTTTCAAAATCTAGAGGGGATTGTTTTCTTTGCTCAATGGCCAACTCCGGGTTCAAACGGTCCTTTGCAGCGCGTTTTAACTTGAGTTTCAACTGAAATAGTCCTCTAGGAGATTGAAACATTATTGTTTCGCTCGGACAGTTTCTCTTTTATTTCTTGTAAGGTATATAAATGCTGCGTTTTCTTCAATCACTTCCTCAATCGCAGCAAGAGTTTTGGGAGTCAAACTTAAGATACGATGGGTACCACATCCAATTATATGTTATATCATTTCCTGACAACCACGCGACGACATCTTACAAATTATGAAATTGGTTGAAGAAATTATGAATTCGGTTGAAAAAAATATGAAATTCACTGAAAAAACTATTTATTTATATATATATATATATATATATATACACATTCATTCATGTGTATATTTCATTTTTCCATAAGTGAATTTCAATACACAAATTCATGCACATAAACGTATATAAGCATAATTTTATGTCAAATCTACTGAAATATATTGATGTTTTTAATAAATTCTTAGGTATTACTTACACATTGTTCGTTATCGCCCAACGCCATAAGCACGCCACACCTTTCCATCAATGTACTAAGAACAATCCTCGAAGATATAGCGCCCTGTATCTGTCGCCTTACACTGTGTACATTGAGGTGGGTCTCTCTTTGTTATCAGATATTCGAGGGTCAAACGTTATGAAAAATAAACGTTGATAAAACGTTATTAAAATATATTAAAAAGTACCCAAGTTTTTTTTTTCAGATAAAATTTTTTGTTTGTTTATCACTCTATTCTTATTTTAAACTTATTAAAAATTATTTTTCAATTTTTAGTTCTGGTTCCTATTATAGCGCTATTTTTAATTGTTTAAACTATTGTTTATTTCAAATTATCACCTTATTTAAAAAAAGGGAAACATTCTAAATTCCGCTTTACATCTGTCTTGTATATATTTCATTTACTGGTCTTCAAGTTGCACTGATCTGTTCTTGGGCCGGAGGTAAAGGATTTATGAATAATTTATGAGGCTTAGCGAACCCGGTGGTTCAATACCGATTCTCCCTCCACAACCTCCATCCACGAGATCAGGTGGAACTCAATCTAAGTGTCAGTCGGCTCCTAAGACATTTATACCTCGTTTCAATGCTGTTCAATTCCCGTTCCTTCAATACTCAGCATATTTTAATGTAATTGGTGTAGTTTTAATTGCTGTAGTCGCCTTAGTTAATTTAATTATGTACTAACTTTCCTCCCTCATTATTTCTATAGTAGCTACAAACTGTTCTTTGATGATCATAGCCTTATAACTCATAATGGACACTCAGAGTCAGTAATATTTCATTTATTTATGTACCCATTAAGAGATAAGTTATCAGCATCGGCATTAAATGTCGCTTATAGGATTTCTGGAGCTGGGTGATTTTAAGGCAGATGCTAATTTTAAGGCTATCATATCACCTTTGGTTTAGTGGTTAGTGTAACAACCTGGTTAATTTCAGCATTAGATTTTTTAAAGTGATTAAAAATTCCTTCTTTATGCTTTCCTTTATACGTATAATGAAGGTACCTGTGCGTTGTAAGGTACTCGTTAAAAATCCGGATACTGTTATACCTGGATAGTCGAAGTTTAGGACTCCCACTGTAGCATCGTCTAATTAGCCATAGCAGCATTAAGTGATGTTAAATTATTAAACAATATTTGCAGACTAGACTTACATGCTAAGGATCGGAGTAATAGAATAGATTGTTTTAGAATTTTTATCTATATTTTAGACTTTTTTTCGCTTTTATAAAGTAACTAATCTAACTGATGTTTTATTTATTATTCAGTTCAATAATTAAGCTCCTCAATAGTTGTATTTATCTTCAATTGAGAATATAATCCAAAATAGTTATCAAGTAACTCGAAGCCACAGAAAGGGAATGTAATCAAGTTCAACTGTCTGTCTTATACTGTTTAAGTTCTTATAGAGTTCTTCTTAAAGTAATCTGCCTATTCTATATATTTAAAATAAAAACCAAAACAACTACAATCTGTTTATAAAAATCTTTCAAATCCGAACAAATAAAACGCAGAGTACAAAGTACTTTTTAAAATCATATAAAACAGTTCTTCTTAACTTGGCTGCTTGGTCAGATTTTCAAGATCCAATTGACACGCTTATAAGATTTTTCGACTTTGCCTCATAAAAAAAGATTAACTATTGTTATTTAAATTTTTTTTTTAACTTGGCAGACGGAAGAACATGGGCTTAGTGTAGCGAAACTAATCAAAAGGAATGCTTAATTGTAGTTTTGAAGAAATTTATGGTTTTCCTTTTCAGTGATTATGGTATTTTTATCATTTTTTATTGGTGGAGATGTTATGAATATATTTTCCCACAATGAATTTTCTATGATGAATTCTTTACCTCAAATTTTTTTTAATGCCTTGTTGCTCTCACATTTGCTTTTTAAATGTCCATTGCTGAAAATAAAACAATTTTCTGTTGCGATTTTTGTGTTATTTTAATATATGGTAATATCGAATCATTATAATTAATATTGCTTTAAACTAGTGAGGATAAGTTTTATTAACTTTATTTAAAGCTCTGCTGAATCATTAGGTAATTCGGTATTTCTTTATGGATTTCGAATCTTCATAGACTTTTGTCTACTATCATTTTTAAATTTCATATTCAGCCCAGGATTTCTCAACATTTTTAATAAATTTAAAGTTGAATCTTTATAGAATTAGTTTAATGTTAAGTAGATGATTCTGCATAAGGAAGTTAAAAATCATTTGTTCTTTTTATACCTCGACTATTATGTGTTATGCTATTTATGTCATTCTAAATCCAATTCCGATGATGTAAGGTGATAATATACGCCAAATATAATGATTCGAAAAATACAATTATTGGTTATTCCATAAATTGAAAGGCAAATATCATCTTTATGATAGAACTGTTTTTAATATTGTTTTCCCATTAAGACAATGTTTCCTTTTTATGTTTATGTGTATTGTTCATGTAAAGTAATACCTTGACATTTTGTTTAAGTCATTTTTAATACTTCCTCTATTTAATGTATTAAATAAAGTACATTCATACTTGATTCATACATTTTTAAAGTCCAATGCTGATAAAAATAAACCGACATTTTATTTTACTTTCTTATCACAATAATAAATATGCCTTATAAGTAGCGAGTAAACATTTTTAAATTTATTTTTTTAACGTTATGTCTAAGTCAGATTGCCCTTTTACTCTTCCTAAACTCCAAGTCGAGGTTGAGAGTTAAATTTCTCGTTTTTGATCCACAGACCTTAACGGCTGGGGAATCACTCAATCATTAACATATCAATCATGAAATAAAATATTATGCATGCATTAATATAACATATTGATTGCCAGTAAGGTACTATATAATATAATTTAAATACGTAATTATTATATAAATATGTAATTTTTCTTCAGGTTGTCGCTTCAAGTCGAGTCACAATGAATCTTAACTTTTCATTCGCTTCCGTTTTAATACTATGAAATTCTAGTTAATATTATTGAATACTCATAAAATACAAGTTATTATGAGCTTTAGTATTGAAAAGGGAATGTAAATGAGAGATTTGTATAGTTAGGTAATCATTCTCTTTTCCATACTTATAGCTCACTATAAATGAAACGAATAAAGAGTTAAAACTTGTAGCCCAAATCGAGGCAACAACCTGCGGAATAGACACCTTTAATTTTATAACTCCGACGTTTAATGTAATTATTCCGAAGACAATTTTTTTTCTGTTATTCATTATTTTTATCATTTTATTTAAATATAAGATTTGAATAATGCCTATCTTAAAATAATAAAATATGATATCATCTTCTTGAAACCTTTAATTATATATTATAATCTCATTTTATAGTTATTATAGCTATTACATAGCTTTAAATAAATGTTTTAACGTGCATAGAACATGTTTAGGTTTTTATCCTGAGTAGTGAAATGTACTTGGCGAAAGTATCAATTATTTATAAGTCGTTTTGTAATTTATATGGGGAGCCGAGTGGCTCAGTTTGTAGAGCGCTGAGTAGCCATGCCGAAGGTCCTGGGTTCAAATTCACAACCGCTGATAGACCGGAGATGGTTCCTATGGGATCTAGGACCCTCCTGGAACTCACCCAGCTTCTATTAAGTGGTTATCCAAAGTAATCGAAAAACTGAAGGTTGAGTGTGATATAGGACAAATGACCTTCCCCCACAACCATTGTCCAAGAAACAGTACAGTTGTTTTGTTTTGTTTTATTAGTAATATATGAGTTATTTATATTTATTTCATCATGTGGTTTCTTTGATTTTTTGTATTAATCTGAGTGTTTCTACCTTTGATCCTTCATTTACACTACCCATCCTGCTCAGTACGTTTTAATTGAAAACTATGCAATGTAATTAAAGGAATTATATGTGAACTGAAAACAAAGAAATCAAATCAAAAGCGGCCAATTTACTATGTTCATTGTCATATTCTGTTATTGTTTAGTGATATTCATTGATACGAAGGATCCATACAACGGCATGCCAATTGGAACCTCTTCAAAGCTTTAGGGAGCATATAAGTCAAACATGACATGTGGCAGATGAGCCAATTCTTTGAAGAAATTAAGACTTCAGAGTTTGGAACTAAGTGTAGTTTATAAAACGGTTCGGCAATTTTACCCGCTTAACACGTTTCAATTTTTTACTTTGTTGCACATTTAGTAAGAATTAGACACACTACATGAAAAACTGATGTAGTGACATTTTGTATCAATAAGTAAATCTTCAAACCGTTTTTTAGAGAATTTTTAAAATTGTTTTGATTCAAAACTGTTTGGGTAACTATTCCGCAGGTTGTTGCTTCCAGTTGAGACATAACAAGTTTTAACTTTCCATTCGTTTCCTTTTTAATACTTTCCAAAAATACAAGTTATTAAGTTAAGCTTTATTTTGGAAAAGAGAATTTTTCGGAAATGTGTAATACTCCGATAGTCATTTCATCTGGATATGAACGTTTCAACATGCATGTATCATCTACACGTAAAAATCTGAAAGACCCGGGTTCGAGTCCCGGTCCTGGACATATCTTTTCTTTTCAAATAAAAATATTTATAAATTAATAAAATCAACAACTAATATAATAAAATAAATCGTAAACATTATAGTTGAAACTTCTATTTCATGATGCAATGTTTACATAAATCTACTCGTTTCCCATAATTATATTCTATTTTCTATATTAAAGCTCGCGATAACTTAATATTAAAAATTGAACGAACAAACAGTTAAAAAATGTTGTAACACTAATCAAAGCGACCACTTGCGGAACCGATTCTACAGTTTGTATTATATTATATCACTGTATTCTATTTAAAATAACCCCTCAAATTAATAGTAATAACCAAAATCAAATTTATTTTGAATCAACATTTTGACCCGAACCGCAATATGTATTGCAATTATTTAGGGAGATTCTGCTCTAGTTTATTTAGCTCTTTTGAAGTCCTGCAATGTGGGTCGAAGCCTTGGTTTCTAATAAACAGTTTAATAATATTTGTGAATATATATTTACCTCCACCCGGGAACCTTTTCTCCATCATGTAGATTATACGGTCAAGCAATAATTATTCATAATATTCATCTTAATACCCCCCCCCTAGCACTGTTTCAGCTTGGAGTTTAAAGTAATAATGAAGCATTACCGACCCGAAGGATCGATGCCGATATTACCAATCTCTGCTTGCGAACCTCCGTCCATCAGTGCATCGCGCCATTCTCCCACCGGTAGGCTCAAAGCTTATCTTTTTATGAATTCGTTCGTTAGCAAGCCCATATTGATTTTCCCAAAGCTATTATTTCTCTGAAAAACGGCGTTTTGTAATATCCACTGATCTCATCATTTTTCAGAAGGTTAATAAAATGTAATATTCATTACATTAATCATGTAAAAAATAAAATAAGTATTATACTTTTTATTTAAAATATTCTACTATTCAATACAATATCTAATTCATTACTGAGGATACATTCTTTACATAATTCATATGAAAATTAGTTCTTATTTTTCGAAATAAATTTACAAAGACACGCATATTAGTTATTTTTTATAGTCTCTGTATTATAAAATGTACTGGTCCTATAATAATTTGTTTTTACAGGAATCGGTCAGTAAGGACCACGCGAATATCACTTAATAAGAACAATGTAGTATATAATAGTAATGTTGTATATGATTATGTTATGTATGTATACTTATATATGTATATCTTCTTATATATAATCCTGTGTACTTCTCTTTTCTGTTGGGTTTTTAATTTTACCAACAACAAAAACTTATTAACCTAACTCATGGTTGTAAAATCATTCTCATTGTAAGGGATTATCCCACCAATGATTAAAATCGTATTTAAACTCGTATGTATATAATTTAATTTAAAATAAAACAAAATATTAAAAAAAAAGAACACTTAATAATCTTCCTCATACTCTCCGCCTCCCTCCTACCCCAATACTCTCTCATCCTCCTGGACTGTTCCACTCCCCCTTCCTTAGTCCATTTTCTCCCTCGTCTCTGCTTCCTTCCTGCAAGAACCCTAACTTCTTTTAGTTTTTTTTTCCCGAAAAGCTCTCTATCCAAGCAGTCCTTATCCTTGATTTACAGTCTATCCAGCTCCTCTTTGATTTGTTCCATCAATACTCTTATAGCTTACGACTTTATCGAAAATTTATTTGTTCAGCATCTTATTGTTCATTCTGATCATGTGGCCGTAGAACGTCAGTCTCCTAGTCCTGATAACTGTTTCAAGATCTTCGAAATTTCTGTGTATTTCTTCGTTGGATTTTCGCCTATACCCCTCTTTATTTGTGTTACTTTGGGTTCATGAAGTTCTTAAAATTTTTCTGTCAATCTTCAGGACTTTCTCCAGACTCGGAAGACTGGCTGTTTCCATACCATACAGTATTTCTGGTCTTACTACTGTACAGTAGTGCCTTATTTTCGCAGTGGAGGACATTTTCTTGCTGTACGTGTTTCTAGTGGCAAAGTTCAATCGTTCCAGTTTGGCATTTCTTTCTTCTACGAATGCCCTATCTGTTCCGATGTAACATATTATCTCCCCTAGGTATTTACACTTTTTTGTGACTTTTATTTGGTCATGTTTTGTGTTCAAGATTTCCTTGTTATATTAATATTATATATTTTATCTTACATATTTTAACCATAATTATATTCGAAATCGTACTTGACCATTACGTCATATTTTTTACTACAAACGTAGTTCAATAAAGCATTCCTTTGACAGCCATGCAATTCTCTTTATAAGTTTTTAGATTAAAAAAACGACTGTCATTGTTTTATTTATAACTGGTTCATCGATCATCCAACGCAAACGCTTTACGTTTAAAACTAGGTCACTGTTAAAATCAACTCCAAAAAACACTGCGTTTGTGGATAGATTTCACTTAGTTTACAAACTTGGCCTTACGCATAATAGACTATTGCTTATTTTAGGGAAGAGCACAGAGTTTACACGAGATGAAATTATAATAGAGCTGGAAGTCAAACTGGTTTAGTATTAATAAGAAAATATTAGCTGCTTCAGCCTTAGGCAAATCAATTTCTTATGTTACTTAGGACTTGTTTTATAAGAACTTCGGCGAATAGTTAAGTATTGCCTTATGCATCTGAAATTGACCTAGATTTTGGACTAGAATCATTTTTAAAATCTCATATTCATATTTTGTCGCTATGGTATTTTTTTTCACTATATATACAATTCCGTAGATACAATATGATGCATATTATTCTACTTTCTGCTTTGATACCTTACATATTGGATTGAGAGTTCGAACCCCGATCTCGGGATTCCTCAAGCTTAGGGGATGATCCTGGCCTGTGTGAGGCACATCCTCCTATTGGAAGCAGCTTACAGCGGATTTCTGTCGGGAATCGCGTTGTTATTCTCCAGAAAGTTAATAGCCACCCGTAGTTTAGGTCAGTTTGACAGTGTGGTTCGCGAAAAGTAATTGAGTCTCACGGCTGTTCGTTGAATCTGAACAGCCATAAACCTTGGATCTCAACAGATTAATCTTTGCCTTTAAACCCTAGGATTTGGAGGTTGGAAGGATACTGGCGAATCAGCCTTTGAGAGATAGGCTATGTAACTATTGGCAGCCCATATGGGAAATAATGTTTCTTAGCAATATGAATCGGTTGACCCTCCTTGGGGAAGTTCGTGTTCCCAAAAGCAAAATATTCCTACAAGAATGCCACATCCAAAGATATTTGCCTACAAATCAGAATCAACCTTGGCCTCTGACAATCCGTCTCCAGCCGTCCCGGACCATTACCTTCATGCCACGCGGTCACTCCATGACTGTAAAGATCCTGTTCTACATTCATACGGTATGTTCTAGGACGCCTCCTTCGTATTTTACCTTGAAAAATCTCCTGTATAATCTTTCTAGGCGTATGTCCCTCTGGCAACCTTTCAATATATCCAAAACAACTTGGTCTGTTTGACTTCATAAACCTAACTATATCCTCAGGATATAGGGTCTCTATTTCTTTCTGGCCAGGTGCTTTGAGGGAACATTGGACCAAAAATACGTAGTTTATTCTGTAAAATAAAATTAGATTACTTACTCATTGATCATAACAATCGCAATATTAACATTTTATGAAATATTGCAAACTATTTGTATATATCAGTAGTAACTGATTGACGATTAACCTGTTCTATTCTTTAAAACTTGAAATAAAAAAATAAAGCTGGACGGAACAAATGGCAAACGACAAATGCTTCGGAAACGGACAATAAACTTTTTACATGGAACGTGCAAGAACTAAGTACACAGATGAAAGAGGTTTTAGAAGGTTTAACCAAATACGATGTAAAAATAGCGGTTTTAGCCGAGACTAAGATAATGGGATATGGAAGCGAAATAATAGTGATTGTTCAAACTATCGTGGTATCACTGTTAAGCAACAGGAGCCGAGGAGGAGCAGAAGTAGAATGGTATATATCAGAACAGGCTGGTTTTAGAGCAGGAAGGTCCTGTGCGGATCATTACCATTACACAATAGCTAGAGAAGAAATTAGCTTGTGGCTGTGAAGTTCACCTCGCTTTCATTGATATTAAAATAGGATTCTATACGGTTCCATTTAAACTTCTATGGATGGCACTCCATGCTTACATTGCGGAACGGAAGCTAAGGTCAAAATAGGAAACCGTTTGACAGATAGTTTCCTCATATCCATATGCCTAAGACAAGGGTGTAGATTATCACCCACCTTTTTCAACTTGTATCTGGAGAAAGTTTTGAAACAGTGGAAAAGGAAATGGGGTATGGTTATGGAGTTTTTTTTGTGTGGTTAGCAGACGATCAAGTGGTTGATAGCTTCTGAGGAAGGTGATATTAGTTATATGCTAAGGAAGCTAGAAGAGGAATACTCTAAATGGGGTCTAGAAATCAGCAAAGAGAAGACAGAATACACGACCTTCAACGTTTCGCTAGAAAAGAGGATATTCCAATCCTCTTTTTTGAACGCTTTTTGGTTCGGAAATGTGAGTAGTTGAACCATGAGGCGCACAAAAAATGGCAGCTGTAAAAATAGATTTTTGGAGAAGGAGTTGTTACATTTGCAGAATTGAGCGAGTGAAAAACTCTGCCATAAGAGATATCGTTAAGCGGAAACGATAATGCTCAAAATTGGGACCAGGCAGCTGCAGTGGTATGATCATCTGCGAAAAATGGGCCCCAAAAGATGGCCAAAAATGATACTGGACTTTATCCCAGAGGAGAGAAGAAAACGAGGCCGCCCAAGGAAGATTTGGCTGCAAGGAGTTAAAGAGGTGATGGCAGCAAGAGGCTTGGCGGTGGTTTAGGCATATTATAAAGGTTGTAAAAAAAAAACATATATAAAGTCATATTGTTAATGGGGGATCTTGAAGATTAATATTGTTTAAGTAATACGCTTTTATGAATAATTACTTTAAGAAATAATCAAATCAACGTATCATCGAATGCCAAATTCCTAACGTTTCCTATTATTGTAGTTAATTATTTTCGGATTTGTTTAAAATTGAATAGGTAGGTTAGCGATGATCCATTACACTGATTATCCTGGTTAATGATTACCGGTCATCCTCTTAGCCTAATGGAACATAATACTAAAGGTCAGAAGTCCAGTCGAGGATAGCCTATTGATCGGGTGCATGGTTAAGTAGAGAATCCTCTGAAATCGTGGCCTGCATTTCACTTCTACCTTGTACTCGTTACCTCAAAGCTGTTAGTTCTCGCTCTTAGAAAAGAGATACAGCTCAATAGTCTGCTGCCTTAGCATTCAAAGTTCAGTCATTACATTACCTTTGGATTCAAATGTAAAATTAAAATAATTAATAACTAATTATGATTGATATCTCAGACTAAACATAAACAAAAGACTGGCATGGAAAATACACAAAAAATTCAAGGCAAGAACCGACAAACAACTACCTTCTGGACTGCAGCTTTTCACTTGACTTACGAAATAAACGACTGATCTATAACACTATACTAATGCCTACTGAACTATACTAATGCCTTTTTGACATACACACCTTTAGTGTTCTGACATAAAAGAACTTGAGAGTTCAGCGAAACACATCCCTATACACAAAACATAATATAACCATCTTACGTCCTTTCCAAATAACTAAGGATTTTTTTTCATTTGAAAAACCCTCCGGCCAGCTGCTGGGCTGCGAGCCTGCGATCTCGGACATAGCAGGTTGTTATACTAACCATTAAACCACAGGTGATTCCTGTTCCGTGAATTGATAAGGGTATAGAACTCTTGAGTTGTGCAGATAAGATTCTCCTTTGTTATGTATTTATGTATGTATTGTATGAGATTTGTTTAAATATATTTCGGTATGTTTTATTTATATATCTGTTCCTAAATATATCTAATCTCATATATTTGACTAATATTTAACTTAAAGTAATATTACAATTTTACTGTCTGTTTATAAATTTAGATTTTACGACTTTATCTTAACATAAACGTTTATTTACCCTTTATACGATTTAATAATATATACTTGTACCAATACTTCTCCAACAATTGTTTAAGGATAAACACAACCCGCAAAACAATTAGTGCTCATCTTGATCCTTTGGAACAGTAATGTGACAAAATGTACCAAGAAGCTCATATACAAGCCCATAACTGAAAACATATTGGCATATGTAGCCAGATACATGGAGGATAAGCGCTCCATTACTTGCGACTGAGATGGTCTATGGGAGGAGATGGAGATCTTATAATAAGAGAAGTTATACTTGCAACTGAAAGTGAACCCAAAACTATGTTATTGATTAGTAATAGTGGAACAGTTCCACGATTATCCATAATCCAGAAGATTTTTAAGGGTTCTTATTAAGGTTCAGATTCTACTCTTAACTTCATTCTAGAAATTTTTCTTGTTTATGAATAATAACTTAAACCAAGAAATGTAATTCCAGTTTTAAAGACACTCATTATATTTTTAGTAGCCTCCAAGCTTTTCTATTATTGTTATAAACATATGATTTATGACTCCCTGATAACAAATATACAATATTATTTATATAACATCTTCCTTTTTTTTTTTTTTTACATACAATAAACTCTAAATCTAGAAGGAAACTGTCTTAGTCTCTTGGGTCTCTCTTCCCCTCTATCTAGTTGTTGATCTTCTCTTTTCTCCAAAACACACCCAAATCTTTTCCGAAGATGTCTTCTGTTTCTCCGAATTATTTGTCCCGTACCTTCATCCAATACAAGATGCGATCGCGGGGCTTCATCGTGTTAACTGCGTATAATTCCAGCATGCATTTTTATATTTACCAAGATACTCTATCCAGACTTTATGATTGGAATACAAATCCTCCAACAGTTGAGCTCCTCTATCTAAGTACCGCTTTGCGAGTTGGTGTTTTTGTTGTAACTTCTCTGGAACATTAAAGTTTTCCATTGGGCGCATGGTGTCACCGGTAGTTGGCAATCTCGTCCTACAGATCCGATTCATTAGTAATTGCGATGATGATAATTTAATGTGCTTTAACGGAGTATTTCTGTATTCCAACAAGGCCAGGAATATGTCCGCCTTCTCCTTTTCCACTTTTCTAAATAGGTTCTTCATTATCCCCACTCCTCGTTCAGCAAAATATTAATATTACCACAACGGCAGCATGTCTTTCCCCTGGGCGTGATCTGATCCGGTGACGTAAGCCATACTTCTGACACTACTGAGTAATCATCCCCTGCCTATTGGGAATAACCCTTTGAATTTCTTGAGACATGGTCCCCGGAAAAAAATCGTCTTTACGAATTACAACTAGTTTGTCCACAAATGTCAATTTCGATGAAAGTAGTAGTATCATCCTGTGATTCCCACAACTGCCTCGCATTCTTGTCGACCTTTGTTAGTAAAATATATAAAAGTATGGGTGTCCACTTAGAGGTGTCAATGCCACAACTCTTTTAAGCAATCAATACTAACCTGGAAGTATTTACTAAAGTTTTCAGTTCATCACTCGTATGAGCAACTGAATGCTCAATAAAACGTCTGATGTGGGTGTAGACTACTAGTTTTCATATTGTATTGAGTAAATAATTTCTGTAGTGCAATATTATAGTTACATGCTGTGATGTCCAAACCTGCTATTAAGTTTAATGGTTCCCCTTCTAGAGACGACTTTAATATTTGAAATTTTCGTACATCATCCAACGTTTGATTTGTATGTATAACTGACTCATATAACTCATAAAACGAATTCCATGAACAAATATTGCCCAGAAATACAGGAATTTTTATTGGGGCTACTTGACGTTTGATATCGACATGAGAGCTCCGTGAAGTCTGTTTACTATCTTTACGTTCATCAATTATTTTCAGTAAGCTAGCTCTTATATAGTTCTTTTGAAGATGATTATTTTATCTTCAAAAGAACTCAAGTATCATCAATCTCTGATGTTATAGTCAAATTGTTAAAAGCTTTAAATATTTCACTTACATTATCACTGCGAAGTTGTAAATCTGAAAGTTCAGCTGCACTCAATTTCTCAGAATCAACAAATGTCTTCATTCGTGTAAGTCGGCCACGCATTACAGCTCTAAGCTTAACATCCTTCTCAGACATGTTGTTGGCAATATAGTTAGTTGTATTACCTTGTAAAACAACTCAGTTTACACCTGACACCATGTTTATGAATAATAACTTAAACCAAGAAATGCAATTCCAGTTTTAAAGACACTCATTATATGTTTGGTAACCTCCAAGCTTTTCTATTATTGTTATAATACATATTATCTATGACTCCCTGATAACAAATATTCAATATTATTTATATAACATTACTATCTTTTTATTGCTGGTGCTCCAGTAGTAAGAGTCAAGTGCTCAAGTAGTTGGCAGGGCATCAGAAGGGATGCAGATATGGCCACGGTTTGAAGTGATTCCTATCTCTGCTGGGACGTGTCGAAAAGAGGTTCTATTCCTGTAGATTACAATTAATAGAGCAACGCCTGCCTCTGTCTTTCTCTAACTGGCCATCTGACAAAACCATGTCCTTGAACAAATAAAACCCCTGGCGAACTATTATGAGCTATTTCCGTACTTCTTAGTGTGCGATCGAGTAGTGTTGCGGTCCTTTTATTCGTTTGTTAATAACTTTCAGATGAATAGTATGACGTTAGCAAGAAATTAGAATTGAAACATCCTTTTAGTTCTCACAATATCAAAGCCGCGGGGTGATAAATTGCATGTGCTTTAAGTTTAGTCCATAACGAGATCACTTAAAACCTCAAGACTGTATTGAATACATTTTACTTTCAATGCCATACCCACGAAAACATTTAATTGGAAACTGTTATGCAATAAAGAATGTTCGACTTTAAATAAAACTACATATATGTATAAAAGAATACAAAGACTATATCCGTTTTAGATGGGATTGTACCGAAGTGTATAACGACAATGGATGAATAGAATTACAAACGCAACTGTTATCCTTGGACGAGGAAGAAAAATTAAATGGTGATTACAGTAAAGAAACACAAACTTAAATGCCTTAGTGCTTACTTAAATGAAGGAGAGAGCTGCGAAACGTAAGATAATTGTTCTAGTGCTCTAATAAACAGCATTTCAAATCTGCCGTATACACAATTTGAATGGTCTTGATTGCGATTCGATCATAACGAAGAAGAAATATGTAAAATAAAGATCCGATTTTGGTGGCTTGTGTCATTGTGATATATCACTAATTTTTCAATACCGAGTATGATTCCTCAAAATGAAATTGCAGATGTTTCTTCGATTTAAAATTATAGATTCGGCTTTTTGTGGCAAAATTTAACAGATCTCAAATCTAGCTTCGTTTTGTTTATCTCCTAATAGTCAAACAGTAGCTACATCTTCTATCAGTTGATTGTGACGGTTGTTGTGAAAACGGGAGTGAACAAAACATGCTGGTTTTTCAATTCTACACTGTTTTAAGGCCGGCAAGTATGTACCTTCGGATTATTGTTTTTGTTGGACGGTATTGGGTATATATATGTATTGTTTGAATTAGAAATGATATCCAACTTATGTAGTATGTGGTACTCGTGTTGAATACTTTCATCGTTATATTTTAAATATGAGTTTTAAAAAATAAGAACATAATCTGCGACTTTAGGTAGATTATATTTGCATAGTCACACATACTTCTATAGCCCCGGGGAATAAGTGGTTGGTTGAGTCGGATTTTATCCAAAATGAGTTTCTTGTACTTAGAGAAATGGAATCGTGTTATGTTCGTAGTGAATGATAGGATAAGTCAGACTTTGGATTTCAAGAGGAGTTAGAGGTTTTATTATAACTCATTTTAAGCCCAAAAACTATGAGAATGACACGATTCCACTTCTTCCAATACAATTAACTCACCTTGAACCATATTCGACCTCTTATTTACCGGGCCTACTGGAAAAATATCCTAAAACGCGTTCTTATTTATACTCTGAACTCGCATACGGCAGTATTGTAATTTGAAATTAAGTAAAATTAAAAATCAGAATTCAGAAATCCCAGGCGGTATAAAAAATAGTTTCTTCCAAGCTAGAAAGACTAATTACAATCATGATGACATCCTATTCATCACTATTACGATTATCTGCCTCGTGTAATAAAATAAACAATGTAATATTAAAAATAAAAATACAATATTAACAAAACATATTAATGTTTAACCTTCATTAAACAACGATTTTTATTTTTAAGTCCCTATGAAATTTGTATTTGTATATATGTATATAGTTGTATTCCTGATAGGTTGTACGAAAGGTATTTAAAATATTAAAACTTACTTTTTCGGAATTTTCACCACTAGTTTTTCCGTCCCACGGTAACTACAAAAATTACTTTAGGCGTAGTCGTTTTAAATAAATAATGTTGTATTATCTTTGTTGTATGATTATATCTACACATCCACGGTGAATAAGTGGTAAAGTGGAACTTTCTCCAAAATCAGTTTCTTTTAATTAGGGAAGCGGAGTTGTGTTATTTTGGTAATGAATAAGGAGCAAAGTCATTAATTAATTCACTCTGGACAAAATTTTAAGGTAACACATTTGTTATTTTAACATTTATCTCACATGTCCTAAGTAGTGCTTATCCTTTTTGACCGTTGGCAATGGCCTGTCGGTTTTAAACCTAACGTGTATTTAATAGATATAAATTATTATCTTTTTTTTATATCTAGCTATGAACACTTTTTTTTTAATGTACTGTATTATTTATATTTGAATGTGAAAATTATTTAGATATAGAAAATGATTTTTTTCATAATCATTGAGTATGAAAAAGTAACTATATTGATATAATCTAACGTTTGTAGCAGAATCGTGTTATTCTCCTCAGCCTGCAGTCTGAGCGATGGAAGGTTCTGGGTAGCAAGGCACATAAACACGGTATTTACATGGTGGCATCCATACCGCAGTCTGAGGCTAAAATCGTAGAAGAAAAGAACGGAAGAATCTGTCATGGTTTCCATAACCTACAAGTAAGAATGTTCACATGTAAGGACGCACCGAAACAGGAAAGGAAAGAGGCGACCGCTGGCAAGATCTGGGGAGAGACGCGGGTGGGGAGGGTGCGGCTGGGTCGGCGACTGGCAGTTTGGGCAAAAGTGCAAATGGTGGGGAATCAGCCCCAACATGGCACGGTGGGTGTACGCTGTAAGAGTCAGACGCGTGTTAACTTATGGTTCCATAGCGTGGATGCCTAAACCTGGTGTCCAACAAGGCTTGTGTGCATCTCGTAGTGCAAAAGTGGCTAGGTTAGGTTTTGTGTTGATATGGTATTACTGCTTATATATTAACTTCACTGTAGACAAAAAATACGAAAACGACCGGGATTCCGCTCCCCTAATAAAAACAATAGCTGATTCTTCTGTCATGCACCTCGGCCTAAAGATGCCCATCACCCTTGAGTCCTGAAATTCCTATCATATCTCTAGGCTTCTGAGATATTTTAGGTAATCTTTAAATCTCAGTTCTTGCAGTTCCTCGTGTCATGCAGGTCCAATCACGCCTTCCAACATATGTTATATGTAGAGATTCCAAATGTTACCTTCATAGAGAACGTGCCAAGGGGTTTCATCCTCCTCCGTGCACCATCTGCACCGGGGTTCTTCTTTGACGCCTAGGCGGTGGTTAGTGAAGCAGTAGCGGTGGTTCTCACGGCACCAATGATCATGATGCACACAAGCCTTGCTGGACACCAGCTCTAGGCAACCACGCTATCGAACCATAAGTTAACACACGTCTGACTATTGCAATGTACATCCACCGTGCCATGTTGGGGCTGATTCCCCACCATTTGCACTTTGGCCCGAACTGGATCCGGTTGCGGGGACGCCAGTCGCCGACCCTGCCGCACCCTCCCCACCCGCGTCTCTCCCCCGATCTTCGCCAGCGGTCGCCTCTTTCCCTTCCTTTTTCGGTGCGTCCTTACCTGTGAACATTCTTGCTTGTAGGTTATCGGAAACGTGGCAGATTCTTCCGTTCTTTTCTTCTATGATTTTAGCCACACACTCCGGTATGGATGCCACCATGTACATACCGTGTTTTTGGTCCTTGCTACCAAGGACCTTCCATCGCTCAGACTGCAGGCTGACGAGAATAATACGATTCTGCCACTATCAATAATAGTTAGATTTTATCAATATAGGTACTTTTTCATGTGCCATGATTATGTAAAAAATCATTTTCTGTATCTAAATAATTTTCACATTCAAATATAAATAATAATGTACAGAAAAAGAAAATGTTCATAGCTAAATATAAAAAATAATAATCATCTATATCTATTAAATACACATCAGGTTGAAAACCCACAGGCTATTGCCAACAGTCAAAGAGGATAAGCACTATTTAGAAATATGAATAAATGTTAAAATAACATATGTGTTACCTTAAAATTTTTTCCAGAGTGAATTAATTGCATCGAGTGTAGCTAACCGTGTCATTATCGTATTATCGTAGGTTTTGGCTTGAAATGTAGTTGTAATACAAGCAACAACTTCTATTTAAGCCAATGCATGTCATTGCTGCTTATTAATTACCAAAAGAACACAGGTTTAGTAAGCATTCTTTGATGCCTTCCACTGGGCTAGCCATGAATAATTCCATCTTTTTGAACCCTCAAGTTCCTTAGTGTTTTAAGTTTTCAACAGCGCTCCCTCCCGCGGGGAGAGCTCCGCTATATTTCGGACGAACCATTCCTTGGTAGGTTCATCCTTGCAATTGATCACGCAGGGTGTAGCCATTGAAGCCGAAAGGAGCTTGTCCAGACGTCCGCTCTTTCATTCTTTTCAGGAGTCTAAATATGAAGCCTTGGAAATGTTTATCCCCCATCTTTTGGTGAGTGTATTCTTTGTGAGCCACGGTAATCTTGATGCTCCACTATAGTCCTGTTTTTTTCTTAACCGTTTTGCTAGGTAGAGTTGTCTCCTGCTTCTCCCTGCCTGTCTTACCCTTATCCTTAGAGGTAGAGGGTTGAGTTACGGCGGAAGTCGCCTTCTTCTTTTGCCGTAGGAAGCTCTTCGTTTGGCTGTGTGTCATATACTTCCAGATTTCTTCTGGAAGCTTGTTAGTACACCACTAACCTCAGAGGTGGTTGTCAACTGTTGTAAAGATGATTCCCTTTCCTCTGCGTTCTAAATTAGCCATGTGTTCAGTTACCGATTGGCTTGTTTCTGACGAATCAGTAATATTGGATTTCATGAAATCCTCATTGGTGCTTATAAATGTTTTGGTAGGTAGTAATTTGTTCGCACGAGTAGTTATGGAAATTAAAAGGTCACCTATAAGGCGTTTATTGAAACCGGAGGTCGCCCATGTGTTTGGAGTTCGCATAGTACGACTGAATCACCCTCAACCATCCATCCAACAGCTTATGCAGTACTTCAAACATAATTTTGACAAAATTTGAGTTTTCCATAGTTGCAGATTGGATATGTGTAAATCGCTCCTTCAAATAAACAATTTTATAACTAAAAAAAAATCTAATTTCTTAATAGAGGCATATGGATGTTCTGTGTGGGTTAAAAAAGCAAAGCATTCATTATTATAATGATGAAATTGAAATTCTTGTATTATCGATTTGAAAATTTTCAAAATCTTGATATGATATTAATTCAGATATGTCGTTCCTGATTTCAAAATCTTCAACTAATACAATTGCTACTGTTGGCTTAAATACAAAAAGCCAATTTTTGAGTAATGCCGAGGAATTCGATGGCGGCGGCACAGGATCGTGACAATTGGTGGAAGCTGGTACAGAAGGCCAAGACTCGAAATCGAGTTGTATCGCCGAATGAATGATTAAGCTACAATAATTATTATGTTATAGTCTAGAATATACCTTTAATAGTTTTATAACGTTTTGTATTCATTTAATAGTTTATTAGTTAATAGTAGTTAACGGATCTCCTTTGTCCTTGGATTTGAAGAGCTCCCCATGCCAGTATTTGAAGGTTATTGTCGAAATAAAAGGTATTGGGACCTTACGAAGGAAAGGAAAAGAATGGGTATACTTGAATAATACAGGGCTAATCCTCCTATTGAATCGGAAATTTGATTGGTTCAGCTCTGAAGTAGATCTCGTCTTTTTTTTTTCATCTTATATCACGATATTATGGAATATTGAAAATAATTAGATTTTATCTGTATAGGCATTTATTCATATTCAATGATTTTTTTTAAAGTTCAGTTTTTAAATAACCATCGTATATTTTAATATTATAATCATCGTTAAGTTCAACAATGCTTAAATAATTTGTAGTTTCGATCGATGAACTACTGTAAATATTCTTCACTCATAATGATATAATTTTTTATTATTATTAGATGCTATTATTTATTCAATTTTTTTCCATAAGCCTATTTCTTTTTATTGTAAATTTATCTGTTTTTTATTTTATTTTTGTATTGCATTTTCTGTTTCTCTACCAGTTATTTACCTATTAGCCATTTACTTTCAAGATATTATGTAAATATTGTTTTATTATGATGTAGGCCTTTGGCCAGATACATGTTCATTTAATTTTGTTCATCTCTGTTATTCTAAAGGGACTAGGTCCCAGAATAAAACACTTGTTCTATTCTATTCTATATTTACAGCATCGATGAATAAGTGAAAAAAATGAATCGTATTTTTTCCAGAGTAATTTGTATGTATGAATGCATTGTGAGTCGATGGTATTGAACAAAGCGTAATCTTATCATTCTCGCAGTTTTTGGCTTGAAATGTAGTTGTAATATTAGCAATATCTCCTTGTCATGCCAGTGCCTGACTTAGTCTCTCATTCACTACGTTAAAAACAATTTTCCGTTTGATTAAGTACAAGAAAGTCATTTTGAAATAAATTCGACTCGAATAATTATATACGGTGTCTGTAGATAAGAAAATTCTATTCAGTTACAATCCATGAAGGGCCTTGGATTTAGTACATAATTGAGATTGTACTGTTTCTAGAATAGCGGTTGTGCTGAAAGATGCTGAAAGATAATTTATTTTATTTTCTACCATTAATTTAAGAGTTTAGGTACGCACTTTATCGTCCATTAAATGTTCTTTGTTATGCTTATTTTTTCTTTTTGTATTCCCTTTAATTTGTCATAAATGAGAAATAAATATTATTAATTCAGTTCCTCGAAAGATATTATATACCTTCAGTCTGTAGAGCTGTGTTTTTTTAAACGTAGTCTAAAACCCTTACCATTGAGTATTTTCAAAATTGAAAAAGATCTGACTGCCGAAAATGAATAAGGAAATAATGAAGTAATCAATGGTCCACTTTAAATAAATTTAAAAAGAAGTATAGGCCCCTTTTTTCACTCTATTTACTTTTTTACTGTAAAATCTGCTTTGTATTAATTTTTTAAAACAACTCCAACGATAAAATTTGTCCTTCATTAAAATGAAAGAGAGGAGATAATTAATGGTTGTAAATGTTTTGGGAAAAAAATCAAAGTTGTATTCATTAAAACTTTCAATTGGTCACACTTTATTTAAACATAATTCTTTCAAATATAAATAACAGAATATAGGAAAAATATTAAATTAAATTGTCTAATGAACAAAAATTAATTAATTCGAATACGGCACTACTCGTTAAGTCGTCCTCGGACAATTTGGCAACAAAGAAAGAAAATAAAATCAAACAAGGGAATAAAACTGGCTTACCGAAAACTTGTCGGACCTTCCTCTCTTCATTGACTTCTCGTAGGTGAGCTCACCGTAGCGTATGTCTAATGCCGGCCCTCTCAATTCGGAAAGGCTCTTAAGAAAAGGGGCGTAGGCCAAGCGGGATAACTTATAGTAAAATTAAAATCTGGAATGATGTAAACATATGACTGGTTTTTTTGAAGCGGTAAAACTAAGACTAATTTAGGAGGCAGTGAACAAATAGACTGACCCGGAATTATATACAAAAAAACTAGAACTAATAAAAAACCAAATACAGAACTAAACATACCGCCAACCCTCCTGGGACTCACACGGCCTCTATATGTGTGTGGCAAAAATATGGGTGAATATGCGCAACTCTTTTCCAAAAAATAATACAGTCTCTAGCATGCACTGAACCCCAGAGCCTTCACGGGTTGTAATGGCACACGTATTAGTTATTAACAAATACTATACAAGTTAGACCTTTTGAATGCAAAAGTTGGAGTAGTGGCGATTTTGTAGTATGTTAGGCTTGGGGGCCTAATCCAAAAATCTTAAGTTTTCGACCTCGAGGCGAATGGGTTCGAGCCACCATCTTGGATTTTAGGTACAAAAAATTTTTTTTTTAATAATAACCCAACAACGGTGGCTTTCAGGACAAAAGATATTATATACAAAGTTAAAGAAGACAAAATTTCCTACATTTTAAGTAGATAGCTATTTTTTGTAACAAACATATGTTAGGAGTTACAGCTCCGTGAAGTTGCACTATTTGAAAAAAAAAATGCGGAAACTTCATTTTGGTTAAATTTTATTTTATTATTCGTATTATACAGGGTGACTGGTAATTAGTGGCGGAGCCGTTAATGGGTAATAGTATGGGGCAACTCCAGTGGATATTACTATGAGACCTACTGTCCTAAAGTTAACCCTTTTCAAGATATTCCTACTTAAAGAATTTTACAAAATATTCTATTTAAAATCTTAAAATAGCTATAAATCCTAAAAATTGGTCTTTCTGGTCCATTTTTTTTTTTTTTTTTTGCAACAAAGGTATATTAATTATACTAAATAAGGGATATTAATAGTCAAATCTTCGTAATTGTCGGTATCTTACAGGAAAATCGTTAAACAAAAACATTAAATGAAAAAAAAAATACAGCTACCTCTATACCGTCGATTTACTCAAAAAAGTCCCCCTAAATTGTTATTTACATAAATTTAACTTTCATAAACATTTAACTTTGTATAGTATTAATTTTCTCCTGAAAGCCACCATTGTTGAGTTATTATAAAAAAAAAACAATTTTTGTACCTAAAATATAAAATGGCGGCTCAAGCGCATGCGGCTCGAGGTCGAAAACTGGGATTATTCATTAGGGCCCCAAGCCAATCAACATACTAAAAAATCGCTACTACCCCACCTTTAAAAAAACCGTACTGGACTAAGCGTCATTAACTAAAAATAAAAAATAAAACTGTGTGAGTCTATTAATTTGGCCACCCACTGTAGAATCCATTTAATTTAATAATAAATACAACATTGTATATTTTAATAGGTTAATATAAATTAAATGAATATTACTCCTCGCACTACACTACGAAAATAAAGTTAAATATTCAGTTTACAACCATCGTATTACAGCTTCATCTTTACTTGGGGTTTTATATGTGATAATAAATTCAATGTTTTGTGGCTTTTCCGTCTTTATTGCAGGAGGTGGCAATAACTGCTAAAGTTGTAATCTTTGTTATTGCAACTTACGTTCTCCTCTCTCAACTCCCGGAGATAGAAGTTTAAGGACTCTATGAACTTTCATTAGATACATCCAGACATAACGACATACTTTCTTACTTTCAGAAGTAAAAACTCTGAAATAATACGTGTTAGTCGCTAACAAATGTATAGCCTAATTCGTTTGTATTTTTTTTACCTACTAGCAATATAATTAAATAATTTATAGTGAAGAGTAAGCTGACAGCTTAACATTGGATTCATAAAATTCGACTTAACGTTCTTTTAATTCTTCGTTAGGCAATATTAAGCAGCTAGTTCGTTCTATAACTTCGTCACAGTTCATATAAGCTTATGCAGAATTTTATTGTTACAAATAACTTTAGCGTGATATAATTATTCGGTATCTGTTCCTGAGGTTGTAGTTGATTCGTTTCATATCTAATATTTTCCAAACATACAATTTATCGTGAGCTTTGGTATGGAAAAGATAATTTAACAATGGGGAATGTGTATACTTCGGTAATCAGTTTATCTAAAAATAAACGGTTCAACAAACAAACATCATCTATATACTTCGATATGTTACTTGAAACTTGTATTTCGTGATGAAATTAGTTCCGAAATCCACTCAATATCCATAAGTACATTCTCTTTTCTGCACTAAAGCACTCGAAAACATTTATTTTTTAAAAATGTTAAAAATGAAACATATCAACTTTAGCAAAAATAAAAGAGGCTTTATTACGGGCCTACCGGGAACACATGTCCTAGCGGAAGACGCGAGTGACCAAGAATCTTTTGTCCTCACCGGATTTGCGTACGGCCAGGCTCTTTCGGCACGTGACAAGAGTTCCGCATAAAGAATCATCAACAGCGTCCAAAGGATACTTGCGGAGATTGGTATGGATGTCAACCCAAGCAAGAGTGTGGGTATCTTGATTGTAAAAGGAGAGCTGCGGACGACTACGGACTCCCTCGAGAATTGAGATGCCATCCATACATGTATGACAGAAGAGCGAATAAAATATTTAGGATGTACATTCCCGGGAGAGCTTATATTCGATGAGGAAGCGGTGACTAAATTAACCGAAAATTTAGACAAATTAGTGAGCTCTTGTCTACTCAAACCGGAGCAAAAGATCAACGTTGTCGATCAGTACCTGTTCCAAGGGACTTACCTATTCTCTCCAAACCGCGCCCCTAACAAAGATACGTCCTGCGGTGTTAGAAGGCATTGATGTAAATATCTTTTATTGCGTTTAAGTAAATTGCATTTATGGTTGCATTATATTTAAATATCCTAATGATGAGTGGCCATTTTTTTATTACTTTCAAATAAAATATTTTATGTGTGTATACATATTTTATAAATTTGGGACTGCTACAATGGTTTTTTATACACTTTTTTGTTTGTTGTTTGTTTTAAGATGTGTTAATATAATCTTCTATTGCGTTTATTTTAATTGTATGTTTGGATTATATTTAAATATTCAAATATAAATTGTTTTTCTCTAATTTTGTGTGTTATCTGATTACAAGCTTAAAAAAATAATTGTTGTTCAAATTTTATTTGTTTGAAGATGTGAAAATATTATTTTATGAATAATACGGCCGGTATCACTGGATGCATCAGTGGGTATTCTAAAGGCCGTGGTGCGGTTGGTAGTAGGGCCTTACTAAGAAGGATTGAAGATGTCGCAACTTGCCTGAGTTAAATTGATTTGTGCTTCTCCCTAGCTATCAATCACTCTTCTACCTCAAATTCAGGATGGAGTGAAGATTTAGTAAGGGATCGCACGGATTGTCCTTAAACTTTTTCGAGATTCCTTCATAGATATTAAATAAAACTAATTTAATAATGACATAAAACTTTTCTGTATTGCTTGAATATTTGTAGTTTCGAAAAATATATAATGGCATTTACTTTACCGACGAAGCACCGCTACTGTCCTATTTATCTATCATATCTGAGGATTTTTCTTGTTTTATAACATGTAATGGTATTTCATATTTTTATATGAAATTAATAACATCAGGGAAAAAAAATACAAATCAAAGTTTTATTTATTAACAATTTCTTATTGTGTCTGTCTACACTACTGTGGATATAGAAAGGTAATATAAGGATTACCTGGCAAATATTTTTAATGTTTTATTATAAAGGAAGTATGGAAGTGACAATTGAGGTGTTGAGTTGGAAGAGCCAGGAAGTTAAGTAATAAGTATGGAAAAATAAATTATTTTAAAGTTTATAGTGGAGTACTGTCTAAAATTGCCGCGCCCAAAATTTTTAATCCATTCATCAAGTACTTGTTCTGGTTTCGACCGTTTTGTCTAATTCTTTGTCAACGATTCTAAAGTGGAATACTAATTATACTGTTGAGTTTGACAAAATTAGATTATTTTGATGTCAAGTTGATCCTTACTAAAGTCTCTGCCGATGAAGGCTTGAAGCTCCTGAAGAACCTACTAATTGAAGAAGAGTACCAATTAGCGGAGATATGCATGAAGGAGACATATTTCCTATTCACAACTACAAACAATTGGAAGGCACAGCCATGGGATCATCATTAAGCTCACTAGCCGCAGACCTGTACAAGAAAAACTTTGAACAGAAGGCTCTCTCTACTGGAGCCGAACAACATGAATGCTGGTACAGATGCGTGGATGATACCTTTGCCATTTGGAGACACCGAAGAGACGTATTGGACCGATTCTTGTTCCATCTCATCAGCATCCACCCTAACATTCAATTCACCATGGAGTTGGAGAAAGATGGCAAACTCCCCTTCCTGGATGTCCTGGTTGAAAAGAAAGAAAACCACTTAGAACACAGTGTATACCTTAAGCCGACCCATACAGACAGATACCTCTATGCCACTTTACATCACCGTCTCGCTCAGAAGGAAGGAATCATCAACACTCTACTCAACAGAGCCGAAATGATAGCTAAATCGTCTCAGCTTCCGAAAGAGAAGAGGCAGTTGAGAACAGCCTTCCTGAGGAACGGATACGACCGAGAAACCATTAACCGAGTAGAAAAAAAAAGAAATCAGACAATGAATCTATAACTCAGAGGACCATCCCCTGCATTAAAGGTACTTCAGAGAATATTGCCGGAATCCTAAAGATCCACCACATCAAAACCACATTTTCCGCCAACAATAGCCCACATCCTACAGAATCCCAAAGACAAGTTGGGACTACGTACCACAGGCATTTACAGTGTTCCTGTGCTGAGGTCTACATAGGACAAATAGGAAGGACCATCCAAAAAATAATCAAAGAACATACATCTTGCGTCAAGAATTTCAAGAAAGAAAAATCGGCTGTAGCATAACACTTCTACAACCCTAACCATCACCCTTTGAACACCACCATCCTTGTAAAAGAAGCTAATTACCATCTCCCTAGCATAAGAGAAGCTATCGAAACTGTCAAACAAACTAACAATTTCAATAAGGTAGTTGGCCATAAGCTTAGCAAAAACTGGTAACCTGCCATTCAATGCAAGACCCACACATTACCTTACTATCCACATAGAGATGAACCCCACCCCACCGAACACAACACGACCGGTACAGGCCAGCCACTGGCAAGGCAGACTTCGATCGAGACCCCCCCCAAGTATAAATACACCGACTCCAACCACACGCTCGTCATTAACTGACTAATCCTGAAGAAGCTCACAGAACGATTAGTGAAAGCTTGGTTAATAGCACTGACATGACACGGTCCATCCCGGAATAAGAAAATAAGATTGGTCGAAAATGTATACGACAAAAACAAATATAATACGTAATAGCACAACAGTGAGTAACAATAATATTTCATCTACAAATAACGTAACAAAAAGAAAGGTATTAGAAGCAATTGAAATAGTGAGGTACACCGACAATTCTAGAAGATAGATATAAATCGAGCAAATTTTGGCTTCGAGCATACCAACGGTAAAGAAGAAACCGACAAATGTAGGATGAACCAATCAGAAGCCAACTACCAGAATCCCCAGAAAAAGCCCAGCTATCAGATCACTGGAAGAATAGGCTCCACCCGGGGCCCGAAATGGTAAAACATCGAAGTATAGAAGGGCAAGCCCTTAGGAAGCTAGTAGAATGGCTAGCAAAACATTGGAAAAGAATTTGATGACCCTTTCGAAATCAGAAGAAATTTATGTATGAATGAATGGATTTTTTAAAAATTAATCATGACAATAGGATAGAAAGAGAAGTAAGTCAAAACTGGGAGTGATTTAGTTTCTACAAACGGTGGTAGTTAATATTTTCTAGTTGAAACGTTCATTTTCATTTCACAAAACAGTTTTTTGCTTTTCCTTTAAAACTACATTCTCATGACTTACTGCTTTTTCCATGTGAATACCTCAATTATCAGTCAAATCGGCATTGAGCTTTCAGTTGATTTATTCAATCTTCATCCTGGTTCGATTAAGATGAGAGATAATTATAATTTTTTTATGTTACAATTATTTTGAATACTTATAAGTAAACATATTAATATCGTGGGGGATAGCCTGGTCCAGGATGAGGTCAAAACTAAATTCTTGAATAGTGAGAACATTAGGTTGCTTTATTAATAGAGTTCTATTGAATTTGCTCATTATTTTAAAATTTGTCTGTTAACCCTCACCGAAACTATTCAAGTAAACACATGTTACATGAAAAGGTTTTCGTTTTATCAGGACTACTTCTCAACCCCTTTCCGCGGAAAGTTCATCCGGTGCATGATAAGAAGAGTTAGCTTAACGTATCTCCTGGTTAATATCCGGGTGAGGATAAGTGTAGACCTCTTATCAGATGTTTGAGAAAATCCGGGAGAGCACATAAAAATATTAGTACCTTTAGTGGTGTATATAACTAAAGGGACTACCAGACGATATACCATGTAAGATGTACGCTCATTGTCACAGACCCTGTGGCTTACATCGTGAAATCTTTTAAATAAAAAA
Organism: Troilus luridus; assembly: GCA_964056705.1. Classification (NCBI taxonomy): domain Eukaryota; kingdom Metazoa; phylum Arthropoda; class Insecta; order Hemiptera; family Pentatomidae; genus Troilus; species Troilus luridus. The sequence continues at coordinate 90,346,791 of OZ057413.1, read as the reverse complement.
AAAACTTAATTTCTTCCTCCCCATTTGCGGTATACTGGAAACCTTTCAAACCGTCACTAATGTGTTCGCTTATTTATTAAACGCTGGACGTATTGTATGAAATATTTATTGAGTTATTGAACATAATAATTCTTGGGGAGAGCGACACCATAAAGGTAATAAACCAACAGATGTAAATCTCCGACCCCGTGTCAATAATTGGTGGTTATTTTGAGCACTTACGATGTAAATGAAATTATGGATGAGAAAAAAATGATTTATATGCTGTTAGAAAAAAAAGATTAAAATAAGAAATGTTGAAATGAACAAAATTAAATTTAATGCATGAGAGAATTACATGTGATATATAACAAAAAAACAACATGATTAATATATAGAACCAAGAATAAACTATTACTAATGAACAATTACTACACGGGCCTGATATTAAAAATTAGAATTTAAATGGATAATTAAAAAATGAAGAAATATATTAACTCTTACTTTTGCCGGTTTTTTCCCTCAATGGGTTTCCTGGTTAAGTCAGAGCGTTCCTCCACTTTTCTCTATTCCACCAGTCATCCTCCTCAAGTACCCTACCGGCACACTGTCATAAGCCTGTTCTAAGTCTATGAAAGCTATATGTACAGCTCTTCCTTTCTCCATTCGCTTTTCTATGAGCTGCATTAGGACAAATATGCAGTCCGTACAGGAACAGGATGCAGTGAAACCAAACTGTTCCTCTGGGGTGACAAACTCCTCTTCTAATTTTCGCTTCAGAATTCTGCCCACTATTCTTGATACTGAACTCTGGACACAAATACCTCTATTATTTCGGCATACATTTCTGTCTCCTTTCTTATATATAGGTGTAAGAAATCCTGTCTTAAAGTCCTTTGGCAACTCTTGCCCTTGTTGCATCAGATTTATAACCTTGGTAAGGGCCTTTAATAATCCAGGCCCTCCTGTCTTTAACAGCTCTACTGAAATACCTCCAGGTCCTGCAGCTCTTCCACATTTTGCATTTCTGAGTGCAGCAAGAACTTCATCTTCTTTTACAATAATGTTTCCTTGTCCATGATTCTCAGTTGGATATGAACCGGACCATTCTGGCCTTGTTTCTGTGAGCAGTTTCTCTTAATGGTCCACCCAGGTCTTCTCACCTATCAGAAGAATCGCATTTCCCTTCCCTTGTGTCCTGAGCGCCTTCAGTACTCTCCATGACTCGCGTATCTTATTGTAGCCCAGGGTATTATCAATCCTCCTGCAACATGCTCCCCATGCTTGGTTCTTCCTTTCTGCGACAGTGCGCTTTACCTGTGTGTTAAGGCTTCGGTATTCTCTCCAATCTTCTCGGATTCCGCTACATAACCATTTATTAAAGATCCGTTTTTTTTCCTACCATTTCTTCTTTTTCCATCTTCCACCATTCTTTTGGAGGATTAACTTCTATCTCCCCTAAGGCTTCACTAGCTGCTTCATGGATACATTTCTTAATGTGCCGATACAGTTCTACAGCATTTCTCTCCAAATTATCGCTCATTTTGGCTTCCAGGCGGCGTTTGTAGAGATTGCTCATGCTTTCATCATTGAGCAGGTGAAGCTTATACTTATATTCATCATTGTCCATAAGTGACAGCAAAAAATTCTGTCCGACGTCTTCTCTTCAACAAGGCCTTTTATATGATTATTAATTAGAGATACCTGATTAGCAGTGCTACTTCAGATACTCAACACGATTGGCGATCGTCAATACTCCCACTGAATAGAAGGATGTTAATGATGCCTGGACGAATTCCAGGAGCTCATGAAGCATGAACAGTAGGTACAATACTGTTATATAATTAGTCAGAACAAAACTCGTAAAGAGTGATTCACATTGACTGAAGTTCAATTTAACCCTGTGTTTGAAACTACCAAATGTACTCGTAATGAGTAATGTTCACTGATTGAAGTCCAATATAAGAATGCCTGTAAGCGACTCGCCGCCGTCACCCGGACAATCGGTGGGCGTGTTTTGTCGACATATGAATTAATGTGATGCTTTGCTTTATCTATAAACTATAATCTACTAATTTATGATTACAAAAATAAAGTTTTATGTGCAAATACTCCAATATTTTCTCTCGTTCATTATAAGAAAAATCAACTACAAACTAAAGAATTAAACATGAATATATATAAAAAATTAATGTAACTAATTTATTTAAATTTGAAAATAACCATATATAGAGGGAAAAAAAGTAATGATACTAGTTTAATGTTAACAATAATATGGATAAACAAGGGACATTGTTATGAACTAAGTGACTTATTGACTATCGACTATCATTATAACTTATTGGCTATGTCCTACATCTAACTTAGAGACTACTCTCTTACATACTATAGCTAATAAGTACATTTCTATTATCTACTTGATTATCTACTATTATCTACTTATGAGGGGAGGACAAGGAAGTTTACTGTTGACAATATGGAAACATTTAGAAAACTTCCTTGTTACAATACTATTTTATTCTATTTAACAATTTGCTTAATGCCATTGACCGATAACTCCTTTCAACTATTTTAGTCCATCTACTTTCTTAACTACTTTCTGCCTCTAGCCCTTAAACAATAAATAAGTTGCGGAGAAAGAATGTAATGGTCAAAATATTTATTATTAGATGTACCAATCAAACGCGCAGGACTCCGAAATTTAAGGAATATGACCTTTTCACATTTGTTGGTAGTTTAGTCAAGTAATTTTCTCTTACACGACACATTGCTTGACATGGTTTTAGTCCGGTTCTGATCCTGAAGTTTCGGGCGTATAAAGCATTGCTAAAATAACAAAAAAATTTGAAAGTCAATTTTTAAAATTTGGTGTTACCCACTTTTGATCCTGGACGCCTCGTTTTCTTGTGTTTCTAATCATATAGTAAACTGCTTGACTAGATATTTCAAAATGTTTGTATGTTTTTCATTAATTTTCTTTTCTTGATGATTACATAATCTATCTGCGATTTCTAGTTTAAGAAACGATTTAGCGATGTAATGAGAATGCTATATAAGTTTCCTTTTTACTGTGAAAAATGATACACCCATTTTGAGATAGGGGATCCATTCTTTGCCTTGGGCATAGTGCTGTGCGCATCAGATATCAACAATTGCGGATACTCTAAATAAATATTCCTTAAAAGCTTCTCCCTGCAACTGCAGACATCCAGACGACATTGAGACTTCTTTTTTTTTTTTTTTGGCTGGCTCTGAGCCAGGGGTTAGGGACCGAACGAGTCTTCTACTTCTTTATTTGTAAGGGGATGATGTAGTCTGCACAATTCAGACTTAATAAACGTAATTGTTTTATTTTTGGTGTTATTGGATTTTTTTGTTACATAATTATTGTTTGGTTGTTTTATTTAACGTCACTTAAATAGACCGAGCATAGCTACAGTGCAATTCACAAGCATAAGCTTTTTATAACATTCTAAGGCAGATAATTAATGATTAATGAACCAGCGTTCTTTAATTTGCAAGGATTATATTTCAATTAGGTATGATTCATTTGAAATTATAAAAACTTTATTAGTATAAGATATTATACAATGAGGAATAAATCTATAAATAAATGAATTTGAGTTTAAAATTAAGTTTTCTTTCCAATTACTTTGATTCTAATATATAATGTAACATTATAATTTGTCATATGCATCAAACACTGCATTTTTTTCATTCTCCGTTACAACTAATAAATTGTATACATTGTTTCTAAGATATTTTGCTTTCTGATTGAATATTATAGCTTAAAAATATTACTTTTATTTTCGTAAAATTATTTCCAATGAAAAATAATTTCCATTTTTTGCCTTTAGTTCATTATAAAATTGTATAACTGTAAAGATGTATGTATTTTTCATAATTAGTAACAACGGTTAAGGTTTTTTTTTATATAAACAAAATTAATATTACATTATTCCCTTAATTTGGGGGAAAATCTGATTGGAGGTTCACTTTCAAATGAAATGAAATTAAATGAAAATAGCCTTTATTTGTGCGTAAATTATACAATTACTATAAACATTTAAATTTACAAACAACATAAAAAAATAATTCTCTACATTATATATAAATATTCATGCACACATTATTTTTGTCCTGCCAAAGCTTAAATGGATCTCTTCAATTGTCTGCTAATCTTCCTTTTTCGGTCATATGGTGTCCATTCCATGACTATTTTTGACCATCTGTTGTCATTGCACCGCAGGAGATCTATAGCCCATTTCCATTTTTTTTTATTATCTCCAAGAGTGTGTCTTTGAGCCCTGTTTTTTTTTTAAATTTTTGCATCTGATTTTGTCCCTTTTCTTCACTTTCATTCTTCTTCTTTCGATGCTATTCTGCCACACCTTGATCTTCTTCCCTTTTGTCAAAGACCATGCTTGGGAGACATAGGTCACCACTGGCATAATACATCTGTCGAAGACCTGTCGTTTTAGGTCAATACTTATTTTTCCTTTCATTATGTACTTCAGACACCAGAACTTGTTCCAACCGAATGCTATTCTTTCCTGAACTTCTTTTGTTGCTCTATCTAAAAAGGAAACTAACTGGCCCAAGTTATCATAATCCTCCACGTATTTCAGGGTGAATTTGTTAATTTTTATTTCTTCCCTTGAGCTATTGATCATTAGTTTGGTCTTTTTATAATTTGGGTATAGACCAATTTCTTTGCAGAGTTTTAGAAGCTGTTTTAGCATTTCTCGCGTTTGGTTGGTATCATAGGCAACAAGTACTGTATCATCTGCAAAACGTTGATTAACCATCGATCATTTACTTTTACGCCTGCTTTTTCCCATCCAAAAGACCAGAATATCATCTCCAACACCCGAATAAACAATAAGGGAGATAACGGTTCCCCCTGCCTAACACCCATCTCGACACTAAAGATTTGGCCCTTCTTTTCTGCCATGACCCATGCTGGCATACCTTTGTGTAACTCTGAAATAATTCTCACGTATTTTTCTTCAATTCTTATGATTCTTAAAGCTTTAAGAAAACCAGTATGTAGGACACTGGGGAAGTCCTTTTTAAAATCGAGAAAACAGAAACTCAAAGAGAAGTTATATTCTTTATCTTTTTTCAATCATTTGATTTACTGTGTGAATGTGATCCACCGTTGAGAAACCTTTCCTAAATCCTGCTTGTTCTTCCGTTATACATTCCATGATTCTTTTAGTGAGACGTTGTTTAGTGATGACACTAGTAAACAGCTTTACCGTAGTAGAACAAAGAGAGATAGGTCGATAGTTCTCCAAATTCTGTTTATTGCCTCTTTAGTGAAGTAGAATTATTTTACCAGTTTTCCAGTGTTCTGGAATTTCTTCCTTTTCAACAATTAAGTTAAAAAAGTATGTAACTTCCCTAATGAAAAGCTCCTCTCCTGTTTTTAAAATTTCGTTCCTTATGTCATCCGGCCTTTTTTCTTTTTTTTCAGACTTCAGAATTTTTTACAATAATAGAACATCCTGTTACTTGGTGGGATTTCTTCAAGAGTTTTGACTTCATCTGGCTCTAATTTTTTTTTAAAGCTTTTCTTTCTTTTTTTTCCAAGATTGGATTGATAAAGTTCTCTGAAGTATTCCGTTGCTATTCTTCTTGTGTTTTTCCTACCCGTCGTAACTTCCTCCTTCCTGTTTTCAAGAGCAACCATCCATTGCCTACCTTTGGACAATTCTTTTTGAATTTTTCTAGTGGAGTTGTTTTTTAGAAGTATATTGGTGACCATATCATTTTTGTAATTTTCCATCTTGTTTTATTCTCTTACTGATTTCATTGTTTATAACCGTGAGTTCTTTTATTTCTTTTTCAGTGATGCCCTCTCTTTCTTTCGCCCTTTTACGAGCTCTTAAGAGTTTTTTCGTAATTTCCGATAGCTTGCTTGGTTTATTCCCACTGATATAGCTCTGTACCCTTGAGTCCTCAATGGATTTGGCAATGATATTAAATTTTTCCTGAACGGAACTAGGTACTTTTCCATCTCTACATCAATACATGTGCTGGAGATTTCTTGTGAGTTCAATACGAAAGTTTTCTATTTGGGTTGAATCATGAAGAGGGAAGTGTTTCTTTTTTTCCTCTAAATGGTCTTCTTTTTTACTTTTCAACATATAACTTTGCTCTTAACTTACGTTAAGAGCAAAGTTATATGTTGAATATTAGGAGGCTCGCTGTGATCTCTACCAAATCACCTCATTGCACAACCATTGGCACAGAAACAGTACAGTTTCTTTACATTGTACTGAACTCAAGACCATTCTTGGATCGTAGTATTTTTTTTATTCATATATAGATTTTTTTTTAACTATTTAATTATCTTGTATTAAATTTTGTTTTTTATTGAGCAAAATCCTAAGGTTCTTTTATCGAAAAAATGTATTGTATATCTTACAAATCCGCTTTTTAACACGTTCACCCCGAGGCCAATTTTCATGTTTTTCGCTGTGCGGCGGCGCTTGGATTCATGCCGCACTTCATCTGGCGGCGCGCGATTGTTGCATGTTCACTGAACATTGTTCACACCTGTTCATACGCGTTGTATGTTTGCTCAATATTACAGTGAGTGCTCATTTTGCAAGATGTATAACTCGTGACGTTTATTTATCTTGACGACAGATGTAAGTATAACTAGTTACAGTGGAGCGTCGATTATCCGAACGCCAGTTATTCGAAAGTTCAATTAACGGAATTGTTTTTTTCAAATGTAATATTAATTAATTAGATCAGATCATCCAGTTACTTATCTGTAATGTTAAAATTATTGTTATTTTAACAAATATTATTATATAAAATTTGACGAAAAATAAAATGATTTTTTCCATGAACGTCAATGAGGAGGGCCCTAATCATTTCTCGGAAACTGCTAAATAATGAGCTTAAGACTTTTATTGCGACAGTAGTGCGGGCCATTCGTGGCCACGCCGGTGTAAACGTGGTAATGTAATAAAAGTTATATTGAGAAACGCAATACACATTGCCTTCATTATTATCATAAAAAAGTATTATTATCATCGTCTGGTGATTATATTACTTTTAATTTTGAGTTCTGATAACTGTGCGATATTTAATATTTATACCTATTTGCTTTTATGTAAACTATTATATTCACTAAACGCCTGTTTGCCATAGTCAAATATATTATATAATAACAATTTGGTTTGAAGTATTTTTTTTTATGTACTGAACACCAAGAACCTGAATAAAATATTTGTATATTTGTTCTGATTTTTTTAAAGTTTATTTTTTCAATATTTTCATTTTTTTAGAATTCTAAGGCGGTTTTGCCACAAATAATTATCTTATTTAATTACAAAAATTGCTTTACGAATCATAACTGGATAAAATGCATCCGTATTTATAACGTAGCTATAACTACTGATGACTTCTCTATTATGGTTCTATAAAATTCAGTAGATACATTTGATCTATTACTGTACAATAGATTACGCTACTTTTAACTTCCTCATAATAATTTAGTTTGGCCTGAGGTAGAATATTTGGGGAATAATTTATCGGTTCTGCCTGAACTCACAGCGATAGTCCGCTGTAATTTATCGAGCTTATTGATAATGTTCTGTTTTAAAACTATTTATGTTCGAATATTTGAAAATTATGCCTTTCAACAGAATATTTTTTCTTGTTTACATTTTTAAATTAGCCCATTCACCCATTCCAAGTTATATTCATGTCTGTATAGATTCTATTTATTTTTTTTACTCATACAATAATAGTTTTTTCGGCCTTCTATAGAATTCAAAACCAACTCCAGTGTGGTGCCGTGTTATCAGTTCGTGGCGTCGCACTAGTGCTATCTAGCGGAATGGTGGTAATAACTGCTTGCTAGTAATAACTGATTCTTAAATCCGCTATTAAATATTATCATAATTATCACTTATTATTAATTGCCTACTAGATATTAATTTATCATTACTGTTGTCTTCTGAACGTACGCTCAAGAGACTTGGAGTCAATTTTTTTTTTCAAATATAATTAAACGACAATTGTCACAATGCTCGCTCAAGAGATATTCAAACCCTAAAAATGAAGGTGAAGCCTTAACATTTGTTGAAACAATCAGCAACTGTAAATTGAAATAATTGGAATTAAAACGTTTATAAATTTAAGTATCCACAATGATTACAATATTACAGTTAAGTTTCATATAGATAACAGTGCTGCATCAAAAGATAAGATATCGGCACTAGAGTTGTATCATACATTTATGTCGCTGATTTTATTTATGTTTTTTTTTAAATATTTTTGTTTATAAGTAATGATTAAGTTCTAGAAACAGGATGTACACTACTAATCACGGAGTTGTATTGAAAATACTTATTTCTTCTGTAATGAACTCCGGCGGATCTCCCACTACAACTTCCCCACCAATCCCCATAATAGTGTGAACTGTAATAGCTAAAAATATAAATATTAATTTTAACATCGAATAGAATAGAAAAGTAATGATATTTTGGGTTCATGTTTGTTATTCTAAGTCCCTGTCGAACTGTCAAAAAAGTAAAAAAATAAATAAAAAGAATGAATACTTACAAAATATAAAGCAATTTAAGAGAATAAATTAATTACATACAGTTGAATGCATGAGCTAGGATGCCATAATTTCTTTACATACTGGAGGATGGAAATAGTTGGGAGTCCAGTCAAAAATGTATACAATAAATAAGTGGAAACTTATTATATTTTATGTGTGCTACTCGGAAAAGTAACTGTTACTTTTTGGACCGAGTAGCCAATCCTATTGGCCCTGAAGATGACCTACAAAGTAGGTCGAAACGTTGGCACACATAAGTTTACTTATAATAAGTTTCCAGTTATTTATTGTGTAAATTTTTGACTGCACCCTCAACTATTTCCATCCTCCTTTAGTACTTACAGTCAACGAATTTCTTCTCTTCTTTACATAATTTATCTTCGATGAAAAAAAACAACCGTTAATTTAAACTTTATGTTATATCCAAATATGTATACCTACAATATAAAATGATAAAGAGTATCTCTTATATTAACTAACTAGATTGACTAATGAATATAGACTGACATTATAACTTATCAACGAACATAGTAACTACTCTGTTATCCATACTCTGTCATACCGTCTTATCTCTGTTCTCTCTTTATATCTAATGTTCCATGTGTTCTGTAATTCTCTAGCAATAAATTAAAAGTTGTTATATACATATAAAATAGGAGAGGTGATCAAGGAAGTTACCATTACTGACGACAAGGAACCATTGGCAAATCACTGGTTTAAAAATCCATATTATAAACAAATTACTTTAGGCCATTGACCGTCCGTTGACTCAAATTGAAATAATGTTGATTGTGATCTGAAGTAGAAGAGGGGGTTTTATTGACCAACTGAATCCTTGCTATTAAATAATTTTGATTAAGAGTATTCTCAAAGCACTCATATTACAAGTGTTTACTTGGTGTAACCAAAATTGGTATTCTATATGCAAAATTATCATAAAAAAAAAAAGAATTTTCTGTTTGGTATTTTAGTATTTACTAAATACTGTATGTTACTAAATACAAAACAGGAGTCAACTACATAGTTTTATGCATATCTCTCCTTCAAAAGAACATAGACATAACTCAAAATATAGGATTTCCAATAAGCCTTCAGTTGCAGTTGTATTGGTTGGAGGTTTTTAATTCAGGGACGGCATATCTGATATTCCATTTCCAACATGCTTTTTTAATAAAGTCATATCTTTAGTTGTTCAATGTTTGAACTTGAAGTTTTGTGGGGATATTGACATAAATCAAGATCAAAAAAGTTTCAAGCTTTTAAAAATTCTCTAATGGTTAATAAAATAATTTCAATGCCATCATTACAATAGGAATGCTCTACTTTACACCAGAGCACATGAAACATGAAATATATGAAAAATAACATCGGATTTACAAATATATATTTATACATGAGCAAGGAAATGATCTGGGTCGAGTCAGTAAAAATTCTCTTTAATAAGGACACTATTTATTTAAATTTAAACGTATCGACCCCGTACAGCAGGTCTTCTTAAGGGCTTAAAATGGGATCAAGGTTTGACAGTCAACAGTAAGTTTAATTACTTTTTAATTTATTATTTAAGTCTCATCCTCTGGCCCCATTAGAATCCCTAAAGAAGACTTGCTCTGTGGCTCGAAACGTTAGTTTTAAAATAAATAGTTCTCCTTATTATTATTTAAATTTATGTTGCTACATATAAAACTCAGTACAACATTAGTTAAAAAAAAATGCAAGTATAAAAAAAATTAGTTAAAACAAATAAGATAACGAATCCCAGGAATACCTACATATAAGTGGGTGTTGTTCAGCAATGCGCTTATTGCCAGTTCGTTTAGAAGCTTTCCTCAATTCAATTGGATGTTTTATTTACGCCTGTCTTTATGATATTTCCATGTTTCTATTTCTTCGTGATATCATGTTCCCTGGTCGTACATTAATTTATTTTTATTTGCTTGTTAAATCCTTAGAAATGTTTTTTTTTTCGTAGACATTTTAATAGTCCGTTAGCGGTAATTTATACTAAGTATTCCTTTGGCGTTTGATCCGAGTTGATAAGAGGTACTCGACCTGACTGAGTATGCCTTAAGGAAACCCACAAGCTCAGGCCCTTAGCTCAAGAGTTTTGAGGAAAATGTAAGGTAGAATAGAGAAGGTAGGAGTGGTATCGACCTAGATAGTGCATGCTCTCCAAGTGCCTTGTCTACACTTCTTGTCTAATGACAGTCTTTTGTCGATGGTTTAATTAACTCTTACAATGTTTAGCAATGAATTTATTTACAACTTACAAAATAAATTCATTGCTAAATAGTGTATGAGTTAATGAAACTATTTATTTAAAATGTACATAATGGAAAAACAAAAAATAGAACCTTATCCACTCCACATACATCTCCTAAAATGAACAAAGTTCAGAAGGAGAAAACCCTTCAAAACACCTTTATAGAAAAACAAAATATCAAAGTTCAAAGTCTAGGGGCTAAGAAAAAAATATATACATATAAAGGGAACATATACGTTCACAATATGTATACGTTCATTATAAAATAGTTGAATAGTTTAAGCTATTGGGTTATTTCATTTGAAAAGTCAATTTCAAAGGAAACTTCTTTTAGTAAAACAGCATTAAGTAATCATAATATTTTTATTCAACATATTTACAGTCATTTTCAAAACATTTCCTTAACGTATTGTCAACTTTCCAATCCCCGAACTGAAAAATTCAAGGTTTTGTGATGAAAAAAAGTTTGAAAATGCGTTATTGAATCGATAATAATTTTAAAAAATTGTATTCTCAAGGATGTCCTAGTTTCCGAAGAGATGTAAATCTGTTGGAGATAAGTCTGGCGAATAAGGTGGGTGTGGAAGGACTTCATAACCCATCTCGTTTAGTTTCTTCGCTTTTTGTCGTTAAACTTGAGGTTTCCATTGTCTTGTTAGAATATAGGTCCCTTAGGAATAGGAATCTGTTTCTCATTGGAAAAATAAATTATTTATTGGTGATTGAAAAATTAGTGTTGATTTTGTTAATCCCGGAATTCTTTATTCATAGATAATTACAAATAATACTATATTCTTTGTCAAAAACTTTCTTAAAGAATCTTTATATATATATATTATAGGATAGAGAAGAAAAAAACATATTCCAGTCAATACTTGTTTTTTAAACTTTACAGATGATTAAAAAACGTTTCGACTTAAAAGTTTAAAAAACAAATATTGACTGGAATATATTTTTTTCTTCTCTATCCTATTATATAAATCAAGAAGATTGAGTCCAGTATATAAGTAAAATCTTATAAAGAAAAAGAATTTTGATATTGAACAAACAAAAAGAAGTTTATTGCTTAAATATTAAATTAGGTATATAAAATAAATCGTATCAATTGATTACCATTAAATATTTACCACTATTTTTATATATTTGTCTCCCAAATATATTATTTTTTAATTCTCCGCGTATAAAGTTTATTTGTGTAGATTATTAGTACTATTAGGAGCCGGGGAGCTCGATGTGTAGAACGCTGAATTGCTGTGCCTAAGTTTCCGGGTTCGATTGCTGCCGTGGCAGATATACTGATTAATTCTTTCAACAGCCACTGATGGGTCCTTTGGTATCTGGAGACCCTCCTGAGGTTCGCCCAGCTACGATAACGTGGGTACCCTTAATTGGGAAAAACTTGCAAGGTTCAGCGTGATAGGGCAATTCATGTCTCTTCACACGTGGTTGCCCTAGGAACAGTACAGCTTCTACTGTGTATTGAATCCTTCATAGATTGTAGCTTTCAGTTTATTTCTACTATAATTCTAGATAATATAAATTGCATTATTCGTTGCTATCAGGTTGTCGCTTCGAGTTAAATCACAAAAAGAATTAACTTTATATTCGTTCTTTTCTTAATATTATTCTCGAAAATTAAAATATTTATTTACTGGCTACATATTTTAATTATTACTGGCTGTTACATATTAAAGAACCGACTTACAAACTTTGGTTTTTAACTTTTAATTTTAGTTGAAACGTTTATTACCAAAATTACGCTCTTTTTTATACTAAAACTCACGATTATTTTTATTTTCGAGAATATTAAAAAGTAAATAAAAAAGTCGAAATTAGCTCCGTCTTGATTGTAAGCGGCTAACTTCGGAACTGTTACCAGTTTTTTTTAATGTGTCAGAATACTACAAAATAGCTCGCGGTTTCAGGCTACTTCAACATCTAATAGACAAACGCTATCAGCTTCCAATTAGCTACAAAAGACTCATATGCATGATAATCATAAGAACCATCTGGACTTATACTTTATTCCCACTCAAACCCACTAATTTTTAACTTAGCAACTTCTCCACCTCCTGATAATCCTCCGTTTGAAAAGATGGTCCCGTGATGTTGTATTTGTTATTCGACTACTACCATTGGGTAGTTTCTCTTCTTGCCTTTATCTCATCCCAGAACATATTTTTCATTATATTTCTTAAAATATCAGAATACAATACTCTAATTAGTATTCAATAAACAACAAAAAAAAGTCTGTGTTTTGTTAATACATTTTTTTTTAATAACTCCATAACTTCATAGGTTCCAATATTTTTTTTTATCATGTCTTGGAAGTGCGGTTTCTGAATATAAACACGCGCTACACCAGATACCTTTCTAGGTCTTATCTCGTGTCGGTAAAAGTTATTACGATAATTTCATGATTTCGTATTCATTTTGTTGTAAATGGTTTTATGGCATCGTAAACTAAAGAAAAAAAAGAGGATGTAGGAGCGGGTTATAGTCTTCAGTGCAGATGTTCTTTTTATAGGCTGCCGCATAAATAAGGTTTTTCCTTCAGAGGATCCTGCCAGCGCCCTTAGCCAAAAGGGTTTACTAATGTTCCCTTCTTAATGTGCTTGTTTTCGCCCTTTTTTAGGCAATTCTTACGCACCTAATCTTCATAATGTCCATGAATGTCGCTTATATCCTCATTCCGATTTGTTAATTATCCGACCAGACTAAGGCGACCTCGGTTGTTGGCAGGAGTTCAGATCGTTATTTTTCTCTTTTAATTATTTTACAGTGTAATTTATTAGGATGATATTACATTTATTTTTGGAATTTACTATAAGCGATCGCTATTATTACAGAGCGTGCCAAGTTTGAGTTTTGTACGAGATATTGGACATGGGTCCAATGGACAGACGATCATTTTTTATTTAGTTTTTCACAGATAATTTGAGTCACTTGTGGAATATTTCAGGATTTGTAAAATAACAAAGAAAAAGAGGATTTTTTTGTTTCATGCATGGTTAATATAATACACATTAACAAGTCTTAGGTGTATAATAGTTTTAATGGTAACAACGAAATATCGATATTGAGCTACTCATAAAAAATTAATTATTTTACCTATCTTATATAAAAAATATAAGTATAAATAAAAGCAATATTTAAATTTCTTAATCATAATAAATAAATATGGAAGAAGATGAAAGTGAATCAGTAATGAAGTTTTAAAAAACTTGAGCCGTTCTTCTTTAATCTAAAAATCTGTTTTTTAATGAAAATGTTTAATTTTTTTTTTGGTTTATGTTACCCAATATTATAAAAATGGTAGTATGTATAAAAAAAGAAATAATTGTTTTTTTGTGGTTTTACTTAAATCGGTTTTTCCAACTATTAATCCGGGGAGTGCCAAATTCGATTTTTGTGTGATAAATTGGCCTCGTACATAAGAATAATTTGTATGTTGCTTTTAACATGTAATTAGTTTAACCCATTATGGAATGTTACAAGATTTTTAAAATTGCTTTGTTTATATAGCCCCAATGAACAAGTGGTTATCTCGAATTTTCTCCAACATTTTCTTGTAATTAGATAAGTTGAATCGTGTTATTTGTGTATTGAATGAGGACTTAAGTTAGACATGGATAAGGAGTTAGCGCTTATGTAAATTATTGCTTACAACTCCATTTCAAACCTAAAACTACGAGAACGCCAGATTTCGCTTACTTCAATACACCCAACTCTCTCTGAACAATATTCAACTAATCAACTTATTGGGGTTACAGATATAAACATTTGTTCTATTGTTAATCAAAATAAATATTTGTATATTTTTTCTTTTTCTTTTATTTACTTTAGGTTAGCTCAGCAGATAACGGCCTAGTCCACTTGTAGCAGCTCATTAATTTATTGTGTTACACCAACCGTAGATCTTTCTGGGTTCAAGAGGCCCTCTTGAGGAACAGCCATAGTGAGATAAAGGGAGTACTCTTAATTGGGGTGAAGAATAACCCCGGGGTTGTATATGAATACTGACCTCATCACCTCCTTGTATAACCGTTGGTCGTGAATCAGTCCTTCCGGGCCTAAGGATTCACTAGACCTACAAAGACCCTTTTGAGTCGTAGTAGTTCATGATTTCTACGAATACCTCAACTGTACATTTCTTTCTTAACGTATACCTATTATGGATCAGGCGCATTTATGAGTCAAATTTGTATATAACTATTCATACGTTTAAATAAATGTAGCATTGGCAGAAAACATACTAAAATTGAAATTACAATAATATCAAATAATCATAAACTATAACACTGAAAATTAAACTTTAAAAACAAATTGTAACATACCAAAGGTTAAATAATAATAATTAGATTACCACGGGTTTTCTCAGTTAAACATTTTTTCAATATCTGGATTACGTAAACTGTTTTGATTTGATTTTTCTGGGAAAACTTTAAATTCCCCCCCCCACCCCAATTGGAGTCCGCCCAAGACACGTTAGTAGACCTCAGAGTTGTATTTCATTTATCCCTTTTCCTTTTCTTTTTTTTTTTAATTTACAACTGTATTATAAACATAATACAAAAAGTAAATATAATGCCATGAATGAAGGCAAATAGAAAAACTACCTAGTGGTAGTACTCACATAAAATATTCAACTTAGAAGGCCGCGAAGCCATCTTCTTTTCAGATGTCTCGGAGGTTTACCGGGAATTGAAGAAGTAGCTAGCTTTGAAACTAGTGGGTTTGAGTTAGAATAAAGTTTGTCATGAAAGGTTTTGGGCAAATCAGCAACAAATGGGAGATTAAGGTTATATTTATCCTTACAATCCACCCTGGAGCTTGAAGTGGCAATGTTTTAGACACCTTGGGTCTATTGCTCTTATTCAGTGGCTCTTCTGGGAAAGAAGAACTCCGGGATTCCCTGTGGTTCCGCTTTGCTCTTCTGACGTCGACGGTCGAACCGGGCCCGGAGATCCCTAAGGTAAATGGGTAACAACATTTTTCATATAGATCTCAAATGCTTATTTCCCTCAAGTGTAGCAGATTTTTTCTTATTGCTATCAAATAAAGATTGTTTTTAGGGAGTAATTCTTCTTACTATAAAAAAAAATCTCTTAATTCCTAAACGTTCTAATTCCTAAACATCAATTTGTTATAAATAACTTTAATCGTATAGCATATTATAATAACGCTATTTAATAATATTTAATTTTTGTTAAATTAAGAACAAGAAATGAGAAGTACTCTCGGAGCCGTAAAAATGATCACCATTGGTCCTATGGCAACCAAGCTTTGCAGGTTTCGTTAATTTGTATTCATAAAGTTTTAATGAGACTGGATGTTATTGGTAATAACAAAAAAAAAAGTACCACGGCAGGCCCGGGGTTTAGTACATGGTAGAGGTCTAATGTTTAATGTTCAACGGTTCTGCTGGGTGGTGATTTGTCCACGCTCCACCGCCAGTTTTCCCCTTTTTTTGGGTACCCTATTGTTATAATATTTTATAGAAGCTGGGTGAACCCCAGAAGGGTAATAAATCCTATGTGAGCCATCTCCGGCTGCAAACAGACTATAGAAAGTCGTGCCTGCAGCGGGAATTGAACCTGGATTATCGACATGGCAACTCAGTGCTCTACCACTGAGCCACTCCGCTCCTTTCTTCGTAATAACTAAACGCTAGTTATTAATAGTATCACTTCGTACAGTATAATTTGATATTCTATTATATTACTTTACTGCTTTGCTCAAAATAATACTTGAAAATCATATCAGTATATAGTTCTTTACATATTAATTATTAAAACTTCTTGTTTGCTAATCAAATTTACCAAATAAGGGAGTGAGTAGAACATTTGTAAAAGTGTTTTAAAATATTGAATAGAAATACAATTTTATAGGAAAAATAATGAACGATTTTTAAAATTATATCTGTATGCACAGAAGTAAACTTCTGTCTGTAGTTTCGCATTACAACTAATTTAAGTTAAATGTATGAAAACAAAAAAATATGTTTAAAAGTTTCTGGTGATCTTTTTCAAATCATGAATAATAAATGTATCATTTATATTGATGTATCATTATTATATATTTTCACTTTGTACAATAATATTTATCTCTTCTCATTTAAAAAATTCTCGATGGCACATTCTTAATTGTTAAGTATCTACTCTCATAATAGGTTGGTATTTGGCATCTCTTTTGGTAAGCGATTAGATTAGGAATATAGGATATTCAAAGTCTTATACCTTGATTTTATTCCTTTCCATCAAATTTTTGTTTGTTATAACAGTTATTTAGTTTTTTAATTAGTATTACCCTCCGTCGTAAACCAACAACTTCCTGTCCTCCTGTATCGTTGAATAACATCCCACTAATTCCTGTAGAAGAGGTCCGGTACTACACCTTGACAAACGCTTAACTTGGAATCCTCATACTAGACTGAAACGACAAGAAAAAGCTCGCCGTTTCAGGCTACTTCATCATTTACTAGACAAACGCTCTAAGCTCCCAATTAGCTACAAAAGACTCATATACATGACAATCATTAGACTAAGGAATAGAGCTTTGGGGCTACACTAGGCCATCTAATTCCTCTCGTATTCAATCCTTACAATCCAAAATCCTCAATGCTCCTTACTTTGTTAGGAACAAAGTAATCCATAATGACCTTAATCTCCCGTTTGTTGATGATTTGGCTCGAATCTGATATCTATCTTTTCATGACAAACTTAGTTTCCACTCCAACCCACTAGTTTCAAACCTCCCAACCTTTTCAATTTCTGATAATCCTCCGAGGCGTCTGAAAAGGAGATGGCCTCGTGACCTAAGCTGAACTTTATTTATCTTTCATTATATTTACTAGATGTATTCTGTATATAGTTGTAAATTTCAATAAATACATTAAAAAAAAATAGTATTCCATCTAAACATTGTTCTTTTATCTTTTATTTATAAATTATTTTAATTTAATATTTAATTATATTTATTAGTACTCATTATATTATTTGTGTTTACAGGTAAGTTTATCATCATTGTCAGCTGCAATTGTAAGTTGTAAGTTGGTTTTTAACTTTTTTATTCTGTTTTAATTTTTTAAACATGTAAAGAAGATTTGTCTATTTAATTTTTTTAAACAAAATAAAATGTAAAGGTATACCTTGCGCAAGATTTAAAAAAAAATCTAAAATTTCTACTATTGCAAATATTCTAGTTGTCTGGTATTGGTTAGTGTGTATATTCTCTTCTGTATATATTATATTATTTGTCATCTTACGTCTTTTTATATAGGCATAGAATTGTTTATGTACGATTTTAAGTAAATCATCCTAAACTGCGCCTACACTTTTATTGATTATTGGTGGGGAAAAACGCTAAATGATAATTATTAGTCACCATTTGATTTTTTTCTTGCAAGTTGCGTGCTATGATTCTTACTTTAAGCGAGCGTCATCACTTTCAGCATTCATTTGATTTTCAATTGTTTTATGTTTCTCGAGCTATATAATTTTTGTTCTCGGGTGATGGGTTTCTGCCATGGTTGCCCGTATTATTTATTTCAGAAACAACAAGCAATGGGGTCACCTGTGGTGTAGATGTTAGCATACCTTCTATGTCAAAGAATGCGGGTTGGCAGATGGCAGTCTTAAAATTTTTAAGAAATTAAAAAATCCTTGGCTATGCCCTCCCTCGGAGGTTACATATGGAGCTTCCGAACACGTACCGTGTTATTTACTACTTAAAAATTTCTATCCTAATTATACCTGGACAGGCAAAATTTAAGACTCCTGCTGGAACATTGTCGTATTAGCTATTGTAGTATAATGTTATATTAAATAAACACATTGTTTTCTCTTGATAACTTTCAGATTACTTTTGGAATCTTGTACTGTTTTTATTTTTAATGTTAATGTGTATATAAGTTTATACTTGCCATTTATAATTAATTTTATTACTCATAATTTTTCTTTCTACGTTTTCGCAATACAATTGTAATTATAATTATAGTAATAATTATAATAATTATTAAACTTTAATATTATTGTAATTACGTTGATACGCATTTAATACTATTATTTTTTATTATAGTTGTCTTTAGAAATGATTCGTATTTTTCTCATATTTTATAACTGTTATTGATGGATTGAATTGGTCAGGGGGTGCAGTCAAAGATAACACAATATAAGTAGAACTTATTTTTTAATTGTGCCAAAGTTTCGGCCTATGGTGTAGGCCATATACAGGGCAACTCAGTTTGTCAAATCACTCAGTTTGTCGGTTGTTAGTTTGACATGTCTCCACCCGCTCTTAGCACTGAGTATGGCCTACACCATAGGCCGAAACGTTGGCATAATTAAAAAATATGTTCTGCTTATTTTGTGTTGCCTTTGACTGCACCCCCTGACCAATTCAATCCACCATTACAATTATACTATCAACTGTTTTTCACTCAAATATAAATATTATATTTTTCTCATAATTGATAATATTCGTTTCTAATTTTCACAATACTTTAATCCCTATTATTTACATTACAAATCTATATAATTATTCATATTTGTAATATGAGCCGTTATTTTTGAAAGTGGTATAAGTCCATTTATCATATATTCCAGATATTTAATGGTTCGCATTTGAAACAAATAAAAAATATGGGCAAACGTAATGGTTTTAATACTTGGCATTTAGCAAAGCCTGATATATATGACGCTATACAACATTTAAATTTCAATGAAATAATAATTAAAATTATTTAAAATAATTAATGATTTTTTTTTTTAAATCCAAATGAACTTATAACACTTTCAAAAGTAACAGCTCGTATCATCAATATAATTGCTTAGTATGGATTGTGAAAACAACAAATTTTTCTTTTTTAATCTACAGCAATTTTCAAGTTGATAATTGACATAAAATTAGTATACAATCACTTATGACACAAGACCACTTACAATTACATAGATCTGACGATACGCATTGATTTATAATTATCCTTGAAACAGTTTTTACACTCTCCTGGAAAGTTATGTTTTCCATTTTCGATACTTTACAGGTGTATTGATCATATCTTGTATCGTTTCTAATATTTGCACAGTCTCGGTCATTTTTCCTCTCTTAAAATTAAAAGTTTGTTATAATGCTAATAGATTCTCGTATAGGCTTACCCATGTCCTGTATGAATCTATTAAAATCATTTTCCTGAAATTGTATCCTGATAAATATAAGAATGAGGCATTGTTTTTTATGGATTTAATTTGGCCCACGACTACCTATACAAAATAAACAGAAGCTGATGCATCAAAGGTTCGGGGAACATACAGAATGGATATTGCCCTTGTACCCGCTCTTGTTCTGGTGAACATTTGAATCCCTTTGTCCTTCGCTCTCGTAGTTATTGAAGGGCTCTGTGTATGTAGAGGTTTCCCCATTCGGATTTGAATAATAGATCAGTTTAAGGCGGCCACTATACTAATATCTATTATTTAAACATTTAGCTTCCGTTGTTTACGTAATGTGTGGATGTCAGAGTAGAGCATTTTGGTCACTGAATCTCATTTAAAAATGCTTATCATATTCTATATACTTATTAAGAGATTTTATGCTTATAAAGTTATTTTTGTGAATTTTTTGTGAAAGATGAATTTAAATAAAGTAAATCGCCCACTATTTAATAGGTATGGTTTATGGCCCAGTATTCTTTGAGTATGATTTATATTGATATTCCTTTTATGGTGTGTTCGTTTTATTGTAGAAAAGAATATTATTACAATAATATTAGTATATATTACAATATATTATCCGATACATTCTTCCATGTCATCGATGAGAATAATTAGATTTTTTTTTTATTCACTAGTAACTTAATCTCTATTAAAACAGGATATGAATTTATGAATATATTAGGTGGGATAAGATAAAATTGGGATAAATAATTTACTTTGACTGAACAAGGATGAGAAAGAAAAGAGAGATGAAGAAAATATACGAAAAAAAATGGCAAATTTAACTTCTGAACATTTGCGGGGAAAAAACACATTATAGTTAAACAATAGAGATTGATCTGCCGTTAGGCTTCTTGCAAAAATCAACAAAGAATACAAAAAATTTCAGTTCTCGTGTTACTGCCTATTGTCCCTAAATTAAGGCATCTTTATTTCGTACGTTTTTGTTAAAAATTTGAATATCGACCTAATTTTCAACATAATATGGATCGAAAGGTTTTAAGAATATACAAATAGTATTTCAATAAACAATGCCTGAAATAAATGAAAATGAGGATTTGTAGGTTGAACTCAAGGTTATTGTAATTTAAATTGACTGGTATCAGATTTTTGATAGCTTTAATAACAACAAAATATTTATAATAATGAATTTATTATTAATGATTTCAATAAAAATATTCCACGGCATCAGTTAGAGAAATTATTAATTAATTATTTAAACATAAAAATATATAGTAACAAATTAAAGTTGAAAATAAATCTATACTGAACGGTATTATAAAAAACATTTCTCCTTATTCTATAAAAGCTATCTTTTCATTCAATGTTTTTTAATTTTATATTATGATTTATTTAAAATTGGATAAATAAATATAGAATTACATACACATATTTATCTATTAAAATATAAATTTTCCACCATCCCTTGTGAATTGTACTGTTAAAATGTTGGACCTTGTTCTTGTTCTTATACTCTATATCGCTAAAAACATTATTTCTGTATTGTTTTTAAATTAATTTTTCCTATTGTAAGCATCATTCAAATTTTTTTTGGTATATTTTGTTTGCTACATTTATTACTAATATCTACCTAGAGACTCCTAATATTTTATAGCAGCTTTTATATACCAGAGATGAAACTGTCTCCATATCTGCCTTTGGGGAGCTATGTGTTCTTACCTTGACTTAAAATTTAAAAAACAAGTTTGTATAATCAGTATAGGCAGGCCCGTCGTCGAAAATGTCAAATAAATCACAGAAATAATGGAAGTTGACCGGCATGTTAGTAGTCGTAGCATCGGGCAGGAGCTAAAGATCGACCATAAAACAGTTTTAAATCATTCGCGCAAAGCTGGATTAAAAAAGAAGCTCGATATTTGGGTGCAAACCCATCTACAAAGCCTTGGCCAAACGGAATGAAATCGACCCATTTGTTAAACGGATGTTACTACGACAATATTGTGCGAAAAAGATCGTGGTCATAGCGTGGTGAAGCAGCCCAAACGGTGCCCAAACCAGGACTAGCGAACTAGGAAGGTTCTAACTGTGTATTTGGTGGGACTTGAAAGGAATAATTTATTATGAGTTGCTTCCATATAGCCAAACACGAAATTCAGATCTCTACTGTCAAGAACTGGACCGTTTGGAGTTAGCGATTAACCAGAAACGGCCAGTATTGGCCTACAGAAGAGGTGTTGTGTTCCATCAGGACAACGCAAGGGCACACAGGTCTGTAGTGACTCGCCAGAAACTCCGTGAGCTTGGTATGGAAGTTTTCAGCATTGCAAAACTTGCTGAGTGATTGGAAATCGGGATCAAGAGAAGATTGTAAAAATCGATTACTAGAGTTTTTCGCCAATAAGGTCCAAGATTTCTGTGAGAAAGGCATTATGGATTTACCTTTAAAATGGCAACAAATTATACAACAAAATGGTGCATATTTGACCCTAATCGGACAATCCGAAACATCTTCAATAAAGTTTTGAGTTTCACGCAAAAATAATGTATTTATTTTCCCAAACCTATTATATCTAGTTAGCACATTATATATATTATAGCTAGCACATAATATATGTATCCAGCGTACCAGAAGGTTACATAATACCAATTTTAAAGTATTTATAAAGTCCCAATAAAGTATATAAAATTGTCCCTCGTCCGATTAGCCATAGCAGCATAAAGTGACCTTAAATGAACAAACAGCAACAAGTAAATAAAAAGTACGAATCATGACAAAATACTACACAATTGAAGAGAATAATTTAATAACTACTAATAAATACATGAGCTAGGATGTAGTAATATATTTGCAGTATGTTTATCTTCCTTATAAAAAGAATGAAATGATTAAACAACAAAACCCATAATGCAATACTGATTTTTAAGTTACCGTGGCATTGAGATTTTTAAATGATATATTATGTAAAAAAACTAAAATTATAGTTCTTTAACCATGAAAGATAAGTAACTGATTTGGGAGTTAAATGTTTTTTATTATTTATTATATTTATAATGAGAGAGTTTTAGCTCAGTTTGTAGAGCTCTAAGTTGAAGTACTAAAGGACCGGGTTCGAAGCGGGTATAGCAGATAAATTATTTAATTATATGTATAGAGAGATCCGTGTGATATCCAGATTCTCCTGAGATTCATCCAGCTTGTATTAAATGGATATTCTTAATTGGGTAATAATGCGTGTAATCTCAACCAAATCAGCTCCCTGCACAACCGCTGCATTTGTCTTGTACTATCATGTACTAAACTCAAATCCCTTAGGTATATGTGATACAGATTTTTGATGTGAAACATCAAATGGCGCGTTTGGCGAGTGAGAGCAACTGTTGATGTCGCGATGCCGTGATGCGAAAACTTCGAGCAGCCCCGTGGATGTGCCTCACGTTAATAATTCAATTGAACATTAAATGTCCTCAAATTTAAGTTATTTAAAATTACGCTTTAATATTATAATTTAAACATTAATTTAATATTAATAAGGGAGCGGAGTGGCTCAGCTGTTGAGCACTGAGTTGCCATGCCGGAAATCCTGGATCAAATCCCGCTGTGGGCAGTGACTTTTATTTAGTCTGTTTGCAGCCGGGGATGGATCATATAGGATCTAGGGCCCTCCTGGGGCTCACCCAGCCTCTATAAAATATTATAAAAATAGGGTACCCATAATAAGGGGGAAATAACCAGGCGGTTGAGCGTGACCTAGGACCTCAAGTCCTAGGAAGTCACGTCATTGCAGAACCGTTGTCCATGAAACAGTACAGTCTCAACCATGTACTGAATCCCCAGACTCGTCACGTACAGGTAGTAGTGGTACAGGTTTTTTTTAAATATTAATAAAATTAGTATCTTTATAAAATTACGCTTTAAGTGCTTAAATGCCTCGTTAAATGTGCTTCTCAGATTAAATTAGATGATAGGAGACAGCTACTCATGGATGTTGTATATATTTCACCTAACCAAAAAATCAAAGATATAATCTCATTTTTACACCGTAGTTTACTTCCGTACAGTATAAGTGATTCAAGAATTTTAAACGAAAATTTAGATGAATTTCCCATGATTTTAGCTGAAGACTTTTATGTAAATTTCGGAAAAGATGAGTTAGCACCATTGATTACGTTTCTTCAACAAGATTTTCAGTTGTATATTAATAATAATCCAAGGGAATCTACAACAAAATATGGCACAAAAATAGAAAAACAGTATAATCTCTAGCATATACTGAACCCCCTACTCGTTCTTGAGTCGTAGTGTTACAGGTTTTTTTTAAAAGATATTCATGCACCCTGTGGTATCTACAGATTCTTCTCCTGAGGTTAATCCAGCCTCTATAAAATGGATACCTTTTATTGGGGAAAACCTGACGGTTGAGTGTGATTGCCTCCTGATCACCTCCCTGCAGAATCGCTACCGGTAGAAACCGTACTGTACGGTCTTGTACTGCCATGCTCTCCCAAGACCCTCCGTGTGCTATACTAGCACAGATTTTTTTTTTGCGTTTATATGTTTTATTTTCGATTGTGATTTGTTTCCTTATGGTTGTTCGTAAATGTTGAATATCTTATATGATGGGATTTGTAGAAGTTCAATAGGCTATAAAGCAGGATAGCTAGGCCTCTAGTGACCACAAGAGATTGAGGCATTTAGTGGGGTACCACAGGCGCTCGAGAACTGACGAGGTTGGGCTACCTGACCTATTGTTAGTTCAAAATTTACATCTGTTAATAACCTAGTTGGATAGGATTCACAATTAAGGCCCGTTCGCACATCTTTGTGGCTTTTTAGTCCTATGAATATTGTGAAATCATATATTCTTCAATGTGATTAAATGTATGTGTTAACCAAAAATAAAAATATTAACTGCTTTTGCACATTACCATCCTTTGTTGTTCCTCCAAAAATAAAAAATGTAAATGCAATGAGGTACAACAAGGAATGGTAAACAAAAAATCTTAGAAAACATTATAGGCAATAAAACGTGCAATATATACAGGGTGTCCCATTTCAAGTGGATCAAACGTTTTTAACTTTTTAGCGAAACAAAATTCAGAAAAACGATTCAGGTAAAAGTTGTATTTATTCAGGCCTAATTTGAAGAAATAAAAAAACATTTTTTGTTTTTTCACTTTAAACGGTCAAGATCGACCTTCAAAAAATGTAGTTTCCTCTTGACCTCCATTTATTTTTATTTTTCTGAAATGTACAATACAAAACATGGAAAAAATGTATGTAACATTTTTTTCTATCTTTCATAGGTTAAGTAGAAAAAGCATTCAAAGTTCACGACTTTACTATACCTCCTTAACGAGGGAATGTAATGTAGCATTAAATTATTTTATTTAAGAGTTTTTAGTCGTAATAACTTACTAATCAAAGTATTTTGAATCTTTCAGAAAATGTCTGGACATTTAAAAACCTTAATTTAAAAAAAAATCTGTTTCGACGTTTTTATAGAAATTTAAAAAAAATTAAAATTAAGGTTTTTAAATGTCCAGAAATTTTCTGAAAGAGTCAAAATCTCTTGATTAGTAAGTTATTAAAAAACTCTTAAATAGAATTTAAAAAACTTAATGCTACATTACGTTTCCTATTGTACATTTCAGAAAAATAAAAATAAATGGGGGTCAAGAGGAAACTACATTTTTTGAAGGTCGATATTGACCATTTAAAGTTAAAAAACAAAAAAAATTTTTTATTTCTTCAAACTAGATAACTACACATTTTACCTGAATCTTTAAATATTTTTATTTGAAAAGAAAAGATATGTCCAGGACCGGGACTCGAACGAATCAGGCTCGTTCCCCGGTCTCGCAAGCTTTGCGATGTATACGAGGCGAAGAATGTTCTTTGAACATTTATTTAATTTGGATCTTGTTGACAAACGTCAGTATAATTTATTTTATTATATTAGTTGTTGATTTTATTAATTTTTAAATATTTTTATTTGAAAAGAAAAGATATGTCCAGTACCGGGACTCGAAACCGGGTCTTCCAGATCGCTAGTCTGGGACTCTACCAATTAAGCTATCCTGGCTACATGTATACATGAACGAGCCTGATATATTAGTATTAATAAAATAAAATAAGTATATATCGAAAGATATGTAATAACTTGTATTTTTTCCCTAGCCCCTTGGCTATTATTATTTATTGATATTAACATTTAGAACTAGTAAGGTAGATGGGATCTCTTTTACTGCACGAGGTCCATTTTAAGAGGGGAATGTGATTAGGATTTTCTGGATTTCAATTGGATGGTATGGGTCTAGTGATGGAATAACTTTCTATGAGGTCTATATGTGTTTATGACCAACTAAAGCTTTTTTCATTAACTGAGTAGTTTATGAGTGTTTAAAATTGTTTCATTCCAATATTTAAAAAGTTACTTGTTGGAACAAACGTACATTTCTAACAACTATCGTTTGAATTGGGCATTAACAAAGGCTAAGGCTAATACCTAATAAGGCTCGATGCTAATACCAACAATATCCTTTCACAAACCTCCGTCCACGGAGCATCACCCAAACCCAAATCCGCCGGATCATTCTTAACGCAATCCTTCCCCAACTTTACGGCCAAGCCCAGCAACTTTACAGCCCCATCTTAATCTTCGTGACGCTATTGTTTACTGGATGCATGCTTCGCAATTATGTAATCTCCTTGATTCCCCAGTGGTCTCATCTTTTTCAGGCCCGAATATACTACGCAACACCTTATTTTCGAATATCTGAAGACGTTGTTCATCCTTTAGCGTTAACAGCCAAGCCTCACTACCATAAAGAAGAGTTGGAGGAATGATTGTTGACGCGAGCTTAGTAATGTCTAGACCGAATAATAAGATATATATTAGCATTAATAAAATAACATAATTATTTATAAAGTAAGTATATATGAAATGATATATAATATCTTTTTATCAGATCCACATATACATGTTTATGACCAACTAAAGCTTTTGTCATTAACTGGATAGTATAAGAGTGTAAACAATTGTTTTACTCAAATTCAAGTAATTCTTATGCTTCAATATACCTATTTTATTAGGGATAGCGTTTGAAATTGGCAATTATTAAATAAAGCATGAAAACACATTTAATAATCGATGATTTTTTATTTTAAAACCTTGTTTTTTCTTCCCCTAATTTCGCACCCATTAAGGACTCATTAATTGATATAGGTTGTTTAAATAATAAATTAATTAAAAAACTGACAAATTTACATTTAATATTTTATTAATATATTCTTATATATTGTTTTTGAAAAAAAAAATATGTTGCTCAAGTCTGGTTTTGTTATTACTAGCTAATAAATGTTTATTAAAGTCTTGAAGTGCCTGATAGATTCAATAAATTCCGTGAGATCCAACCCACTATTTTTTTTAAATGATTGCCTGTTGTTTATTTTGGGTGTATTGATTCCTGTCTAATTTAAGGAGAATTTGTCGTAGATTTTGAAGCTAGTTATACTCGTACCATAAGAGAAATTTTCAGGTATAGCAGTGTATTTTTGAACGTTATTTGAAAAAGGAGTGTGTGCTCATTTTTTATGGCATATCGCCTATTGCAAACATGACCATGTAATTGAAATATTTAAAATATTTTTATGGATAAATAGTAAGAAATATAAGTGGAAAATTATCTTTCAATGAATTGGAACCCCTAAAAACTTAATAAGCGATAGCTACACTGAAGAACTTCCATTCTTTTCCAAAGTTTTATTTCCAAACATTAAACAAGTTATGAACCATTTCGAAATCAATGAAATTCATATTTCATTTAAAATACATACAAATATGCGTCGATTACCGATTTGGTTATCCACTTCTATATCCTGAGAAGCATAAATTATATAAAAAGATTTTATTTTTAAGTCCACTTTGAACTTTCAACATATACCAGCTTTAACTTAAGAAGCTATCCAATCCAAGTCTTGCAAAAGTCTCATTATAAGTTTTCTTTAAGACTTTCTTTCTGCACTTGACATTATCCACTTTTTATGTAGTTTAAGTTTCGAAGGCAATTAAAATCTTTTTAGGATAATTGGCTTGTTGTTCGACCAAAGCCAAATTTATTACTTCGGGCATAGTTCAGTTAGTATTGTCTGAACTTCAGGCCAAAGTATACAAGAGAGTTAAAGTATCAGCTACAAAAAATGAGTGAAGAAAATCGTGTCAGTTTTTTCAATGTTTTCTTCTGGTTCATAAATAATCAGTGGTTCATTGGTATAGTGCCATGCCGATTCAAATCCCGCTCGCTGGCAGACTTTTAGTCCACGGCCGATAAGTGGGGGGGGGATCTAGGACTAATCACCTCTCGGCTACACAACCGTTGTCCAAGGTACAGGGTTTTTTTTACGTGACGGGCAAAACTTAACAATTTGTAGATAAACTCATAAACTATTTATTGCTGTAACATTTAATTTATTTTTTCAATTCAATTCTTGTAACTTGTAACTGTATTCTTATACTACTTGTAAATGACACTATACAATGGCATGGTGTTAAGGTAAGTAGAGAAACTGTCGTCTTCTTTACCCTTACTCTTCTAAGGATAGGAAGCTGTAAAGCTAAATCTGGAACTAGTGGGTATGAAATTTGTCATGTAAAGATTTTCGTCGGGTTCCGGCCTATTTTGAAAAAAATAGAACATTGACGGTTCTATGAAAAGAGCAATATTTGTTCACATTATGTTTCCTTAACGGATCTCTCTGGCTTCATAAGAGAAATAGAACCAGACGTCTTTATCTACATAAACAAGATTAAATATCAACAAATGTACTTTTTGTATTACCTGTGTAAGAACACTCATTATTTTTGTAACAATTAAATCTAAACAGTAATTGAAGTACGGCAGATTATTTGTTAACGTGGTAATAGGTGGTATTGGTTGGTCCTCAGCAGAAGGATGGGTGTTCTGCTTATCTTCCAAGTTGGTGTGCATCAGGAAGGCAGGTTGTAGCATATCGGTTTATACCTTGTCTTCTTTTCCGTGTTGATCAATAGTAAAATTTTTGTCATGTCTTCTAATAAATCGAAAGGGACTTTGTTAAGGCTGCTATGCTGAAGCGGTTTTCGTGCTGTGTCGTCTCTGACGAAAACGTGGGAAGCAGTTTCTTAGTTGAATTCCAGAAATTGTCCAGGAATCAGGGTTGTTTTATCGAGGTATCTCAAAAGCGGAGACTAATAGATTTGTAGTTTCAATCGCAGTGAGAGCTGTAGCGACACCAGCAGGTAGTAGAGCCTTTGGAATTTATGTGGGGCCAGCTGCAACCTCTCCTGGACGAGCCTTGAGAATGTGGGATGCCTATAAAAAGTAATGCCGAGGTAGAGTATTGAAGTAGATAAACTACGATCCTCACAATTTACTGTGAAAGTACTGGGGAACTTCTTCTTATCTCTACCCTGAAATGACATCACGATTGCACCCGTCTTAGACGGATTCACCCTGATCCCATTCAGCTTGAGTTCCTCTTCTATCACCTCAGCCGCCTTCTGTGCCTTAATTAAGGGACATTAGTATATTAATGGTCTCATAAATCCCTATATCATCCGCATAGGGCTGCTACCACTGCTCCTGGATGCTTCATGGTGACCACAGGTGCCGTCAGAGGCCTGGGTCCAGTAAAGTGAAATGAACGCCACATTCGCATGTGCTCTATGGTGTGCGCATGTAGTTTGGCCAGGTGATGGTCACATGGAACTCCCCTCTGGAAACCAGTCTCCTCAGGTGGGAAGATGTTCTCCTTTCTACAGTGCTTCGTCATATGGTGATTACCAGCCTATCAAAGATTTTACGGAGGCTGATAGTGCTCCGGTTGTCCCTCACTCTTCCCAAGCTTAAGTGACGGCACTACGACCGCTTGTTTCCACACATCAGGGAAATAGGAGATCCGCATGCAGATGTTGAATATGTTCTATCGGAAGGCTTTACCCTTCCTAGGAAGCAGCTTCAACATCACATAGGGGATATCATCATGTCCCGAGGCTCGGTTACCGTTCGTCCGTCGTAGTACCGACTCGAGCTCACCAAAGGTGGAGAATACTGGCTTCTCATAGGGGCACGGTAGTGGTCCTTCAGGGATCCGTGAAGTATCTAACAGCCTATCAGCTTCCCTCTCCTCTTAAGCCTTCGCCAGAAGTTCAGCCTGTTCTTCAGGCGTCAGAAGGTTGCCTTCGGATGGCAAGAACACGCCTCTCCTTTTAGTCAGGTCTTGACAAGCCGCCAGAACTGACGGGGGTCACTGTGAGTCCACTGTCAGTGCTCATGCCAGTGGGATGTTTTCCAGTCTCGCATGAGGCTGGCTATCTGCCGGGTAATCACATTTATAGCCGGTATTAGCCCATCGTCACGAGAGCGCTGTAATACATTCCTCAGATTATCCCGTTGTCTTATGAGAGCTAGTACGTGTTTCGGAGGTTTCCTGTTAGCGCTGAGTAGTGTACTGACCTTTGGGTTATTCTGACTCGCCAAGGCCTGTATGGTAGTGGTGAGGACTTCTACTGCCCTGTCCACCTCGTCTTCTGTGCTGAGATGGCTTATCATGGGAAGATCATCTAAAATGCTAGCATTATGTATCGGCTCACCACCTGTCCTTGCTCCAGCAACATCCTCACGGCTGTATGCACAGCAAGTGGCCTCCTATAGACATAGCTGAACGTTAAATGGCTGACCGTACGTAAACTTTGACTGTGTGAGTACCATTAGTTGGACACAATGGACTAGGTATTCTCCTAGAGGGCACATCATTTCGGATTAGTATGGCGACGCTTGCCTGATTCACCGGTGCGCAGGCCTCCCGGTTCACAGTGTATCCCTGGATGAACAATCGATTCGAGGAGGGCAAAATGATGTCTGTCAGCGCCTCTACCTAAGGCCGGTGTTGCTTCAGGAGTATCTCAAGTTGACCCAGCTTGGAGAGCAGGCCTCTGACATTATAGTTGATGACATTGTGTTCAATCATTTCATCTTCTGTGCTCAAACGCCCTGCGAACCCTGTTCATCGATGGGAACCATCGAGTGAGAAGGGCTTCCGTATTCTAGGCTGGCAGGTCTGCTCTCTGTGCTTGTAGAGTCTGGAATGAGTTGTGAGAGTGTGGAATGAGCACTGGAATAAGTATTATGTGTTCCAGAATACTATGAGGTATAGGGTGGGAGGTTGAAGAGGAGTGGGGAAGCGATCCATCACCTTGTTGGTCCGGCTGACCTAGCTGTCCATCCATGAGTGACGAGTTGGTTGACTCCTTGCCGACGAGTTTGCTGGATTTTCTTGAAGTGGCTGCCGGTGCTGGTGTGGCAGCTACAATGGCTTTCATCTTCTTCGTTTCGGACTGGAGAAGTTCTTGCTTCTTCGGACAGTCTCTCGAGAAGACGGCATGATGGCCCTTACAGTTCTGGCACTTGAGGGCCTCTTTTTCACGAGTTTTGCATTCCCTGAGGAGATGGTGCTCGCCGCATCAGGCACCGAAGCATGTACGACCACAATACTGCATCGTGTGGCCGAATTCTAGTCATTAATAGCACTGCACCGGGCCTCGCTCCTCCTTGATCAGGGTGGAATTACATGACCAGCATACCTCAGCTTCTCGAGGCCATCGAGTTTGACAGTATGATCAGTATAATTTCCGTAGGTCGAAGAGTTCCAGTAGGGTCTCTTCGGTTGAGCTTTTTGGCCGATATAAAGCCGCGGGGTCCCTCCTTCAAATCCCTAACGAATGGTTCCATCTCTGCATCGCTTTCATAACCGTAAAGAACAAAATTTTCGACTTCTTGGTGGGTTTCGCCGCATAGGTTTGGAACTGCATTATGACATCTGTGTAGGTTGACTGTTGCTCCGTGATCTTTGAAATTGAAAGGTACACCGTCAATTCGTTTTCTGACGATATAGTAGCGTATTTAGTGATATTCAACCTATTCATCCTCTCAGTCAGCTCTCACTGCGAATTCGGAGGGCTAATCACGATTGGAGGTGGGGCCCTTGTTTTGGTGGTCATGGAAGAGTTGGCAGTCACGGGTATGGCTGTGGATATAGATGCTTCGCTAGCGACGGTATTCAGGGTCGTCTAACGCTTCGATACCTTAGTAGCAGAAGGTCCCTTGTACAATGGAGGCTTTGAGCTAAACTTCTTCAGCACTGGAAAAAATGGTAACTCGTCTTTTGGGATTCCTGTCCTCTTCTCCTCTCTATTATCTTCATTGCACTCCATGGAAGCGTTCTTATCTTTTGGTGGCAGGGCGGTACAAATAAACCGCACTTATTGTTAATGGTAAGCACCCTAGTGTTGTCTAGGGTAGACTACCAAAAATGTATTTCTGTTAACAATGTATTTTAATTCAACGAGAACAGAATACGTTTCAGAATACAGAATGATATGATTGTTGTGACGTATTATTAGAGACTGCATTTTTGAGTGAAACCCAGTCTTTAATAAAACCCATTTATTTGTAACGTCTCAGCTCTTATATGATGTTTAACTACCTTGTAGTATCAAAAGATATTCTAGAATTCAGAACAAATAATGATCTAGTAACATCCTCATTCCAATTCTGTAATGTTTTTCCATTTATTTGTACCTTATAATATTTATACTTTATACCATATGTACCTTATAATTGATTTGTTATTTTTTGCTACTGTGGCTAATCGGACAGTCGGACACAGAGAAAGTCTTAAATTTTGTATATCCTGATATAACAAAGATGGGGATGCATGACACCGCGCAGGCTCTGGATCGTCATTTTATGTCCACACCGAAGGATGTCGTCCTAATCAAGGATTTTTTACTAATTTTACAACCTCCTAAGACTACTTGCGAACTACGAATCCGTGATATTGGGCATAGTAATTATTATGCTAAACATTACTGATCGTTTAATGAAAACGGACAATTAGTACTATCATAAATTTTACTCCATACAGTACTATAATATTTTATTTCCAATTATAGTAAACAGTATTCGATAGCATTGATTATTTCTTTAAATAAAGGAAAATTTGCGCTTGCATATTTTTGGAAACTAAGATAGAACTGATTAATTGTGTGATGTATTTTTTTTGTTATTTGTTACTTCACGGACGTTACGGTGTATAAGCTAGTGTATACTAAGTACCTTCTTATCATGCCAGAATTACTTAAGAGCGGAATATGCTTCATAGGATTATGGTATGATAATGGATTTGGCTAGTTGGGAGAAGGTAAACGAGAAGTAACCTTAGAAAACATGTTATATACCCAATTATCACCAGACCTCGAGGCTCTGACTACACTGCTCGAAAAGGTTTTCTTCACAAGAAATCTGATTAGTCAATTTAGTGCAGTTTTTTATACTGAATTCAGAATTTTTCCACAGTTTTTTTGTGACAGCTACTTTTTAAAATCCGATTTTAGGATTTTTTTTACCTGTCATAGGAACCTTTACCTCATATGTAGCGATTTTATCTAAGCTGTATTTAAGGAAATTTAATGTGTAGTACTATGCTGCAGCACCATAAAACAAGGCTGTTCAGATTAATAATCTGATAATATTAATATTTGATTAACAATTTTTATTATTTGTTCGATAAAGAATGTAATACATCTGAATTAAAATTAAGAGTAGTACAAATACCCGGGTTGAGGACGAGCACGAAGGCTGAGGTCGAGGTGGTGTCCTTGTTCAGGCGGAGTGGGATCTTTTTGACCAGTTTCTGGACATACGATGTACAATGTGGCAACGTCGCAACAATGGATGTACGAACAAGGTCCTACATCGACTTAACTACACACTGTGTTAATGAAGTCATCTGCTACTCTTTTAATAAAGTCTAATATCGTTGCGTTTTTCTGTCATGGATTTTTCATTGTAGCAGATGACTTCATTAACACAGTAGCATATATTTGCTGTCATAACATTACTCCCTATGTACAGTTTGGGCGACAGGAGAGAAAAAAAAGTCTATTTTTTATCTATACAATTTTGGAACTATTACTATAAAATTGAAGAAAAGTATCGTAAGATCATACTTTGATCCGTCCGTTACCGTTACTTACTCATTTTCACCAAAAGTTGTAGATAGGCGGTAGTGTTTTTAACAGCGACGATATGTGTGTATTTGTCAATGAAAAATGCACCAAAAGCAGAAATCCAGTTTCACTCCCATAATAAGAAGGCCGAATGAAAACATACATTCTAATTAGATATAGCCGAAATAATTCACTAGGAAAGAAAAAAAAGAAGAAATATTTTTAGGCCCAGTAAAATAGAAATAATTACTATAGTCTTATAGTAATTACTTAAATTACTATAAGAATTGCGCTATAAACAATCAGAGGTACAGAATATAAATCCATTCAAATAATAATAAGCTGTTATTAGAATAAAAAACAATGTATGAGGTATTCAGAATCAGATGAGGATAAACTCCAGATTTAAAACAATCAACTTTTGCACATTTTTCGCTAGTTCAGCCAAGAAGATGAGGTAATAATAATAATAAATAATAAATTCTCGGAACAGCGCCCAAAGATAATTTTATTTATTGATTGACTAACATCAAGAACCTAAAAAAAACTTATTCTATAACCATCAAGAAAAATGCACAACAATATAGTCTATACATATGACATATACGTAGAAACACTTTCAGGTTTTCGTTGACTAAATATAAGAAATATATACATGTGCATAGACTAAGTAGTAGTTTCTATAAAATTACAAGAAAATCTTGATTGGTGAATTGATCCTCGCTCTATAATGTAAATTATCCTTAAAATTACGGCTTGATCTGCCACCACAGGATTTTCTTTTCCATAGTCTTAGCTACCTTCAACAATTCTACTGTTAAGGGACTAGAATTACCGCAGAACTGGTCCTAGATCATTTAGAAGCCACATAATTGAACTAGTTTCTTGTTAGAAATAGTTTAAATTCATGAATCACTAATCTCCTTCAGTAGAAACAGGAGGGAAAGCTGTTTGTCTAAGAACTTTTCATTTTATTAGGATGTTTACAATATAAATTATATATATCTTCTGTTTTGTAATCATTAATTTATACTGGTAAGTTGTCTTTAAATATCGACAATAAATTTGTTTGGTTTGATTTGATTTTTTTTATTAAATAAGACTGCTGTTGAAAAAAAAGGTACAAATAGGAACTGTTCTTCATACCTTTCAATTAATTTTGTTCCATTTATCTTATGGATGTCCGTAGTTTGTACTCGACAGGTCAGGACAAAAATTTAAAGAGAAAAAAACATGAATACCATCCATAAATGGGCTCCTAAAAAGTGTTGATATTTTCATTTATATGAATTTTAATATGATTTTCTTTATTTGTATGAAACATTGATGACTTCAATTATCGATAGTATTGGTTTTTTTGTTCCTCTAGACGAGGTGTAATTAAAAATTAGGGAGGAAGAAATGAATGCTTTGAATATTTTCCTAAATAGAATGCTGGATGTCGCTGAGAAAAAATAGTGTATTTGTATTACATCCAAACTTTCTCTACCTTCTAATCTAGAATTTACAATATGCTTGCTTAAAGCTATAATAAATAATAGTATTTTTTCGAAATTATGAAAAATTAATTTTATAAAACACTGATAAGCATAAGTATGAAGGTTATTTCTTCCTTTTTTACGATCTCTGGGATAAGAAAATTTCATTTACCGGAATAACAACTTCATACGAAGAGAGAAAAAATTACATTCGAGATACTGCAATACAGGTAATTTAAATATTCATAAGAACGTGTAGTTGGAATGGAAGTAAGAGGAATACATTGAAATGCTTTCTCTACTCACATTTAATAATAGAACTTCTCGACTAAATATTATTGTGTGAAAACTTGAAGTTATCTCTGCATTAATTTATAAAAAAACTACCTTTTGCCCTCGACTTCGTCCGCGTAGATGTCGAAAATGGTTCTAATGGGATTTTAATTGGTTTTTTACGATATTAATTTTGTTATAACATATAAATTATTATGTTGAAATGTTTGAATACTTACAATATTTAACAATCTTTTTCATATAGTAGGGATTTAAAGGTTAAATTTGATTTAAAGCCTTTGATCTGGTGAAAGTTACACGAGGGTATTATCTTTTTACAACGAAATCGAAATACTACACACCTACTCCTATATTTTTGTAAACATTATTTTTTGTTTTTCCTTTGGGAGCTAGAATCACCAATCTTTGCGGTTACTCTGGAGCATGCCCCATACACCTGGCCGTGAGAGAAGCAGCTTTCCCTCAAGTATATTCCCGCTACCTTAAGAGTTTGACCTTGAGCTTCGTTTATAGTTATTGCGAAGCAGACTTTGATTCAAGAGAGTGCAGTCTTGAATTCGAAGGGGTAATTTGCTGGTGTTAGGGGAATCCTAGGAATAAATACAGAGCCTCCTCGAGAACAACCGGTCAGTATAGTTGCCTCGATTACATTGCGATTCAATGTTTTCACTTGCAATCTGGTGCCATTGCATAATTTTGGTGGATTTATATCGCGCAGCAACATAATTGACGCGCCAACTCTCAATTTTAATATGTGAGTTGGGAGACCGGGAGGCTTCAATGTATTCAAGAACTCGACCGGATCATCGGTGTTTATCACTGACTCGACGGATTTATATTGATATTCGACCCTGTTGAATGATCTCAAACGTATTTCATTTATGACTAAGGCTTGTTTGTTTTTTGGTCCTAGGATGGCAGGCTCGCATAACCATTCTGCCGGTTTATCGTGAATATTATTACTGTTTGGGTAAGTTTTTACTATAAGCTCTTCTACATTGCAAACATTGTGTCCGCTTATGTATATTGCGTGGCCACCTAGTAAAATAAGAAGGCAGCACCACATTTTGACCCGGCTGATCAGCATCAACGTCCTGTTTCGCTAGCGCATTTTGCAAGTGTATATAACTATCCGCTCTAAACTGCGCCTGATTGTTCCTAATTTAACTAAACCTTTCCGTCTCGATTTTCTCAAACATGTCGACTAAAAACTGGCTAAAAGGCTAACGAAAATATAGCAGATTATCTTCTCCTTTCCTAATCATTATACGGTAAGAATAAAAACTTGCAGCAGATACCCTTTTTTTATCCGGATGTTTGGTCTTAGGATCGTACTGGGGTATAGAAATGGAGTATCCATCCTCGCCGTAGCAAAACAAAAGTGAATACTGTTATGCATCGTATGCGCGATGGATTTCACTTATTCAATGCAATGCATTATCATGGCTCTCAATTACAATATCCCGCTTAGAAAATTACTGTCCAAGAATTAATCAAATTAATTAATTAAAATTAATGTTAAAGAATTAAGAATCAAGTACAGTAACTTCATTTGACTTAGGTTGATTATACTGTCCACTGTGGCCATTTATAGGCTTTCTTTCACCATTTATAACAACTTTATATATATTTGGCGTAGCAGATACTTTGTCCAGGGCTTTACTTTAACAATATATACGCATTATAACGGATACATAATGAGTATGCAGTATTTCTTGTAATTGCCTTACCAAGCCAGGTTTTACATAAAGAAAGTTATGGCATCTCAATTGAACTTCTCTATCGTCCTCACCAACAAAATATATCTGTATGAACTGTGGTTCATTCTGGGGTGGCGGAAGCCAACTTCCAACCACATGATACACCTGGCCCTGCTCTTGTAGACATAAAACCATGAGGTCATTTGAAAACAACTATTACAGTGCCTTATGCCAGCTACTAAGTGATCATGGAGGTTTATTATCAAACAGTAAAGATCTGGAAGCTTTTGCGAAGGTTCGAGCTGGACCTTTCCTGAATCGCAGCACATTCCCACAGACTCATCTTTGTACTTGAGAGTTTTACACCACTTGCATTCGATGTTCATCGGTCCCAAAATAACAGTATTATCACAATCGTATGCTATGTTACTATCATAACTCAGTCCTGAAAAGGCTTTAGAATTCCAAGGTCGTAGACGTCTTTCAACTCGCTGTCCTTTATGATTTCGTTCATATCGTAACTGTGATGCTGTGTACACTTCAAGGTGTTTGCGCCGATATTTACTTGCAGCCTGCTAATGTACATCAACGCCCTGATGTTGGTAGTCATCCACAGCCTGCCTGTGAGCTTCAGGGTGTTTTTCTGGTAATTAGCTGCTTGTTCTCGATGATTAGAAGGTTCATTTTGATTACATTTTTTTCTTGCTTCCTGAAATTGCAATTTTCTGACCACATTGGTAACCCTAGCCATTCTCCTTATTTTTTGTGGCTTATTTGTCAAACTAATTCCATTTTGAACTGACTCTTGGGTAGTGAATGTTGGAGAATCTATGCAATTATTCGTTCACAAAGAAGAAATTAAATCCGACTCACATTCAGATTCAATAATTGTATAAGTAGGCGAATGAAAGTCTTGCACATGATTAAGAATTGGTGTAGGTTGAGTAAACGTGGGAGATACAGCCATTTCAATGCGTCGTTTTTTGGCTATTGGGCGCTCTTCAGTGTTATCACTATCCACTTTAGCGTAGGTATCTAAGTGACCATTAGAAAGATCTCGGGAAAAACTTAACCTTTTTATAGGTTGGTCTTCTGTACCAAATTTGGCATACAGGTTGCCATTTCGATACACTTCAAATACAAATGGGTATATTTGACCGGGTGCAACTAACTCCCAGAAACCACCATATGTGGAACGTAGTAACATATGTAATGTATACTCTTCTTTTCCCCCATGATTGTTGCTAAGACGGTCATGAGACATAATAGCAAATTCATCCCAATTCTTCGACACACAATTTTTTTACGATATCCATTGAGTGTTCTTGTGTGCCATACTACTAAAAAAAAAAGCGTACGGAAAAGGCATGCGCTATCCCCCACTATTGATACAATAGTAAGGTTTATTAATTTCCCATTGATGTTAACCAACTCTGCTCCCATTTTCAAAAATAGACACAGACAAATTTATAAATGTGAAAAAATTGATACATACAAATTTATTGTAAAACAATTGCGAAAAACAATACAAAATAAATTTAACTTCTAAGACAAACTAAAAGAAAACTATAAGTATTATTATACACAACAAATCAAGCACAGATATTTTTACAATTAAAACTAAAAACCTAATGTTTTTAAGTGAGTTCGACCTTTTTTGAATAAAATCGGATTGAGTTTTCAAACATGTTCCAAAATAAAATTGAATTTAAATCAAAAGCACTAAGGAGTATTGATATCAACTTCGAAGCAAATCACCGCTTTCTACCCCGTTAGCGAAGGAATTTCAATAAAATACGAACTACGTCTTCCATCAATTCTGTTAAAAAAAGTTTACGCTAAATTTAAAGTAGATTGGACCAAGGAATCACGTTGTCCCATACAAACTTTGCCCCCGTCCCCCGTCCCCCCTTAGGGGTAGAATTTCGGAAAATCCTTTCTTATCGGATACCTACCTCATACAAAGAACACACCCTGCAAGTTCCAGGTCTATACTGTGCATTGATCCGTCAGTCAGTCATTCAGGACAAAGCATTTTATAGGAATAGATTAATTAGGATATCTTTGACTTACGTCAATTTTATATTTTATTTTTTATTTATTCTTATCTTGATGGTGATTATTTTTAAATATTTTTATTTTGAAGAGAAAAGATTCGTCTTGGCCGGGAATCGCACCCCGGTCGTCTGCATCTCGAATGCGGTGTTCTAGCCATCTGAGCTACCAAGGCTCGTAACCAAGCCAGACAAATCCATTCTCTTCACCGATCCTATATCCCTATGCTCTCACAATCTTTTCGATGTATACACGGGGAAGAAGGTTCATTGAACATTACTTTAATTAGAACCTCGTTGACTTACGTCAATTTTATATTTTTTTAATTTATTGTTCTTTTCTCTATGAAAAGATTTGTAATTTCCGGGGTTCGATGGTCGGGATTGTTTCTAGAGCAACGGTTGTATTAGGGTACCCATTTATAAATATAAAGGCTGTGAAAGCCCCAGGAAATCCTTCAGAACGCAGATGGTCCAAATATTTTCTTATATATGAATTTTTATATATTTTTTATATTTACAGGACACATCGATGTTTTTAATCATCGCTAATATTGATTCTATTTCCACTATTTTTACTATGTGTAGGTGTCAATGTTGCCCGCAGGCTAAATGTTAGAAGGCCCTTGGTGTAGGGCAAGAGTACTGAACTGGAATACGAGTACACTGAAAATATAAAAGCCTGCCGCTCTAAATTGGGTGCAATCAACTTTTATAGGTCAACGGATTCGTATTTTTCAGTAGTGGGGGGGGGGGAGATTTTCCCGTAACACCCTTTGATTGCATTTTGGATATAACCTTTTCATAACCATATTTAGTGAACGTTAAATTTTCTGCTCGTATTTTATCTAACATTTCTTTTTAAGTTGTAAGATTGTGAGCAGTAAACATCTCCGAAACAGGACACCTGTTGTGTAATGGTTAGTCAACAACTTTCTATGATCAAGGTCGTGAATTCGCAACCTTATAACATTTGTATACAAACATAAATTTATGTTTGTGGAAGAAAATGATCCGGGTGGAGGTCAATAAATCTTTTGAACTCCACCAGGACCGTTTTCTTCCACGTATATAATCAAGGTCAGCTATTATCCATTCAAGATAAATTTATATCTGTATTCACTAATTAAATAGTTAAATAAAACATTATAACAAAAACACTTTGCCTTTTACGAACAATTGTCAATTGACGCGCTCTAGCTACATAGCGGGGTAAGTGCGTCATGACAAAAAATTAACGGAAAATGTCGCAAACAAAGTCATTTTACCCTTCTGTATTGTCCGTGCAATCTTCATGCACCCACTGTCCACACTGAACCCACATAATCCAATCCTCTTGACGAGAATCCGCGAATAGTTCACTTCATGAATCAAGGATTTTTTAAGGGATTATGAAATCCTTGGTTATTCCGTCCTTCGGAAGGAACTATAAAGAGAGGTCCCGAGCCTGTGCGGTGGCGGGTACTCATTAATTATAATTGAATTATTGGTAATTCAGTAGATACCATAACATATTGTTCATCTCTTTTATCTGTGCTTTTTATATCACATATAACATATTTTATTTAGTACTCTTTATTTCATAGAAGAAAATTAATTTATCGTGCTATTTTACCGAATAATATGTTGTAATATTTTAAACAATATTTAAATATTAAAAACTTTTAATCAGAAATTGTCCCGTTTTTCTCTATTCAACCTAAATCCTGATTGCTCCAATTTTAGTTTGTGTGATTTAATAAATAAATGTTATTCTTTGCATTAGTTCATCTTAAAAATATTTAGCTCATCCAGTTAAATATTTTGTAATTTAAAAAAAAAAATGAGTTGTTTTTTTTGGATCCACTGCTTAAATTACATATATTCCTAATGGCTTGTCAGAATATTGGCTACATTGTCAATTTAATTCTTTATTTGCATTATAACTGTATAAGGGAGCGGGTAAGCTCTATGTGCAAAGCACCAAGGTGGTCTCTGGTTCAAATCCTGCTGTGGCAGATCTATTTTTTAATCTGTTAACAGCCATGGATGGACCCTGTGGGACCTCCTCTGGCTCACCTAGCCTTTATTATGTCGTTACCTTTAATTGGGAGAAAAACCTGGCGGATAATTTTGATTTCGGACAATTCACCTTTCAGTACAATGCTGTCTTAGAAACGGTACTTTAATACTGACTCTAATATAAATTAGTACAGTTATTTATTTTATTTTTTTACTTTATACTTGTATATTTAATTATAATTGTGAGGTAATGGTTTGTCAATGTGGATAAATGATCCTTCAAAGAATCTATTGGCCGGTAAGGGACGAGGAAGGCTGGAGAAGAAGAAGAAATAAGGAACTCTATGGGCTGCTCCAGGATAATTAACCTTAATTAGGCTGGGATGCCTTGGGCGGCATGTAGCACGGATGTGTCCTGATGAAATGCCTAAAAGAGTCATGGAAGAGGAAATTTATCGTCCATGAAGAGTCGGACGGCCCAAGCTCCGGTGGATGGATGGAGTAGTACAAGACCTGGTACGAGAAGGCAGCAACAAAAAACCGATCCGAATGGCGGAGGCTCATAGAGGAGGCCAGGACCCATCGCAGGGTTGTAGCGCCATCTGATAGATAGATGGATAAATGATGTGTGTGTGGTTTAAAGTTATCATTAAACTAAATAATATGTGCGTAAACGATAATGTTACGCATCATATACATTTACTTGTCATATGTGGTTAATTTAGTATTGTGTCATTATATATAAATTTTAATGTGTTTTTAATTTATCCAATTAATAATTATTAATTTTTATTCTTGTTTTAATCAGAGCTTATCCTTAATCTGATTAACTCTCACCGTGCATGCATGAAATGATATCTCTGTCTAACGTTCTCAGCCGTTAATAATTTAGTAACGTTCGCTTGATTAAAATAAAGGCGTGGATGTGTGCAGGTGTCAGGGATGTGTTTCCGCTGAGCACTGTAAAGCCATATTGTTCAGAAAGTTAAGAAATACTGATATTAGAATGCTTCCTTTTTAATTCTAAGATTGAGGCGTAACTCAGTGTGTAGATTGCTGAATTTCTGTACCGGAGAGCCCGGGTTCTAATCCGGTAGTGACAGATCTGTACTGGGATCTGCAGGCTTGGTTGGGATCTCTGACAAATTAGCTCTTTAAAAACCTTTTCAATAGAAACATTACAGTCTCTACCACGTACTGAACTCAATGCTCTTCATCTGTTGATTGTGGTACAGATTTTTTTCCTTTTACTTTTTCGTTTCCAAAGAATGTAAGCTCCTATTCCGTGATTTTTCAATGTTTTAACCGTTTTCCCTATCTTATTAACATTATTTTAAAAACCCATCTCGAGCATAAATCCAGCCTATTCAAGAAAAGTATCGTAACATGTCTTTACATTTAGGTCTTCATATATTTAAGCAATTCAATTCATAAATTAATATTTTAATCATACCTTATCATCTTAAAATATATAATTAATATAATAAATGCTATAAAATCAACATACCTAAAACGGATATTAGTCTTTCCTTACTATCTTAAAATATATAAGTTAAAAATGTATAATTTTTTAATGGAGACTCTTTTATATCACAGAAAATAGTATAATCTAAGCCTGTATTTATGCTAATTATGAAAAGCCCACATATTGTTCTTCATTTTA
Source organism: Troilus luridus (assembly GCA_964056705.1). NCBI lineage: Eukaryota > Metazoa > Arthropoda > Insecta > Hemiptera > Pentatomidae > Troilus > Troilus luridus. The sequence goes on along the minus strand of OZ057413.1, from coordinate 90,303,548 downwards.
TAATATCCTAATTTCAGCCCAGCCATGAAAAAATTAATTAAAAGACAACAAATAAAAAAACAATCTTTAGTTAGCAAGACCGATCAAGTTTGGTACAAGAGTGTAACTTTTTTTTTATACAACTTTTGACTAAATTTTTGGTTTTCAGAAATCATTGATTAAATTTTTTAAGAATTATAATGTTTGTATAATAATAATAACAGTCACCCTTGACTTATGTACGGGTAACTGCATTCTCCGGTAGAAACCGAGAAAAATAACGATTAATTATAATAAGAGATAGCGAGCCAGAGGGGTCGATGCCGTTACCGCTTGATCTCTTTCGTCCACGGACCACAACCAAATCCGCCATATCACTCTTGACGCAATCCTCCCACCAACGCCTCGGTCTACTTCTCAGACGCTTCCTAGTCGGCACAACGCTAGTTAACTTTTCTGAAATTCGTTCGTTACTAAGCCTAGCGACTTTTTTTGCCCCATTTTAACTTGTTTGGGTAATGTTTTTCTTATTCCTTTTACCTAAGTATAGGTTTCTTTCGTTATTGTTGAACCCTTTATCAAGGTTATAACAATCCACAAACGATGGATGATATCTGTTTCGGTGCAAGACCCTACTATGATCATTTAATTCACTGAAGCCAATGAAATTTGTTTCGCTAATTTGTCTCCTCTTTCCCTAATTTACCCAAATCACGTCGTTGCGGAGTTCTGTTCCTGCTTTCTGCTAATTGGCTGAAACATCTCCCCGTTCTGTTTTGTCAACCTAAAACTCCCTGCAAACTTAGTCGCCTGAACAACCCCCGTCATTGTTTAAATATTAATAATTTATGCTTCTTCTGGTTGATGGAGAATATATTTTTTTGAACTTTATTTTATAATCATAACATACCCCAAAGTCAAAATTATACCAATAATATTAAAATGACACGAAAATCAATAGAAAAATACCTAAAAGCAAAGCCTAAAGTCTTTAAAGTTCTAAAACAGAAACTAACCAGCTACGTATCAGGATGTACAACAAGAGAAAAAACATACCAATGAAGATCAAATGCAATACATCTCACATCAACAGTACATACCTATTCATCATTTAGAGATAGTAACCTCATTCCAAGATGTTCGACAAAACAAAAAAAAAGAGCCCTGATTCGTGCTGAATTACATAAACATGGACTGATTTTCGAGACTCGTGTTTGGTTTTTTTTTTTTTGGTTTTTTTTTCCATTCTATCAATTTTTTCATGAAATAAATGTTACTATCAAATAAATTTATCAATCTAGGGAAGACTTAGTCCTTTATCGTACCTTCTCGATAAAGCTTTACAATTTTTATCTACGCTATAAATCTTTGTAAAATAAGGTTTACTTATCACCAGAAGAAGTGTCTTTGTCCATGTAAGGGAAGGTGTGACAAGTTCTTCACGTTAAGCTTTGACTTTTTAGAGGTCGCAGATAAGAAGGTTTAAATTATAACATTTGTATACAAACATAAATTTATGTTTGTGGAAGAAAATGATCCGGGTGGAGGTCAATAAATCTTTTGAACTCCACCAGGACCATTTTCTTCCACGTATATAATCAAGGTCAGCTATTATCATTCAAGATAAATTTATATCTGTATTCACTAATTAAATAGTTAAATAAAACATTATAACAAAAACACTTTGCCTTTTACGAACAATTGTCAATTGACGCGCTCTAGCTACATAGCGGGGTAAGTGCGTCATGACAAAAAATTAACGGAAAATGTCGCAAACAAAGTCATTTTACCCTTCTGTATTGTCCGTGCAATCTTCATGCACCCACTGTCCACATTGAACCCACATAATCCACTCCTCTTGACGAGAATCCGCGAATAGTTCACTTCAATACAAGCAATGAATTTTATCTTCTTCCTCCGATATTTTCGATGTAGATACTTCTGTCATGTACGGCTTTTTACTTTGATTGTCTTTTTATTATAAGAAAATACAGGCCTTGTTTTATCGCTTTTTCGTTGCTTTTTCTCGTGCAACCCACTAGTCCCATCGTAGCAAATTAAAAAAAATAAATTATTGTCGTCAAATGCCCCTTGACAACAGTGTACATAAGATGATCACCTCAAAGTAGGTGCCGACATCTCTAGTATAATGCGAGTTAGGGAAATCATTTACTATTTGTATTACAATTCAATCATATATTTGACTGGTAAATTATAAGAGAGTTACCTATTATTACTGTAATCGAAATAAAAACGCACTTTACTAAAATATTTCACCTATGATCGGCTTATCACATACGCAATGACGCGTCATGACGTAACCAAGTCGCGTAAGAAAACTGAGGTTACGGGTTTACCGTATGCTTCATAAAAAGCTAAAGAGGCACTTGCCATATGTGACGCACTTGCCCCATTTTCTACTATTATTGTTTTCGTAAAAAAAAAAAATTTATTATTTTGAAAAAATAACGTTTATTACTTATCAATCTCCTAATTAAATCACATATAGTTTGTAAGAGGTATCGAACCTTGTGGTATTCCTGTCTGGACGGATCGAGTATAAACATTTCTGAAACTTCGCATTGAAAAAAGCTACTGTATTTGCGATACGAGAAGGAGCATGTGAGTTAGTATGTATGTAAAATTGAAATTCCTGGTACTAGACTTTTTGAAATCTTGGGCGATGTCAAGAAATACAATCAATTGTTATTGATATATTTGTATATAAAATTTAAATTCTCAAAATTATGCAGTGATTACGAATGTTGATTGGTTGTTATGTAATAAAAACGAACTAATGCAGAACATTTGGTATCTGTTCCGCAGGTTGTTGCTTTCAGTTGAGTTGCAACAAGTTTTAACTGTTTATTTGTTTCATTTTTAATATTTTAAAAAAATACAAGTATCGCGAGTTTTAGTATGGAAAATATAATGTAATTATGGGTAATGTGTTGATTTCGGTAATCGTTTCTTCAAGGAATAAGTTTCAAACAACAGTAATAAGTGTAGATGGTATATGTTTCTATATGAAATGATTACCTATGTATAAACATATCGCACATTTACATCTAAAGAGAGCTAAGTCAAAAATCTATGTGATCTATTTAATAGATAATATCAATAAGTAACCTACTAATAAAAATAGATCCAAGCTACAGATATATCGCGCACATCTAAAGAGAGTTAAGTCAAAAATATATGTAATCTATTTAAGATAATAATAATAAGTAATCTATTAATAAAAATAAATCACTTAGATGTTTGGCTTAGCTCTCTTTAGATTTAGAAGTTAAAACTTGTGACTCAACTCGAAGCTACAACCCGCGGAATAATTATCGAAAATTTCAGTTATACTTAAGTTCGTGAAGTCTAAAAGCAAGAGCATGGAGGAGGCGTATCACGAATTAATACGCTCGTATTATTAATACTGCTAAATAGTACTCACAATATGTTGAAATTAAATACAATTTTTCATAGTCAAACCACGCGATGATATTTAATAAACAGTTTAGGCGTTCGGGATTAAAAGCGGAGTTATCAAACATAAAAAATTTACTTTTTCATATGTTTCACTAGTTTAGTCAAATTAGTTTAGTATCATTGCTAAGTATTCCTGAAACTTCAGGTTTAATACCGGACTAAAACCTTATAGTGTTAGACAAGTTTGCTTGACTTAAGCAGCGAAAACTGTGAAGGCTAATTTTGAATAATCGTCCCTAAATAAATTACGATACATAAAGGTTTAAAAGCCATCACGCAGGGAATAGAAAAAATGGGAGGATTGATGAAGTCTCTCCCCTCATGCACAAAGCCCATTGGTGATGAGTTGGATGGTGAATCACATTATTCAATGTGCCTTGTCAGCAACGACCTAAGACCCAGCACGGTCAACAAGATTACACGACTTGTTATGGCTGGGGTCTTGTTCGCATCTTGGCTGTATATCCCCAAACGCACCAAAGGTACAGAATTAGTATTGATTATACTAAACAATTTAATAACAATAATAAAAATTAGGCTTGGTGAACCCTACGGGTCGGAGCCGATACCAACACTATTTATCTTCACAGTTTAATCACTGTTTAACGCGATCCTCTTCGTTAAGATATATTCTATGTAAATTCAAATCATATATTCTTCGTTATATCTGCAGCATGTAATAAGATGTATTTAAAGTAACTCATAAAAAGGAGAACGATTACTTGGACGGAGGCTTAGAAAAAGTTGATTTTGTAGCAAGAGATATGGGCGTCATTCTCAACTGACGAAAAACTAAATACTATATAACATCAAGAAATGAATGGATATAGCTGGAGGTAGTGAAAACAGGCAATTTTACATTCCCCAATAGCAGGGAATTGAATTACTTAGTCTTTAGTAAACATAAGTACTTAGTTCATCACAAATGATAACAATACTATGGCAGTAGTGCATGCAAGAATTGTTGAAAATAGATGTTATTTAAGAATTGTGGAAATAGATCGAAGTGTATATCCAGAATAACCATATAAGAGAGTCATCAGACCAACGTTGACCTATGGGAATGAGACATGGGCACTCACACTTAAAGCAGAGAGCGAGTTCAGCAGATGTGAACGTAAGATCATGAGAAATATATTTGGCCCAGTGTAGGAGAATGAACAATGGCGGATAAGAAAAAATAAATAATTCCAGAGCATTTATCAGGAGCCCGCCATTGTCAACATAATAAAACAGGGAAGGCTTGAGATTTCTTGCGCATGTGGAAAGGATGGAGCCAAGCAGACTCCCAAATAAAATGCTTTATGACAGACCAGGAGGAAAGAGGAAACGAGGGAGACCACATCTATGATGGATCGATGACGTGGAGCAAGATCTGAAAAAACCAGGGAGTGAGAAGGCTCTGGACCGAAACTTGTGGAGGAAGGTTGTCAGAGTGGCCTTGTATTCAGAGCAGTTAGTTAACTCTTAGACAGGACCATCTATTGTTACGTTCCGTATATAAATGGTATAAATATTTACAGCCCTGGCGAATAAGTATTTGTGTCGAATTCCCTTCATAGTTAGCCAGTACTCAGGGAAGCGGAATCGTGTTATTTTCGTAGTCAATAAGGGTTAATCCAGGCATTGGCTTGAATTGGAGATATTGCTTATCTTACAACTCCATTTGAAGCGGAAAACTACGAGAATGACAATATTCTGCTTCCCTCAAAACAACTAACTCAATCTGGGATAAATTCTACTTTCCATTCTTTTATAACTTACTGGTTACTGATCCATTTTCTAAACAATTTTCTTTTGATCATCAATCTTTTGGTAACTGATATAAAGCATCAGTTACAAACTAGCATTGTAGTATTGTATGTTTGCTGTAAAAAAAGCTTTTGTGTCGACGACATAAATGATGTACAATTACTAATGTATTGTTTTAACATTAACAACTAAATTTATTTTTTTACTTTTCTTAGACTATAACTAATTTTAAAAATGGAAAAAAAAACCAATTATCCAGACTGTATATATTCTTAATTTATTTAAATTAGTTACGTTTCGACAAATTTACGTCATTTTCAATCTTTCTAAAAACTTCTTCTGCACCAATTAATAATCATATATAACTTTAAAAAGTTATGTCACAAATCTGTAAAAATTATAATGAGAAAATTGTAATTTTCTAATTTCTAATGAGAAAATTGTATAATTCTAAGCACTATGTCCCAATAATCAGCAAAATAAATACCTTATAAAATGCATTTTTAATGTCATATATTAAAATATATATTTTTAATATATATATATATATATATATATATATATATATATATATATATATATATATATATATATATATATATATATATTCTTAGGGATTTTATATTTTTGTCCGTATAATTCTTATACAAAATACCATATTTTTAATTAAACTTATTAAATAAAAAAAAAAATGTTTGTGTTGTTTTATATATTTTAATACATAAAGTTTGTAAATAACAGTGCAATATAAAATACAGAATTATATACAACTCATCCTGTACTTCACTGATCATAGTTTAAAACATTTTAATATTAACAATGACCATGGAGGATAGCTAATCCCCAAAACATATATATATATATATATTTAAAAAAATGTTATCACATCAAAAATGAATTTAATAAGGTATGTACACTTATTTTGCTGATTATTGGGATATAGTGTTTAGAACTATGTAATTAGCTCATTATAATTGTTAATTTTTCAGATTTGTGACTTATAACTTTTTTTAAGTTACATATGATTATTAATTGATGCAGAAGAAGTTTTTAGAAAGATTTAAAATGACATAAATTTGTCGAAACGTCTACTAATTTAAATGAATTAAGTATGTATACAGACTGGATAATTGTTTATTTTCCCATTTTATGAAAATCGAAGATTTATAGTCCAGTGTTACATCGTTTTTTAAAATGAACTAATTTTAAAATTCACTACCGTTCAATCGTTGCTCATCTCTTTAAACTATGAACCAAAGCGATACTATATAAATTAGACTGAAATAAATTGTATAGATAGTAAATATAATACATTTAATAATAGACTTTAATCATACCATTAATAATTACCATCTTAGGGCTGATTTTATTATTTAATTGTCATTAATCCCAGTAATGGCACTATGGTTTTCCCTGGACGTGGAAGTACTAGGTGCATTTTACGGTACTATTCAACGCCCTTAATGAACTTATGCAAGTTTAACACCATAGAGGTGGAAGCCCCACAACTTTCCATCTAACTTACTTCAACTTCAAAATTAAGTTCAATAATAGGATTTGTGTAAGGTGGAATAAAATTTTACCCGGTTATTCTAATCTCTGATGAATTATGATACTCCACTTCTTTTTTTTTTTTTATTAAATAAAGGGGCAGATGGGATTGAGATGCAAATGTTGGGATGAATATTCCGATCATATCTGAAGGAAAAATATGAAGAGAACGGATTTATTGAATTAATAAACATAAGGAAAGGAAGTAAGCAATTCCAGGAAAGTAGTATGTAAATTAAGTTGTATTACATGAGCCAATTTATTTATCTTGAATGATTATACATTCTTGGAATTGTATACAGCATCCTACTCTGTTTTTTTTTACGAGAGGAGGTTTGATAAAACAAGGCACTTGGATAGATCAATAAAACTTCTTTTCTTTTTTTTATCTCTACCGCTACAATCCCTGGAGGGTCCGGGTACATACTGTACATCTGGTACAGCATCTGGTACATGGGTACATTCAGTACATGGTTGAGACTGTACTGTTCCTTGGACAATATTTGTGCTGGGAGGTGATTTGTCCTAGACCACCCTCAACCGCCAATTGCTTTCCCCTTATTACTAACAGATTAAATTAAAGTCTGCCAGTGAGCAAGATTTGAACCCAGGGGCTTTGGTGCGGCAACTTAGCTATCTGCTACTGTGCCACTGAGCCACTCCGCTCCCTGTCTGTGGCTATTAACATATAAATTAATTTATCTTCCACAGCTAGATTTAAACCCATGACCTTGAGCAGATTAATTCAATGTTGTGCACATTGAGTTACTCCCCTCTCATATTTCACCTTATGCAACAAAAAATATAAAACATTAATTAAAAACTAGAAATATGATGAACTCAAATATAATAATATTGCAAAAAATTCAAGTGGTCGGTTTTGTATATTAGAGGGACATTTCTCAAAGTTGTTGGTAACTGATTTCTTAATTACCTAAACTGGTTTATTACTGTATTAAAAATTGTACAAAGATATTAAACCTCTTATCTAAAGTAGATTAGTGATTTAATGATATGTAAGGATAGATCTAAATAATAAAAGCATAGTTTACATAAAAAATATATTTAAAATAGTATTTTTTAATTATATTACAGTTATTTTTTTAAATAATTAGTATAATTATTTTTAAATTATAAGTTTACATCCACATCACTTTCCGAGTTTCCTTTAGTTGATTTTCTGTTGTGGTAGTTGAATAGTTAAGATCAGGTGCCTGAAACAGCTCTAACACCTCCTTTGGAAGACAAGTCATTTTTTTTTCGTAATGGTCTAATGAGATTATAATAATACGTCATATAATAATATGTCAGATGAAATGAGAAGTGCATTTTTCTTTTCTTCCTATTTTCCTCTTGTTATTTTCACGAAAATATTGACATCCTTTGTGCCTTGCTTCTAAGGCTACTTCACTAAGTTGGCTTATTGGCCATAAAAACGACTCCATGACATATCCCCTGTGTATTCAGATTTTGTGTACATTAGGTGGCATCCTACAGCAACTTTATAATTCAACAAAAACTACTGCTGTATCATTGGAATATGTTGGGAATTTTTCGGTATTGATTGTGTAACTGCATGAAATGTATGAAAACCGAAATAAGGTTTTCGTCCATCTTCGTTATTTCAGCGGTCTTTTGCTGATCTTTAAAAATTTTTGGGCAATATTTCCGTCAATGCCATGTCAGTAACTTTTTTCGGAGCGTCTATAGTAACCCAGTTTCTCTGCTATAAATATAAATATTTTTATTTTTTTTTAGCATCAACAATAGTTTAATTTTAGGGCCTGTTATTTACCATAGTTTTAACCCGTTGAATGTAACGACTCTGAGTTGTGGTCTACAGGGAACATCCGTCATAAAGACAGGCAGGGCAGTTTCCCCTTGGTCGATGTACTTACATTTGACCTAGGGATGGGGTAAGTTCTCCCTTGTCCTTATCCTTCCTTCCTTTTCCTTCTTCCTCACCCCCCCTCTTTCTTCTTTCTTTTGTCACTTGATCCCGCTAAACGGTCCCTCACCCTTTTGTATTGTATAATGTCAGCGGCCTCGTGCCGGTTCGAGTAAAAACCGCCTTCAGCGGACTCAGCCCGATGTAACGCCTTAAAATACCGAAAGGTAATGGAAGGTATTTTATTTATATAGAAGCTGTAGTTTTTTTTTTTACTATTTGTGAATGTACTTTCATATAATAAAGGAGATTTCGAAAAAAAAAAAAATAATATAATGACGGCTATCAGTATACAATGTGAGAATTTGCATATTTTTTTTGCAAATTCTCACATTCTACACAGTTATACAGTTTCCATAGCTTACATAAAACACTACTGTATATTTTTGAATAATATGTGTGCGGGCTTCGCAATTTTCCCAGCCACTCATTGTTACCTAAGATGCGAGTAGCCTGTCAGTTATGATTAAGGTTATTCCATTGATTACTGTTGGTACATCACTATCATAACATACGATAGGGGCTAAAAAAAAAGTCAAAATTAGTAATAAAACATTTATTTTTCATTTGGCATCATTTTCGAAATGATGAAATCAATCTTTATTTATTTCATTTTATATTTTTTCCATCCGTTGGACTTTTAACCGCCAAAATGAAGGGCGGCGAGGGGCTCCTGAAGTGATGAAGTCGCGTGACGATGCCAGACGGACGAATTAACAAATACCAGACTTGTGCTGCACCCGCCCGTGATTTTATAAATGTAAAACAATTTAATAAACAAAAAAGGTATAAAAGTTGCATTGTTATTTCTCGCCTTTTCCTGAATTGTTCCATATCTTTGGATGTAACAGCTTTGAGTTGACGGATTAGATGCAATCGCGTTAGCAACTTTCCTATCTAACATAGTTTTTAGTAAGTTATGATGTATGGTAATGCTTTTTCCTTGAACACTTACTAGAATTGATCCAACATCTTCTGTTTGCCGTTCAATATATTTATTTTCTTTAGAAATGACATGTCGTGGATCTTTAACACGTTTACGCCGGGGCCGATTTTCATGTTTTTCGCTGTGAGGAAGCTGTTGAATTCATGACCCGCTTTATTGTTGCATGTTCACTGAACATTGTTCAGACCTGTTCATACGCATACTATGTTTACTCAGTGAGTGCTTATTTTGCAAGTTGTGTAACTCGTGAGGTTTTTTTTTCATTTTGAGGACAGATTTCTGCCGGTAAGAATAACTAGTTTCAGTAGAGCGTCGATTGTCCGAACGCTAGTTATCCGAACTTTAAATTAATGGAACGTTTTTGTTTTTTTTTCAAATGTAATTTTAATTAATTTGATCAGATCATCCATTTACTTATTTGTATTTTTAAAATGATTGTTATTTTAAACAAATTTATTTTATAAAATTTGACGAAGAATAAAATGATTTTTTTCATGAACGTCAATTAGGGGACCCTAATCATTTCTTATTGAGGCGGAGTGATAAATTCGGTAAGGTTAAAAGGTGGTTAAGTCTATAAGATTTGGTTCTAACCGACTTGATCTTCTTATTACAAATTTTGGATAACGTCAAGTGCCGGTCGAGGGTGACACCAAGATACGTTATCCTAATCGCAGGTTTGCTTACTCTATGAACCTTAGGTAGAGGGCGCTTATTCTTTTATTATTCTTGGAAGGAGAGAATAATACAGTCTTCTTGGGGTTAACTGTAATGTTAAGTCCGTTCAGTTTTTTAGTTATTTCCTCGCAGGCCACCTCCACCTCTGCATTAAATGAGCTACTGTAGATGGCGATGGCATACATTAAGCTTTTGTTGCTACCTCAGTAAAGATCGTAGATTCTTACCAAAAACTGTTTAGCATAAATTAATAATATATTATTTGCTTACCTGAAGAGTCTGTAGACATGATGTGGTAACACTTTTTGCTTTATAGCACAAAACCAGAAAACTCGTTTCCACTTTGCAAAAACAACGTAATTAAAATAATAAACAAACGTATAAGATAGCATCATCCAGGAGTGACTTAGTGATGTTTAGCTGCTAGGTTCGGTTAATAACTCCTCTTAGTTAGGTTAATAAGCACGCTTAGGAGGTTCTGAGAATTCAGTTGTATGCGTTATTATCGGTCACATTGTACATCAGGCTTTCTAAATAGGTCTATTGTTCACGATTTCTCGTTACAACTTTTTTGTCTATATGACCGCGTAATTTAGATATTTCGACCACTGTGTGCTGTCCCCAAATATAAATATTTACAGCCCTCGAATTCAGTGCTATGCTTTAAACTCCCAACAAAAACAACGCTCTTTGGTTAAACAGCGGTAGGTAAATATAAGAGACAAAATATTTGTCAGTCTGTATTGTAGACTTTTGTGGTGATTTCAAAAAAGAGATTTTACTGGCCGCTAGTGTGTGTATAACTTTTTTGTCAAGTAACAATATGGAAATACCAATAATTAATCCTTATATTACAGCAGCGAAAGTTGGAATCGCAAAATGATTGTTCCGAGAAATTTGGGATTAATTCACGTTTACAATATGATCATCCACTTAAGCTGCTTCCATGTACGTTGTGTATAGAATTTTTATTTAATTACTAATTTTAAAAAATAGTTATTCTGTCTGAGATAGATACTCGTGCTTAGTGCATTTTTTGAAATGAAAACTTTTTAGCCGGGTTTTGCGACTGTTGGTAGGGTAAAGAATTGGTTCGTGTCACCAATATGAGTTGTAAAATTTTTTTTATCAACTTTAGTTTAAAGATTGAAAATTCTATAATGATATAAGAATAATTATATTTAACTAAAATTTCGTTTAATGATTGTGTTATTGATACTAGTAATAACTTAAAAATTCAATAACTACTTGAACTTTTCGTTTTCCCTGAAATATTTTATTTGTCGTACTTCATTTGGATGCCTTACCTCTTATCATTATATGAGCTATTATTTTTTAAAGTTGTCCATTCTAATCTATAAAAAGTCCTTTAATCTTTTAAATAATTTTAATGAATTTTGTTTTTTAATAAAATTTAAAAACTCTATAGTGTTAAAAAAAACTGTTGCCCATATTTTTACATTATACCACTTTCGAATAATAATATTATCTCATGTTTATGAGATTTAATATTAGCTCATATTATGTTTCTTTGGTTTCATTTCTTTTCAGCTATATTTCATGTCATAAAAATTACTTTAATTTACTATTCCTTTATCTTGTTTCCTACGACATAACCAATGCAAGGTTCGGTTTAGTTCTGAGATTAAACGATGTCAACCTAGGAAGTGCCTTATTAAACTTATCTGCCGGAGACAGACGCTGAATTAGTCTACTAATCTCCGAGAATGAACCACTAGCTCCACTAAAACCCACTATTGTTATCAACATTGATTATTGAACCATTTACGGCATGGTCTTTTATTGCTGACTGATTATTGATACCGACCAACATTATCAAATAAAACAGGAACAGAGAGAAAATTATAAAATAACCCCTGGTTTCATAGTTAATTATCAGGTGGTCAACCATTATTCGAACGACCGAACTCGATAGTAGTTTAATTCTGTAAATATCTGCAATTCATATTTCCAGCCATTTTATTTTTTTAATTGTACAGTTCGAATCAACGAGACTAAATCATTTAAACGAAATGGGTACTTTCAGGCATCAGATCGGAAATGTTCATATTTTAATCAAACTATTCAGCGTTTGAATTGTATACAATACCTTGATCAATAATCAATTATGTTACGTGCGTGGGAATTCACAAGATATGCATGTACAGACGTACATAAAAAAATATCCTTGTCCTACAAAGATTTCCTTTCTGTCGATGTTTCGTTGATATAAAAGTGTGAGCTGTTAAAACTTTGATAAATAACCTTGAGGTAAAATATATAAGTTAGAGATAGTGTTGATTTTTTATTATTATTCCACGAGTTGTCGCTTCGTGTTGAGTCACTACAAGTTTTAACTTCCCATTCGATTCTCTTTGAATATTTTCCAAAATATATACAAAATTTGTATCAACAATAAATGCAATACAGTTATGCACTTAATCAATTTAATGCTTTCTGATTTACTATATTTTTTGTCTTTTTTTGCGGTGCGTAAATATATTAAGATGATGGATTGCCAACTCGCGAACACGCGACGTATAATTGCCCATACACGAAACAGGGAAACTCTTGAGTTGATTCCGCAAATTTTCAACGACCGGTCTTGCGATTTATTTCTGGTCATCACAAAGGCCAGATGCACGGGAAATTTTAGACGCTTAACATTGAATGGCCGTTGGAATCCGTTGGAATCATCGGTATACGCGGGATCAAGACATCCTCTCCTTTGTATATATTTACGCACCGCAAAAAAAGACAAAAAATATAGTAAATCAGAAAGCTTTAAATTGATTAAGTGTATAACTGTGTTGCTTTTATTGTAGATACAAATTTTGTATATATTTTGGAAAATATCTAAAGAGAATCGAATGGGAAGTTAAAACTTGTAGTGACTCAACACGAAGCGACAACTCGTGGAATAATAATAAAAAATCAACACTATCTCTAACTTATATATTTTACCTCAAGGGTATTTCTCAATAATTATGTAATGTAATAATGGATAATCATATCATCTATATATTTATATATATATATATATATATATATATATATATATATATCAATTGTTGTTCGTTTGTCTAGCTAAAACTGGAGATGGGCAAAAAAAAAAAAAAAACAGAAAATAAAATACCTGTCGATATGTCACCGTTGTTATACAGAAAGAGAATTATAAAATTGAATAAATAAATCTCTTTCTGCCCTGATGATTCCTGAATAGGAGAAATACCTGCAGGCAATTTAATTTCCTGTTTTTAAGGGACTTAAATCTTTTTATTTAAATAAATAAATACCCTCGATACCGAAAATGCGTTATTGAAATTATACGGTAGAACGTATCATCTTGAAATAAATAAATATTAATAAAGCTGTTTTTGTTAAGCCACAAACTTTATTTATTTTGGTCTACTCTGCTCTATTAGGCATCTTAACTGATTTATAAATCAGTGATTTAAGTTTTGAATTCGTCTGTGGCGGATAAATTATTTAATCTGTCTGCAGCTAAAAATGGAATCTGTATTATCTACTTCAAATGGATCCTTCAGGACAACACGCAGCATCTATGGAATTAGGGGTAAACAGTGATGGTTAAGCGTGATCTCGAACAAATCACCGCTCTACACAACCCTTGTCACGAAAACGGTACAATCTCTACCATGTACTGAACACAACAGAAATCATAGTTGGGGAGGTTTTTTTTTCCATGTTTTTATAATTCGGACTTTTGGGGAACCTTTGTGTATTCAATTGACAATTATCTCGATCGACAATCAGATCATCAACAATTATTCAAAAATCGAACCGAATCGTAATATTATTTAGTTTCTATTTCCAGCCATTTCAATTTTTTTAATTGCACACTCAGAGCGAAGGAGACTAAATAAGTTATGACAATAATGGATAATGATTAAAATTATGAACAATGGAATTATTAATATTTTGATCAAATTATAAAGTGTTTAAAATATTGGGATGAAACATATTAAATGTCAGTGAAGGTGTAATTTAAATTATTAAACAATATTTTTATTAATCAAAATAGGATCCTTCACTTTTAATACACTTGAAACGTGTATGCAACGTGAAACAAGTATTTCTATCCCCACTCTGTAGAAATTAGGTGTCTTTGCTTATTTTATTTTGCTTATTATATGTTGCTTATTCCTTAGCAAAGTCTTGGAAGGCCGATTTCAGGGCATTTTCGTTATAAATTTTTCTATTTCTTCAAAAACTATCTAAACAACGGAAAAAGTAAAAATCAGTTGGAGAATATGGTTGGTGAGGAAAGTGCTCCTCGTTTCTGTTTCGCAACAGAAGTGAGGAGCACGTTTCGAATCGGGTAAGCTGATGGGCCTCCGTTAATTCATGTGGTACACATATTTCCAGGTTTTTTGTCTTACCATGCTGCTTAAGGTGCCTGAAAGAGTCATAGCACTTACTCCAAATTGTGAACCTAATTCACGAGTGGTTTGGTGAGGGCCCGCTTCGACCAGCTCTTTCAACGGAAGATTGTTCTTTCGCACACTGTATCTTCACCGTAAACAATATTAATGTTTCGAAACGCCTCCGTGAAAGTCAAGTTTATATTCGTAGAGAAAAATTATAGAAATTTCTGCGGAAGACATAATTTTATTCTTATTTATTATTAAAACGTTGCTTCACTTTCAAAAGAAAAATTAAGACTGACTATGAAAAAGGATTAAATGATCCGGTATACACAACATAATTGTTTGTGTACAAATAATCTAATCACTCATGAAAAAAAAAATGTAAATAAACGAAACTGACATTTCATCTGTTATGACCCAATATATACAATACCTTGTTTAATAATCAATTATGTTATCCAAAATAAAGTTTTTATTATAAGATTAAGAACAGGTCTTATAACAAAAAAGACATTAAAGCCTTCTAAATTCCTATTCTAGTCTATGTTAATTTAAGGATTTGCAGACATATAACTCTATATATGAACAGGCTATGGCTATTTCTTAATCTATTAATTTTTTCTTGCTTGAAATATAGGATTTACTTGACTTGATAGTTTAATAGGTTACATCATATAGCCATGATTTTATTTATTTCTCGCCAATAAAATTTCCGAGTGAGGGGGAGATGGAATTGTTAGCCACATCCAACTATCACAACCACGTCATACTCCTCTCGTAGATGGAAAAGTCGCTGGAAAAAATATTAGAGGTCATGGAGAAGGAAGCTGAAAACGCTGTTCCAAAACTCTATCTTCTCTCCTTAAACTTGTTACAGGAGTTCTCCCTCCTTCCACTTCCATAACACGGGCGAAAAAAAAACATCCCTTTCATAGCAGAAGACGTGATGCATGAGCGAGTGGAAGTTTTTATCGAGAAAATGTTTGGAATATTTAATTTAATTTTCAATGTTGCTAGGTTTACTTTGTTATCGATATTCTGATATATCTCAAAAACATAATGTTGATCGAATGTTCAGTGTTCTTCGCATTTTTTTTTATTAATGTATCCATTGAAATTCACAACTGTATTATAACAATACTAGTAAATGAAATTAATAATACATGGATTTGTATGTAATTAAAAGGCATGGATTTGTATAGTGGACAAGTATAGAAACTACCCTGTGGTAGTACTCAAATAATAATTCTTCTAATTTAATATAAAATAAATCATAAATTTTAAAATTTATAATGCGATTGATTACAAAGTATATTAATTGTTTAGATACAATATAATAATTTCAATTTTCTTTGAAGGTTTTTTTTTACGCTTTCTCTAAATTCAAACAGAAACTTCCTTAAAGAATTTTTCTTAGTGTTTGTATACTGTTACCCTAATTTCGAAATATTTTGCTACATTGCAATAATCATAATGTAAAAATATTGAAATTTTGAAATAAAGATATTATTAGGCACATTTTTGATTACAAAGTATATTAATTTTTAGATACAATATAATAATTTCAATGTTCTTTCAAGGAATTTTTTTACGGTTTTTTCTAAATTCGAAAAGAAACTTCCTTAAAGAATTTTTCTTAGTGTTTGTATAGTTATACCCTAATTTCGAAATATTTTCCTACATTGCAATACTCATAATGTAAAAATATTGAAATTTTGAAATAAAGATATTCTTTGGCACATTTTTAATATGTATTATTTACATATATTAATATAAGTATTACTACAACGGTGATATTTTTTAGTGACAATGTACTACTATATAAATGATATTCATCATTTTTATTTATTAATATGCACTGATTAATGCATCATAAATTTCGATTATGAATATGAAAAAAATAAAAACTGTACTACAAATGATGAAGTGTCTTAGATTCAGTTTACTAGAGTCTGTATTGTTTCCGAGATCCAAAGATTACTTACTCCCTTTATTGAGTCTAAGTGAGCGTCTGAAGGATCTTCAGTTTCCACTGTGTCCATCCGTGTCTGTTAACAAATTAAATAATTTATATCCCGCTGGAAGATTTGTCAACTCAAAATCCTCAGGACAGTAATTTGTCATATTATAAAATTAAAAGAAAATAAATACATATTTATTTTAATAAATGAAGTATTCATTGAATGACGACAAAATGACTACTAGTTTTTATATTGTTTGATATTTCTTTTTATCATAATTAAAACTATATTTAACTCCTATTGGGATGTATACAGGTGGATATGTTTATTATTTTATTGCTTAATGGTTAAGTACAATATATTTTTATGTTTTAAGTTTACCACTTCAATGATGAATAAACCAAAACGTTTTTAAATATTTTTTTTAAAGATAAATTAAAGCAAACATTAAAAAATAAAGCAATGATTAAAAAATTATAATATTTAAAAATTAAAGCAATGATTAAAAAATTATAACAAACGTTTTTTGTATTAATCTGTATGCTTCTTTGGATGCTGAGGATACGAAGAAGATCATATGAAAAATAAGAAATAATTGTTTTTATTAATCGTATTTCGCATATTATGCGAAAAATATTATAAAAGATATCTCAAGGATTTTTATTACATTGTTTGTTATGCATTGTAACAAACTGAATAAAAATAAAAGTAGATAAATTAAATGTTAATTGTTAAGGCTCTCATCTGTGGTCGAGACGTGCTTACTAAACATTTTCTAGGCCCAGTTGTGGTAATAAGAGCGGATATTATTCAGGGCGTTTCGATCAATTAATTAGATCAATGGAATAATCGATTGATTGACATTTTATTTCAAGAATGTCCTGCCAACTTAGTCCACAAGGGACAGCACATCCCGGACATGTGGGTAAAAAATGTTTATGTTAGCTCTAACGAGCCTTTTTATGCCCGTTCGTTTTCCCCGATAAGTCATAGTTGAGAACTGGAGAACGGCGAGGAGGGTTGTAGTCCGACCGGAAGGAAGATGAGCTGTCGAGGTTGGAGACTCTATGTTTCTGTAGTCGGGCTCGATTTGGGGTTTAGCCAGATTGTAGTTCAGTTGATGAAAGAGCCAATAGAATCCGATAATTAAATATTCTATTTTTCTTCTCTCGTTCGTAGAGTTTTTATCACGAAATAGATGGAAGATGGATCTTGTTTTAAATTATAATTATTATTTGTGTCTATATGATTATTGTTATGGATGATGGATCTTGTTATAAATTGAAATTATTATTTTTATTACTGGTTTTGGGATTATGGTGAATATTGTTGTATGTAGTAATTACTTTTTTTCTTAATGTCTTTAGGACTATTGCTATTGTAATTATTAAATCTTAGGTCTAATTTTATATCATTTTTGACTTTATAGAGCAGAGTATTATTTTTGATAAATGGATGTTTTGTGTTTATTTCTTTTCCCATGTTCCCTGTGTGGCCTCGACGATACCATGTCCTCACACAGCCCTTTTTAGGAGTCCAGGAAGCAATATTTAACATTTAATGTTATGTTATTGTCTAATATGTTTTATATTTTGTAATAGCTCTGCACTCTGAAAAAACTATGGTCTTTTAATGTCCTTCCGTACTGTCATTTTTTTTAAATTTATTTATTGAAATTTACATTTTCATAATCAAATACATCAAGTAAACATAATGAAAGATAAATAATGACACTATATAAAGGCAAGAAGAGAAACGGACCCTATGGTAATACACGAATAAGAAATTGAACTTGGCTTCTTTTCAGACGCCTCTGAGGATTATCAGAAATTGAAGAGGTTGCCAGGTTTGAAACCAGTGGGTTCGAATAAAGTTTGTCATAAAAATATTGACATCGGATTCAGGCCATTTCAGTAAAACTCAAAACAAGGAGCATTGGGGATTTTACGAAGGATTTTGGAATGTAAGGATTGAATGCGCCTTAGTGGAGCCCCAAAGCTCTACGCTATAAGTCCAGATGGATCTAATGTTTATGTACATGAGCCTTTTGTAATTAATTAGGAGTTAAAAGCGTTTGTAAATAATGAAGAAGGCTGTAACGGCGAGCTGTTACTTGTCGTTTTAGTCTGGTATAAGGATTCCAATGTTAAACGTTTGTCAAGTTGTAGTCCTGAATCCCGGACCTGTTCTACAGGATTCAGTGGGATGTTATTAAACAATGCAGGAGGTCAGGAAGTCAGTGATTTACAACGGAGGGTAAATTGTGATAACTTAATCCTCCAGTTTTTACACCATTTTTTAAGGTAGGTGATATGAGATTGAAGAGTATGGGATGCTATAATTGGATCAGTGTTAACTCTTTCTTAAAATGTTTTTATCCAATTCCAAAAATCTATTAAAATAAAAATGCGAAGTAACCTTTGACCAATACCTTGCAATAACTCATGTTTTCTAAATCACGTGAATATTTGAAAAACTGGGTCTAAAATGAGTTGTTATTTTTGATAGTGTAAAAGTCAATTTTTATCATTTTTCTCTCCATGTTTAAGGGTTTACAATTGATTTTATTTAAAAATATGGGCAACCGTTATGTTTCTAACGTTTAGCGATTAACCCACGGCTAATCCTTAGTAAAAGACTCATGTTATTAACACCATACACTTTTTACATTTTATCATGAAGAAATAATCATTAAAATTAATTAAAAGATTAAACGATTTTTTTTTAGATCCGACCATTTGGATCTAAAATAATTTTCTTTTAACACTTTCAAAAATAACAGTTCAGATAATGAATCCTAACTGCTATTTATTAATTGCTAAGAGACTAATGCCTCTTAAGTAAAGATTATGCTCATGAAATATCCTATACATGAAATATTTTTTTGGTACTTGGTCGAATAACATCTAGTATGCATTTGAGGATTCTTGCCAACTATTATAACAAGTCCAGAATAACTATTATCATAAACACCTATTAGTATTAGTGTACTTTTACAATTTAATTTAAAACATTATTGTATAAAGTTTATTTTTAACACAATGAACTTCGACCGTAACACCTATTACCACCCAATGCAAACTAATAAAAAAAATTGTTATGAATATTTCTTTATCGATATAATTAAACTTTTATGTCTTATAATTATAAAACAAAAAAGTAGATATGCATATATTAACTCATTCTTGAACCACATCCTCCGTGCTCTGAATTGACTTCATAATCTACTGAAAAATCATCTCCCCGTCTTGAATGTGCCGCGAATCTTAATGTCCTAGCTCTTGAATAAATAATCTGGAAAGACTTGATAGGAAATACTGGCATTGAAAAATGTTTTTTTTATATTAATCTGCAATCGAATAACTATAATTCCCATTAATACTTTTGTAACGTTTTTCTATCTGAAGATTATTTTTAAATAATTAATCTATAAAATTTGAATGAATCAACAGTATTAATTTGATCAAATTACTTTCCCAATAAGGTCACCTGTAATGTACCAGTTAGCAGAACAACCTACGATACGACTATGATCGTGGGTTCGCCGCCCAGTAAGTTGAGTTAGAATTTTATAAGAGGAAGTAAAAAATCCTTTGATATGCCGCCATTTGTTGGGAACGTACAATGTAGGGGTCTTTACTATACCGCACCGGGTCGGTACCTCCAGTGTACGTTCCCACATCAGCGTAAAAGATCTCTTTCCTAAATATACTTGGATAACACAAATTGAGGGCTCTCGCTGTAATATCGTCCGATTAGTAACATAAAGTGACGTTAAACTAAAGTTATTTTTTCTAAATTTATATTCAATTACCATTTTGAAGGTAATTGTATAATTGTAGTAGACCATTCCAACTTTTCATAAAAATCCAAAAATACATCGAGGCTTGAGTTTAAAGAACTTACCTTGGATTGTATAGTCCAGGGATGAGCAACACGCACATGTTTAAGCATTTCTAAAATTGAATTTGTTTTACTCACTTTTTCTCATCAATATATTAATATAAAATTAATTATAATAAAATGGTAGTACAGTCTAAACCGAAACAATTTTTGTGACGAGTAACTCACTTGTCGGAGACTTGTTCAAACATGCAATACGAACGCGCTGCGTCTGTGGTTGTTTACCTTTGCTTCTGTCATACAATCAGTCAGACTGGTAAGCTGTTAACTAGCAAGTTTAGCAATTCTTGTGTTTCTTGAAAGGCGTGACTGCAGTATTATTGTCGAAAAGGTCTAATACTACCTTTATTAGAGCTACCTTTAGGTAGTATTAGAGCTTTTTTATTCAAAATTAAGTTTTCCTAAAATTTTTTTTAACTTTCAAATTTTTAATCCGTAATAGCATGTCGGAAAAGCAAACAAAAAAAAAGGTTGCGGATGAGCGCTGGCATTTCCAAGACAAGTGGAAATTGGTTATTTTTTCACCTTCGTCAAAGATAAAGCTGTATGCTTAATATGCTCAGAGACTGTGTCGACATTAAAATAATACAACATAAAAAGGCATTA
Source organism: Troilus luridus (assembly GCA_964056705.1). NCBI lineage: Eukaryota > Metazoa > Arthropoda > Insecta > Hemiptera > Pentatomidae > Troilus > Troilus luridus. The sequence goes on along the minus strand of OZ057413.1, from coordinate 90,282,353 downwards.
CGATACAAAACATGAACAACTATATAAAAACTTAACAGGACAACTCCGGATAGATAAGTTTAACCAAATGAAGAAAAACTTGGGAAAACAACAGGCTATTTTTAAAAATCAAGCTATTTTATCAAATACGGCAGTAAAGGCTAGTTTTGTTGTAAGTCAAATACTTGCAAAAAAATGAAACCTTTTATGGATGGAGAGATATTGGTATTGATTAGCTTAGAAAAAGACAAATTTCTCATTAAAAATTTCAAGTAAATTCGTTTTTCTGTTCTTTTCTTGCTTGTTTTTATTTTGCATTAAAATTTATATATGAAATCTTTGCTTTTTTAAATTTTATTCTAATGTATATTATAAATAAAGTTTTGTAAATTATTAATAAGTGTTACTTTATGTGTGGCCCACCAAAAAATTTTTAATTTAAATTGGCCCGTTAATTAAAATGGTTGCTCACCCTTCTCTAAAGGGGTGAAATAATGAAAATTTAGGACTAATTAAAGATGATCCATGAAATATCACTGCTGCGTTTGGAAGTTTTTATTAATCTTGCGCGACAGAAAGAATATTGGTCCACCCATAAATAAAAAAGCTAAGAGATGGCCGACCTGTGGTCTGGTGGTTAGCATAACATCCTAAGAACGCGGGTTCCCAGGTGGCCCTAGGATATTTAAAGGGAGAGAAAATCCTTGGCTACGTCGTCCTTACGGAAAGGGCCTTACGTTGGGGTCCCTAATCTGTACGATGCAAGGTAGTCGTTAAAAATTTCTATCCTAATTGCCCGATTAGCCATAGCAGTATAGGGACGTTAAATAAACAAAGAAACAGCTTAAATGACACATGAAATCACTTTGTTGGAAGAAACTGCATTACAAAATAAGCAAAAAAATGAAGGGCAATACAATGTTTTACTGTATGGAATGGCTGGAACATGTAGACTTCTTCAATTATTTAGGTGCCTACATGTAAACAGAAATAACACATACATCCGAATAGTGGAATTCAACTACCATTAACAAGAAAATACTGCCAATCATGGGGATGGGATACCTTTTGGAGGTACTAGAAAGTCCATTATTAGCATGGCACTTATAAGAACTGTTATACAAGTGAAGCGAGTGAAAAATATCGTAGAGAAGCTAAAGCATAGATGGTAAGCGAATACCATATAGACGCTGGACCAACATACTAAATCTTGTTGGTAGGAGAGGCTGATGAAGACCTAGGTGGTCTTGGGAGGAAGGAGTCAAAGAGACCTTTCACTGTATAGACATCGAGTGATGGATTAGTACACTGTGTCCTGAGTGGACATACTACATGAAAGCGACTGTATAATAAGGAACCTCACATTGAACAGCGTTAGAGAATATTTGAATCAGTATGTATTTTGTATTAAAAGCCGATAAGCCTCCAGTCTGTCAGTATTGCTAATCCTCTATTAGCCTTACTCGTTCCTTTGCCGAATTATTAAATAAAATCATCCTGCTATGTTTAAAAAAATAAAAATTATATATTAATACAATTATTCAATAGCTGTACTTCGCTTTCTTATAAATAGTTGCCATTTTATAAGTATGTTCTATCCTTTTAAAATATATTTATCTTGTTTATTTGTGTTAGGATGCCTTATTGAAGATAATTAACCAGCTTTTTATTTATCTAAGTGTCCATAAATTTTTTTAGATTGGATTCTTTCTCAGAGGTTAGTCCTGTGTTCACCAATTTACTGAGCAGTCAGACTTAAGAATTTAACTTTTTGAAAGAAAATGGTTGACCTTGATGAAAATTGTGGAGGAAAATGGTCCGGGAAGAGGTCAATAAGTTTTTCTGAATATCAAGAATATTTATTCAGTAGCCAACGTTTCGACCCACTCTGTAGGTCTTCTTCAGGGCTGTAGCGGGGGAAGAGCCCGATAGGTCCGTCCAAGCTGTAATCACTCAGAGAGAGTTACGTCAGAGTCCGTCAGAGAGACGGACCTATCGGGCTCTGCCCCCGCTACAGCCCTGAAGAAGACCTACAGAGTGGGTCGAAACGTTGGCTACTGAATAAATATTCTTGATATTCAGAAAAACTTATTGACTTCTTCCCGGACCATTTTCCTCCACAATTAAGAATTTAACATTTATATTATTTAATTTAATATAATCAATTATTAAAACAAATATAAATTATGGATTTAACTTTAAATATAATTAATATATACAGTGAGCAGTATCTATTGATGATTCAGATTGCTCTTCTTGCCATAAAACACATACACAATTAACCTAAAATTTATCTTAATCTAAAGGGGGGTTCTAGGGTTCTTCGTCAGGTAGATCGGTGATAAGGGCTAAGGGCGTGTTCCGGGTCTGGCCTTCTTCCGTGTAGATTTTCTTCCATATTCCGGTCATCTCTTCTGCATCTATATCTTCCCCTGCTACGTTCTACCGCTTCCAGTCTACGTGACCTTGTTATTGTAACTGTCATATCAGTCAATTATTATTTTAACTTACCACTTCCAAAACCGAATATTATGTTTACAATACTATAGCAGCCCTATAATTTATCATGGAATATTTATAGTAATTCATAATCATCAGATTAGCTTACTATTTCATCGGATGGTAGAATACATCTCCAGTGTCCTAGAGCAAAAGGAATACTGACCTGGCGATTTACTTTATATGAATCAAGGATGACAGGATTGTTTTTCGTATACAAATTTTTTTCTTCTGATCTATTAATATGTTTATCTTGCATTGCTTACTACTACTAACTCTCTGAGATTTTCTTTATACTTTTAACGTAATGCTACAATGGTTTATCAGACGATGTTGTAGTGAGAGTCTAAATTTTGCATATTCAGGAATCGGAAACTTAACGAGTACCTGACACCGTACAAGGCTCGGTACCACCATTTTACGTCCCTCCGAAACAACGGTATGACCAAGGATTTTTTACTTGCTTTTAAAAATTTGTGTTGCCACTTGATGGGCTACATTCCCGCTTGGGGTTCGATTGAAAGGGTGATATCCCTTTAAATCCTTTAAGTAATTGAGAATGAAATAAAAATTTAGGAGGCTTGGCAATCTTGTTTGTTATATTAATAATTATATACTATCTCAATAACCTATAAGTGAATTATAATCTAAATGATGAGAACCGCTCAGCTCTTTCTAATAAATAGTATTTATAATATCAAGAAAAAAACTATACCTATACAACCAATGTAGTGTATACGGTATACTAGGAGGACAATACTGTTTACAGAAAAACGCCTGTGCAGAGAGGTGCTTTGCCTTAGATCATGCTCAACCACCAAAGTTTTCTTCCAATTTGAGTACCCACTTTTAAGAGGCTGGGTTTTGAAGTTCATACAGTCTATCTGAAGCTGCTACTTCAGATTATTATGCTAATCACTAACCTACACATGACCCGTATAAGATATTTTAAAATATTAAATATTTAATATTTTCCCATAGTTTTTATGTAATTTTTTTATTATTTGATAATATAGTTTATTTTAAATTAAAAGTGATTGGAGGCTCCTATCTTCTCGTATCCGCGTCGTATATGATACGCAAAACCTGATTACCTTGTCATATTAATAAGCCTCGCCTGACGTGGGTATGATATGCACTGAATCTCATTAAATGATTATGAGATTCAAGCTATGTTTCTGTGATGTATTATGGATGCCTATGTATAATCAGTGATTAAATAATAGTCGTTATGGTTAATTTATTAATTAAATATCAATATTAATTATTAATTTTAATATTAATAATACTATATATATTACTATTAATGAACTAATTAAATATTAATTATGGTGCGATCTCGCGTTATTTGAATTCCAGATAACAATTCATAATATTTCTTATAACACTTTTTGAGTTAGTTACCAAAGTTTGCTGGATAAATTTGCCAATTTTATTAATTTTATGCTTATTATAATAATATATAAATAATAGATTATAATAGATACAAATTTTAGGGTATAGATACAGCTATTTTATTTGATATTAATAATCCCGTTGGACCTTTTATTTGAGTTTTAGAAACAATTTTTAGTATTTTTTTCAAAACTCAAATATTTGTACGATAAATTTTTGTTAATTAAATTAAAAGATTTTCCTTTTAATTGTTGATCTCATTTTATGTGTATTATTAATAGAACAGAATTTGAGATGAGATTAGATTTTAAAATGAGGAGCTTGGCGTAACTTTGTGAGGGGGTTTTACAACTTTGGAGAATAGTCTTTTTTAATTTCGGGAAAATAATAATTTTAGTTGTAATGTAGCATTCGAGGTTAGCTATAGCTGGGTTATATCTACTTTTTTTGTTCAAGCTTAAAAAATATTAAAGGATTTCAAGTGAAGAGTTAAACATGTGGAGCCCTGGTTAATGAGTGGTTAAGTCGAATTTTGTTCAAAATGAGTTATATGGCAAGCAATCTCTCGGCCTTAAAATGAAATGGATTTTTTTCTGGTATTATAACTCCATTTTGAACTCCATGAATTAATGCAGACAAACATTTTTTTTTTACCAACTCAGCCTATTATAGCTTCAGTACTTAAAAATGGTCCACTATCCTTAACTCCATGGTAAACCACATTACAAAACAATGAGAAATTCAAATGATTGACTATATATTTGTTTTATTTAATAAGAAAAATTAATAATATACAAAACAAATGGAAAATATATAAATACAAATATTCTGGACCTAGATTAGGCAAGACCACCAAATAGCGAGATAGAACCTAAATTCAGTCTGATGACTAAGTGTTAGTGTAATTTTAAATATTATAAAAAATGTATTCCTCGTAAAAATAACTATGAAAAATGAGTAATGCGAAAAAATAAAATAAAAATTATGGTGTGTTCTGAAATTTATATTGGCGGTTGATTGATTGATGATTGGCGCGTATTTCATCAATACCTTCCGGTCTTTGGACTGTAAGTTTTTTTTTCGTAGTCGATTTTTTCCAGTAAGTTGGCCTTGGTTTTTTTATGCCATCAACTCAGAAAAAATAATGATCACAAATAAAAAAAATAAAATAACTAGCATTGTTGAAGGCAAAAGAGAAACACTAATTGTACTTCCATGCTGTTAAGTTTTGGATTAAATTATGGATCATGTAAATAGATGCTGTAGATTTCCAGGATTTTGGCCCTTGTTTATGGATAAGTTAATTATATCCTTCAAGAGGAATAAGGAAAGGGTTACAATTACTCGTTTAGGATTGATTTAATTGAAGATAGAAAACTAATAAATTTTTTTTAGACAGAAAATCAATAACGGGTAAGGAGAACAACCAGGCTAGTCCCGTCAATGCTTGATTACCTAGCTCCCCCAGCCGGATTTGAACCCGGGACCTTCGGCATAGTCCCCAGAGCATTCTGCCTCTGAGTTCCCCGCTCCCTGTAGGTCTTTTAAAAAGTATAATACATCATTTCAAAATAGAAAAAAAAAAGGATTATTAGTCAACAGGAAGATGAGAGAACAAAAACTTTATACCAGGAATATTTTTCATTGCTGAATCCGCCCCTGTTGAAAAGATTTATAATGAAAGTTGGAAAAGTGATGACAGGCCAAAAAAAAAAAAGAAATAAGCATTCTTCAGGATCATCTCGGAAAAGTTTGAACTTAATATAAGAACGCAAGAAATGCTCATCTTCGTTCAAAATATCGATTAAAATTTGTTTGTTGAAGGTCTTTTATTTATGTTAAGCTCAATAATAACTTCGGAGGTAAAGAACAGCATGTAACATGTTTTTTATTTTTTGTTTTTGTTAACGATAGCCGATTTTCCATAACTTTGTACTATTTGTTTGCTAAAAATTTAAAATTTGTTTGTTCGTTACTAATAGAAATAGCTTAAAGAAAATTGTTTACCCTGTTATTGGCATTGATAAGTAATTGAAATTATTGATCATAGTATTTAATTATGACAATTTACAAAAAATGTAACCTATTGTGTGGACATGGTGTCCTCTCTTAACTCTCAAGAATTAAAACATTTTTTATTTTATTTTTTTATTATTTATTTATTGATATTTACAACAGTATTACAATAATACATCAAGTAAAATAGGCTATGTGATACATAATGACATGAGTTAATGGCAAGTAGAGAAACTACCTACTGGTAGTACTCAAATCACTAGTTCAAGTAAGAAGGTCACGTATCTTCTTTTCATACGCCTCGGAGGATTATTGGGAATTAGAGAGGAAGCTAGGTTTGAAACTAGAGGGTTTGAGTGGGAATGAAGTTTGTTATGAAAGGATAGATACCGGGTTCGGGCCAAATCAGCAACAAATGGGACATAAAGGTCGTTATGGATGACTTTATTTTTAACAGAAGCGTTGAGGATTTTACGAAGGATTTTGGATTATAGGGATTGGACACGAGAGGAATTCAATGGCTTAGTGGAGCCTCAAAGCTCTACTCCGTAAGTCCAAATAGGTCGTATGATGGTCATGTAGATGAGTCTTTTGTAGTTAATTGGTAGGTTAGAGCGTTTGTCTAGTAAGTGTTGAAGTAGCCTGAAACGTCGAGCGGTTTCTTGTCTTTTCAGTCTAGGTTGAGGATTCCAGGTTAATCGTTTGTCGAGATGCAACCCTAAGTATCGGATCTGTTCTACAGGCACCAGTGGGATATTATTAAAGGATACTGAAGGGCAGGAAGTCATTGGTTTACGACGTAAGGTAAAAGTGATTTGATGCGATTTTTGAGAATTTATTTTAATTCTCCAGTTTTGACAACATTCTTCAAGATCAGTGATATGGGATTGGAGGCTCTGGGATGCAATAACTGGATTGGTGTTGACTGATAATACACATGTATCATTAGCATTCGTGGTAAGGATGGTATTAGGATGAGTTGGGATGTCAGTTGTATAAACTGTACAAAGGATTGGGCCAAGGATACTACCTTGAGGAAGAATTAAAAGTAAAACTTATTTATTAACACTGGACATGGTGTCCTATACCTCCGGGGAACTTAATTCTTTCATCTTATGACTATATCAGGTTACAGAAGTCCTGGTGGATATTGATAACTTTACTTTTAATAATGTTCAAAATATAAAATGTTATCTGAAATTAAGTTATAATTATCCACCAGGACTTTAGGAACCTGATGTAGTTATATGACAAAAGAATTCTGTTCCCTGGAAGAAATGGACACCATGTCCACCGTTAATAAATAAGTTTTACTTTTAGTCCTTGAGAGTTTTTGTTCTTAATCACATTATAGTAATAAATTATTATTAATTTAAAAAAAATTGTTTATTCTCTTTATCTCCAGATCGGCAATTCCTATCCTTACATGTTTTTTTTTAATAATTAATTTTAAACTTTAACACAAGGTCAAAGTGTGGGTTTCGTCTCATGGAAGAGACACCCCTAACTGTACATTATCAGATTATTTACCGAGAAGATGTAAATATATAATAGTGTTTTTTCATATAAAAGAATGAGTTTAAATATAAAATATGTAAATAAGTAAACAAAATTAAAATTAATGTAATAATAAACAGAACTACAGTACTATAAAACGGAAAACAGGATTATATAACATTTTGTTAAAACGATTGGTGAGAAACGTTATGTATTGAGATCACATCAGAATATCTTTCAAGAGTCTTGGTTTTAGTCTTGGGATGAATTAAGGTTCGCCTAAATTAAAAAATAAATTATTATTACCAGTCAGGAAAAGTAGATGCCAATATTTATTTCGAAGAGTCGATATCGAGAAATCTACATAAATAAGAAGAAAATTGAGAAGGCTGAATATCAAGAATTGAAAGTAAAACTTATGTAGCAACTGTCAATAAAATAAGATACTAACACATATATTGTATATTAAGTCAATTACAGTTTATTAGTTGATTCTTAATTCGTTCATTAATTCATTTAGCTTCCATTTGGTTGTACGTATTCCATTTGTTGTAGCTTCCAAATTATTGAAATTGATTTCCTCTTTGTTTCTTTATTCAATACATAAATAGTTTTTTTTTGTATTTTAGAATGAGGTTTTAATGGTTATATAGAATCAATTATACTTTACATATTCACTTATACTTTATACTTTACATTCAATTATACTAAACTTATCAATTTCAGAAAGTTGTCATTCATATTAGTCGCCAAAATATATTATTATATTCCTGGTCAATAAATCAGTATCATTTTAGGCTTAAGACATGAAGATGAAGAATAATATGAATTTCGTTGTTTAGATTCAAATGGATTTTCATGATTCAAATATAAAAGCGAAAAATAAAGTAAGGTTGAGCAAATGTTGTAGTTTGGAATTTTATTATGTGACGAATTACAATTATTACATTTTCACATTTTTCTGATTATGCATAATTTATGAATCGTTTTAAATGGTTTTTTATTCACTTTACGTCAGTTGGCAGTAATTTCGCTTTAGCAAGTTGATAATCGGATTTAACTAAACCTAAAGTAAATACCCGCTTTAATCGGTTGGTTAACATTATTGTCGGCATACCCGAGTATACCAGACCACTAATCACTGCTTCTCCACCTATTATTAGCACTATTCATGAATAATTAAGAAAATTATTATTTCACAATAATGGAATGGAATGGCTTAGTGGTAGAGCACTGAGTTGCCATGGCGGAAATCCTGGTTCAAATCCCACTGCGGGGAATACTTTTATTTAGTCTGTTTGCAGTCGGAGATGGATCTTGTAGGATCTAGGAACCTTCTGGGGCTAAGCCAGCCTCTATAAAATATTATAAAAATAGGGTACCCAGTTTGGGAAAAAATCTGGCGGTTGAGCGTGACCTAGGTCCTAGGACTTCACATCCTTGCAGAACCGCTGTTCATGAAACAGCACAGTCATATGTACTGAACCCCAAACCCGTTCACGGGTTTTAGTGGTACAGGTTTTATTATTTTCACAATTTGTGTTGTCATTATTCGTTTTATATTTTGTTAATCGCTTGAATAGGATGCTAAATTACATAATAAGTATTTTGCATTCGTGTTTTTATATTGGCCAAACTTTACAGCTATACGATACGGTGAAGAATTATTTTTATTTTTTTATATATCTGTATATATTGCGGGGTAGCTCTGTGGATAGATTCAAATTTGTATGTGGGGGATAAATAATTCAATCTCTTAACAGCTGTGGTTGGATCTTGTGAGATCTGAAGACCATCCTTGGGCTTACCCATCCTCCTTGATGCGGCCATTAAGTTGGGGTGGGGAAGTCTGACGGTTGAGCCTATCTTGGACAAATCACTTTTTTGTACAAACGTTGTCTTAGAAACATTACAGTCTATACCGTGTCCTTAACCCAGGACCCTCCCTGGATTGTACTGGTTGACCATTTTTATATATCTTAATATATTCCATTTTTTTCTGAAAAGAACAGAAAGAACAAGACATGTTAAATTATCATGATATGTTAAATGTTAAAGATATGATATGTTATTATATATTCTACTAGTCATTATTATAGTTATTACTATTATATAGCTTATTACCTCGCAGTCATTGTCAATTCGAAGATGCTTTATTTACAGTCTCTTTTCCAATTGTAATCTTTACGCGATATAGGCAAATGCCATATAAGTAAATAAATATACTGCTAAAAATGATATACAAATTTATATATCTACAGCCTCGGTGAAAAGTGGTTAAGTCTATTTTTCTTCAAAATGAGTTTCTTGTACTTAAGTAAGCGGAATCGAGTTAGTTTCTTAGTGAAGAAAGGATTAAGTAAGGCTTCGGCTTGAAAAAGAGTTATTGTTTATATTACAACTCCATTTCAATCCAAAAACTACGAGAACGATACGATTCCGGGTATCTGAAAGCAGTTAACTCTCTCTGGACAAAATCCGAGGTAACCACGTATTTACCGAGGCTGTAGATAAAATATTAATTTATTTAAAAATAATATACAATTTATTTATTTATTAATTATTCCTTGACAACGTTCAGAAGCTCGGCGCATTCTATTATTTTAAATTTCGTTAAATCGATTTATAAGCTGTCATGTTCTAGGATAAGTCTTATACAGGATGGGACTAAATACCTGATATATTGTTGGGGTAGGCTAGTGGAAAATTTCGAAGGTTTTTTTTTTCGATTTCTATTTTGTTTAAATAACAAGCTTCTTGGTTGTAAAAACTAAATCATTTTTTTCCAATATCATTAATAAATATTGAATTAAGATGTTTACTCCCATCATTGTTATCATAATGATAATTTGAGAATTAACATTAATACTAGGAATTATAGTTAACAATTTTTGATCTTTGCAATCCATACAGGCTTAACAAAAAAACCGAAATAAGCTTTACCTGATGATATTATTGGTAGTAATGTTATTATACGATATTAATGATGTTGAATTCTAATGAGTAACTATTAACGAAAATAATCAAACACCACACTCAGTTTATAGTTTGAAATCAACCTAATCGATAAGGCAATGGAATGATAAATATTGCTTGATTTCTCGTTTTTTTGTTTGTTTCCTGATCGCATCAGTATAAAATTTCCATCTGAGAGAGTATTTCTTTAGACGGAGTACTGTGCCTCATGGTATGATTAGTGTTAAATTTACAATTCAAACTATTTGATATCATTAACAAAAAGAATGCTGACAATAATGGCAGTCATTTTTTTATGTAAACTACTGCGAAAAAAACACAGTATAATGTTGATTTTTTTGTTACAAACTGAGCTCTGTGACCTATTACAATGGAGTGAAAAATGAAAAATTAATCCTTCGAAATTCATTTTTTATAATCTCTCACTTTAGCAACATAAACATAATTTAAAATGTTCTTGTGACTCGACCGTATCAATGATATGCCACTAAAACTCCACAAAATTAACGTTTGTATAGCCGTATACGAATGCAATATTTGATAAGAATGGGTCTCCTAATCTTGATAATGCACAGCTTAACATCCCCAAATTATCAGGTCATAATATAGGCCTTGTACCTGAACACAAACCCTTGTTGCCTGTCGACCTGATTTCAGTTCCAGAATGATGAATGGGCTGCTTAGCTACATTATGTGTATTACAGCCTGTTGTATTCAAAACTTCCAGAGTAACCAGATAGCCGAAATACGCAAGAAGTATTTCTAAATTTGCCTTCTTTTTTTTTTTAAACGTTTATTTCTTAAGCCTTATATCTTGTGAATAGAAAACAAAATCACCGACCCTTATTAAAAATTAAGATTTTTCATTTTGGTGATGAATGTTTATTTTCAGTTTAAACTTATCTATTAGCTCATTAAGTATGCTAAAAATATTCCTCCTAGTTAGAAATCAACATATCTTATTTTGGTATAATAATAATAAAGTCTTTATACTGGGATAAGCTCCTTTAGAATAACAATACAAGTATTAATATATAAGCTATTATGTCTTAGGGTAGAATATTATTACGTATAATTGGTTGTTACATATGTACATATTTTATGAAAAGTAAAAGAACAAAAAAATAATGAAAGAAAAATATAAACTATAATAACTCATTTTTAAAAATATGTAACTGGATATGTTAACATAACAGCCGAGTTAGAAGTAGTATAACTCAACACATATATACATATATGTTTGTTATAATGAACAACAACACGATTTTTAAATCATGTATTTCTTTGATTAAAAGTAAAATAAAATAATCGCACATAAAATCTTCTACAACTTTCAAGTTAGTAGTAATTGAATAAATTAATTGTTAATTTATTTATAATAAACTTTAAGCATAGCTTGTGCTTTTCTATTTTTCAAGTTGTATATTTCAATCATTTCATTAAGAAATTAAACATTCCAGCTAACATTTCGAAGTATAGACGATGATGATATATGTTAGATGAAACGTTTTTTTCTTGATGGAATGATTACGAAATATACACATTTCCCATGATTACACTCTTTATTTCGTACTAAAACTCTCGATTATTTTTCTTTACAAGAATATTAATAAAAAAATGAATGAAAATGAAAGAAATGAACTCGTACCAATTTTCAAGCTAGTATGAAGCATTTTTCAGATAGAAATTAAAGATAGATTAATTTAATTTCCAGTAATATTTAAATATCTAATGTTACTGAAATTACCTGATTAAATTTTTATAATAGGAGTGAAAATAAATCCTGAAAATAATACCTTAACAGAACTTATAGCCCATTGTCTTGTTGATTTTTTTTCCCGGAACTCGTAAAAAAAAAGTACCCCTGTTTTAGTAGTCACGCGACATTTCGTGACCAAGATGCGTATGGAGGGAAGTCCTGGTATTATTTTTACCCTGCAACTAAAACGAATATTATATTAGAATAAAAAAAAAAGTAATTCTATTTGAACTAATAATGTTTTTTATGACGAAATTAGGATGAAACTGATAATTTTTCAATCTATATATACAAGGATTTTAACAATGTTAAAAAAAAAAGTGGTTAACGATTAAACTGATGGAAGTCCTCCAAGTTATTATAAACTAGCTTGCGAGATGTTATAAAAATAAAAAAGTATTAGGGGGTACTTTCTGTTCAGTTTAGTTGTTATTTTGTACACCCCCCCCCCTTGGAGCCTATTAAAATGATAATACTATTAGAATGAGTATTGAGTATTTCGCTTTAAATAAAAAAATATATATTTTCATATTGAAGAGAAAATATGTGCCCAGGCTGGGATTCGAACCCGGGTCGTCCGCCTCTCCGTGGCAGCGCTCTTACCAATTGAGCTACCAGGGGTCGCCTCACAGTCAGGACAAATCCATTCTCTTCACTGATCACATATCCCCGTGTTCTCGCAATTTTGCGTTGCACGAGGAAGAATGTTCATTGAACATTACTTTAGTTAGGATCTTGTTGACTTACGTCATAATTTTTATTAATTGTTTTAATTTTTAAATATTTTTATTTTGAAGAGAACAGATTTGCCCTGGCCGGGATTCTAACGGTCGTCTGCCTCTCCGTGGCTTTGAGGCGACCCCTGGTAGCTCAATTGGTAAGCGCTTTTACCAATCGAGCTGCTAGGCAAATCTTTTCTCTTCAAAAAAAAAAAAATTAAAAATTAAAACAATTAATACAAAAAATATACAGTTTATAAGTATAGTGTGTTGTCTTATTTTAGTACATTTCGTATACCGAAATAATAGTACTAAAATCTTACAATTGTTAGATTTTATATTATGACGATTGTTTTACTTATTAATTCCATTCATTCAATATTTTTTTATTTGAATTAAAAAAGTTCTGTATTTTGTGCAACGGCTTAAAGAAGTGAGGAACAGTTGCATTTTGATTTGGCCAATTTAAAAAATATTAATTATTTTACTGATCCACCAGCACTGATAAAAACTATTAAAAAAAACGATCCTCGGCCCGTTGCTAGGATATGCCACTGAAATATTACATCGAACGTTAGTGATTGGTCTATCCAATTCAACTTAACCCATAAGTACTGACACAGTTGTTCCTTACGCTAGTACTGACCACCGGTCCCATAGACCACCTGATTTAAAAATTCGTTAAAAAATACAAAATAAAATATTTAAACATCTACTTGCTTGTTATCTATACATATAAAATGCTTTATCCTGAATGACTGAGCCTATACCGTAGATACCGGAAACTTGGAGGGTGTGTTCTTTGTATAACGTAGGCATCCGATATGAAAGAATTTTCCGAAATCCTATCCCTAAGGGGGTGAAAAAGGGGGCAAAGTTTGTATGCTTGCTCGCGTGTTCTTACTCAAAAAATCTACATTTTTTCGCTGAGCAAAACAAATCAAGTAACATAGTTCACTTCACCGAAAGGTAACACAAGGCTTTTGTTTATATAGAAGCATTTGCAGGCATATATATTGTAAATTGTACATATATTTTAAATAAAATCTTAGAGGATGTGAAAAAAAAAAAAAAAAGTTCACTTTTATCTTCAATTCTAATTAAAAAGCTTCAAACCCAAAGGGGCTTAGAAAAAAAAAAAAAGAAAAAAAAGTTCACTTCTATAGACATCTTTTCGATGATATTAGCCGAGTGCGCCAATCAGAAAAACCATTGGGTAGTGGGTTACCTTAATACTTGGCTCCCGATCTGGAACAACATCAGGAGGAACAAAGCCGAAAGTATACTCATCAAGACTCCTTTCACTGGAGTACATCCGAACACCCACACTTTCAGACATGGAGCAAAGCCATCATTCACATCTACCATTGATCTCCTGTTCATGAGGCAGCCAAATCGATTCTTGGATTGTTGGACGTTGGACTTTATCACCTCCGACCACAGACCTGTGCTCTATATCATAGACGAAGAAGTACCAGTTCCAGCGGGGGAAGCAGACTGGGGAACATACAGGGCACAGGTCCATCACGAACTGTCAACAGTTCCCACACTCCGGACAAGAAGTGATGTAGACGCTTACGAGGACATCTTCACTGAAACAATCAGAAGAGCCGCAGACGAAGCCATTCCAAAATTCAGGCCATTTCCACCAGTTCTACGTCCTATGCCAGGCCACATTCTGAACCTAATTGCCACCTGCAATAAGTTGAAGGATAAAAGGTATAGGACTACGGATTATGGGACGAAATCTGTGGTAAACTCCCTTATCACGTAGATTAGAAATCTTATAAAACAATGGAGGTCTGCACAGTGGCACGGAAAACTGAGGTCCACCCATGCCGACTACAGACAATTCTGGAAACTACTGAAGACCAGCGCGAAGAAGAGAAGTTCTACACTACTTCATGACGGGGGCAAACTGTTGACAGTAGAAGAACGGGTTACCAAGTTTTCGAATCACTATGGTGGAATCATCACAAGAAGAACAGATCCTGCACATACAGATTTACTAACCGAAGAGACAAGAAACAACTATAGCCCTCAACCCACCGGGCAAGCGACCGCAAATCTCCATAAACTGCACGGAAGCGTTTATATGGAGATTTTTATATGGATAATCTCAAGCTTGAGGAAGGATCTAGGCTACTTTTTATCAGCATACCATACAGGTGAAGTATATATGAAACTGTAACCTGATTGACTAACACACCCAGCGATCAACGCAGGAACCACTGAACTTAGCATCTTGAAATCGCAGATAGGTTCTTTGTATAGCTTAAATGAGCACTAAGAAAGGAATTTGGACAATTCTACCCCCAAGGGGTTCCCCCTTAATATAATAGAGGTTCATAGATTCTATGGAATCCGTCAGTTTTGAAGTTAGACTTCTTAAATTTCGGATGTACGAGTAACTTAAATTATTTATTTAAAATGATCTATCACGAAACCTTATGTGACTGACCAAATTCCACGCGAGCGAAGCCGAGGGCAAAATCTAGTTACTTATATGAACCTTCTTGCATTCCCCACAATCAACGAACATATGATTTTTTTTCAAATTTCTGGAAAACTATAACAAATATGATCAATGAAGGAAATAGTTAAAATAAAAAAGTACTTTTATATTTAAGAACTTGTATATTTATAACAAACTAATTACAGTATATTTAATTTTGATTTTAAACAATTAAAAATCTATTAATGAAAATGAAAATACTTTTAAAAATTAAAATTATTAATATTTCATGCAATAGACACACAGTCTCCAAACATATTGGTTTCTGAGAAAGTGTGGGTAAAGAATTTACTTCAGTTTTGTATATTTATATTTGATATTTTTCAAGATTGTAGATTTATATATTTTTAGAAACAAAATATTGATATAAATATAAGCAATAGAAGATATTTATATATTTGACATTTGAATTCCTGGAAGTTACATTGCGGAAAAAACAACTATTCAACAGCCTGTTAGCGTTGGTTGTGAAATAGTTATATACAGTGGGATAACCAATTGCAATTTTACAATATTCCAATTTATAAGGAAGATATGGCATCTCTGCAACTGACGTAGGAAGGAAACGGCAATTGAATTCGATGAATTCAAATTACTCGTATAGATCCAGTAAACGTTTTGAAATATTTCCATCTCAAAACACTAATTAAATGAATGTTTTGATAACTATTTTTAGTTGTATGTAATCAGAGAGATATTTTTTTGAAATATTTTTTATCTGTCCGTTTGAAGGTATGTGATTAATTTTTTATTACGAGCTGAACAACCGAAATAAGGAGAGCTAAAAATACTAAATGAATATTTCTTTTTATTAAGCTGAAATGAGTATTTATTTTTATTTTATATATCGAATTAAAAAAAAAAAGTATTACATCATTTGTTTATTGACCATAAAAAAATAATACACGAAAATACAGAATAATTGCCTGTGTTGTAGAGCTTATTAATATTGAACCATGTTTATATATTTATTATGTAAATTATACTGGTATTATTTAATAATAATAATAATTTTTTTTTTAAATTTATATCTCAAGACCACCTAATTATATTTCATATATTTGTTTTTTAAACCTTTTCAATGTTCTGTAGAATATAGGAAATTCGTTCAATACGTATTTTCTCTCATCTGTTTGTGGTAACACAGCATGTGCGTGCTCGTGTTATGCGTATGCAAAATAAATCGCATGGTTGAAGGATTAACTTATACACCTTGTATTAGAATTTATAAAACTAAATGAACGGCCTAGGAGTAGTCATTTATTATTCCATGTTTAATGCGGGAAGATGTGTTTTTTGTGGCTTTGTGGCTCTACCGCTTATATTTCTGATGTTCCATTTTTTAGGAAATGTTTTGTATACTTATGTTTACATAAAATTCTTATACATATAAAATACATAGGAATATTTTAAAATTTACTAACATGCATTATAATTAACTCTTTTTTGTTCTTTATAATAGAATATTGCATATTTAAATTATTTTATTTACTTCTAGATTTGTTTTCATTTGTCCGCAAATATTAAATCTAATATTTTTTTTCCAGGTAAGTATCCTGAAGTGAATAACAACTTACAGCATTCTTATAGAGTTTACTTGGAGATAAATTTTCAATTGGTATGAAACATTAATGTTTTTTATATTAATATAATTTTATAATGTATGTGATATGGTTGCAATACTGCCACCAGGGTTAAGAAGAAGAAGAAGGCGTTGATGACCCTAGGGTTTTACGCCTCTAAGCAACAACAAAAAAGGATTAAGAAGAAAAAAAACTTAAGATACGTTAAGATCTTTGAGAATGATAATTATTATTTTTATGAAAATTCTAATAGATCAGTGAATAAACTATCTCTTCGTTTTAAATTACTAAGAGCCGTTTCAAAAATTCAATCTAAAACAGATATTTTTTTGTACCGTTTATATTGTGATTTCATTATTAGTTAAAAGGTGTTTATCTTTTTTTCTGCCGTAAAATAAAATAAATCTATTATATCTGTATTGAATATTAATTTATTTTCAACATTTTAGTCTTGATTAAGGTTTAAGTTCTTATCGGCGTCTTCTTACTATCAGGTCTCCTTTATTTTGTCCTATTTCGCTGAATTGATATCATATATTGTGTTTTATGGGGCATAGTTTGGTAGAAAATTTAGTTTTGAAATAACATAGATTTTATAAGATGATAATAAAATTGTTTGGATTCATAGCTTTTATGTGTTGCTAGTTTTTGTTGTTTTATGAATTTTAAGAATTCAATTTCAAGCTACAAAGATATTATGGAGATATAATCTTAAGATTTTCTGCTTTTATAAATGTAATGTTTTATTTTAGTATAGTTTTTTTAATTTTAAGTACCACGGCTGGGAGCGAGATAGCTCAGTCTGTAGAACGCTAAGTTACTGTGCTGAGGTCCCGGATTCAATTCCGGTTGCGATAGATAAGTTATTTTATCTAACTACCACGGATGAACCGTGTGCGATATGCGGACCCTCCATGAGCTTATGCAGTCTCTATAAAGTGAATACCCCTAATTGAGGTATAAACGTGGCGGTTGTACGTTATTTTGGACAAATATCGTTTCTGCACAACCGTTAATTTAGAAACAGTTTCAAAAATGTACCATTAACCTAAGACCGTTGACACAGGGACTGTTGTTATGTTGGCGAATTTCTTGCTGAACATTGAACATTCGTAATAATTCATGTTCAAATTTTTAGGAATAAAGTAAAAATATAAATAAATAAAGGATTATTTTGTACTCTATTCCGTTCATCCTCTACCGTGTTTGAGTCTATGTCAGCAGGTGCACTAAGGTTTTTACGACTTTTTCTTTACAGTGATTAAAAGATGAGCGCGCACTAGACACTTTTTCCTTGAAAAAAAAAAAGAAGATTTGTTATCTTAAGTTTATAGCTTTGGTTGTAATTACTTTACAGTATTTCAATATTCATTTAAATATTAGTTTCGTTTCAGGCTTATTATTATTTACACTTCACTCATTTCTTTCAATAACTATTGCGATCTAATTGTATTCTAAATTATTTTTTTAATCAATATTACTTTTTTTTTACCTATTGTAACACTTTAAATTTAGATTTACGTTACTTTAATGAATCGGCTAAAAACGCGCGTTTAGTCAAAGAAACTAAAATAGTGAACTTACTCTATAATTTTGGTATATTTCGAAGATTTTATAAATTTTAAATACCTTATACTTAAATACAAGGTATTCATAAATTAATTGTATAAATTAAATAGCATTGTGGACGACAGGAAATCGATTTTATTCCACAAAATAGTTATAATTTTATTTATTTTTTTAAACTTCTTTTTACCTTAGTTTAGAATTAATAAAAGTCATTATTTAATGTAGTAAAGGCTGGTAGGCATTTTATTTGTAGGTGGTTTCTGGGTTTATTCAATTCGAGCTTCCATTTTGAAAAAAATGGTTCTGTTAACATAAAATCTATTTAAACTCTTTCCAGACAGGCTATTTCTTTAGCGCTTTGGTTCTTCTCCCTCATTATTAATTAATTATACATCAATTTTGATAATAATATAATGTTTATATTCGTTCCCAAATCGTTT
This sequence comes from Troilus luridus, assembly GCA_964056705.1. Lineage (NCBI taxonomy): Eukaryota > Metazoa > Arthropoda > Insecta > Hemiptera > Pentatomidae > Troilus > Troilus luridus. The sequence continues at coordinate 90,263,406 of OZ057413.1, read as the reverse complement.
CGACAAGTTCTATGGTGTTGATTTTACGGCGTGTAGTCACGTAGATAATAAAACAAGAAGGTCCTGAATTTCGTGCTAGCGGCTGATGACGGTGATAAAGACTTTCAAAACTTTCCAAACAGTAACGGGGATCCTAAAAAATTCATCGCTTCGTTAATAAACACTAAGGAAGCATAGGCGTTATCTCGATGAAGTCTTCACCAACTCGAACTGAAGACCGTAGAATACTTTAGTACACGGAACTTCATCGAGTATTTATATAAGCCTGATTTTTACAAAATACGGAAGAGAGTCAATTATCCGAACGTCAATTAACCGTCCTTATACAAGGAAGATAAGTCATTCATTGAAAATAAATATGAACAACAGTATTTTCATTGTAATTTTTTTTTATCTATTAGAATGAAACTAAAGTATTATTTTTTCTTAATAGATATGTTTTTAAAGGCATGAGGCATAACATTTTTTCGATAAAAACAGTTAGATGAGAGGGACAGTCACATTTTGACACTTGAAACGATTTCGTGACATTTGTAGTACACAATAGTATTTGTCATATAAAAGCGTAGTGATTTAAGGCATTTTATTGTTTAAGTCCATTTTGATTACTCCAACTTTCGATAATCGACGCTCTAGCGTATTCTGCTGACGAACTAACTTTAAGAACAAATAATGAGTTTCTTTATTAGTGTTATTTTTCAACGTAAATATAAATTCTTTTTAAGTAATTTATTAATATATTATAAATATAAATAATATATTAATATAATAACATACAATTTAATTTTTTTTTTAAATGTAAAGAATCTTGGGTCTAATAACAATAAAAAATTATCTTAGGTTCGGCACTTTGGAAGGACTTAAATATTTTCTAAGCCAACCTATGAACAAACCTGTCTCTAAAGCTGACCATGTTTTTACCTGACTCAGGCGTCCAAGGACAGATAAATAATTTGTTCGTAAATTCTAATAACCAATGATAATACGGATTTTATAAGCTTCATTTTATCTTCTATAATTTAGTTTTTTGTAAAGTTATATAACAGTCTAATGCACCGTTTTTAATTTTATCACGTTATCAATTCTGAGCTATGTTTCTCGAAAGTCTAAGATTACACAGAATAGGAATGACTTATTTTATCGTGCTTACGTTTCGGGCTAAGATGTAGTCGATCTTTAGGTCAGTGAGGTGAAGAGTCTATCTCCAGTTCTTAGGCCGAAACATAGGCACAATGAAGTCGTTTTTATTTTGTGTAATCATTGACTGCATCCCCTACCCATTTCACACTATTCTGTCCTTTTTTATGGGATATGGCACATTCCCGATCTGGTAGTGTGGGCTGTATTTAATAAGATTTTAAAATATTGAGTAAAAGAGCATCGATTTAAAAAAATACTATAAATGTGCTGTATGAAGTTCACATTATGGTAACAACATAAAAAAAAAAAGGAATTCATTTCTAAGAGTATTTATAACTAAAATCTCTGTTGGTAATTTTTTAATTCTGGGTAAAGAGCTTTCAGTTTTTCCGTTGATGAATTAAATACTTCTCTTGAATGGTTGGCTTACTGGTTTGGCACTCCTAACTCTGCTGACTGTCTGCTGAGGGTTTTCAACTCCGTCCCGCCCGAAGGGGCGTAAAATGTCGGTACCGAGGCTTTGCGATGTCAGGTACTCTTTAACGGCCCCTATTCCTAATTAAACTTTATAGGCAAAATTTATGACTCCCACTGCATCATCGTCCGGTAAGCCATAGCAGCATAAAATGACAAACGAAAAAACAAACAAATTTTCTCCATTTTAAGGCCTAGGCAGATTGGTGATGACTTTACATATATAGCAAAGATTCAGAGCAGAGCCAGGAACAGTTATTATGTTGGTGAATTTTTTTCTGAACATTCAACATTCATAATTGAATGTGCAGGGAACATATGTATAGAAAATATAAATAAATAAAGCATTATTGTTACTCTATTCCGTTTTTCCTCTACTGTGTTGGAGTCCAGCTGAGCTTCTTAAAACTGGACAGCAGGTGCACTCAGCTAGCCTCTAGAGGTTTTTTACGACTTTTTCATCGCTGTGATAAAACAGATGAGCGCGCACTATACGCATTTTCGTTTTTAAAAAAACTAAATAAAATTTGGAAGGTTTGGGGTGATTTAAAAAAAAATGTTTTTAACGCTTTGGTTGCAATGACCGTAGTAATTACATTCTTTAATATGAATATATTTATGTTTATTATCATTTACGTTTGACGGATTTCCTTCAATAATTAATCTGATCTAGTGGTGTTAATAATTAATTATCTTCTTATTAATATTATCTGTAGTTTGCCTATTGTAACACTTTAAATTAAGAATTTTGAATAATGTCATTAAAGGATCGGCTCTGTTTCAAGCAAACACGGGTTTAGTCTGGGAAATTAAAATGGAAAGATAGTTGTGAAATTTCTATATGATTTTGGTATATTTGGAGGATAGTATAAATTTTAAATACCTTGTATATAAATTTAAGGTATTTATAAATTAAATGCCTTTGTCGTCGACCGGAATTTATTCCACATTATCCGTATTTTTTATCGGTATATATTTTTTAATTTCGCAAGAGTATAGTCCCTCATTTTCTCTTAGCAGCAAATGTAGGAAAATTATAGTGCTTATAATATCCGAGATGAAGATTTCGGAAAAATGTAAATAAAAGGAATTACCATTTTGTGACTTTATTTTGGCAGATATCTGGAAACATATATTTCAAACAAGATAATAGCATTTTCCTTAAATTATCATTATCATTATGTCTAATATTCCATTTTTAATTACCAGAATTGTATATCTTCTGGATTACGTTGTTAATTGTCGAAAAATAAGAGGATTCTTCAAGAGGTGTACTAGAAGAAATGTTATATTTTTTATCAAAAACAGAGACGGTTTCATATATACTCCAGCTTTGAAGTGAATACTTTTAATTTATACATTGCTAGAAAATAAAATGATTACCAAATTTAAACCCTTTTCTTCTAAATTAATGCAGAATCTGATGTGCTACAATTTCTACTCGTTGCTTTTTTTTTTTAAATAATAATTGTTTCCAAGCTGCAGACTTGTAGACCGCTTTTCACAAAATCTACATATTTGGTTATGATTTTCGACCGCATTACTTTTAAATTGTCATAACATCGTACAGGCTAGGATCTCAATTTTACGAAGAATTTAATGCTAATTAATTTAATATCTACTTAGTTTATCTAAACAATACACCAATTAGGAGTTATTGGATGAAAGTTGTAAATACTATATTTTGATAGTTAGGAGGACTCTTATTTGTGTAATACTACAAAAGTTCTAATAATTCTTATTTTTTAAAATAATTTCTCATTTTCTCCGCTCTCTCCGGCCATTTTAATTATGATTTGTTTATTTAATATTATTTTGGCAGATATAGATTAACATAACTTTCTTTTCTTATTAATCTGCAAAGGACCATGTCATTGACCAACTCTCTAAACTTAGATCTTTGCCCAGTGTTCCTTCATATGTTGTCGGTATTGCTCCTTTCTTGCCTATGTCCATTTCTTTTATCCGACTCCAGGGATTTGGTCTCATCCTGAATTGGTGCATTCTCGAACATCTTCACAATTATTTTCCGCCTCCTCTGAGTCTTTTTCCAGTTTTTCGAACCAGGCTGGTTTGATTTTATTTTCCTTAAAATAGTTGAAAAAGGTTTAGGTTCCATTCTTTCCAGAAAATAGAAACATCCTTTTTCTCGTAATAAATGATGTTTTCTTAACAAGTTGCATGTATTCGCCTTGGTGTTTAATTGGGTCAAGATTTTCCCTCAAGATCATTCTTTCTTTGATCTACAGTTTTTCTACCTGAGCTTAATTATTTACAGTGGGGCATTCCACCAGCATGCAGAGCCTCTGGTTTTATGAAATGATTCATAAGGTTTTTCCTTTGATTGTCAAGGTCCTTGGTTATTTTGTACACTTGCTCTATTTTATTCAAACGCAAATCGAATGCTTCTTACTCACCAAATCGTATAACCTTTATTCTTTTTAGTTCACGAATAAGTTTCGCTTAGATTTAATCGCTATTATTTGGCAAGAAATTACATATGATTAATAATTTTTGGGTTTTATAATTTTGATACCTATACAATGCATACGGTGGACAATGGAGAAATAAATATATTTATAGTGATATTGACCAGTTGTAAAATGGATATGCAAGAGACTTCATTATATGAACTAACTATGCTATATGAGATTTATTAATGTGGACTAACATTATATTTTACTGATTATTATACATCTAGCTTAGTGACTATTCTCTTTTCTTAATTTTTAAAATTATTCATTTAGACTTTCCCCAAAGTTAAGGTTTTCTCAGACCAAATATTAGGATAATATTTTTTCAAGGTCTTCCTGTCAAGTGGATCTTCTTCATTGAGACCGTATCCTGTCTTGTGTTCGTTCTTGGTTCATCCAGGAAATTCTTGGTCGGTCTCTTCTTCTTCTTAATTCAGGGCACCATGGTCATTTTGGGCATTCTATTACTCTCCATTTTCAGCAGGTGTCCAAACCGCTCTAATGGTTTTTTGGTGATTTTTTTCGAGAGTAATATTGTGTTATCTATTAACTTCCGGACTACTGAATTGGTATCCAGTCGCGCCTAGATATTCCGTCTGCCCTTCTCCAGAAGTCCATCTCCTCTACTAGAAGTTTCTTTTTGCTTCCCTTTTCTAACTATTCTATTACATGCCGTAAACTAACTACACCATCTCCTCTTTACTCTCATTTCTCTTTCTCTCTCTCATCTATCTTACCTTATCTTCCTATACTAATATACGAACTATATATAATAGAAGATAAGAGGTCAAGGAGTTTACACACAATATACATAGTAATCTTAGGTCATCAACCCAATCCATTAACTCAATGCACACTTTAACGAAGAAGCCTTAGATGAAACAGTTTAGTTTGTTGCTTAGTATAAACTTAAAATTCATATGCTAAAGTTTGGGTATATTAATTATTATTAATTAAGTTTCCGCAGAACTATTAGTCATAAGGGAGAAGTTCCATGTCCAAGAGCCGGAGAGACTTTAGGCTGCTAAGCTTGATAGATTGCTCCCTAATAGTCTAAAGGGTGTGACCATGGGACCTGGGGATATCACAATACTTGTCAACTCCTCAGGGCATTTACCCTGAATGGCTTAGGGGATGGAACCTAAGGTTCCATTCGCAAAGTGCTCCAAGTTCCAAAAGTAGTACTTCTAGACAACTTTCAGGCAAATATAGCGAGAAGTTCTGAAGATTTTGCCACAGTTACTGATATTTGTAGGTGTCAATATTTCCACTTACAGAAAGCAATATAGCATTACGTAAGCAGTATTTTCTTTTAAACTAAGTTTAATAATCTCGTTTATGAATAATGAGTTATAGTATCCTTCTTATTGTTTTATTGCAACGCCTTTTTTTTGCTGTGCATTATTTACGTTAAATTATTTAATCTGTTAACATTAATGGATTGACCCTGTGGGATCAACAGAATCTCCCGGCGCTCACCCAGCCTCTATAAATTCGGCTGAAGCCAGGCGGTTGTTTGTTCATTTTACGCCATTTTATGCTGCTATGGCTAATCGAACGATGTAATATTGAGAGTTCTAAATTTTGCCTATTAAGATATACTAAGAATAGGGATTTTTAACGAGTACTTGACATCGTACATGCTCGGGACCCCTGTTCAACGTCCCTTCTGAAAGACGGCATACCCAAGGATTTTTAACTCCCTTTAAAAATCCTAGGGTCACCTGCCGGGCAACGAACCCGCGATCATGGGCTTAGTAGTTTGTTAAATTAGCCACAATTTTCTATATACTAACCACAAATTTTCTATACCACAGGTCGCTCCAACCAAGCGGGCGAGCGTGTTCTCGGACTAGTCACCTTCACCCACAGCCCCTGTCTTTAAAATAGTCCAGTCTTTACCATGTAATTTTTGTTTTATACCAGAGGTTGCTGATCTACCCTTTATAAAATAATATTTCGCTACCTCATTATTAAGACAATTATTTTCCCTTTTTAATATTATTGTTAATTTATTTCATTTTGTAAATTCTTTAGTGAAAAACATGTTAAAAGTGGTGGGGGGGGGGCAGTCAATAAATATTACACAAATAAGTACAAGTTGTTTTATTTGTGCCAACGTTTTGATATAACGTGTTATTTCTGACAGGGTAAAAATGTTAATATTCAATTTAATATTAAACATATTTTTTATTAAGATTTTTCTTCTTCTTACTCTAATGCCATTGCGAACGTCGAGGATCTTCCACACAGTGTAGCCATGCCTCTCAGTAAAGAACAAAACAAAAAAAAACATTTAATTTAGTATTAAATACTTTACACGATTCAGGTCATTATGTAAAATTTTTGATTGATCTTTATTTCGTTAGTATATTTCATTTACAAACATTTGCATTCATTTATAAGAAAAAAAGTAGACGAATGTCCTTCCTTTAGGGCGTAGAAGAAAGAAAAAAAAAAAAAGAATTTCCCCAACTCTTCGGAGGACCGTTGTTCTTTTCGGACTTAAATTGAATCCACTTAACGTTCTTGTTGCCTCCTTGACATTTTCCCTCTGACCTGGATAACTTTATTTTTATTGGAAAATCTAGTGAAAATTCCTCTTATCATATTTGCATTTATCTCTCGCCATTTTTTCGTGTTGTTTTATCTGTATTATTTTCCTTTGGTTTTATTCTATTTACTTTCAATATTTATTTTTATTTAACTACCTTCATCTTTTTGCTTTTAGTATAATTTTAGAAAAATTCTGAAACTATAATTGATATCAGTGTATCCTTCTTGCTTCCACCATACAATTGAGTTAAGAGATGTCAGTGCTTTGATTTTGTGAAGATAGAATGAATACTGTATTAAAATTACGAGTATAATATAATGTTTATACACATTAAATGTTTTATATTGCATGAACTTTTAGTGTACATTGTAATTTATGATTGTTCAATAAACAGGTTTTAATGAACCAAGTTATAACTGACAATTAACAATTTTTACCAGTAACTACTACTAATTAAATAATCTGAATACTCAGCTAAGAATAAATAAATATTTTAGATGTCTATAATAAATTTATGATTCTGATTAGAATGTGTAGTCGAAATTGGAAATAGTAGTCCAAATGGCTAAAAAAAGAAAAGAATTTTGTTTGGTTTTGATGAATCTAATAAATATAAAGTAATCGTATAGATTTATTTAATTTAAGTATAATCATAAAGGAAGCAATAAGGTATCATTGAGGTTACATCAATATATAATAATGACCGCGTATTCACTTATTGAATTTATTATTTGTTTCTACGTCACTTTTGTGTCTTCAAAGTGATTTCAGTAGCCTCATTACTTAATTGAAATTAATGATGCTATCGAAATCTTTTGAAACACTTATTCAAGGCAACAACCGTATATGTATAGCCCAGTGAACAAGTGGCTAACTCGAATTTTGTCCACAAGGAGTTTCTTGCACCGAGGGAAGCGGCATAGCGTTATTATCGTAATTCATTGAGACATTGGCTTGAAAAGGATTTATTGCTTATATTGTAACACCACTTCTGGGTCACCAGTGCTTTAGTGGTTAAAATGACTACCTACCCTACTCAAGATCACGGATTCGCTAAATGCATTTTGGAAAAAAATCAACTTATTCACAAATATCAACACTTATTCAATGGTACTGTTGGTATAACTTTAGAACAGTGTAAGTACTTTATTTAATATTTTAAAAAATAGTTTACTTTTCGACTATCAAGTTGAATTTTGTTCAACAATTTTGTCTTTTTTTTTTGCTTTTCGTAGGGACTAATGTAGTAAAGGGACTAACTATACGAATCAAAAAATATACCAGATTTTACAAAAAATATTCATTAAGTTTTAAGATGGGGTTGTCTCATTCTTGGATCGAGCCCTTGACATTTATTCGGACATATTTGTAGTAGAACTTATAGTTATTCTGGATAGAAAAGGTTTTGATGCCTTTGAAAATATTATTAGAAGTCTCAGCATGTTTCTCTAGAGTGCTTTGGAACTTCTCCTAGATGGAATATTCTACTTCCAAGAATTATTGAGATCGTTTGATCAAATGTTAAATATTTATCTATTCAGTAAGTCTCCTAAATTTCCTTATCTCATTTCCAGGAAATAAGTTCGAAGGAGTGGAACGTTTTATCATCCAACTTTTATAGGGAAGTGTTTTCCTTTCAATGGTCGATGTCATTCGACATCTTGACAGTAAATGATGCCCGTCAGAATTTGATAACTTTTCTGATTTATTTTATTTTAGATAACGTTTTCCTTGGCTTCTTCGTCTTTCAAATAATCGATTTTTTAAAAATAAAAACCTGTACCATTACAAACCGTTAAGGCTCAGTAAATGATCGAGACTGTACTGTCTAGGAAAACGGTTGAGCAGCTATGTGATAAAAACATTCATTTTTACTTGTCGAAATAATTTTTTCTTCTGCTGTATTTTTTTTCTATTTCAACGCCTCAATTGATGAAATTTTATGAAACAGAGAGAACATGTTCTATTTTCATTTTTTTTTTTTTTTTTTTTTTTTTTTAGATTTTCCAGTATGAGTGGCTAGACCAAGATAATCATACATAATTCTATTAAAACAGAAAATACTGATTCCATTTAAAACCACTGTTAGCTCATTTTGTGCCGTTATGACAATTATTAATATCAGATTGTGTGTTTTATTTTTCCATGAAAAAAAATTTGTTCCACTACAACCCAAGTCATGGTTTGAGTAAATGGTAGAGACTGTACTGTTTCTAGGACATCGGTTGTGCAGGGAGGTTAATTGTCCTGGATCACGCACAACCGCCGGACTTCCCCTACCAACCGCAGACTAATCAGATTAGATAGATGATTTATCTGTCTAAATCGGATTTGAACCAGGCTGAAATGAATCTATAGCTGTCTTCCACTTAATCTGCGTAGGGCAAAGTCTTCGTAAATGTTAACACCTAATTAAAGTAAGTCAACTTATTGGATCCCTTTGTTAGTTAGTAAGCACTTAACGCTATAGCGGCGCAGAGCACTTAACACACTTATGATTCGGGCCACAGAGCGTCCATTTTGGAACAGTAATGGTTCTATTACCACTTGGTTAGTACCTCATTATCAATAAATTAATTTTTTATTTGGAATAAATTCAGTTAGGTGCTGTAGTCTGATCTCCATTTTTTCTCACCGTCCAGACCATTTCTTCTCTCTTACCATTCCATTCTTTCAATTCTTCATCATCTTTATCTTAAATATCCGACTTCCTTTGCCATGCCTTTAATTTTTTTTAATCTAGAGCCTTGATGTGGCATAGCATTATTGATAGTTGGTCACTTGGGAATCACTTGTCGAAGTTTAGGATCAATAGTAGAAATTGTGGCTGTTCTTAGTAAATATTTTTGTCTCGAAGATGATATATTTATTGAATAGGAACTGGCTTCGGATCCTAATGATTTTACTTGCTGTAGATTTAGAATTCTAAAATATATCTAGTTTTTATTTTTACTTTTTTTCTTCTACCGTAAGTGCGATAGCTCACTGTGTAGAGTACTGAGCTGGTATGCTGAAGGTTCTTTGTTCAGATCCGGCTGTGTCAGCAATCATCTGTCAACTAACACGAGTGGAATCTGTGGGACCTGCAGGTATCTGCCATATTTAGCAACTATGACCCTTCAAGTTGAAGTGGTAGTTTTTTTTAAGTGAAACATCTAATGGCGCGTTTGGCGAGTGAGAGCAAGTGTTGATGTCGTGATGCCGTGATGCGAAAAATTCGAGCAGTCCCGTGGCTGTGCTTCTCGTTAAATTTATTATTTAATTTAACATTAAATGTGCTCAAATTTAAGTTATTTAAAATTATAATATTAAACATTTATTTAATATTAATAAAATTATTATCCTTATAAAACTACGCTTCAAGTGCTTAAATGCCTCGTTAAATGTGCTTCTCAAATTACATTAGATGATGGGAGACAGATACTCATGGCTGTTGTATATATTTCACCTAACCAAAAAATCAAAGATATCATCTCATTGTTACACCGATCTCAGCGCTGGCAAACACATGTACAGACACTCAACATGGACTAAGTAAACTACTAACTAACTCCAATCAGAAAGAACTAGGTAGCCCCATCACTAGACCCCCCCCCCCACTCCTAGCATCTAATTAATAAAGAAAATCCTATTCACATTTTCATATTTCCTCTCTTAAAATGCACCGGGTGCAGTAAAAGAGATGCTTTCTCTCTTAACTAAATTTTAAGGGGCTAGGGGGAAAAAATACCCATGATTTTAGCTGGAGACTTTAATGTAAATTTCGGGAAAGATGAGTCAGCACCATTGATTACGTTTCTTCAACAAGATTTTTAGTTGTATATTAATAATAATCAAAGGGAATCTACAACAATATATGGCACGACAATAAATGCAGTATTTACAAGACACCTCCATAACGTTAAAAGTAACACTGTCGTTGCTTATTATTGTAACTTTGATACCATCAGAAACGTCATCGAGTGTTAATATTACAGAAATAACTGATGATACTGAATTGTAATATTTTATTTGGATTATAAATTGTATATTTTTTAGTGAAAATAATATTAGTTTTAGCACATAAATCTAAAAAAAGTTCTGTATTCCCTTCCATTACATCCATTTCTTACACTTAAATAATTAATTCTTTCCCAATAACATCCAACTTCTATGTTTCACATCAACCAGGCGTCCCCCGTGGGCTTATTTGTTTTTCTTCTGCCGCATTGATTTCTATGGGTTTATTTTTAGTATTGGTTAGTTAAACTATTTCATTGTAGATTTATTTTATTTTTTTTAGTTTCACCCATTTTTTGGGGTACTTGGAATCAATGATCAGTGGCTTTTCTGTGCATGTGCCTAGTATCGCTTCATCCTCTCAGATCTCAGATCTACTCCTTTCCTCATCGGAAATTTTGATCGTTCACTTAGTTCTCGCCTCTAACCTTATCCTCTTGTCTCGGATTATGCTCTCTCCAGTTCCCTCCCATAGGATATCAACCGTAACACCGAGCTCTCTTTTTTTACTTACTTTTTTTATTTATATTATATTTATTTATTTAAATTTTATATAAGCTCTTGATTTATTTTTTATCATCACTACATTTTTATGTACTAATGTTGATAATAATATGGTTTTCACCTTTTCTCTTTACTTACCTTGCTATTTATTGTATTAAATATCGGGGGACACGCCTTCATGAAATATTTTTTATTATTTCTTTCTGTCTTGAATGTTATTTCATATTTTTAAAAACAATGTTTCTTAGGGTTGTCCTTGTTTCACCCCTTTTATCCGATCGATAAGTGCGTTGCTGTTTCCCCATTTATTGGTCTCGTGTTTTGAAAGACCATTAGTTCAGATTGCTTTACTCGGATGACTACCTTTAACAATCCTGGGATGAGTAGATTAGGTTGTAATCTGTCTAATAATATCCATAAACAAATCGGAAGGCTGCAATTCTTCACATTCCAGGTACAATTCACATTATAGTTGTTTTATCGTCCATTCAGGACCATTTTCGGTTTGTTAATTGAGTCCTATTTATTTTTGTAATACTTTTTTCTTACTTTAATTTAATTTAATTCTTCAAATTGACAGTTCCATTATATAAGGAAAAATAGGATGCTTTTATTTATTTTCAAACCCTTTCAAGGATCTAATGAGTCTATATTTTTTTTCATATTTGCGCAACTTATAATATATCTTCTCAAAAATTATAAAATATTTAAGTTAAGTATAATTAGGCAGATAAAGTATAAATAGCAATGTACCTTGACTAAATGGAATTTATTGATCTTGACAAAGTTTTAGCTTAGGACGATAGATAAAATGGAGGTAAAGAATAAGATTCATATCTCTAGAGGTATGAATTCGTTTCTAATTATTCAATTAACGTCACTTAATGCTGGTTATACTTTATGCTACCCCAGGGTTCACCCAGCCTCTATCAAAGTGAGTACTTGATAACGGGGAAAACTAGCTGTTCAGCGTGATCAAGGGCAAATTACCACCTTGGGGCAGTTCAGTCTCCTCCACTTACAGAACCCAAAACCCTTCATTGGTTGTAGTGGTACCGATTTTTTTTAATGTTAATAATAAAAATATATTTTATACATATATAATATTGAGATCAAAACTAGACATAAGTTATTTACATAAAATAAACTATAACCTGTGCAATAACAGGATTGTGTTGCTTTTTGCCCATCTAAGCCACCACAGCTGATGAAGGCAATCATCTCAATGTCATTCCAACTTTAACAATTGCTGAGTAAAAACCTTTCTACTCTTGAAGGCTATTTAGACTTTTTTGATCGATACAGTTTGATATATTTATATATATTTTGCAAATCTTCAATATTTTTTCAAATTATAATATATAATAAAATGTGAGCCTAATTGTAAATGCTGTAATTTATTATTTGATAACAATTAATTAAGTTCCTTTTTAGATGATATTGTTTATTATAAGTGGTTAATAAAAAATATAATTGTGATCTTCTCTTTTGACAGTCAGCCTATCCAAAAATATTTTCAATGATCTTACTTTCCATCCTAATGATATTTCGTCTTTAGTTCTAGATTTTATTTTATTTTTTACTAAAATTTGGTTTTGCCACTATAAATTTAAATGTAATCTATAATTTAATTCAATTTAAACTACCAATTGAAGTTTAAAGAAATGCTCCACCCATTCTTCGAAACCAAGCTGAATCTTTTTACATGCATTTATTTTTAAAATACGTATGTGTGTGTAATTAATAGGATGCAGTCTTAGTCTTAATCTCCACAATGAAGCAAGGTTGATTTCTCTATTTGTTGAGTATGTTTGGACTGTCGGTGTGAGATGTGCCGCACTTTTTCTTCTTTGATATGATTTTCTTGTGATGTGTGTTCTGATTATGCAAGAATAGGGAAAATGTTGACTGATTGTTTTTTCCCCAGTTCTTTTGGAGACTTAAGCCTTTGTTTTGAGGATTTATTCTATTGCATCCTACTTTTAATCTATGTCTATTTTTGACTGTGTGTAATTAATTTTAAGTTTAGTTCTTTTATCATAAGCAATTTTATGGCTTTATTTTTGTATGGTTTAAGACTAATCCAGGCTATAGAAAATCCTTTCCACAAAAGGCCCACAAAGTCTTTTGGATAATAAGATAACTTTTAATTACGAGCGTTAAAAAAAAAAAAAAGTTCTTATGTTCCTCATACTTTCCGTGGGAAGAACTTAGGCTTCCCTGTTAAAACTTAGATACAAGATTCTAAGGTCCTACTTTTTTTTATTATAATATTTTATCATTAATGATTTTTCTTTTTATGAATCTGAAGGTTGTGAATTAATCCAAACTTCAAAATCAAGAACTTTACCTTAGTTGAGAACGAAATAAGATTGTAGTAATCAAGGTAGGGAATACTTTCGTCTTGGTGGTGGAAATTTAACAAAAAAAACTTCTCTATTGTCTTAAACATCATCTCATATTCTTGTCAAGTCAAGGGAAGCATATCTTGTTATTTCTCCAGTTACCTCATTTGTATCCTGAATAGGAAGGTGGAGATTCGTTCCTTAACCTAGAAAAAAAAATTGGTAAGCCATGGATAGAGGTAAAACATAAAATCAGTTCTTATCAAGAAAAAAACATAAAATAACGAAAATTATAAATAATAAGATATAATATAATAATAAAAAAAGCTTATGATTCTATCGACCATCAGATTATGTATAACGTATGGATTGAACTGGGTATACCAAAGAAAATAGTAAATCTGGTAAGGATGTGTTTGAGCGAAACTTTCGACAAGGTTAGAATTGGTAACAATTTTTCGGAGAAGTTTGAGATTCGTTCAGGTTTAAAACAAGGTGATTTGCTGTCACCTGTACTATTTAATTTAACACACGAGTACGTTATTAAAAAGGTGATACACAACGAAAGAGGTTTGAATTTGAACTTGAATAGTAAAATATCCGTGCTTGGGTTTGCGGACGATTTGGTACTGTTGGTTGAGGACGAAAAACTATAAAGCTAAATACACAAACGTTAATGAATGCTGCTAAGGAAATAGGGGTGGAAATAAATTCGGATAAGACTAAGTAAATGGTCAGTAGAAGGAAACGGCGAAATTTTGGTGATATTGTTGTAGGAGGAAATAAGTTCGTGCAGTGTATAAGTACTTAGGGTCAATGGTAACTGGAAAAAACGAAATTCAAGAGGAAATAAAGGCGCGACTAATGGCGGGTTGTTACTATTCGGTCTCGAAATTACTAAGCTCGCGTCTTTTGTCCAGAAATCTAAAAATCAGAATTAATAAAACAATTATCGTTCCATCTCTTTTCTATTCATGTGAAACTTGGCCACTGACGCTGAAGGATGAACAACGTCTTCAGGTATTCGAACATAAGGTGTTACGTAGAATATCCGGTCCAAAAAAGGATGCGACCACTGGGGAATATAGGAGATTACGTAACGCAGAATTGCGAAGCATGCATCCGGTAAATATTATTCAGGAGATAGCGTCGCGAAGATTAAGATGGGCATGTAAAGTTGCTGGGCTTAGTAAAAAACGAATTCCTAAGATGTTAATAGGCGCTGTACCGACTAGGAAGCGTCCGAGGGGTAGACCGAGATGTAGGTGGAAAGATTGCGTTAGGAATGACCTAGCGGATTTGGGTTTGGGTGGTGCTCCGTGGACGGAGGTTTGTAAACATAGATTGGTGGTATCGGCATCGAGCCTAGAGCCTTCGGGTTGGTTAAACCTTTTATTTATTTAATATAATAATAATAATAATTAGATAATTATAATAAAATCAATTATTTACTTATCGATCGATGTAAGCCAATAACTATAACTGACTAAAGGGCATCTGTTTAGGAATAGAGAATCTTTAAATAATAAAACTCAGAAAATAGAAAATTATTTATGTCTCCTTTACATAATATACACCCTTGTTTAGTCTGATGGTGTAAAAACGAAGTTCTTTATTTATTTATTTATCAAATAATAATAAAATTTGAGCTTGAAAATCTCTGAGGTTAACAATTTACATACACATTTTAAAGAAACTCTGAAAATATTGTGGTATCAAATTATGAAACCAACTAGGAACAAATGGTGAAATGAAATTTTTTTAAATGGAAGAATAATTCAAAGCCAGCCTTTGCTGATTTAAACATTTATTTAATATATTTACTCCCCTATTCTTCAAAATATCGTTGTATAATTCCGGTTTTAGCAGATCAATTATTTAATCTATTTATAGCTACTAAGATGGACCCGGTGAGGTCTTGAAACCCTCCTGGGTTTCGACTAGTCTCTATAAAATCATCGGTGGAAAGACCTGCTGATTAAGGATGACTTGGACAAATCACCTCCGGGCACAGCCGTAGTCCTAGAAACAGTAGGGACACTCATGTGTTGTGGAAGTTTTTTTTTTACCTACGTATACAAATTATTATATTATATTTTACAGAATGTTTACATTTATTTTTTATTAAATACAATCGTATTACAATTCATGACAAAAAGAAATATTAATTATTATATAAACATAAGGTCGATTATATTCAACAAAGATATAATCATTTTCTTAATCATTTTTTGAATAAGTGTCTGATAAATAAGGAAAATATTAAAGTATTCAGTTCAAAGAGACCTTCAATAAATTAAAAAAAAATGTTTTTGCCTACTCTAATAATATTTTCACTTTAACAAATTAAGAAATCAAAATTTTTATTCCTTAATTAACATATAAATTAATGATAGTTATTTTAAAATGTTTATTCTTTTTCAATTTAAACCTTCATTCTACTCGTAGTATTTGGGAATTACGACCACCTTAGCATGCAATGGAGCAAACATTTTTATATGTATACATACTTTTTTATATATTTTTTTCTGTTACCAAAGTCATAAGTTACATTAAAGTAATACAATTATTATTTAGTAGCCGATACCACTTTAACTTGGACTTGGCAGATGGTAAGGTGAATTTATGCATTAGTTGAATAACACATGAAGGGATGGTACTCCTTGGAAAGAACCCTTTCTAAATGTTAAGTATTCAGTCGGATTTTATTTTTTATAAACATTAGCTAGCTAGTATTAGCTTCCAACCCATATCAGGCTTTATTAGAAATTGAAATATGATTTTAGAATAAAATGGGAACGTCACTTACAAATACCAGATACTAAAGGGTTACCTAGGAAGGAAGTATAATACCAGGGATAGAAAGTAGGAGGCAATGAGACCGGCAAACGGTTCCTAGCGGAGACACTACAATAAAATAGTGGTTATTATGACTTTTAGTATTAAAATGAGAATGTAATTATGGGAAATGTGTATTCTTCGCTAATAATTTCGACTAGAAATGAACGTTTCATCAAATGTATATCATCTATAATTTATTTTATTTTATTTTATATTAATTGTTATAATTTAAAAAAAAAATTAAAATTTTTAAAAATTATAACAATTAATAAAAAATAAAATAAAATATATAATGACGTAAGTCAACAAGATCCTAATTAAAGTAATGTTCAATGAGCATTCTTCCCCTTGTATACATCGGGAACTGCGATAACACGGGGATATGGGATCAGTAAAAGGATGTGTCTGACCGAGATGCGAGCTAGGTTAGCTCAGTTGGGAGAGCACCACGCTAGAGGCGTGGACGACCCGGGTTCGGATCCCGGTCCTGGACATATCTTTTTTTTCAAATAAAAACTTTTAAAAGCATATCATCTATAATTTATTATACTTTTTTAATCATTGGTTTAATTTTTAAATATTTTTATTTTGTAAAGAAAAGATTTGCCCCGGGCAGGAATTGAACCCGGGTCGTCCGCCTCACCGTGGCAACGCTATAATATCATCTATTTTTCGAAATGTTAATTGAAACTTTTATTTTTTGATGAAATTATAACCGAAATCTACTAATGGCTTATATTTACATTCTCTTTTCTATGCTAAAGCTCATGATAATTCCTATTGTTTGGAAAAATATTAAAAATCAAACGAATAAACAGTTCAAACTTGTAACTCAACTCGAAGCAACAACCTGCGGGACAGATATAGATAGGGCCCTATATTTCATTGCCAAAATAAAAATTTTAGATAAGGTACATCAAAATATTGAGAATAGGGATCAAATTTCAATTTTTCTAAGCCACGATACTTACTCATTCATCAATTGTACTGATATAAAATACGTTTGGTAGTCATTCGTCAGAAAAAATATTGAATTTGTTATTGATTGAACCTTTAGTTAGTTTTTAAAACATTTATTGCGCCCAAAAAAAAAAAAAAGGAATTCATAGGTAAATTTTAGATATTGGCACGGTGCTGCTTGACATTATTTGTGTTTTCTCTGGACTGTAAGTTACGTTATAATAAAGAAGTGTAATGGATGATCAGAAATAGTTCAGGACTTTATTAAACACTGTCCATAAACCTAAAACATTCGTCACCAAAAATATTAATTTTATTTATGAATTGAATCTTAAGATTTATAAATTAATAAGTTTGGATAATTCATTGCAAAAAAAAAAAAAAAAAATGAATTCAAAGATAAAATTCTGGAAATTGACCCGGTGTTGACACGACATTGTGTGAAAGTTTTCTCTGAGATCTCTGTTCCTGTGAGAGCGAACAGTTAATAGTGCAGTTAATAAACGCCTATAAAGACAATACATTCTTCAGACATTTATTAAATTTGTTTATGGAGTGTTAATTAAGATTTATGTATTAATTAGTTTCGATTATTTTTTACGACAAAAAAAAAATTAATTCATTGGTGAATTCTGGAAATTGACTCGGTACCGTCATGAAATAGTGGGTACAGTTTTCACTGGACTGCGAGTTGCGTTATACTAAAATAGTGATGAAATTTATTCATGAGGATTTAATTAGATTGTTAATGGATGACTAGTGAGAGAAAACAGTACAATACATTAATGCACATTGTTAGAATCGCCCATTTATAGGGGTGAAATTATACTTTCTATTGGTTCCTACAGACTACGTTAGGATCTGTTTGGCGTTGAATGTCATATAGGCGCCAGTGAGTCTCAGGCTTATTGTTGAAGAGGACGAGGGCCACTAAGCGACAAGATACCGTGCGGGAACAACACTCATAAAAGTCCTAAGAGAACACGTAAACCAAGCATGCATTAAGCCGTATTATGGCTATAATAAAAGTGTTGATTAATTAACCTAATATCTTCAATATAATTATTCTTGTAATATAATTATAAAATTATTTTTTAGTGGTATGGATGACTTATAAATCTCAATAGCCAATAACAGGTCATAAAACCTACATTACGTAATGCAGTTAAAGATATTTTGCACCCCTAAATGGAATGCTACTAATACCGAATTTTTTCATTGTTGTTTTATTGTGTTTGTCTATGTATCAATGTTTGTACTGAAATAAATGTGTTAAGTAATTTTAATCACAAGATCATCATCAAATCATTGTTATCTACAATCACAAGAATATATTTTACATGAATAGAAATATTGGCAACCGATAATGATTATACTAATTCTAGGTAATAAATATCAATTATTTTGCGTGTGTTTAAGTGGGTTCGAGAATGATTTAGATTCGCAATTCGACCCGATAGATAATTATTTTAAATTTACTTATTTATTTGTCTCCCTATTTTTTGTTAGTATATCCTTTCTGCAGGATTATATTTTATGATTGGTATAACAATTGTATATTTTTGTATCGGTTAGAATATTCCTATGTTTGCTTCCAGACAAAAGAAAAAATACATCGTGGCTTTTGTTGGTTGACTTTAAAGAAGAAATAATAAAAATATTATTTAATGTTATGTTGACTACTTTGTAGGATACAGTTTTATGAGTATATTTTTAATTGTATAAAAAATGTTTTCCTGTCGAATAGAGATCTTAAACTATTTTGTAATTTATTTTCATTTTTTAATCATTGCTTTAATTTTTAAATATTTTTATTTTGAAGAGAAAAGATTTTCCCCCAGCCGGGATTCAAATCCGGATCTCCGCCTCACCGTGGCAACGCTCTAACCATTTGAGCTACCGAGGTCGCTCCCTTCCTAGGACAAATCTGTTCTCTTCACCGATCCTATATCTCCTGAATTCTCGCAATTTGAAGAAAACCAATTTGTTCTAGGTAGGGAGCGACCCCGGTGGCTCAAATGGTTAGAGCGTTGCCACGGTGAGGCGGAGTTCCGGTTCGAATCTCGGCTGGGGGAAAATCTTTTCTCTTCAAAATAAAAATATTTAAACTATATTTTTTTTCATACCTTGTGAATCCATGCAAAATACTACAGATATAGTTTAAAATATTTGGAATATTGCCTACTCGACGTTGTTTTTTTATATAAGCCTTAAAAATTAGGCTTATAAAAAAAAAAGGAAACTAAAATAAAACAACACCTTTACATCTATAACCCATGCAGGTTATAGGGTAATAAAGGGTCTTGGTTTAAGTACAAATAGTAGAGAATATATTCTTAAAAAGACAACGGTTGTCCAGGGTACCCACTTTACAGAGGCTGGTTGAGCACCAGGAGGGTCTGTAGATCCCAAATTTTCAACAGATATAATATATAATTGAACCCTTCTAGGTCTCAATCAGCCTGTATATAGTGGATAATACCATCTCTGTCAAGGGGAGCATAATGTTCAAGGATCGTATAGTGAGAGCATTCGGCAGACGGTATAAAGTACCATGCTGTGGTTGCTAATGTGGAAAATAAAATTAAAAAGAACAGCTGTAAATAATTTAATAATAAAGAGCATTTTATATCTATATCTATCTATCTAGTGGATAATACTATTTAGTAGACAGTGCTATATGATAGTTGTTTTAAGTACTCCTTCAATATTGCATACGATTTGACCCTTGACTTGTACATGGAAGACAGAGTTGTTGGGGAGATTGATTGAGCATTAAAGATCCCTAGTTTTTTTATGTGAAAAGTTAATATATTAACAAAGCTGTTGACCAGTTCAAACACTTAGCCTTGGCATAAATTCTCAATCTGCATCTTTAAATCCTCTGACTTACAGTGTCTGCCGTACAGGTAAGGAATTTTCTGTGTTAATAAACACCGAAATTACATCTAGTATTTTTTTAAAATTAGATATAGTTAAATTTTCAAGTTATCGGAGGTTCTGTACGAATTCTGATATAACAACTTTGTTAATGGTAATTTCCCGATGAGAGAAACCGTCCTCTAAAATACAAGTCTTTTCAATCACCAACAAAGTCTGTTGATCCCACATTGTTAACGCAATAAATAAATAATTGAACCCTCATAGGCCTCGCTCAGCATCTATAAAGTGGATACCAAAAATATGGTAAATAGTCGTGATCTAGGAGAAATTATTTCCCTGCTCAACCGTTTTCCAACAAAAATCAACCTTCAAGGGTTGTACTGGTACAGGTTGTTGTGTTACCGTAGGGTATTTTAAGGTATGATATCATTGAAAAATTTACCAGTTTAACGCTTGTTTTGTATGCGCATAATTATTGTTATTACATGTAATATTTGCTAACGAAGCCGAGTTTAGCGGCAAGTTTTATATTTAAAATTAAAAAATATAGTTTTCTCATCTTTTTTTATAAAATTATTGTATTTTCTTAAACTTTTAAACAAATTTACATAAATAGAAACATTTTTTCAACATAATAATATAAAATGTACTTAATAATATTGTGATAATAAATAAAGCATGCAGCGATGCATGTCTTTTATGGGAGGCTCGTAGGCGTATAGCAGAAATGCCACGTACTGGCATTGCATAAATGAAAAAAATATATATTGTGAAAGTTAAATATAAAACCTTTCCGTGAAAAATCATCAATCTGGAAAGTAATATAGCGCGTGCATGGAATATTCCATTAGAAGACTTACAATTAGAGAGAGTGGAATACTTAAGCTGTCACTGTTAAAAATAAATTGGTTGGGGTCCCCTAAAAGTAGCCAATCTCAAGCACTTAAAATAACGATGTTTATCCCATTTAATTATAATGATCGATTCCACTCATTACTAAAAATTATGACCGTTCTTGATGAAGCAAGGCCTTATAACTTGTTTAAATAAAGATTTGTTTAATGAAGGTAGTTTAACAAAATTTGTTTAATCATTATTTAATGTGCTGTTTTCAAAAGTTATACAAAGGAGTCCAAGGGTTTAATGTAACTTCTTGGTGTACATAGAAAGGTTGTTTATGAAGAACAACAACTAAAATTGATATTTTTTCAATATATTTGTGCAATATCGCAAAGTTTAATTTTTCAATCATTAATTTTGAATGAACTCCTTCTATATTCCCGTATAACAAAATGAGTCGATAACGTTTATTTATTTCGATAACGTAGATACCGCCACTTCTCTAACGTCGAAGGCAGTTTTGAGGTTTAAAAACATATTTAAAAGATATTTTTTCGATATTTTTGTGCAATATCGCAAAGTTTAATTTTTCAATCATTAATTGTGAATGAACTCCTTCTATATTCCCTACAAATGACAGAATGAGTCGATAACGTTTATTTAGTTCGATAACGTAGACAACGCCACTTCTTTAACGTCGAAGGCAGTTTTAAGGTTTAAAAACGTATTTAAAAGGTATGTTTTCGATATTTTTGTGCAATATCGCAAAGTTCAATTTTTCAATCATTAATTGTGAATGAACTCCTTGTATATTCCCTACAAATAACAGAATGAGTCGATAACGTTTATTTAGTTCGATAACGTAGACAGCGCCACTTCTTTAACGTCTAAAACAGTTTTTTTATTATTTTATTGAATTGTAAAGCTGTAATATATGCACCTAGTACAAGTGGTATATGAATAAATAAATAGATGATAGGGCATGTAGAGGCACTACCCACTGGCATCACTCTAATAACATTTCTATAATAGAAGGTCCCGAGGCCATCTTCTCTTCAGACGCCTAGGAGGATTGTTCGGGATAGAATTGGATGAAAGGATGGAAACTAGTGGGTTTGGATGGGTCTGGAGTTTATTATGGAATGATAGGTATCTGGAATGTACTAAATCGGTAACATATAGAACGTTAAGGTCATTATGGATGGTTTTATTTGTGACAAAATAAGGAGGATTTTGGATTGCAAGGATTGAACACGAGAGGAATTCGATGGTTTGGTTGAGCCCCATAGTTCAATTCCGTAAGTCCATAAAGGTTTAATAACAGTCACATAAATAAGTCTTTTTTAATTGATCTGAAGCTTTGAGCGTTTGTCTAGTATGTGTTGAAGTAGTCGGAAGCGTCTAGCTGTTTCTTATCTTTTCAGTCTTGTGTGAGGGTTCCAAGTAAGACGTTTGTCTAAGTTGAGTCCTAGGTAGCGAACTGTTCAACAGGGATATGTGGAGTACTATTAAAGGATACAGTAGGACAGGAAGTCATGGGTTTTCGGCGAAGGGTAAAGGAATTTATTTTAACTCTCCAATTCCGACACCATTCTTCGAGGTTTGATAAATGTGATTGAAGGGGTTGATATGGGTCGTTATTAACTTATAACACACATCTGTCATCAGCATGCGTGGAGATGAAGGTGTTAGGATGGGTTGGAATGTCAGCTGTATACACTGTATAGAGGATAGGACCGAGGATGCTACCTTGAGGAACACCAGCAGACTGGGAATAGAGGGACGAGTAGGAACCTAAGGCAGTTTTAAGGTTTAAAAACATACCTAATTGATATTTTTGTGCAATGTCACAAAGTTTAATTTTTCAATCATTAATTGTGAATTTTATTCCCTACAAATAAGAAAATGAGTCGACAAAGTTTATTTAGTTCGATAACGTAGACAGCGCCACTTCGATAAAGTCTAAGGCAGTTTGAAGGTTTAAAAACATATTTAATTAATATTTTTTGCTACTTAGCAAAGTTTAATTTATTTTCAATTATTACTTGTGAATGAAATTCTTCTCTAGTTCCCATATTTTCCATAAGTTTTTGTTTCATCTAAAGGTGTTTCTGAACAATACTAGTTTCTTAAAGTGATCAGGATAAGGTAGATAGCGCTTCTGACTTCACTCTTTTGTTGTTAAGTATAAATGACATTTATAACGTTGAAGAACATAGTTATCTCGCTTAATGCGATAACGCCTCGGCCTTCAGCTCTTATTGAAATAAATTCGAAGTGCTAATTTGTTAATGGGGAGTGAAGCGATGAAGGAGTTATTCCAATAACGCGCTCATTCTGGTTATCACAGTGACCGTTATTTTCCAATAACACGGTATTTTAGACTGCTACGTTATTTTGATCCAACCACTATTAGATATAGAAATTAAAATATTCTACATGCAGTGGATAAATAAACGAATGTACATAAACATAAGCAGAGTAATATAAACAAAAATTGGAATAAATCCTTTATTTATTTTTTTTATTGAGTTTTCCCAAGTTTGAGGATAAGTGTTATCCTCTTCTTTCAGGCCGTACACATGGTATGAATCTTCGTGAACATTGTTCATCCATGAAATTCTTGGTCGGCCTCTTCTTCTTCTTCGTCCTTTAGAGCACCACTTCATAGTCATTTTGGGATTCTATTGTTTTCCATCCCCCTTGGTTGTCCAAGCCACTCTAATCGCTTTATAGTGATTTTTTCGATAATTTGAATTAAATTCTACTGTACAAATAAAAAATTGACTAAAGGATGCAAATCTGGTGCATCTAGTACATATTTCAAACCCCATTAAACATAAAGGAACATTATGACGTACTAGTATTTCTAAAAATTTTTTTTGGAGGTGTGATATGACGATAAAGAAATTGGTTTATATCTTTATCATTCATCAAAACAGTAACAGCTTCAGAGCTACTCTCCCTTGTTTCACTCTTAGTTTCTTAACTCTACTTCTTAACTAAAATACAAGACCAGAACAGACCTCGTTGACCTTGTTCTGCAAACGAGGGAGTGATATACACATCTACCATCAGGCTCTATTAACCGTAGCGTAATTGAAGATAGCAGATATATCTATGGCGATACATCAAACCTTAAGGCACCCGGTACATGACTAGGCTTATTACCTCTGCTCAGAAACTGATGGTTCGATTCGCATGCGGTAGACTAAATCAGACATTGAAATATTCTTGAGTTCAGTGTACTGATGAGGTGGGTTTTTTCAAACATTTGGATCAGCCTGAATTCAGATTGAGACGATGATGAGAAGGTTGTATATTTGTTGATTCCTTTTCTTTGTATACACCTTGGAGAGTTTTTCTTTGAGTTTCTTTAGCGAATTAAAATTTTATTCGAAAAGGATTATTTCAGCTTAAAGCAGTAAACTGCTTTATATCACCAATCCTCGCATGGAATCAGTGGATGATGGTTAGTCGACTTATAGAATTATTTCAAAATTGTAGGTTATGTGTTTAGGCACAATGTACTAACGTTTCAGCTCAAATGAAGGAAACTTATTAATGACAGAATATATTTACAGTACCGGCGAAAAAGTGGTTAGGTCGATTTTTTCCAAAATGAGTTGTTCGTACTAGGGAATTGTTTTATTTTCATACAGAATAAGGGGCTAAGTCAGGCATTAGGGGCAATAGAAGAAGTTATTGCTTTTATTACAAATCCATTTCAAGCTAATAACTTCGAAAATGACACCATTTCTTCAATAAAGTAATATCTTTCTGGACAAAATTCGATTTATCCACTCATTCGCCGGCGCTGTAGATATAACTATATCTAACTTTTTCTTGCATCTACATTTTGTTTACATATTGCTGTGCAATGAATAAAACTGACAGTTAGAAAGCGACCAATCTATGGCTTTATTCACATAAGAATGAACATTAACATTTAAAGCCGAAGTTTAATAAATTTATTTTAAATAAAATATATGACATTCTTTCCGTATAGTGAAGAATATTGGCTTGTTAATATTTAGGTGGATTCCTACTTCTTGTCGGTCTGGGGGACCTGATCGATGTCAGCTGGTGTAAGATATTCGGTTCGTGGCGTCTTCTTCCGGTTTCATTTATTTGGTCATCTTGAGAACGCCCTAGTCCATCTTCAGGTTCAATTTTTTGGCTAGAAGTGTGGATTTCTAATTGTCTAGATAGGATCTTGCACGCGCCTGTTCGTCTTGATGTAGAGGCACTAACCACTGGCAGCACTCTAATAACATTTATATAATAGAAATTATAATGGAATTCGATTGTTTGGTAGAGCCCCATAGTTCAATTCCGTAAGTCCATATAGGTCTTAGAACAGTCACATAAATAAGTATTTTGTAATTGATCTGAAGCTTTGAGCTTTTGTCTAGTATGTGTTGAAGTAGTCGGAAGCGTCTAGCTGTTTCTTGTCTTTTCAGTCTGCATTAACATTTAAAACACATGTTCAATAAATTTAAGGAAGAAAATAGTTGGGAGTGCAGTCAAATAAGACACTAAATAAGTGGTTACTTATTTTAATTACGTGCCGACGTTTCGACCCACTTTGTGGGTCATCTTCAGGGCTAAGAAAGAAAAACAGACAAAATAACAGAACTATAAAAATACATTGCAGACTAAGTATATGATAAATGAGAAAAATATATATGTAGAGAGGTAGAAATTTAGAACAAAAGTGAGGGATATATATGAATAAAAAATTACAGGGAAAATGTACACAACGGTGGTGATGCCAAAAAGATTTTTTTACAAAGATAAAGGAAGGAAGTAAACAGAAAGTATTTAAAAAGAAAAAATATAAACATCAGATAATAGACTCCTGGGGAGTTTACATAAGTAAAATGAAAGAAGGTATAGCCAAAATGATATTAAAGAGTAAATAAAGGAAAAATAACAGTAGCAAGTCAAGATATAAATATAGAGTATAACAGTTTTGAAATGCATACATATAGTATGGAGTGGTATAAAAGTATGACATAAATATACAAGGAACGTATAGAAATATAAGTAACATTATGGTATGAGCATGGAAATAGAATGACATATGATAAAAAGTGATGTTAAATGCTAATGAAATCTCAAATAATAATAACATATGATGGATGCCAAAAAGCTAATATGAGAAAAAGGTGTGTAAATTGGAGAAGGAAAAGGGTGAGGAGAAGATATGAGTAATAAAGATGGGCATACCTGACCAGCGGGAGGCTGACGCCAGAATGACACGAGTTCTAACAGACAAAAAAAAATACGTTATGAAGGTGTTGCCAGCGATGTCTGACGGCCAAAAATATGACTAATTTTTATTTTTATTTTTTAATTGTATATTAATACTAATTTTTATTGACTATTTTAAAGAAATATTGACTATTTTATTATATCTAAATGGGTATCATGACTATTTTATAGAGGGCCACGAAAAATAATGACTAAATTAATGGGAAAAGGTAAGGTGATAAAACAGTAGGATTTGATGTCAAGAGGTCAAAATAACTATAATAGGAAAGAGACTATAGTAGTAACAGAATGACAATGGGAAGGAATAACAAGGTAAACTGATTCAAGGTTTATTTAGTAAATTGAAAATTTGTGAGTAGAAAGAGGATAAGTTGTTTGAATCGATCTTGAGGTTAACAGTGGAGGAATCTAAATTTATGTGGATAGTTTCAGAGAGTATGCGTTTATCATGGTTGGGAACAGAAGCTAGGATGGATGTATTATCAAAGTCAAAATTGTGTTTAAGGGATAAGGCGTGTTCGGAGAGTTTTGATGCGGTAAGGTTTTGGGAGGAAATGGAGTATTTGTATTGGTAAATACGGTCTTTAAGGAAGTTCTTAGTTTCGCCGATGTAGGAGGAGTTGCAATTAGGAGTAGAGGAGGGGATACGGTAGACGACATGGGAGCGTTGTTTAAGGGGAATGTGATCTTTTACTTTGGTATAAATATTGGAGAGTTTGTTGTGGGATTTAAAGGCGATGCGTAAATTGGGGATAGATGAACGTAAGGATTTTTAAATGTTATGTGAGAGGGTGGGTATATAAGGCATGGATCTGTATATAGAGGTATATGGCGGATGTGGAGATAGGGTGGAGGTGGGTGGGTTGTTATAGGCATGGATGAGTTTATTGATAACGTACGGAGGAAAATAGTTTTTTAAAAGGATTTCTTTGATTCGGTGGGTGTTAGTGTTATGGAAGCAGGGGTCAGCGAGGGATTAGCCACGGTGGATGATATTTTTGGCGACGTTAATTTTTTGGTGGTGCGGATGTTGGGAGTAGTAATTGAGGAGTCTGCCAGAATAAGTGGGTATTGTATACCAATCTGTGGATAAGGTGTGGTTTGGATTTTTAATGATACGGAGGTCAAGAAAGGGTAGTGAATTATTCGATTCTAGTTCAAAAGTGAAATGGAGGCGGGGATGGTATGAGTTGAAGGCTGATAATAGTTCTGTAATAATGTTTGGATTTAGGATAAGGAGGAGGTCGTCCACATATTTTTTAATAATAGTGATCTCGTCAACGAACTGGGGTAGAATGGAGTCAAGAAGGTCGTTTAGAACAATATTGGAGAGGTCAGGAGCGAGGGGATTACCCATGGCAAGTCCAGAAATTTGGTTAAAGAACTGTCCATGGAAGGTAAGGTAGCCGGATTCACAACAGAGTTTTAAGGATTGGAGGTATGAGGACCGATTGAGAGAGGTATGGGGTTCTATGATGGACCAGTTTTTATCTATTATGAGGAGGGATTTATCTAAAGGTATATTGGTAAATAGGCTTTCTACATCAAAGGAGGTGAGAACGTAATGATCAGGTATGGTGAGGGATTTTAATAAATCACGTAGTTGAAATGAGTTTTGGATATCGTATGGGTTGTTACGGCTAAGGACTTGTAATGATGGTAGTAAGAATTTACTAAGTTTGGTTGCTGGGGAATTGATGTTGGATGTAATGGGACGGAGGGGGTTGTTTTGTTTATGGATTTTGGGAAGGCCATAAAAACGAGGGGCTAAGGAATGGTAGGAAATGAGGTTTCTGTACACTGGGTAAGTGATGAGTTTGGAATTTAAAAGGCTTTTTAGGTGGAGGTTGAATTGTTTTTGGAGAGAAGCGGTAGGATCTCGGGGTATAGGTTTATAGGTGGAAGTATCTGAAAGAAGAGAATACATTTTGAGGTCGTAATCAGAACGATTCATAATCACTGTAGAGTTGCCTTTATCTGCTTTGGTGACAATCAGGTCGTCATGGGATTTGAGGAAAGAACGTGTGAGTGATAGGTCCTTGAAGAACTGTGGGGAGAAATTAGAAGGGGTGGAGTGGGGGTGTTGAAGGAAATTAGAAATGATATTGGTTAGGGAGACACGTGATAGATCTAGAGGAACAGGTGAACGGTGGAGGAGGGGGTCATTGTGAATATATTCTAAGTCGGTCAAAAGATCTGGAATAATTTTTTTGAAGGAAGAGGAGGGTGCCGCAAAGTTGGGTCCTAAGGATAGAATGTTGTTGACATGGGTGGGGATGTTGATGGTAGAGATACTGTGTACCCAGGTTTTATCTCCTTTGGGGTAAATTTTGGAGGTAAGTGATTTTTGGTAAAGGGTATTGAATTTGGAGATGAGGTGGAGTTTTTTACGTGACCTTGTTGTGGAGAATGTGGATTCTATTAGGGTGGATAGGTTATGCATGTTGTCCTGGGTAAGGTGACTAGTTAAAAATTGGGTGAGGGAAGAAATACGTAGGTTTAAAGAATGGATATGTTGTATATTCTCCCTTATTTTTAGATTCACCAAAGATTTTTTAAATTTTAATGAGAAATTATGTAACGTGGGGTATAGGGAATTTGATGTGGTGACATGATTCAGGGTGTTGGTTATAATATTTGGAAAAAGGGAGTTTGATCGACATTTAAGGAGGAAAATGCGATGTTCTACGTCGGCACGTAATTAAAATAAGTAACCACTTATTTAGTGTCTTATTTGACTGCACCCCCAACTATTTTCTTCCTTACATCTATCATCCAGTCAACCATCCCTCGCTTCTCATGATTCAATAAATTTAATTTAAATAAAAATATATGACATGCTGTTATGGGGTTACTATTATTACCAAAATCCTAATTAGTAATTAGCTTTACTTTATTGTTAGTATGAAGTTCTTAAACGTAGGTTAGCTTTTAATAGTTAAGTAAACACTGGATATGGTAGTAACATCGACATATGCATCGGTGTATGTAGATGTATATGTTTCTTTCCACATAGTTATTAGTAATAAGTACTTCGTTGTAATAAAACAAACAGTATATTTATTTGTGGTATAATTTCCGGTACTTGTGTGTTAACGCCACCGCAGTTATTTTTCCCTACTTGTTCGCATGCGCGAGCGGTTACATTTTGCAACCGTTGTATTTCTAACACCTGATTTCTTCTATGTTCGTTCTTGTTTGCCGAGTTTTGTTTGTTACTGATTTATTGTTTGTTTGCTGATTTGTTCTAGACTCATTTTTGTTATTTTCATTTATTTATTTCATTATTATTAGATTTGTTGTTACTATTTTTCCAATTTTTGTTCTACGAAAATGAGTCTTTGGGATTTGACAAAAACCGAAGAAGTAATTGTATTTTTCCAGGAGCGAAATATTTTACCAATTTTCCACCGAAATCCGATTAACCACTTTCTTTTTTAATAAATCATTTGGATTTTTCATTATTTTCATATCTCATTATTTTGATTTATCATTTTTTCATTATTTAGATTGTTCGTGATATTACATCATTTATTTCTATATTATCCATTATTTTAATTGTTCATGATATATTCCATTTGTAAATAAATGACTTTGATTTGTAATTGTTGATGATTATTTAAAAAATTTAAAATTCTAACCCCAATAAATAGATTTTAAAGTATGCAAGATAAATGTTTTAGAAATATAACGGTTACAAAATGTTACCGCTCGCGTATGCGAACAAGTTGGGAAAAATAACTGCGGTGGCGTTAACACACAAGTACCTACTTTCCTGCTTTTCTACCTCTTGGGAAAAATGATAAGTGTGTTTAAAGATTTATTTGCAGCCATGACTTAAATTCTTGGAGAATTCAGCTAGGTAAGGATATATGTCAATATGTCGGAAGTGAGGAGAAATTTTCATCCCTTGGAGGGTGGAGCAGGTGCGATTTTCCGAGCATTTCCCACAGCGATGGCTGGAATGACAGCTGGTCGTTTGTTTTCATGTTTGCCTTTCCGTTAACTGCATTAGTCTGTCATGCTAAACGGATGTTTTAGCTACCGAAGTTGCGTTTTCGATTTTTTATGGAGGTTGAAACAATAAGATTTATTTTAGCACCAAAATGAGTGCTTATTTAAGAGCATTTCCTACAAGTAAAAATGTTCATACAGTTCATAAAGTGTTTCGGAATTGCATGGCACTGTTTTAGATATGTGTTCTAATACAAAATAAACAAAAAAGTTCATATTAACATACATCTCAAACTCATTTATTAAACAGATATCAAAGGTTAAGATTTATTATTTATCATTTTTATATGTATTATTAAAACAACATTTAGAGTAACTGTTCAAAGGGGCCTCCGTTTTGTTGAATGCAACATTCAGCACGACGAATCCATGCTTCTCTGGCTCTTCGTATAGCAGCAGGTTGATAGTTACTGCGGCTTCCACGATCCGATTTCTTAGCTTTCTTGCGTGCCAATTGCCGCAGAATAAACCATAGACTTCATCCAGCCCCACACAAAATAATCTGATGGCAATAACTGGTATAATAACTGGTCCGTTTCGACCAAACCATCGGTCTCCATAAGTATATAATCAGAATTACCAGATATAATCAGAGGCACTATGAGAAAAGCGAGCTGGAGCACAGTAATGTATAAACCATATCCTTTGCCTAATGCCTAGCGGAATATCTTCTAGGAGTTCATGAAGATAATTTTGCAAAAACTGCAAGTCAGATATACTTGACACACACCCTAGGTGCCAAAAAGAAGGGCCCGATGAAGTTGTCGCCTAGAAGACCACACCAGACATTTAAAGGAAAGGTATGGTTATGTTCAACAGCAGTCGTATGTGGGTTTTCTTCAGCTCAATTATGGGTATTTCGAAAATTAAGAATCCCTTTTCTTGTAAAGCAAGTTTCATCAGTAACCAAAATACAGTTCAGGAAGTTAGGATCTCGTGTGCATTGTCGAATTAATCACTGGGAGAAATTTCTGCGCTTGTTATAATCTTGTTGTAATAAATCTTGCCAACTCAATACGTTAAATGGATACAATTCTTGTTCACGTAAAGTTCGCCATACGCTGGTATAGGAAACATCGAAACAACGTGACAATCTTCTGGTACTTGTAGTAGGAGATAACTAAACAGCATCGAGTATTTCTTCTTTAAGTTTTGCAGTTCGTTGAAAACTTTGTCGGCGTTTACTCGTTTAGGTTTTAGCGTGCCATTATCGGCATTTCGTCTTTCAATTGCCTCAAACGTTTTACGATTTGGTATTCTTCGATTTGGACATTTTTCACGATATCTTCGACCAGCAGCAGCACCGTTTCTATGTACCTCGCCATAAGTTAAAAGCATGTCTGTTTGTTTTGCAAAAGTGAATAAATTTTTGGTGCCCCCCATGATAATCATAAATTGAACTCACAATCTTCACCCACACTAAAACACACTGTACTAGACAAACAGATGAGCAACTACTGTCATTGCTTATCGTTCACTTGTTTATCAGGTGATTAAAACCTGTAAAATCTGTAATAGTATTAAACACCGTAAACTTTGTACTGTCAGTCTTAATTTAGTAAATAAATAATAAATCTTCAACCTTTGATATCTGTTTAATAAATAAGTTTGCTGTGTGCCGTGCAATTCCGAAACACCCTGTATAATGTTCAAAAAATACGTTTCTTGTAAGAATATATAAATATAATATAAGCAAAAAAAATCATCAAATACAACAGAAATGAATTACCAATACGGAGACTATAACAAATACATTTGGTTATTGGTTCATTCATTAATAAGCTGAGGCTGGATTGAGGCCCACCCATCCTCTCTATGGTGTACTCTTAATTTTGGCAAAACCTGGTGGTTAAGCATGCTCTAGTCCAAATAACCTCCTTGTACATACGTTGGGTGGAAAACTGTAAAGTCCATACCATATACTGTTCTCTATGCTCTTAATGGGTTGTAGTAGCACTAATTTTTTAAATATTAATTAACCTACTACTCAGTTACTCAGGAAGCGATCACATATTGACAAGTTTCTAGTTATTTACATGTAGCTGAAAATCGTTATAGGTTTTTGGTAAACGTTTACGAACAATATACCAAAGACCCATTGGATCTGACGTCTGCTATTAAAAAAACAAAAAAGAACATCAAACTCAAGGGTAGAAAGTATAGTTGTTCTTCATCTTTCACGTAAACGTTAAATGTTATCATAACAATAGGTCAAAAATGTTGTAAAACGTACAAAACTTTACGTAATCAGGACCTTTTTCATATCCACCTCTTAAATTGTATTAAGTACAGAAGAAGAGAACCCTTCAAAACACCTTTGTAGAACAACTGAATATGAGTTCAACTCCAAGGGGCTAAGAAAATAACAAAAAAAAAAAAACTACTGTTCTTATCTGAAATTTATTATGTCCTAAGAATCTCTGTAAGAATCCCTGTGATAAATAAATTGAAATAGATGATCATTCTTTGAATATCAATGACGAGACAAATGATCCATTTTTATTCGAGCAATTTACACATTTTCAGTTGCAAGAAGACTATGCAAAAGACATTACTAATGAAGCTCATCAGAAAGACTAAAATTTTTATTATCTACAGCTATTACGCACTAATTTCAAAACATTACGAGCCTTGAAATAGAAATGGAAAAATTAATAAATAAGAACATTAAAAATATAGTTAGAAAAATAGAAAAAAAATTTACAATATTGCAAATCAAATTTTTACCAAACTATGCTGTTTTGGAAAGGTTAGCTTATATAATTTTGTCTGTAACTTAATTTTTAATTAACAGTAAAACGAGTTTGCGCTCTATTATAAATGATATTCTTTATTTATAAATGCATTTATCATTCTTATTGCTATAAAATATAAATGCAGATATTCAACTGTTGCGTTTGTCATATAATAAAATACGATAATAAAACAGTCTATAAAACGGTCATATCTCTGATATTTTTACGACTCTTTCTGTGAAGTCCGTTTGAAATAAGTGTATTTAAATACTAGCTGATAAACTTGGCAGTAAAAGGGGACGATATTAATGCGAAGAATGAGAATCATGATAAGTCAAAAAAAAGTAGTTTATAATATTAAATTCATGTCAGGGTATTTCTTACATATTATTCAATACCTAGACTCTAGTATGTTGAACGATATCATGTTTTTGTTTATTTGTTTCCGTTAATGTAGATGTTACATTACATAATGTATTGATTTTATTTGTTATTAATTTTTAAAATTTTTTATTTGAAAAGAAAATATATGTCCAGGGCCGGGACTCGAACACGGGTCTTCCAGATCGCTAGTCTGGAACACTACCAGTATCGTATCGACGTTTCTCGGTCGTGGTCATATCTTATACACGGGGAAGTCCCGGGTTCGAGTCCCGGTCCTGGACATATCTTTTCCTTAAAAAAGAAATATATATATATTAATTATTATTACCATGAGATACTTATGTTCCCGAGGAAAGTACTCGATGAAATTTAGTAAATTTGGTTCGACGAATCCATTGGACTCCACAATTGTATGAAAGACTAAGGTTTACTACAAGTTTTGGAAACTTCTAAATACGAGTACCAGGAAGAGAAGCTGTACATTACTTTATGACGGGGGAAAGCTGTTGACAGTTGAAGAACAGGTCACTGTGTTTGCGGATCCCAACTGTGGAATCATAACAACACCAACTGACCTACCCACCGAGGACATAGTCAACAACTATAAAATTTCACCAATTCTCCATCGTTCGAAGGGGAATAAGGCCGGAGACCCCGACGGGATACAGACAATATTGTCGAAACAATTGCCGAGAAGAGATATAGTTCACTTGACCAATTTATATAAAACCTGCCTTATGTTAAGACACTTTCCTGATATATGGAAGAGAGCTATCCTTTCTCCTCTATTGGAATGCATGAAAACAGGATCCATGCCAGCCGAGTTCTTGCTTGCTCCTGCATTTGGGCATAGTCTTAGAGAAAAGTATCCCCAATTATCTCAAGACCTCATCCCACCGTAGCAAACCGTCTATCAGGCCGGACCTTGTCTTGATAACCTAGCGAAGCTACTTGCGGAAGTGAGACGGCGTATTCCATAGATAACATCAAAGTGTTTGACTCAGTGCCCCATAGTATCTTATGACACTAAAGTGTAACGAATTTCCCTAACAACTCTATACGACCCTGCCGTCGTTGTTTTTGCAGCGAACAATAGGGGATCCGAATCGGCGATACGGTATCTAATGGTATACTATTCACGTTTAGAGTACCTCAAGGGTCTGTGCTATCCCCAGTACTGTTTCGGTGTATGGCTGAAACGGTTGAAGGCATATACAAAAAAGCTACTGTAGCAGCTTATGGCGGCGATAAAGCTATCTACTAGAGCAATAAGCACAGATAGATCCTCTATGGCAGGAGAATTGAGAAGAAATAACGAAGAGACTGGAAGGACTGAATGTTGTTTTTATTTATTTCATTGAAATATGGTCCAATCCCAATAAATTTAACCCAGCTCCCAATCAACTTGTGAGATTTAGTTTTTCAAGTATTGCTGCATTCTTTTAGATACCATGTAGATCTTTCATCGTCATGCTTTTACTATTATCCAAGTAATTAATTTATTCTCATTTCTAGTACCTATGAATGGTTTTCATTTTATGACTGCGAGCTACATTTTTTTTTCTGAAAACGAAAATATTATTATTTCTCTGTAAAATATTAATATTGTAATTGAGTTAGAGAGGAAAATAGTTTACTGGAAGATCTAATGAAGGATGGAATTAGTCGGGGGGGGGGATACTGTCATAAATATCACCAGATAAGTAAAACTTATTTATTATTAGTGCCGACGTTTCGACCTACGTTGTAGGTCATCATCAGGGCTATGAGAGAAAAACAAAAATTACTATAAAAAAACTCTATATGTTATTATATTCATTCTCGGGACTGCAATGTTTTTTTTATAGTTATTATTGTTTTTTTTTGTTTGTTGAAGATGGACTACAACGTAGGTCGAAAATTTGGTACTATTAATAAATAAGTTTTAATTATTTGGTGTAATTTATGACCGCCCCCCCAACTAATTCCATCATTCATTAATATTGTATGTTTTCCCTTTTTATTTGGGACCCTGGAGTATAATAATATTTCTTGGTTAATAAGTCTGTTATATCTTCTTTGTTTCGTGTTTCCGCCGAACTGAGCAGTTTAAGACAGCCAGAGCAGAAGGATCTCATTTTGCCCTTTCTCGGTTCAGTTGTCTCGAAAATGAACCACAGTGTTAATTGGTTTCTTTGAAATTAACTTGGATGGATTCCAAACTTGATTAACAAACCCTTCATTTTTTACGAGTTTAAAAATAATTTGTAGTATTTGTTTTGTACATCTTTTGAACTCATACTGATAGTGTATTACCAAATATTTTATTTATTAAGTTCAAGGTGCAATAAAACCTTTAAGTTAAAGCTTAAACTTCTTCAAGCTCTCTTAACTTTCCTTAATGTTTCCTTCTCTTTAATTAATTGTAACTATGTATTTACCCGCATGCTGTTCAGTGATTATCTTTATTTCCTTCTGTCGTTTTTTTTTTTATGTTTATACGTTTTAACTTACAAGGTTACTTGTGATGTAATGGTTAGTACAACTACCACCTATGCGAACCGCACTCTTGCAGGTGGCTCTAGGATTTTTTGAAATATTAATAATAA
This sequence comes from Troilus luridus, assembly GCA_964056705.1. NCBI lineage: Eukaryota > Metazoa > Arthropoda > Insecta > Hemiptera > Pentatomidae > Troilus > Troilus luridus. The sequence goes on along the minus strand of OZ057413.1, from coordinate 90,227,391 downwards.
TAAGGCTTAGGATATTAATAATAATAATATCCCCCCCCTAGATCTGGATTGACTAAATTTGCAGTGTTAGCATAGAGTGAGTTAAAATGAATTAACAAAACCACCACGTAGCACCATGTTGACCGAGTTCTATATCATATGTGAAAGACTTATTTATTATTTTATTAAACCCGTTTGAACCTGTTGAATCGGTTGACCATCTTTGTCTTAACCTGGCTTTAAAAAGTGGCTACCTTTCATTGGGAGATAAGCCTAGCAGTGAAAAATCATCGAGGCGAGATCTCCTTGCGCAGAAACACTACAGCCTAGCTCGACCTTCTCGGTTCTTGTAGTCCGATTTTTTTTTAACAATAAACGAAAAGAATTTTTATAACTCTTATCAAATTCAACACCATATTATTGGTTTTTTTCAACCCAAATTCAGGTTATATGAATTTTATTCAATTTAAATAAGGCCCTGGGGCTAACAGAATTTTATCCATTTCCCAATCAAGTTGTGGTATTAATTTGTATTCTCCCAATTGGTTGGTATTTTAATCTTTGCAACATTCTTTCTAACATCATCATGTTCTTTCCTCTATTAATCCAGTTTTGTTATCAATAAATTATTGGGTTTTTTTTTCCAAAAAGAACGACATAGCTCAAAAATTGGCATTTTTGAGTTAAGTATATATTAGTAGCATGGTTTGAAGCATTTCGTTCAGCAACGACATATCTTATATTCAATTATGACCTGTTTTGGTTTAATAAAGACATATTTTGAGTTGTATCGTATTAAATCTGAAGTTTTATGAGAACAATGACGTAAGTAAAATTAAAAAATGATTCAAGCTTTTAAAAATGTATAATGATTTATAAAATAATTTTAATACCATTATTATAATAGAAAAGCTTTGCTTTACCAATATCCATATTCATGTTTTTTAACTCATCTGGTTTAATTTTGAGAAGATAAGGAACGTTCTAATGCCTCTATTGAAAAATTAGGATTTTTGAGTAATGACATTGTTCTATTAAAGGAGTGATATCTGTTAATGTTAATTTATTATAATATTTATAATAAATTATTATTATAATTCTTATTCTTATTCTTATTATAAGATATTATTATTATTATACTATGATATAATAATCCTTATGTTTTGCTTAATTAATTGTATTGTTTTCCCACCTTAACTTGGTAGTAATCTTTATTATTCATATTTTTTTATTATTTGCATATGTTTGCATTAGTGTATTTATAATGCAGTGTACCATTTACTCATCCCCACCAAACGTCAATAACAAATACTAGCCATGGAAATTACAAAAGAAGTAATAAATATAACATCACACATGAAATACATGTACACATCAATACAAAGGGAAATTCCATCCCTCTATCTATAATTGCGTTTAATAACGTTCAACCAGCAGAATAGAGAAGTTTTATAAATGTTTGTATTTTACATCAAAAACATAGTCAACTCTTTTATGAGAGAACTCTATAATCGATTCTGTCGTTATTCTCATCTCCCTCTCACTCTCTCTTTTTTCGCTCTCCTACCTCTAGTCATGTGCTAACAGAGCTCTTTCAAAGCAACTGAAGCGTGCATGAAAGCCATAAGCGAAGATAGCGTATATTGGAAATGTTCCTGTATTTTTAAAAGTTGTATGTTTACGTTCCTTAGAAAACTCCGACATATTCCTGAACAATTCAGGTATTGAAGATGAATGAAGATTATCTTTCATGGAACCTCAGATAAGGAAAGAAATATTTAGAAAAGCAATTTGAAGTGAAGGTGCTTCAAGTTTCATTTTCGAAAGTAAAACTTACAGTTCGTCATATATTTGTAGTTTGTACAGCGGTCTTAGGTAAAGACGTGGCATACCTCGGCAGGTTTTAAGGCATATTGATGTTATAATTAATGAATCAGAATAGGTAAACGGCTTAGTGAACTTGAAAGTTCGATGTAGGGGCCACCAACCTCTGCCCGGGAACCTATGTCCAGGAACCACCACCCAAACCCAAAGCCGTTATATCACTTCTTTTAACGTAAGCTACGCTTTGGTTTAACCTTCGGATGTTACGAATGGCTCAGCGCTTATTAAATATTTAGGAATTGCTTTTTTACTAAGACCAGCAAATGCACAGACCCATCTCAACCTTCCCGACTATCACTTAAATATTATTAACCGGGTTCATGCACACCATTTCCGCGTAGTGCAATCTCCGTGATTCTCGACTTGTCTCATCCTTTTACGGAATGTATGTTTTACAATTTTCGAACCCCTTAAGATGCTATTCATCCTTCATCATTAACTTTGGTTTATGGAATTTCGCAATATCGAAGATGGAATTTTCACCGAAACGCATAAGTTTGTTTTACTGGTGTGGGAGAGCCCTCAGACTTAATATGTCCACCCGATAAGATCCAATTTAGTGAGAAATGTGACAATCCTCACTAATCTTCAATATCCTGGCTTCGGCCCTGATTGGACTAATCACCGCCCTTTGATCAGGGAAGAATTGGGATTAGTTTCATTAATGCGCAGGTCTTAATGGACACAATCCGAGGCATATATTAAGGGGAAGGGTTGGTCAGAGAACTAGTTCATCCCCTTTTCGAAGTTAATTGTAATAATGATTATATTATATTAATTACTTGTACCATGGTTTAACCAATAGTTATGATGATAAATATTATTATCAAGAATGACCGTTAAGATTCGTCCAAGATTCGTGAACTACTGTTCGAATTATAGTTGCCGCTTGCATAACAATCGGATCACGTGCAAAACGCCTATACTTAGGCCGATTTTAGGTTCTGGAACGGGAATTTAGTAAGACTAAATTTTAATTTAATTTTGACTATGGTGTATACCCTTTTACGCTAAAGAAACAATTTTCAATTTTAACAACCGTTCGTTTAATTGTTTAACTCGTTTCTCCAATTGTATAACAATAATTTATTATTTTTTATTACTAATGTTTTCAGGAAAAATAAATAATTTAAAATCTTTTTTATGTAATAGACACACGCTCTTTATTTTTAGTTTGCTTATTCAAAATGAATTTTAACATAGTTTATTTTTACTTATATCTTCTGAAAAGAGAGAAAAAATACTGTAAAATATAAAGAGAGGAGATGAAAAACGAATTGGAAAATATGCATTTGGTATATTTTATTTAGATATAGATGGTTATCTACCGGAGCCTCTATAAATTTGAGGGGTGGAAGTAGGGACTAAAGAGTTATTGGCAAAGCTATGTCTTTCCCGTACGTCTTATGCGAAAAACCCGAAAAGGACTTGAAATACATAATACTTTGAAAAGCAGTATCATTTCATATGTAAGATATAATTTTTCATATACCCGAATTTATTCAAAAGGTTAATATCGTTATCTTAAGTTTTAAAAGTTAATTTTAATTATAAATGATTATGATTTAACAAAAAAAAAAAAAAAAAAATATATATATATATATATGTAAGTCGTGAATTCAACGGCTTAACCAAGGAGGGGAAGGGAATAAAACACATGTGGATGCAGTGAAGAACTGTAATTAAAAAACATATTTACAAAGTTAGAACTACTAAATAACTCCAGGTATCTTTAGTTACAAACCTGAGTCATTACAATAGTTGATGTTCCGTAATAACACACATACTATAAATTAAACAAATGTTCACTCGAGCGAGTCTCTCAGCAAGCAATATCTAGTATAACCTTACTCACATCTGTCCCTGAAGGTTATCTTCACGCCTGTTAAGTTTGGCGTGAATATTCAAACTTACGTAGACAATACATACATAAATGACCAGATAATCGTTGACAAATGATATGTTTTATTTATTTGTATTCGCTTTAATATGAAACTAACGCTGAAGGATGAACAACGTCTTCAGGTATTCGAAAATAAGGTGTTACGTAGAATATTCGGTCCAAAAAAGGATGAGACCACTGGGGAATATAGGAGATTAGATAACGCGGAATTGCGGAGCATGCATCCGTTAATATAATTCAGGTGATAGCGTCGCGAAGATTAAGATGGGCATGTAAAGTTGCTGGGCTTAGTAACGAACGAATTCCTAAGATGTTTATAGGCGCTGTACCGACTGGGAAGCGTCTGAGGGGTAGACCGAGGCGTAGGTGGGAGGATTGCGTTAAGAGTGATCTAGCGGGTATGGGTTTGGGTGTTGCTCAGTGAACGGAGGTTTGTAAACATAGATTGGTGGTATCGGTATCGAGCCTTCGGGTTCGTTAAGACTTTTATTTATTCATTTATTCGCTTTAATACTGTTATTTCGCTCAGTGGTAGAGCGCTGAGTTGCCGTGCCTCAGGGCCTGGGCTTAATTCCCGCTGCTTGACAGACTTTTTTCTAATATGCTAGAAACCGTAGATGTAGGCTATTGGATATAGGACCCTCCTGGGGCTCATCCAGCCTTTATAAAAGTAGATACCCGAAATAGGGGTAAAATAAAGCGGTCAAGCGTTATCTAGGACAATTAACCTTCCAACTTAACAGTTGTCAAAGAAACAGAACAGTCTCTGCCACATAAGGAATACAATCCCTTTAATGGGTTATAGCCGTATTAGACTGTAATGTTTAGAGGAAACGGTAGGAGGAGGCCAAGACCGGTCGCCGGGTTGTAACGTCATTATAAAAAAACAAAAAAACATAGCTTGAAAAAAATGGTTAAATTCTTCATTTTTCTTAATTGTTATTTTGATGGTGATTATCAGTATAGTGGCTGAGTCGTTTAGAGCACTGCACCGGAGATGCAGACTACCCGGGTTCGAATCCCGGCCAGGACAAATCTTTTCAATTCAAAACAAAAATATTTAAAAATAATCACGATCAATATAACAAGTAATAAAATACATTAGAAATAATATATTGGCGTAAGTCAATAAGATCCTAATTAAAGTAATGTTCAATGAACATTCTTTCCCGTGTATACTACGCAAAAATTGCAAGAACCGGGGATAAAGGATCGGTGAAGAGAACGGATTTGTCAGACTTGGATACGATTCTGGTACAGTGCTCTAAAACACTGACTGGTAGCTCAGTGGCTTAGAGCACGTCACCGGTGATGCAGACGACCCGGGTTCGAATCCCGGCCAGGACAAATCTTTTCTCTTCAAAACAAAAATGCTATATACTTCATTTGATTGATCTCAGGTTTGAGAAAATCGATCACATAATTTATAAGTTATATTTGAGTTCAGATATTTGTAATAATAATATATGTTTATTTGGTTGGAAACAATGTTTTTTTTTTTCCTTAAAGGGAAGTAGCAAAGTAAGAAAGCATTACTCCGTCCATGACTTTATTTACTTAGTAACTGGAGTGTTTCTTAAACGTGAAAATTATGTTTCAAAAATAAAAAATCTGAAGTAAGACTTTAAAGTTTAGGGGGAAAAGGAAAGCAACTTCTATAACAAGATAAACTCTGTTAAAATGTTTAAAAATAAAAAAAATTTCTAATCTGGTTTTTTTCATCCTACGGGAAACCTTCGAAATATTTTTGCTCTTCACTACTTTTTTAGATGTTTTCTACCTACACTTTATTGTGTAGTTGTTAGGATTATTTAATCTTTCTTCCTCTTCATTCGTGGATATGATTTCATCATGTAGTTTTAATGGTCTAACAAATATTTGCTCGATTCAAAATTACTTGTTTCACTTCTTGGATTCACGATATTTTTTCTTAGGTTTTAATTGGAGATACTTTTCTCTTACATATTTCTTCTTGATTCAACTCCAATTTGAGTGAAAAATTACATGATGAGTGATCATTATCTTAGCCGTCTAATACATTTTTATAAAGAAGTTTTTATTGATGTTGGTTTATTGATATCTCTTATTTTGTTTTTTGCAGTGTCTGACTTTGCTCAAGAACTCTCTCAGATGTATGAGCATCACGCTGAAGAATTGCAATTGTTAGTTGGAAATTACAGGAAGAAAAACGCTGAGCTTCGTAAGGACGGGTAAGCACTTAAACTTGTTTTTAAATTATTATGCAAGAAGTATATTTATATAATTATTACTATTCATACCAGATCATGTATGAATGCGGTCTGTACTATCCAGACCGCGTCCCCTCGTGCTACTGCGAGCTCCTATAGCCCTGAAGATGACCCACAAAGTGGGTCGAAACGTCGGCACTTAATTAAAATAAGTATCCACTTATTTAGTGTTTTAATTGACTGCACCCCCAACTATTTTCTTCCTTTATTACTATTCATAAATATAATGGCAGAGCAAGACAGACTAGTCATTTATCTTATTCATCACAGAGTTGGTCGAGTTTAGTTTCCAACATTAGCTCCAAGGCTGCGAAACGGCCAAGATTAAAATATTGTTTTAAGGAAGTTGGTAGTATATATTGGGACATTGATTTTATAGACTTAAATATTTATCAAGTTATATTTTCAAGGAATTGGTGTATTCATTTTTTTATTATTATTATTTTCATTTGATGGTTCAAATCCGTAGCAAATAAACTATTTGATCTGTTAACGGCCCTATGGGATCTGCAGACCATCATGTACAATATCTTTAAAGAACCCTTAATTGGGGGGAAACCTGTCTGTTGAACGTGACCTTGGAAGAACCCAAGTCTGTAAAACCGTACAGTTCCTCACCCGTACTGATCTCAAGAACCTTCATGTGATATAGATTTTTTTTGTTAAAATCTTATTTTACCGTGTCAGTGAGCTTCCCTGTCATTCATGATCTGTAGTGGTGTAGGGTTAGGTTCACTATTTTTAAGACAGAATTTGATTTTATAAGCACATAGGTGATACAATATTGTTTTTGAACAAATTCAAAATCGCATAACTAAGTCCTGGTCGCATTTCAGGCGTCGATGTATGTTTTGGTAACAATATAACTAATTCATATCGTTAGTTTTTTATATTAATTTGAATGTGTACACCATCTTCTTCAACATTACAACTCAAGGTCCTTCATGGATTTTAGTAGTGCAATTAACCATTTTTATAATATCGCGAACGACTAACTCATTTTAGTATGAACATTATTCCTTTGGATCAGTTAATAAGTAATTTGGAATTGAATTATCCAATGATTATCTTTCGTTAACATCCATCAATAGAGTTATAAACTAAATCGTAGTAAACAAAAGTTTGAGATGTTTTGATTTCTTATCGAATTTCAATACTATAATATTTAATCGTCTCCGGTGGGCAGGTCATGTCGCAAGGATGGAAATAAGCGTCACTCCAAGGGTGTTGTTGACAAGAAAGTTGCAAGGACGTTTAGGGTTCGGTAGGCAAATATCAAGGTAGCTGAATGCGTTGCCAATGACACCAAGAAAGCTGGAGTTCACAGCTCGATGACAGCCAGCGATAGAAGAGCATGGCGATAGGTGCAGGAGGAGGCCAGGACTCACTTGCGGGTTGTAGTGCCATAATAATAATATTTTAATGAAGACTACGTCTATTCTTGCTTTCCTTTTTATGTTTTTGAACATTAGCATGTGTTTCTGGCTGATTTCGAAACTTTCAGACATACTTGGTTATAACTTTAGCAATATTATAAACATATACGGAGAGGTGCTCAAATGTTTTTTATACTTGCAGTCCCAGAACGGCATTGATTGCGCTATGGGAGGGACTCCTCGCTGAAGTTGAAGCCGATTCTACTGCTCACGGGGAAGTCGCGTCTGTTCTTGGACGGACCGTGAGCCGGCACACTCTGGAGAGGAGCTTCTATCGAAAGGTGCAGGCGAGGAAGTTGTTGGCTCATCGGGAGAGTCTGGATAACATCATCACCAAGTCCGAAGACACCTTATCTAAGGTAATGTAGCTAGCTAGTAGGCTTCATTCTAGAGCTGTGAAGAGTGTTTTGAGGATCATTGGTATAATTCCTGTGAATAAGTCGTTTTGTCAAATTATCTCCAAAATGAGATTCTTCTATCTAAGGGTACGGAATCGTGTCATTTTGGTACCTGATAAGGGACAAAGTCAGGCATTGGCTTGATTTTTTTTTCTTAATCTCGTTTATTCGTATTTACATATATAAAAATACATCCATAATAAAATATAAATATATATAAAATATATCGCTGCTCCGGAAGTATAATGACACAACTGCAAACAATGAGTTGTTATTCGGCCGGAGGGAAAGGTAAATAAGCATGCAGGTTATAAAGACGGACCTTCCCGTCCGAGGCGAATTTTGTGCTATTATGTCGATTTACTAACATCAAGTAAATGCATTTATGAGCCCGCCAAGACAAATAGTCAATTTAACAAAATTTTATAGTTTTGTCATTATGCTTCCGGAGCAGCGATCCTTCTAAGGTATTACATGGTCTGAGTCCGCTGAGGGCAGTTTCTGCAAAACCGGCACAAGGAAGAAGCAGGCTTTATGCAATCAAAATGGTTTGAAAAGAATTGCTTATGTTTTAGGTCTACTTCAAGACAATAACTACGAGAATGCCACGGTTCCGCTGTCTTCAGTTCGATTAACTCACTCTGGACAAAATTTGACCATTAATTAAGAAAAGACAGATTCGCCATAATAGCCACTTATTCACACCTTGTACTATGTAAATAAAACAGAGGTTCTTTGTAGGATCTATGAGGATAAAATATTACTGTGAATCATTTATATTTTTGAAATTTACGGTACGTTCAAACCTAGTATTTTAAAGATAGTAGGTTATTGTAAAACACTTTAACTGTCGAGATATTTATTTACCAGATTTTCAAGAGAAGGGCAGTAGCCAATTATAAAGTCCAGGTCAATTAAGCAAACATTTAAAAATATAGAAAAAATACTGCAACACACTTAGCACATCGCCAGAACACAAAAGCTGGGAAAGGTTACCAATGGATTTGTCTTTGGATTATAAATAAAAGAGAACTGCCAAATGAAATTGGAAACAAATATTACTTAGTGAACTCGTTAGAAGTAAATATAATAAAACAATTTCTGAGGCTGTATCTGATCCATTTCACTCAACCTCTTTGCTCCACCCAGCTGTCTCTTCGATATCTATATCATTAAAATCCATCCGTTAATATATACTTCTTCTTATTCGAATTGGCTACTTTTCTCACCGGTATTCAACAGCCTAATTTTGTAGTTTTCAATATCTTTTACCAGGCATATCAAAACTTGGTTAATAGACCGAAGCACGTATATTTTATTAAATAGATTCATGATCTGGTGATAAATTAAACAATATAGGTTCAAACGAATAACTTTTTTTTAAACCCATGTGAACGTCAAACTTAAACCGTCGCATTAACTGGGTAACAATTGTAGAAAATCTTACGGTAGGTAAGTGTGATTTCAATCAAATCACCTTCATTTTATTTGTAAGATATTTCTTTATTTATAAGTTATTTATTATATACTGGACTCAATCTTCTTGATTTATATAACTTAACAATGATGAAAAAACCATATTCCAGTCCAAAATTGTTATTAAAAATTAGCAAATGATTAAAAAAACGTTTCGACACTTATTTGTCATTCTCAATTTAAGTAATTCCTCATACAACTTCATTTAAAATTTACAAGCCCAAGTCATTACTGTAAAAAAAATAAAAACACACTAAAATACAATAATAAATAACTTGTCAAAAATAACTAATAACAATAAGCATAGATACCTTGAGGTCAAACAATTTAAAAGTCAAAATATATATAAAATCCTGGAACTTAACTATCTTCCATGCTCAAATATAATAGGTATTACATTGAAAACCAAAATTTGATCTCTGCAATACTATATTATATAAATGATTTTAATTTGATCTAGTATTGCAGTCAAATAAGTGTCGAAACGTTTTTTTAATCACTTGTTAATTTTTAATAACAATTTTTGACTGGAATATGGTTTTTTCTTCATTATCAAATCAACTTCCTGCATTACCTTTGGATTGGAAACATTACGGTTTCTATCATGTACTGAACCCCAGAACAACTGTACAATTTTTTTTAGTGATTTTAATCCAATTATTCTGTTACATAAGGATTGGTATCGGATGATGTAGACAGTTCCATTATAAACTTCCAAGGCCCACTCAACTTTTTGATCCAGATTTGTTTGTTTTTGGCAGGTTACAATAACTTTATGTCGGTATTAACTTCATATACTCTAATTAACGTAGTTTTATTTTATGTATATGATGGAAAATTATCATTTATACATAATTAGACAAACTTTAGATCGACACTAGGGGTAAATAAAAGCTACTTCAAGATTAAAAATGAAATATGTTACAAATAATGAAATTACTGGACACGACTTTATTGTATGATTATCTAGCTAATTACTTACTGTATGAGTTGTCTTTAATGGATAGGGGTTTAAGCCTTTAATTATTGGTATTCTTAATTCCATGGTATTTTTTAAAATAATTAAATTACATTTTAACGTGTAAGTTTATGAACGAAGTAATATTTTATCTTGTTCCTTCGAGTCTGAATGTAGCCCAATCTTATAATGAAATGAAATTTTTCCTTTCCTATAATGTTTTAGTTATACTCCACAAGAATTAAAAATAATAGTTGGCACTTTTTGTCCTTTCTAAATATTTTCACTCTTTAAAATTTAGTGGAAGTGGTTGCTCGGAGCAAATTGTCACCAATTTCGCTTACCTGAAAGTAATACCAAGGACTTCAAATTATACGGCAATTACTCACAATTAATTAACTTAGTTATTGGCGGAATTACTTTCTTGACGTTCAAAGATCCATCTCTTTAATTCAGAGAGGACTTGTAAATATGATGGTTGAAAACAATTAGCTCATTAAGTGTATAGTAATACATAACAAATATTTGTCTAAATTTTATTCAATTAAGAAGGGTTATAAACAGACAATTATAGGGAAACTAGGAATCTGAATCTGCCAGTTTAATTTTAATTCATTAGATATACTTGGATGTCCAATTGCTGACTTTGGTAATAATTCTGCAGGTTGTCGCTTCGAGTTGAGTCAAACAGTTTTCTTGGGGTTTCCTTTTAATATTTTCCAAAAATACAAGTTATCATAAGTTTTAGTATGACAAAAAGAATGTAATTATGGAAAATGTGTATACTTCGGTAATAATATCATCTAGGAATTGACGTTTCCACAAACATATATAATCTACACTTCGAAATGTTAAGCGCAACATTTATTTCTTGATGATTTTATAAAATAGACCTACTCATTTCCCATAATTACATTCTCTTTTCCTCAATAAAGCTCACGATAACTTGTATTTTTGGAGAAAATTAAAAATGTAACAGTTGAAGCTTGTTGTAACTCAACAGAAAGGGACAACATACTGAATACATTCCCTGAATTTTCATATGATTTTATAATTAATAAGTTTATAGAAAATATAAGAAAAAAGTATAATCAGCTGCAACACCGACAGTTAAAACGTTTCGCTCAAGTGGGAATCAGATTCGTATTGTGGGGATCATGTTCACACCGCCAAACTGACTGTTTTGTTATTATTTAATTTTTCTCTGTGGTTTCTGGTTTTCCGCATCAACATCCCAAAAAATAATCAACGGGTCGTAGAGGATATTACTTTTTCCATTCATTGTCGGGGGGCTAGTTGATATCTCTCTAATATCTTCCGTATTCTTTCTTCTTCTTCTTTAGCTAGTTTTTCTATCACTCCATTTAATAATATGATTCTTAAAATCAAAGTTTGTTTTCGATGCGATAAAGCTATTTCAAATCCAAGGCAAGTTCCTTGCACTTCCGCGCTTGAGACTGCTACAACTATGATCTGACTATTTTCTTTTGCCAAATTATTCAGACGGTTATGCTGAACCAACAGTTTTGTGAATATTTAAATTATCAATAATGAGTCTGTTTGTTCATTCTAATCGTCTTTTACCATATTATCGTAATATAAATAATCCAAATCTGGAAAAAAAATACTGAAACCAGTGTACTTTTGTGTATTTTTATCAGATGGCTTCCGAGAATCAGCTGCAGTTTCTCTTTATTACTTTTTCCTGATTTTTTTGCACATCGCACTCCAGAGATGGTGGTCCCAAGATTAAATCTATACGAAGTTCTTTTGAACACTTAGACTAAAAGAGTGTGCCGTAGTTGTCTCATATTTTTTTTTTACAAGACGTCTACATATTGAAAGTAAACGTCCTAATGAGCTTAACAGATTCCTACTTAAAATATAATCCTGTAGGACTCGTTAGTTCGATCAATTTTTTTCTATTATCGCTACCTTAAGGTAGTCTGTCCTAAACAAAGTCCTAGATAACTAAGAAAATCTCTTTGGTGGATTCCCCTACACGTTTTCGTATTTTTAATATTACCACTAATTAATGAATTAGCTTCTGCTCATTAAATTCTAGAGTTCCATAATTCCAATTATTATTTTAAATAATTTAATTATAAATTTTGTATAATCTAGGCATTTGGTGATGATGAGTGGGTTTGTATCGATCACATCGTTTAATAAATTGAAGCTGTAGACGTATAACTTTGTTTTTTGACAATTAATATGTCAAGTAATTATACCTCTCAACAAATTTTACGACGTATTTGTTTTTTTAATTTTGAATACTGTATATATAAAGATTTTTTAAATAATAATAATTTTTCTATAAAATGTAATATTAATTAGTTTGTTATATGTTGGGAATAAATTACAAAAAATATTTTTAAAAACGTAGGTACGTTTTTAAATGGCCCGGCGGAATAATAACCCAAAAAGAAACTTCGTTTTAAATTAATCACATTATAATTTATCAAAAAGTTCAATTGAAGTTAGTTAAAAATCAATAATTCTTCAATTAATGTCTCCTATTGTTAATTAAATACAGAAATAGATTCATTAACTTAGTATTAGAGTCATAGCAATGATATTTAAGAAAAAGTTAGTAGTATTGATCTTTTTATATTAGTATTTTCTTTATATTGCAGATACAAATTTTATGAAAGTCTCAACCATTACAGTAGAAATCCGATTATCCAAACGTGAATAATCTGAACTGGTTAAGTGGAATAGGAACAAGGAAGGGCCCACATTGTCATTTCTAGAAAATATTTTTGAAGAGGGTTTTCTTAAAAATTTAACTTTTTTACTAGTTTATTTAAATCAATGGTTTAAATAATTATTGTATTTCAGTTTTCAAATAATCGGTGATTTTGCAATCGTTCTACTTTTCAATTTTGACAGTCATTGTCGAAATTGGACAGTTATTGTCAAACTTTTAACAAACTTTACTTTGACAATAAAGCCCTGTCTAACTAGCCCTGTGATTGTATTATCATTTACCTACTATTTTGTGATTTATATATATGTCGAAGGCAATCATCTAGCAATCACAATCTTTTAAGGATTTTCTTCATCGATGATTTACAATTCTTTTAAAACTTATCGAACTGCAGTAGGTGTGTCTTCTTTGAAATCGTTCTAACTTCCAATTTTGACAATAACTGATTTATTTATGATAAAGGGAATCGTAAACGATCACCATGTTTATATACATTTAAAAAAGTATTATGTTGTCCAGATGGCACGAAATCACCCGCGTAATAAATAGTTCATCATATCTAAATGTTGACTGTCTACCTCAACACTGCATTTGTCAAAAACCAAAATAAAAAACTAATCGTGTAATTATTAGGAATTTATGTTCAATGCTGGAGTTTCATTAAATAGTTCTAAAAAAAGAAAATACTCTAACCCTTTTCGTGGAATCTAATTTGACCATTACCTGTAACTTTTCCGCGAACCCAGTTCGGATAATCAATATTTAATGTATTTATACTTTTTAAGCATTAATCATTAAGCTATTGTCAAATTAGAAGGTAGAACAATTGCTAAGAAGTAGACATCGACTTCAGTCGGATGTTTTATAAATATTATTAACAGTCAGAAATCATCAAAAGCTGTTTACCGTTTGCTTTGTTGATGCTAATTTACATATAATTCTGTAATTTATATTTATGTTATCATTCTTTAATAATAATAGGTAATATTTCTAAATCTTCGCTTCCTAAAGAAGTGATATCTGGTAATACTGATCTCTCCAATTAGTGGAGACATGCTGAATTATTTCATTTGCTTTTTCTTAAAATTTTAGCTTATCTATTAAATATATCTACAGCCCCGGTGAATAAGTGAAATGGTTAAGTCGAATTTTGTCCAGCGAGGGTCAACTGCTTTAAGATAACCAAAATGGTATCATTCTCCTCGTTTTCTGCTTTAAATGGAGTTGTAATATAAACAATAACTCCTTTCCAATACCTTGCTTATCCCCTTATTCACAACGAAAATAACTCGATGCCGCTTACTTAAGTACAAGAAACTCATTTTTGAGAAGATTAGACTTAACCACTTATTCACCGGGGGTGTAGACATATGCCATGTTATGACTGTTTTACACGAGGCAACAATCCGTTTACATAATTTGATTGCCCAATATTCCAATTAATAAGGATTTTCTAATAATTACCCATTGTTACTAGGTACCATCTTTACTGATTTAGGGAAACAACTTGACATTTATAATAATAAATCTGACTAAATTTTTTGTTAGACCAGGATTCGTTCGAAGCCTAATCCATTTTTCTAAATGCGAGCGGCCGTGATACGCACCCATAAAGCAGAAACCTTTAATGAACGTGAGTCGTAAGCTTGAATTGAATATTTTCGCAACTTTGTAAGAATAAAGCATTTTTCTTCCATATCTTTTCTTGAATTTCATTTCTTGTACTTAGACGATAGTTAGGAAAACATTGAATGAACATTTAGTTGGTTTCTGAAAATAAGGTTATGTGAAAAAAAACACAAAAATAATAAACGACAGAGATCTTTCTCACCATACTTGAATCCTAAATCGCTCGTGAAATCAAGTTCTAAGTATATTTTTATCTATCATTCATATTATCGTTTGCTTTTCTTGGGGCACTTTAATGAGATTAGACATATTTTAAAATTTCTCTTTCTTTAGTCATTGTTTGGATTTATTGATTATAATGTAAGTATGTGAACATCAGGACTTGCACATCACTATTAAATTTGTTTGAACGACTGAATTTTTCTTAAATGTTTAGCATCTAGTTGTTCGGACGAATTCGTTTTACCACTAATGTGCAAATACTATGACCTTCCCTTCAAAATATTCGATTCCGTAATTATTTTCTAAGAAAAATTCCTGAACAGTTTATAAAACACCCTTTTGTATAATTAAATCTATATCAATTAGTGCCGTGAACGAGCACAGGCGTAGGATGAAGAAATTACTATAAGTATGGAGGTTTGTCGTAATGGCAATCGCCTTTAGCTGTAATTTAATCATATCATAAACTTTAGGTAGTTTTATTATATTTTTATAACTAACCCGTAAATAGTTGAAATAAAATACGTCGGTGGTTAGGAGATGAATATGATCAATGAGACCCCAATCCTTTTTTGTTGGAATCAATTCTCTTTAAATTTAACGACAGAATCAAAATGAATATTTTCTTATTATGAATTTTTAATTTCGTTAAAAATTCATAATAAGAAAATATTCATGGTGAAAATCTTTGGAAAACTGGCGTTGATCTCTTTAACCCCTAAACTGAAGATATCATATTTCAGGTAGATACAATTTCTTGTCGTTATTGTTCAAATATCTTAAAAATATTGTGCTTAAGTCACAGTTATTCTTTTTATTTATTTAACGCCACTCACACTGTTTTGCAAAAAAAAAAGTTTTGCTCTCTTGTGAAGTTGCTCCTGATTTATATATTTTCATGTGTGCTGAATTCGAATCTGAAGTCAAAACAATTCTACCAAGCACCATTTTTTTGAGATTGTAGGTTATTTTTTTTTTAAAAACAACACTTTTTATCATAAATTTAATAAACTTTTTTTTGTGGGAATCAATATTATATAAAATAATAAATTATTTAATTCTGTGTATATTTTTTCTTTTTCTACTCTTCATCAACTGTCTCCCGTTGCAGTGTCCAACAGAAGTCCGCAAGCAAAAAAGAAACGTTCACTTATGGTACAAAAAATTCCATTGTTTTAGCTTGGAACCAAGTAATTGGGCTTTACGTTTGGGAGGTCTAAATTGCGGACGAGGTCATTCAACCTGGTCTGGTTAATGAGTTTTGGCTTGGTATCATTTTTAAGAATCACTTGAAGACTGCATTTCTCCATTGGTTCCTGGTGATTGTACTTCTTCCTGGTTTCCTGGTGCTTGTATTTCATTGATGGTTCCGGGTTCCGGTGAAGTATTCTCAGAATCAGCGTCTTCCTGGAAAAGGAATAATTCTGGCGCTTAGGTGGGATAGGCATAGATTCATCGTGTGGAACAGGTCTCGTGGCAGATGGAAGGTTAGGAAATACTATATTCTTCTTACTTTTGGCTGAAGTGAAACCTTTAATTGTAGTCATACGGAAATAACAATCATTGGCATGATTTGTTGGGTTTCGCCAAATCATTGGAAAAGTAAAAGGCATTGATTTATGTGTTCCTTTCAGCCAACCGCTGAGAGTGCGGCTACATCATATACAACAAATTTTAGTAGCAACGGTTTATCCTCATCACTTTCTTGGCATCTAAAGTACGCCTCCTTTATCAATTAAGTCAGTGATTTCCGACTACACTTGAATGTCCAACACAAATATAACAGAAACAGTCAGGATCGTTTTTACACTGTCGCGGCTTATTAGATTCGAAACTAATAAAGTTCTGGTCCGTATCGAGGTTCAAATAAGACTGTAGACTTGGTGGCGAGTAACCTGTCTGCCAGACGGCTGAACAATATATAGAGGGTGGGGGAACAGTTAAGTTTAAGATAGGGGCTGGGGCAGTTACTTGGTGAACCCCGCCAGTAGGCAACAGTCCCTTCTTTTGTGAATGTTAGCCAAAATTCCTGAAGCCTAATACTCATGCTCTCCCAATTTTTTCATTTTGTAATACATTATAAAAGCTTCAAAATTAAATAGGTTTTTTAATTTTTTGTTAAAGTTTTCAGGGATCAAACAATTTTCAAAATGTCTAAAAACACCTCATTTTTCGACCTAAAGCACAGATTTGACAAAATATGGTGCCTGATGGAGATTTTCTGACTTCGGATTCGTGTTCTGCACACTTCAAAACATAATAAAACAACATCTTTGCTGAAGGGAGGATTTTGATGCAGAACAGAGTTATCGCTATGGCTGGAAGGATGATGCTACTGCGGGAGCCCTAAATTTTACTATCCATTTTTTATGCATTTTACCTATCCAGGTTTAATTAGGATAGTGCTCTTCAACCAGTATCTAACATGTTAAAGATTGTATAATCGAGCGTTTCACCTCAAAGCGTGACGAGTCAGGCTAACTTACTACCTACGAAAAAATGTGTGTGCGGTGCGCCAAAAGAAGTTTTCACTTCAAAAATATATTTAAAAACCTGATGACAAGCGTATTTTTTTTTAAATGGTCAGGCGGAATAATAATCCAAAAAGAAACTTAGTTTAAATTTAAGTTTAAAATTAATCACATTATAATTTATCAAAAAGTTCAATTTAAATTAGTTAGAAATCAATGATTCTTCAATTAATGTCTCCTATGCCAAGTGCCAATTTGTTAATTTAGTACAGTAATAGATTCATTTTCAGGAGCATAACTTAGTATTGGATTCATAGTAATGATATTTAAGGAAACGTTAATAGTATTAATCTTTTCATATTAGTATCTTCTTTATATATTGCGTATATCAATTTTATAAAAGTCTTAACCATTACAGTAGAAATTCGTTTATCCTAACGTCAATAACCTGAACTGGTTAAGTAGAATAGAAACAATGTATGGGTCGAAGGGTCCAGATTGTCATTCCTAGAAAATAATTTTGAAGAGGTTTTTTTTTGTTAAATTTAACTTTTTTACTAGTTTAAATAAATCAGTGGTTAAAATAATTATTGTATTTTAATTTTCAAATAATCGGTGATTTTGTAATCGTTTGACCTTCCAATTTTGACAGTCATTGTCTAAATTTTAACAAACTTTACTTTGACAATTGTGCCCTGTCTAAAATAATGATTTTATTATCTATACCTACTATTCTGTGATTGATATATACGTCGAAGGCAATCACAATATTTTTTAAGATCTTCTTCATCGATGATTTATAACTCTTTTAAAACTTATCGAACAGAAGTAGGTGTCTTGTTTGAAATCGTTTCAACTTCTAATTTTGATATTAAGTGATTTATTTATAATAAAGGGAATCCTAATCAATCACCATGTTTATATGCTTTGTACTTCTTTAAGTAATTATGAAAGTAATAATTTTTCTAACAAATACTTTCTGTAATAACTTAAGTTGCCAAAACTAGACTGTACCATTGTATTTTTAAAAAAATGAACAGCTATAAGCTTAATTTTGAGCCTATGGCTGTAGCGTTCTTAATTAACAACTGCCACCATTCGATATCATTAAGTAGAGGCACTGAAGCAATCTCTTCATGTTACATCCCATAGTTCCATGATTTCAATTATTTCTTTCAATAATTGAATTATAAATTTTGCATAAGCTCAGCATTTGGGGATGATGAGTGGTTTTGTATCGATCACGTTTTTTTTATGAATTCAAGCTGTAAACGCATAGCTTTGTTTTCTTGCAATTAATAGGTCAAGTAACTATACCTTTGAACAACTTTTATGACGTATTTGGTTTTTAAATATATCTTAGTAGGTTTTTTTTTCTTAGTACTGTACATATAGCAAAACATTTTAATATCAATAACAATTTTTCTATAAAATGTTATATTAATTAGTTTGTTAAGTAGAAGCACTGAAGCTCTTCGAGTTCTTCATAGCTTTTGATAGTGATATTCGTCATAATTATTACAACCCGTTCTAGGTTAATTAATTATAACTCCTATGAGAATGTATTTCAATCTTCCATAATCTTTTATTTTCTGGTATATTCTAAACCACTGCCTGTCTTTTTTTCATTTCTAACCACTAGATTATTATAAATATATTTCTAGCTTAGAAAATTCTATCCATTTCCCAGGTCTCTAATAGTTTTGTCGGTTCTCTCGGCTGCATGACACTCCCAAATATTTTCTGGTATTTCAACTCAATACTTAGTATGTACAGTAGGTTTCTGAGTAAAAATAAACATAAATAATATGTTAGAAACCTGACGAAAATTAATCTTCCAATTACTAGGTGGGATTGAAGAAAAATCAATTGTCTATGCCTTCCTATTATATTTGAACCGTGGGCTTCTAGATCTGTTCATTGCAGTTTCATTTGACATGCTATGTTTTATGAATGTTAATAAGTAAACAACAATCATGGTGGACCTGGTGCTAGTTGTAGCCGCATTATCCCAGATTTGAATGAATTATCTCCCTCGGGATTGGGCATAGATAACACCGCCTGACCTATTCCAATTCATAAAGCAAATAGCATGCAAATTGGTTACAAATCTGTTTGCCTCCGTAATGACGGTATCAGCGATAGCAAATTTAATTGATGAGGGTTACACTCCACGGATCGTATTACCCCCTCGGAATTTTAGACATTGTGGCGCTTTAATGTTTAAATTGATGAGAAACCGACCGTCTAAATGTCTAGCTCTCTATCGAATCGCGTGATGACTTTTAGTTATTCATTGTTTCATGGCATGATTTCACTGATTTATTTGATCAAGTATTTTTTGAATAATGTATATTTTTATTCTATATTGGTTAATCTTGTAGATAAGTTAAAAATACTTTGAGTTTATTCATATGTCGTTAAAAAATTGTTTTATTTCATGATGATTTAGGTCTAGGATAGTGTAGTGATAATTTTATAGGTACCATCAGCTGTTTTATTACGCGCTGTGTTTCCAACGGAAGTAGCACTCTCGTAGACTCCCAATCACTCATTAGCTTTTGCCACTTTAGAATGAGCTTCTCTTGTAGTACTCCACGATGCTCGATGGCCCTTCAGCCCGTCGCCCGGACTTCGAAAAAATACCCGCAGTACATTATGATTGACAATCATGTGATCCCGCGGTTTCGTCGAGCCTACCAAAACACAATTTCGACTGGTTATAACTCTACAGCCCCGGTGAATAAGTCGGATTTTGTCCAGAGAGAGTTAACTGCTTTCAGATAACCGGAATCGTATCATTCTAATAGTTTTTATTTTAAAATCTAGTTGTAATATAATAAATAACTCCTTTTCAAGCCAATTCCTTACTTAGCCCTCCCCCCTTATTCACTACTATAATAACTCGATTCCCCTTACTTAAGTACAAGATACTCATTTTGGGTAGAATTAGACTTAACCACTAATTCACCGGGGCTGTAGATATATGGTATTAATATTACATACTGTTACCTTCTGCTCGTATCTAGGACTTCGAGGACACCTGAAAGGGGCTGGGAGAGGACAGGGTATAATTGAGGACACGTAAGAGAAACTGGGCGAAGTTAAACCCCAAAACATTTATCTAACAAAAATAAAGCGGCATTATATTGAAACAAAAATTACATTCATCTATTCTTGATAAGGCATTAATAAAATAACAATTACAGATTCATTCATTAATTAGGCATTAATAAAATAATAATTACAATTAAAACCGAAATTCCCAGTCAACAGGAAAAATAAAACTCTTAATTTAACATAAGATTCACCGTCAATGACAGCACTAAACAAAACATATGAACTAGTATCATACACCAGATTCTACACCAATACTCAGAATTCCTAAAACCACTAATAAAATAATAATTTCCAAACAACACTCGATCTATCATCTGTTACAGTAATCATATCCCTCATCTATAATAATAACCATATGCACTAATACTACTTACAACTTAAACATTCCCTATCAATACTCATTACCTCATAATCAGTAATAAAATTAATAATTTCCACAAAACTCGATCCATCGTCCACAACAATAATCATATCCATCATCTACAATAATAAACATATGCACTAATACTAATTACAACTTACAAATTCCCCATTAGTACTCATTACCTCATAACCAGTAATAAAATTAATAATTCCCAACAAAACTCGATCCATTATCTACAACAATAATCATATCCATCATTTACAATCATAAATATATGCACTAATACTAATTACAACTTACACATTCCCCATCAGTACTCATTACTTTATAGTAATAAAATTCATAATTTCCACAAAACTCGTTCCACCATCTACAACAATAATCATATCCATCATCTACAATAATAAACATATGCACTAATATGTTTTCCTCTCGATAGTAGTCAGAGAGCCTTCAATAGCGACAGATGCATTACCGCATGACATATCCGCGTTGCTGAAGTGTTGTATTGCGCCTGAATGTTCTCAGTAAGTTGTTTTTAGAACTTAAGTAGTATGTTTTTACTGCTGTTTTTGAAAGTGGTAAAATTCCATTTGTATCTAAAAAATCTTTACTTTTTAAAATGATTTTAATGATTATTATTTTATAATAAAATTTAAAAGGTGTATAGAGTTTAAAACACAACTCTTTGCTAAACGATGAGGGTTAAAAACCATTGCCTTTATTTTAAAGTAATTCAAATAGAAACCTTTTGATAATGTGAATATGAAAAATAGACTTATACCAGTTTCAAAAACATTTCATATCATAGTGTATTAAATTTGACATTAAAAAGTTAATTAGATCAAATAAAGGATTAATTAAGTCGAAATGTTATAAAATTTGATTTAGGTTGAAGGCTCCGGGTTCATATGATGCTGTTGCAGATATATTATTTATTCTGACTGTCACGGATAGAACCAGTAGAATTTACAAAACCTCCTGGGGTTCACCCAGTCTCAATGAAGTTGATACACTTAATTTGGAGAAAAACCTAGCGTTATGCTTTCATCCTTTAAATTCTAATTGTTGGTTAGTTTTATTCACGAAAAGAATGAATTCGATACTATCCATTTTTTAATAGTAAACTATATTTTATTTTTTCCACTGCTGATTTAAAAATACTAGCTTACAAATTATATTTCATATTAACAAATTATGTAGAATACTCACATTTTTCATTAAATGATCAAACGGAACATCAATTAAAGTTATAGTAAATATGGTGATGAACAGTCCATGAGGATGAAAGGGCACTAAGTTTTAAATTACTTTAAGTCTTAATTATTGCTGTCATCCAAGATTGTTGAACATTTATAATTCACATGCATACATGCATGTATACATACATACACAGATACATACATACATACATATATATATATATATATATATATATATATATATATATATATATATATATATATATACATACATATTTATATATATACGCGTAAGTAAAAGACAGTGAAGGATATACATATACCCAGTATGAGTAAACCTGTTCACCAACATTATGGAGCGTTGTTTCACTTATTGTTACCAATATATATTATTACAATTAATATAAATTGTATCCATATAGTTATACATTTACTAAATATTAAAAATTAGTGGTTCTGTTACTCGTCTCGTCTGTATCGTTACAGCTTTTAATAAAATTTGAAAATTGTTTCGCACATGTGATATTGAAATCTCTTACTTGGGTTTTTTTTAGTCCTGATATTTTCAAGGATTCCTTGTAAACTAAAATAAATTTAATTTAATTATTGCAAATATATTTTTTTTCGAATCCTAAGTTTCAAATCAATGTTTAATGGAACCTATACGTAACTTTTCTTATATAATGCACCATTTCAGTAAATATTCACGTGTCCAACACTTGCAATTCGAAATAGAATTAACCTTTAAATATTGAGAATATTTTTAGCAGTCCTTTCATATATATTTTAATTTTACATTAGTTAAATTATTATAATATTACAAAATCCAACTCGCGACTTCATGATGTTTTTTCACGTTTGATTGGTTGCTACACTGAAGGTGCAGAGATAATTTTAAATGCTACTGGAGATAAATGGGTGGCATCTGTGTCCAGAAGTTACAGGGTTTTTTTGTATTTTTTTATCAATTGATTAATAGCGGTTTAAATTGTTTTAAATTTAGTTCCGTATTTTTTTAAACTAGTTTACTATTAAAGAAAACTATTTCGTTTTTTTATTAAGTGGAGAGACAGAATTGTATTTTTCTCCCTTGGTAGAATTAAATATCTTGGCCCAGTTGAAGGCGACTATAATACAATTCATGAGATGGTCCCTCGACTGGGGTTCTTAAATCAAGGCACCCCAGTTCCAGTTGAAGACAAATATAATTAACAGGATACGAAATTCTTTTCTTTGTTTTTTTATTTTATTTTTTTTTTATCCCCGCTATGGCTTGATTTGTTTTTCTTGTGGCCTAAGAAATATTATTCATATTTTTTCTAAATTTTCCCAATTTATATGATTCTAATTCAAACAGCTCTTGAGACCTGTAGTTATTTAATTAATATTAAAGTGGGTACCTTATTAATTACCTAGTATTAATCGGGGTGCGGAGTGGCTCAGTGGTAGAGCACTGAGTTGCCATGCCGAAATTAAATCAAATCCCACTGCAGAAATTTACTTTTATTTTTTATTTTTCGGCGGTAGATGGATCATATGGGATCTAGGACATTCCTGGGCCTCACCCAGCCTCTATAAATTACTATAAAAATAGGATACCCAAAATAAGGGGGAAAAACGTTGGGCGTGACCTGGGACAAGTCACATCCTCGCAGAACTGTTGTCTGTGAAACAGTACAGTCTCAACCATGTACTGAACCCCCAGACTCGTTCACAGTTCGAAGTGATACAGGTTTTTTTTTACAAGCATTAAATTAAAAAAGGAACAAAAAACAAAGGAAAACACTATTATTTTTTTTTAATAATTAAAATATGCATCTTGAATGATATTAATTGACCTTATATGTTTTCATCTCTGTCGAAACAATACCGCCTATCTACATCTTTTTACGAAAATGAGTTAGTAACGCATTCTACAGGTTGAATTACACACGAAGGAAGGTACGTATTAAGGTCAGCATGGCAGAATATGAATGTTTGCTACTTCTCTTCAATAGTTCTGAAAAAATTGCCAAGTCTACAGGCCCGGTCTTTTTTCTTTCCTGTTAAACCCCCCAAAGTGTACATAGGCGGTATTGTTTTGACAAAGACGATAAATATTTTTTCATTTAAAAATTTTAAGTAATACTTTTATTTTATTTTATAATTATAATTTTTTATACTTTTTTATCTAGTTTACTCCATAGTTTAGTTCCATTTTTTATATATTATTTTATGTTTATTATAATTTCTTTACTACAATTTTTCAAAATATGTTGGTATATTGTAAATATATACTATATACTAAATAGGGTATATAAAAAATGACCGTTTTTTCAAATTCAAGATTTGAAATGACTTTAAATATTTGAATCATGTTTAACACATACCAATACTAATTTTTATATGCCCTAATACATCACGTATTGTATCAGTGTGGGTCGAGACGTAGGAATGTAATATCTTGTATATCACTATTTAATCGAATTCTTTCACATCCTTTCTGACTATTTTCTTTCCCTTCCATTTACATAATAATGTATATAAACGTAAATAACTTTCGGGTATTTTAATTGAAAAAAACGCTAAGATAAAATCATGGTGTAGCTTCGTGGATAAAACTTTTTTTTTCAGAATTTTTTCTTCAATATCCATTTCAGGCAGTGACCATTGTTTTCTAACTAGAAATATGCTGCTATCCATTGGAGTATTTTTTAATGAAAAAAATGAATGTTAGGAAATAACTTTTTATTATATTTTTCAACATTTACTTCTGGTGATTGAAAAAACAAATGTATTGTCTTAATGTTAAATTATGTTATTAATTTTACAAAAAATATTTGGAATCTAAAAGTACTTAATGCAGATACACAATTCACGTCAATATTTAATACTTTCAACATTTAAACGTTTAATATATATGTTTATTTTCACAATAATTTTGTTTTTTATGCATATTAGTTTTTCTAATAAATCAAATAAACATTAATTAACATTTATACATGTATCGTTCGTGAAATTTATACTTTTTTTCAAAATCATTGGTTGATAGTTTTTGAAATACCTTTCCTAATAAACGTCGTTATTAATGATGAACTACTTTTCTACCTTATCATTTTTTTATATGTAGCTAATCAGTTGTTTTTTTTTAGTTTTTCCTTTTTAACTGTAACGTTAATGCATTTTTTCTGTATTTAACAGCTGATTTGCTCTTTTAACGCACTGTATAGAATGTTTTTATCTATTGCAGTGCCGGCAGGACTACAAAGCAGCATATTTATCCCATGCTCAAACTCCTAACAACACGGCGACATTGGCAGCCTATCTAGATTCCCACAACACCTATGTCACGCAGCTTCATGCTACCAACGCCATGGTGGATACTTACAGCAGGGAAACCCTTCCGGATCTCCTAGGGGTAAGTCTTAACGAGGAACAATATATTTGTCTATGTTTTTTTGTTTGTTGTTTAATCATACACCTTTGTCAATGCTTCTACATCAATTCGTGAGTAGCTATACGGAACATGAAGATATTCCCTCGTTAAATATTCATAAAAATAAAAACGAGAATAACTGCTTGTTCTTATTGATATTGAAAGGAAGTTAACGAGCGTAGAGAGCAGAAAAAGGTTCAATTTATATGTTCCTTGTTTTATTCAAAGCGAATAAGTTTACTTTAGCTGAGTAAAGCCTTGAAAAAGAAAAACATCACCAGGAAATATCAAAGATAACGAGGAGACAGGTTTGTTATTTATTGTGAGATAATGATTCCCCTTGGAGTAAATAAACTAGTTGAGGTAAAAGTAATGTTTAAACATAGGTTTTTTATCAATATTGTGGACTGATGGAGGCGAACCTCGCTAAAAATAAAATTGTAAAATTTTAACATGTACTGCAACTCTTTAGGAAGACCTTTTCTAGTTGATACTTCCCGAGCTTAATCGTTTTCATCTGATTTATTTTCTATCTATTTCTGATTGCGCTATGATCCATGCTGCTCCCAGGCCTCCTCCAGTTAGAGCGATTCTCTGCACCTCTTTCCCATCTTCTCACTTCTGTCAGCCTCGATATCTTGCAGGAACCTTAGCCTGGTCCACCTCTTCCTCTTCTGGTGGCTTCTTTCCAATATCTTCCTTGGTATGCTATCCTGATCCGTTTCATGCATAGGACCCAAACATCTTATTCTTCCCTTGTTGACATAAACAGCAAAATCAGAGTTTTTATAGCTTTGTAAAGAAGCATTAAGACAGGCTTGCCCATTACACTGGCCGCAAGCTACAACTGTTCTTGCAGTTGCAGAATATTGTGTTAAGCAATTCCTCCGGAGCTGGTGGATTCATTGTCATAACAGGTTCCAGGAATTCATGACGCATTATCCAATCCCAATTCTGTGGTTCTAAATAATGCCCTAATCTATAATAAGTGCCTGAATTTGAATGGCGAATATGTTGAAAAGTAGTGTTTTAGTCCCTCTATCACATGTATATAATAAAATGTTTTTCTTGTACTTGATTTTTTTTTTTAATTCTAAAACGTTCCTTACATTCTGAATAGCCCTCGTAATAGTTAACTTTACGAATAAAGCCGATTCCAAAACAATTTCTGCTAAATTACTATTAATAATAAAAACAACTAACTATAAAAAGAATAAATATTATTATGGTTTTGTGGACCACTCGCAAATATGGTACCCTGCTCTGGAAAATCGAAAATGTTGAGTGGAGAAAATATAGTCTCTTGTCACGCAACGTGGCAAAATAATTATTTTGTTGTTTTTTTCATGTCAAGCACACTTAGATATTTTTTTCTCTTTATCAATAACCAATCTCTAGGCCGATCGATATTATCCACATTAATTGTCTTTATTTTAAAATTGATTTAATACCTATACTTTAAGCTATTTCATATAATGATAAATTTTAGGCATTTAATGTATATTTGCATTATCTTTTTTTTAATTTATTTTACCTAATGTGTGGATGAAATATCAGTAATGTAATAAATCCAATTCTTATGAACACTATTTTTTAATTAATATACCTACTAGTTTATGATTCTAGCAAAGCCAAACTTCAATTCCACTACGTAAGAAATATGGCTTTTTATCAGTGAATTCATAATTTTTTCAACCAATTTTATAATTTTGCCAATAAAATTCATAATTTTCTTTTCTAATTTCATATTTTTTTCATGCGAATTCATAATTTGTTAAACGGTTTTGTTCACTTAATTTTTAATAGTATCGTTAACAGTTAATTAGTGAAATGTGCACAGTCTTCCTTTTATTTCTTTTAAGTTGTATGCGTTTACGTCGATTGCCTCCTAAATGGCCGCCTAAATTCGAGTTTCGGGTTTCAAGCTTTTACGCTAGTATCCCCCTCCTCCGCTCTATCTCCCCTCAACAACTTTACAGTTATTTTATTATTTAATTTATATTTTTTATGCACCGAGTACGCTGTTTGGGCTTTGAGGCCAGATTATATTGTAGCCTCCTTGATTGTGTGACCTTTTCGTTCAAACAATCTGATAAATAACTGATTTAGTGGTAGTGAATATTATATCAGAATATTTCCAGTGTTCAGAGGATCCTGCGAAGATGAAATATCACCACACATGTTTGACAAATAAGGTATATAAATATATATATATACTAGCTGACCCGGCCACGCGTTGCTGTGGCTGTTGTAATAGTTTTTAAAAATATTACGTTAAAATTTGAATTTTAAAGAAACAATGAATGAATGGAAAATATGAATTAAATATATTTTTTATTTTACATTTTATTCATCTTATATCTATTATCATCAATTGTCTTATATTATATTTATTCATCTAAGTATAGTATGTAATAAATAAATAATATACATAATTCTTAACTGATAAAATATAAACATTAGTTTAATGAATGAGGTATATCATGGTTGATTTTTTAATTATAGCTAATAATATTTTTTAAATTATAACTATTTATTTCAATTTAATTGAGGGCTAATCAATGCACAATATTTTTGTTAATCTGTTATTTGTTAATACAAATAGATTAGATGGTTTACTAGCACATGAGTATTCGACATATAATTGTCCATGGGAGAAACATGGATGCTCTAGGTCCAAAACGCAAATAGATATTGTCTGGCCTTGAGGCTTGTTTATGGTAATAGCAAAAGCCAAGCGTATATCAAATTGAAGTCTTTTCAACGTTACTATGGGTTCTGATTGTATCATTGGAATCCGTGGCTACAGGACGATTTCTCTTTTAAAGATTCCTTTCAACATGGGTGCTTCAATAACATTCCCGATGATATTTTTGATGACCAAATGTATACCATTCCGTAATTTCGGTGGATTCAAATTACGCAGAAGAATAATAGGTGAACCGATCATTAACTAAAGATTGTGTGGTTCACAAAATACAGTTGAATAATTAACGGCTTGGATTTCATTAACAATAGTATCGATTGATTTAAAGGACATTGGATCATCTGGTAACAACTGTTGGATTTAAAGTTAGTTTCGTCATCACTCCACCGCATTTTTCGCTGCCAAAATAGAACGATTTCAGAGCAAATTATGGTCAATGTAATTATTTTGTAGGTCTGGAAAGACTCCTAATTTCAGCGAAAAGGAATGATTGGCTATGTCTGTCGGAAATAACCAGATAGTAATAAAACAGCACCAGCGAATAGCTTGTCGTTGTTGTTCAAATATATCATAGTTCTTTTTTAATTAATTAATTAATAATTATTAATTGAATAGCACCACCAAGCGTCACTGCTACGATCGACGCATAATCAATAATAATGGCCGACACATATCGCTTAGGGGTATGAAATATATTTTATGTCCTATTCTCAGACCTACTGAATATACACACAAAATTTCATAAGAATCGGTCAAGTCGTTTCGTAGGAGTTTTGTTACATACACTGGGACTCGACAATTTTATATATTAGATATAACATATATATATATATATATATATATATATATATATATATATATATATATATATTTGTATTATATATATAAATATAACTTAGCGTCCACCATCGCGTCCTTCACCTTCTTATCACACTTGAATATCTTAACCCCTATCTTAATGGACCGTCTCCCATCTTTGTTTCATTCTCGAGTCCCTAATTGATTTAAAATATCCCACTCAATTATCCCTTCGTAACCACGCAACATATTCTCCACCACGTATATTCTTAGTTAGGTCCTTGTTTTAAACCACGCCTCCAATCCCACCGTTACCTCCCCTTTTACTCTACAAGGGCCACCCAGAGTGGTTAATTTACATGTCCATACCTGTACCTGGGGTGTCCTTTTTCCGACCGCCAGGTTCTCCACCGCCTTCCAACTCCTCCCTGTATCCACAAGAGTCCTGTCTCCTCACTCCACCAGGATAATAGGCAAACCGCCGCATACTCCTCTCACGCTGCAGTTCACTATTGTGCGGTCGCCTCTCTGCTGACACTCCCCTCAGTCCTCCGCCAGCTGGTTCCTTCCTGTCGTTACTCGTTGTAGTCCGCTCCTGCGACTGCTTTCTTCTCCTTTGCCTCTACTGCTCGCCGGTCCTACTTCTTCTGTCTCTGATCTCTCTATTGACACTAGTGTCGCCCTATGTCTTCGCCAAACTCTCTGGGGGTTCACTTCCATGTGTTCTACCCTCCTCGTATCCCTGCGAGAGTACATATAGTGACACTGGCTGGCCACGTATCCTTTTGTTCCACTCTCGAAGCACCGCGTACGAGGACATTGAGTCACTAGATTTCCAGTTTTTCCACACTCGTGGCACTTACGTTCCTCTCTTCGCCCGTTTTTCTTCTCTGTCCCCGGTCGTCTATCTCGTGCAGCCGGTCTCTCCTTTTTATACACCTCGGGATCTCTCCTTTTTCCCATGTCCTACTTCGGACGGTTCCGGCTAACTTCCGGCCAGTGGTAGGCGAATTTCGCTTCTTCTTCCCCCCACCATCTCCTGGGCACATTCCAAGAAAGGTATTTCCTTTGGCAACCCATCCTTTCTTCCGGTATCTCGGGCTAACTGAACCTTCATTATCCTAGACAGGAAATCCATTTGAGCCTCTACTTGGTCGGTTTCCATTACCTCGCGCAGTTTCTCGGTAATTTTACTGTATGGCGGCAATAATACTGCTGCATATTGCCCGTGTGACTGTCCTGGTTTCCGGAACTCCCGGAACATTTGGAGGATGTCTTCCTCTGGGGCCCATCGTCCTCCTCTAAATGCCTTTTTCAACCTTTCTTTGATTGTATGCCATGGATCCTCTTCATCTGCCTGAATCAGGTTGAGGATGCTTCTTCCCACTCGGCATACTAAGGCTGCCCTTAGCCTGGTGGCAAGCTATTCTTCAATATCCTTCGCCTCGACCAGTACCTTTCAGAAAGAGGTTCCGCTCACCAACTTCTCCGTCGAACGTCTCTAGCTCACTGATCTCTCCCCGCAGATCGCGCGCATTATTTTTCCTTAGTTTCATACGCTCTAAAAGATTTGCCTCCCTTGCGGCTATGTCTGCACGCGCCAACCCTAGCGTAGTCATTGGCAGCATCGGAAATCACGGGTAATGGCTCCCGTGGTTCTAGCGGTGGTTGGGGTGCTGGTTGAGGTTCCACTGTGAGCACCGCCGGTCTAAGTATTATATCACTTAATCCGGGTTCGGGCATGCTTCTTCTTCGTTGGAAAAAATCAATTAAGAGAACCAAAAAAAAAAAAAAAAAGAAAGAGAGAAAAAAAATGATTTTACCACGGTTATTCTTTTCGCACTGACCCGGGTTTCGGCACCACTTACCGACTATCGCGTGAAACAATTGAAAAAAAAAAGAGGGTTTCGAAATGAACACTACGGACTCAGAATAATATTTAACTTTATTACTCTGGTAATCCTACATATATAGTTTCGGTTTATTTATACAGAACCTCTTCAGGATTAAAGTGAATATTGTTCGTCTCCAGGACTTAACTTATATATATATATATATATATATATATATATATATATATACTAATACTGTGTAATAATATATAGACATATGAAACAATTAAATTTAAAACATAAATTAACTTTGATTGTTTGTGAAACATTGGTCGACAGATGTGGGTATAAAAAAACTTTCCTCTCATACCATAATAACCTTATCGTCCATTTTATTACAAAATTATAATATGTTTACCACGAAATCGTTAATAACAATAATACATACTTTAGGAAATCGTATCAGACCGGAATAAACCGGTCCGCCCTCCCCTCGACAAAGAACTATGTAAGATAGTGTCTTTGCACGCGAACGGAAAACAAGAAAGAATGCAAATATTGACTAACCTTTTACTGTTCTATTCCCAAACAACTGTTCTACCTTCCATTCCAGGTGTATTTATCTATGGAATACTTCTTGAATCAACTATGTTTCTAATTTTAGTGAATACGGCGGTACTTGTGATTTAGCGGGTCTCCACGGATTGTCATTCACCATTGTTTATAACCTGAACACTGATAACCCTTATCCTGGAAACGCCTCCCTTTTTATTCATATTCTTGGAAATTGAATTATTAATAAAATGCTTATTCGAGACACCTCTATTACCGTTACTTTACTTATATAAATGTTTTACCTACACTTTCAACGAAAACTTTTCTATCTCATCGTTCTTCAAAATACATGATCGATTTCACTTAATTTGTTCTTTAAAATTAATTCGAAATTCTGGAAATAATGACAGCTTCTTCTTCTGAAGACAGCTATTCCCTTATTGTTAGTCTTTAACAAAATCGGATAAAACCGCAAAATTAATATCCATGGAGTGCAATTTAATAATGCACACACAAATGACTATATTATATGGTGAGTGATAAGATGAGGTAACATGCGATAAGGAGGTAGGTAGGCTTCGTGGCGTTAGGTAGGTAGGCTAAATATAAATTCAAATGTAATATTTTTATAGTATAGAAAAGAATGAAAACATGTTTTATTATTGAACAAGTTCCCATAGAATAACAAATGTGTACAGAAAAAACAGAATACACATCTGGCCCAATGGTTACATAATAAAATTCAGTCGGTATTTACATATGTACCGAAAATGAAAATAAAAACAAAAAATAAAATATTTTTTATCAAATTTCTTATATTAATATGGTTTTAAATTATATCAAATTATGGATAGCTTACATAATCTATATTCTATCTTCCTATATTATTCCTACATTCGGCTTTCGAACAATTTCAGTTTGTTAACAGATTTTTTTTTCAATAATCAAATTATCAGTCAGTTTGTTTGATACAATTTTAATAATATAACATTTTTTTTAAGGAGTGAAGAAAAACGTCTGGGCTTACAGTTTTTATTTCTTTTTAATGAGTAGAAAAACAATGAGTATCTTTTATACATCCTCATGTATTAGCTGACTAAATCACTAAGTGAATTGAAACGATAAATCAATTGTAGATTGACAATGAATTTTCAAACTTCATAAACGGTTTTGTATGGTGAGCGAGTGAAATAACGATTTTTTTAATTGCTATTTATAAATCTACTAGTATTTTTACGGTGAATAGAATTAGTTGAATAGTTTTTATTTGTTTCCTTATACGATAAATGTTTAATAGATATGAGTCCTTCGCTTTTTTTTTTAACATAATAACATAATAACGCTTGTATTATTTATTTAAAAATCTCATAACACCTTACTTACAAAATCAGCTTTTGGGAGATTAATTTTTCCCTACATTGTTGCCGGAATCTAATCCGATGGAGTAATCAGCCGGAGGAAGATTTTTCAGGAAACGTATTTCACTTTTACCCTTCATCCTTCATTCATAAATTATTCCAAAAGGGGAAGTGTTTCATATTCCATGAATATTAAATTACAGGCTTCAAATCCCTCGCGAAATGATCAAATCTTTTATTAAGGCTTTTTATCGGGAGTAAAATTCTTTAATTCTTGAACTTCGAGGCCTCTAAAAAAACATTCCGCATCTATTTCTGTAACCGCACCCGCAAAACAGTACCTTTCGATGAGAGCTACGTAAGCGAAACGGAAAATAATAAATAATTTTTTTATTAAGTTAATTAATTAAGTTAATCCAGACATCATGTCATTTTAATTTAACCTTTTATTAACCTCAAAAAATAATTATATACTAAAATAAGATAATACTTTTGGTAAATAAAAATGGAGTGCGGCTGTGTCATAGACGCGGCTGTGAGTTGTACGTGAAGACGTTTACGGAACGGGTAATATTTTTTATATAAAATATTATTATTTATTTATTCAGGAAAAGATCAAGTACACAAATAATTACTGTGTTACAATATAACATTATTGATTATAGACCTGTTTGACTCGGTCATATGGTGTTTTATTGTGATCATTCTATCACTCTAGAGAATTCCTTCCCAACCGTCTTCGATGTCTGTAGTTACATTTGGCTTTTCGTCGCGTATAGGCCAACGCTACATTCTTTTGATAATATTTGTTTTCAATTCTAAACTTTATTATAATCACTGTCACTATTTTACAATAATGTTTTATATACAATCGATAGATTTTGAAGACAACTGACGATTGAAATTTAAACGAACGTCGTAGCTTCTCCGAGTCAAAAGTTATACTAATTGGAAACCTCGATATGCAGCAAAATGACCCCTAAATGGCGGCGCTTACCCCTCCACCGCGCGCGATGCTTCCCAGTCCTCACTTATTGTGATGAATTCTTTGATCCTTTAGCTATCCAGTGTTCTCGTTGGATTTTGGATGGAGATTCTGGATATGTAGCTGCAAAACTAAACTGTATCCCGAATTTTGTTATCGTTTTTTTTAATTGTCTCCCACTATTAAAGCAATTTTAAAGACGTATTCACGTAAAAAAACGAATTGATTGAACTGAAAATATAAATTCTAATTTTAACGCTTGTATAATCAGCAATATAATCACAATTATAACTGAAAAAATGTATGTTTAAAAAAAAAAACCGTGAATGGTCTGGGGTTTAGTGCATGGTAGAGACAGTACTGTTTCATGGAAAACGTTTGTGCAGGGCTCAACAGCCAGATTTCCCACCATCTTTTTGGGTACCCACTTTTAAGAGTCTTGGTGAGCCCCAGGAGGGTCCTAGATCCAATAAGATCCATCTCCGGCTGATAACAGACTAAATAAAAGTCTTGCCTACAGCGGGATTTGAACCAGGATTTTCGGCATGGCAACTCAGTGCTCTACCACATATGATAAATAAATCAAACTTTATTTAATTAAATTTAAAACAATTATCTAAGGTATTATATATAATTAATTTTATTAGATTTAT
The DNA here is from genome assembly GCA_964056705.1 of Troilus luridus. NCBI lineage: Eukaryota > Metazoa > Arthropoda > Insecta > Hemiptera > Pentatomidae > Troilus > Troilus luridus. Next base: position 90,193,087 of record OZ057413.1, on the reverse strand, counting down.
TGTTGGAAATATTGGGAAAGAAATGATCTTATCTTTATGTCGAAATAGCAGATTTCTGTAGGTGGGGAGAGCGAAGATGTTCAGGCGAAAAAACGGAAAAAAAGATAAGTGCTCTCTCTTTTATATAATATTTATTGTGTATAATTTAAAAAAATAAAAAAAACAACTTTTATAAGAACACTAATTTATCCGGCCTTAGCAATGTCTGTGTTTTCAGTATTGGTAAATAAACCTTAGGGGGAAAAAATACACGAAGCAAATTTTCATTTCCAGATCATAAAGCCATACATTTTTTAATCGTATGTATATAAATTCAAATGTAATATTTTTATTGTATTGAAAAGAATGAAAAAATGTTTTATTCTTGAACAAGTTCCCTTTAGAATAACAAATGTGTACAGAAAAAACAGAATACACATCTGGCCCATTGGTTACATAATGAAATTCAGTCTCTATTTACATATGTACCTAAAATGTAAATAAAAACAAAAAATAAAATATTTGTTATCTAATTTTTTATATTAATATCGTTTTAAACTATATCAATACATGGATAGCTTACATAATCTTCCTATATTATGACATGTTGATTGAAATGACATGCAATGGCATAAGAAAAACACTTGTGACTTATGGTTCGTTCCTTGATTTCCTTTTTAAGTAACCATTTAAAAAAAATCAAATATTGGCCTTTAAACAAACATTATATATCTGCAAACACTACCTCGATCTTACAAGCATTTACATATTTTATTTTAATTCTCTGTAACAATCCCTTATCACTCACCTTGAATAAATTTGTCAAAAATGTAGGATTAAAATATATTGCCACATATCACCTTTATTTCCCGTCGTAAACCAATGACTTCCTGCTCTCCTGTATCATTTAATTAATTGAAGTTTTTAAATATTTTGGTGGGAGAGAAGCGAGGCAAAATACGTTTTGTCAATAAGAAATAAATAAGTTCAAAAAAAAGTTTCTTCTAGGTAGTTTTACTCGTGATTTCTGTGGAAATTTCAAATTTGCAATGAAGTTCTAATTTAGAAATAAAGCGCCAACATTTTCAAATGTTTAAATCGTCTTTTTTGAAATATCCTTTTACTTTTGGTTGATTTTACTCAAGAAGAACTGAAGAGAGGTGTATTTTATTATATAATATATATTATTTATTATGTATTTTATCATTTTTTTACTGTAGCACTACAACCCATGTAGGGTCTTGGCTAGAGTAGGTGGTAAAGACTGTTATGCTTCTTGGACTACGGTTGTGCTGAGAAGTGATTTGTCCTAGATCACGCGCAACCACCAGATTTCCCCCCTGTTTCGGATACCCATTTTATAAGGTTTGGGTGAGCCTGAGGAGGGTTCTGGGTCACAAAGGATCCATCCCCGGCTGTTTATAGATAAAATAAAATCTACCACAGGTAGATTTTAACCCAGGACCTTCGACACGGCAACTCAGCGATCTACCACTTAGATCCTTATCTCCCATTGAACAACCAAAGATTATTCTGAATAATTAACGTTTATAACATATTAAACAATTTCTTTTGAGCTTTTAGAGTAGTAGAGAAATGGTAATTTTTCTTCCGTTACCTAATAGGTTATTTTAATTAGTCATTTTGATTATTTGATGTTTATGGTTACATCGAATTACTTCATAATATTATTGGTTGCAATGTTATGTTTTTTAGCTTAATATTGAGTTACAGACCTTTTATACTGTAGTTTATTCAAACTTTAGTAAGTAAGCACCTCTATTCCAAGCACGTATGCTTCTTTTAGTTTTGTTATTTTCTTTGCCCGTGCGAAAGTGAATGTTCACCTTCGAGGGAAAGTAGGGAATTAAATCAAGATCATTGTTGACTTGAAGGAAATATTTGCCTTTCTTTTGAGGGAAAATATGTTATCTCTTAGCATTGTATTTGGCTATTCAGTATTACCTAGGGATATATTTTTAGTAATCGCTTTATTCAAATGTGTGTGTGTTTTTTTTTTGTGTTTTTTTCTGGGTAGGGGAAAAATCTTTCATAAGACGAAGTGTAATAACACAACAGTGTGAGATTCCTACTCACTAAAAAAACACCTCCCAATTCTCCTTTTACGATCCCACGGAACAGCCGTCAAGCATTACTTCGTGGGGTGGCAGAAGGGCTATGTGCCTATTTCTTCTTTGGACAACTTATGTCGGATTAGCCAGAGCTTGGCCTCTCCTTTCTCGCTCCTGTATTCTGAGCTTTCTTCCGATTTGCGCTGCATAGTCTGCTGCAGCACTCCAATGCTCCTGCCTTGTCATCATCAAAGTGACAATATTTTCCGGCGATGATTTCTTTCCGAATTTTATGTCAAGCTCTTCCTTGTGTGTGTGTGTGTGTGTGTGTGTGTGTGTGTGTGTGTGTGTGTGTGTGTGTGTGTGTGTGTGTGTGTGTGTTTGTGTGTGTGTGTGTGTGTGTGTGTGTGTGTGTGTGTGCGCGCGTACGGGTGTGTGTGTACAGTCCCAGCGAAGAATAAATTGTTAACTCGGTTTTGCCTTCTCTTCAGGACAGTGTTTTTAAAGTTTGGGCCTTGTGCGTTATAAGGTTGAAATTTGGAACATGTTACTATATTGTTGTCCACATTGCACTATTACAATACCAATTCGATTGGTGGTGCCTGGAATGAGATATTAAAGTTAACCATTTATTCACCGACCATATGGAACCATACCACATAGACCAATAGAGTCAAATAAAGCTACTTTTTGCGTAAGAAACATTTTTTTTTCATTTTACCAAATTTCATACAGAACACACACGTGCCATATTAAAGTTGTCATTGTTAACTCTGGAATACTAACGTTCTTAGAGTAGTCGTTTAATACTAATGTTGGTGACGTAATCCAGATATTTTTTCATTTAAGGTAAAATAAAAAGGCCAATTTTTTAAAAACTAACATTTATTTATTTCACGAAGCACATAAAAACACAATCATCACAAAAAAGTGAAACAGAAGGTCAACAAACAATAAAACTAGAAAAAAATATTTTTCAAATTTTAAATCGACAAATTCTTCTGATAACTCTCTCATATTTTTTCTTATGGTCTCTAATATTGATTTTTATGAAGTTAATTTTTATTCATTAAAAAGTTTTTGAACCACTAGAATACTCAAACCCTTGTCCATAGCCAAGTTCCTAATAAGTATTTGATAGTCTCGACTAGGTTTTCCACATAGTAGCCAGGATTCCCTCTTTTTTCTCTGGAATAGAGAGTAGAAAATAGCATCCACCATATTTTGGTGCCATTATCACATAGCATCATGATTTTTAATCCGTATTTGTTCTGCTTGTTACTCATGTACAACGGCCCCTAAATCCTACTAATTGTTTATCTATTGTACACTAGGAGCTCGGTTTATAATTATTTTTGCAATTACTTATGAAATCTTCCACATTAACTTAACTGGTGCGAATTTCGATTTATCCCTCCGTTCCATTCTTGTAACCAAATCATCAAAACGAAGGCAATTTATAATGAAATTAAAAACCAACAATATAATGTTACTAACGAACGTAGGGGCGATATGTAAAAAATATTCTACACAACTCATGTACGTATTCAAGATGTAGTGACTTACCTTATTCATTGTGGATAGCACTAAATATGGCGCAATAACAATGTTTTCTTCACGGCAAACTGTGGCTAACTAAACACTAGAAGCTTACATTGGAGGGGGAACTTGAAACTACGAAAAATAAAATTGTGGCAACCGATTTTCCTTTGAAGCACACGTAGCGGAGACGTACATTAGTATTCTAGGGTTAACTTGAAAATGTAATAGTACATAAGAAAAAATATGAAGAACACAAACACACCAATGACAATAAAAAAGAATTGGTATTAAAAATACTAGAAAATAAAGCCATGAATTAATCGTAAAAACTAAACGAAAATGTAAAAATGAAGAGGACAAGACTTCTATATGCTACAATATTTTTTACTTGATATCTTGATCATAATTAGATTCCCATTCGACCCAAATCAGGATATGTAGGAAGGATCATTTCATGTTTTTAAATGTATACAAAAGTTGGGAAAAGGTACATCTATTAAAAGAGTAAAGTAATAGAGATAAAATATCATTATTTTTTTTCTATTGATATAGTTAACTGATCGTTTGATAAATTGTTTTATGAAATTTAACGCCCTTTACGTTTAAAATTGATTTTTTTAAAGTTCTCTGATTCATCTAAAGAATGCTTAAATGAAATCTGTCCCCCTTCCGCCCCACATTATAACCATTGACCTGGCTTCCACAAGAATCAATCTCCGTTATTAGTTTCCTAACAGACTGAAATTTTAATCATTTTCCCTGTTCATGGCGATCACACGAATCGGATTTTTAGCAAGGATGCCTATGATGCTTACCAATCCTGACCAATTGAATCAAATCATTTTCATGATGAATTTTCATGTTAGATTTTTTTACCACGTTCTATTACAAAATGTTCTGGGTCGCACCCAAAAAAAAAGGTTGATTTTTTTTAAAGTCGGTTTTTACCATTTGCGTAGAATGCAACTTCTTCTATTTCATCATCTAAGTTAACTAAAACGTAGGAAAACCCCTTGCACCTATTTTCTCGCCCCGCTTGTAACACGTGACTATACCTGTGGCTAAATTATGCTCAGTTAAATTAAAACTCCAAAGTTGGTGCTTGTAGTAAGAAACGGATGTTTTAAGATAATGGGGTTGGATGGCATCGCTGCAAATCAAATGATCTTTTCTGTAATTTCATCTTTTTTTTTTTTTGTAAAAGGCAAATTTTGCCATTGCGTTTTATGTATATCTTTCCGCCAACAATTCACTTTTTGTTATTTCATTAGCTACATTCAATTGCATCAAAGAGGTCACAATTATGGCACTTATCTTGTTTAGGTTTTTTAAATGGTAGACCTAAATCATGAAAACACTGGCTATACATAGTTAAGAACGCAGGATTTTCATGTTCTTCCTTATATAAATTATACATTTATAAAATCGTCAATTCTTTGTTATTCCGAGGAATTCTTTGTTGTTCCGATTTCTACCATAGTGACTTTCGTAAAATGGAGACTATAGAATATGAGATCTTACGTTGTTTTATTTTATTTTTGGATGGATCTAAACCACGAGAATCAGATTATATAACACCAAATGGAGAATCACTTTTCTTTTGCAATATTAACTGAACAAAACCTTTGGCTAGTTTGAAACCTGATTAGCAAACCTAAATTACTTTGTTTTCAACTCTTAGATTAACTAGATATGATCAACTTTTACAAGAAATAACATATTACTTTTAGTTAGTTAGTCTTTATTTATCTGTTTGTGCATAAGTGGTTACCTCTACTTGACCACATTGGTTATTACGTGAATGCTTAACTGAATTTAGACAGTTGCAAATAGAAGCGTATATTATATCTTCAACTTTTGACCTTTGTAGATGCTATGTTATCAGTTTTTGTTTTAAACATATACTTTTCTATTTATTACATCCATTAATACGAATTTTTTGGCATTGGAACCCATTTGGGCTTCTACCAGACCTAAACAATATAGTCCATAGATTTTATTGTATGATTAAACATCTGGAATTAATTTAATGACGGTGATTAGGATTTGAGATTAGTTAATATATTTTCTTTTTTCCTGAATTATTTTTATAGACCCCCACCCTTTTGTGGGTTTGTTTCATAAATGTCTAAATGTGTTTTGTGAACGAAAATAAAATTATTTGGTTGAAAGATGTTCTATCGAATACATTTTTTGTCGGTATTTGTGATTCTAAATATATATGGTCAATTAAGCTTGAGATCAAATCATCAATTTAATGAGGTATATTACAACTCATTCCATTCTCATTAAATATTTTTAATTAATGTTTACATTAAATATTAAATGTAATGTATTTAAATATATTACAACTCATTCCATTCTCATTAAAAATTTTAAATTAATGTTTACATTAAATATTAATCGTTTAGTAATCCAATTTGTGAAAAACGAATGAAATTCATAATACGTCACTTTGAAAAATATTTTAACAAAAATTCCTGATGCAATAATTTTCCATGATTCCATATTGTCTTTGAAAAACAATGATATTCTAATCGACACTTGAGTAAGTAATTATTGAAAGTTTGTTAATATTGCCAATTCGTACTTTAAAAAGTACTCGTATGTTCTTTTGTAATTTGAATGTTATAATGGCATCGCAACGATTTATTGAGTATGTTGCATGTTGGACTTAGTGGCAAAGAAATTTATTAGAATATTTATTCTGAGCCGAAGGTTGTAAGCCCGAGATATAATCCAAAACGTAGGTTGGATGCTAATTTTAAAGACGAACCATAAGATTTTTATTGGGGAGGAATACAGTAATCGGGGATGTATGTGGTTTCTGAAAATAAAAAGATATGAGGTCAAAGGGCGAATTCAAAACTTTTTTGTAATACCTATGCCAGTAGGCCTTCTATAAATTGCAATATTCAATTGTATATTTTAAAAAATAATAGTCCTGATTTTATAAAATTTACAGATTTTACGAAAAAAATAATATTTTTCTACTAAAAATAATACAGGATTTTGGATTGTTTATTTTTCCTGCTTGTCTTTATTGTTTTATTTTTGCGTGTCTTTAAATACAAATATAATTTATCTTCATCAGAGACAAAGATAAAAAAGGTAGTTCGGTTTGTAAAACGGTCACTTTAGAATCGTCTGACTATAATTTAAATGGTTATATAGAAATGGTCATTATGATTAAAATTTTAGCAAATATAACGTATAGCAATATAGATTGTTTAATGTAGAATACACACAATTTAAATAATTTATTCAATTTAAAGGGATTTCGAGAAATTCTGATGTACCGAGCTTTATATTTCCTGGTCCGTCTTCTTTACTTGTGTGTTTCGAGTCAATAAATAAGCATAAGGTTGTTTAAAGTAATTTGAAATTTTTATGGAGAAGAATGGTCCGGATGGAGGTCAAAAATAATTTCTTCAATAGTGTAACTGTTTATTAGGAAGTGTTAGTTTATTTTAAATTACTATGAAAAGCTGAAAGGCTGAATTAAAACATATTTAAAGTTAGTATTATTATTTGTAGACTCTTGATTCATAAGAAATACGAGACCGAATGTTAGCTTAATGTGATTTAGTGACCTGGATGATGTTTTCCACTAGCTGCCTTGGCACTCTGCCCATCGGGTTTCAGCAGACATAGAAGTCGGGGCTACAATACGTTATCATTTAAGATCCTTGTTCAATTTCAAGGCAATTAATCATGGAACAATAAGGCCCCTAAACTTTCTTTACGATCTAAACAATTATTTATTTTATTTTCATTAATTTGTCTGCAGGACGAATTTTTGTGAGGATTTAGTGCTAAGTATTTGAAGACTTGAGTTGCATCACTGATCCGATACTTTTTTTTTTTATTTTGGGTTTTTAAAACCTCGCGTCAGATAATAATAATAATGGCTAGTAATCTCTGGCTTCCTCCGATGAGCCTCTTGTTGCCATAACCTCTTCCACTCATTGCTGCCAAGTTTTCCTTCGTCTCTCCTCTGGGGCAAAGTCAATTATCATTTTTGGCCATCTCTCGGGCTCAATTATTCTCAGATGCCATACAACTGCAGCTGTTTGGTCCCAATGTTGTGCATTATCGTTGTATCCGCTTTACTATATCTCTTTAGGCAGAGTTGTTCAATTCTGGAAATGTGTCTTTTTCTCCAAAAATCTATTATTACAGCTTACACCCTTTGTGCATCTTTTGGTCCAACCACCCACATCTCCGAACCATAAAGGGTTACACTTTCAAAAAAGGAGTGAAAAATCTTCTTTTTGGTTTCTAGCGAAACAATTGGGCTCCACCGTATGGAGTTTACCATGCCGATAACCTTCTTTCCTTTGGTGATCTTTTCCTCCCTATCTATGTACATTCCTAAATACTTGAAGAGAGCACTCCGATCTAGTGACCAATTTCCTAATGGGAGAGAAGATGTTGAAGCGTTGAAGACCATGTAATCTGTCTCTCCACTATTGAAAAATTTGTTTTTCTGAGTTATAACATTGTTCTTCTGGAGGAGCGGATTAAGTGTGTGATACCTGTGTGATAACTCTTGGAATAAAGTTATATTTATTCCAAGAGGTATTAAATTTGGTAGGTAAACAACGTTAAATACTGATGCGTTCAGGATCAAAACGTATAACTCCAAATTTCAAAAATTAACTTTTCCACATGTTTCACTAATTAAGTCGAAGATAACGAGAAAAAAGCCGAAAAGTGTCTTGTTAGATAAAATTGTTTAGTCTAATTTAGTGTAAATGTTCAAAGGTAATGTTACCTGCGGGGTCAAAGGGCCGGGAGAGGGCAGGGTATAATCGAGGACACATAAGGGAAACTGGGTGAAGAATTAAACCCCAAAACATTTATCTAACAAAATAAACCGGTATTATATTGAAATAAAAATTACATTCAAGTATTATTGATAAGGCATTAATAAAATAATAATTACAAATTCATTCATTACTAAGGCATTAATAAACTAACTATTACAATTCAAACCGAAAATCCCAGTCAACAGGAAAAATAAAACTTTTAATTTAACATAAGATTTACCGTCAATAACAGCACTAAACAATAACATATGAACTAGAATCATACACTAGATTCTCCATCAAAACTCAGAATCCCTAAAACCACTAATAAAATAATAATTTACTAATAAAATACGATCTATTATCTATAATAATAATCATATCCCTCATCTATAATAATAACCATATGCACTAATACTAATTACAACTTAAACATTCCCTATCAGTACTGAGTACCACATAACCAGTAATAAAATTAATAATTCCCAAACAAAAATCGATCTGTCATCTATAACAATAATCATATCCATCATCTACAATAATAACCATATGCGCTAATAACAACTTACAACTTAAACATTCACCCTCAGTACTCATTATCTCATAACCATTACTTAATTTCAATTTAAAACCAGTCCCCTCTTCTCTACACCTAATTCTGGGTGCACTATTACTCAAAGAAAAGAGTCCTATCTGTCTTGTGGCCAAACACGAGGAATAAAAATAAAATAATTACCTGGCTCTATCTTCAACTGACCACCCTCTGGGCTCAACCTAAGTCTAGTCCGATTACAGTAACGAAAAAATCTCTTACCTTCCTCTGTCTTCTGTTCCGGACCCGATTCTTCCCTCTAGTACACGCCTTCAACTCTTCTTCAGCCCAATCTCCAGGCTGCAGACACCCACCCTGCCCGCCGGGGAGTAGCACTCTGCCACTTTTAAACTCCTCGACTGTCGAGGGGAAAACGGTCGGGTATTTGAAGGTTAATTCGAGCTAACGTCAACATTCTTATCCCGGGGTCAGTAAGGTGGTGCCATGGTGCCTGGTGGTCATCATTACCCCCAACCACTCGCGAATTGAATTTAACTTTTTAAATATTCTATCAGATCGCCTCGAAGGGGACGGAAATGCAAAGTCACTTCCGTATCAGACTGATGACTTGACGTCGCCACAAGCAGACACGAGCCTTCTAACAAAAATTCATATTTAATAAAATATATCTAAACTAAATGTTAAGGACCTACAATCCCTTTAACCAAAACCATATACAAAGAAAAATTATGTAATTAGTCACAAAAAGAAATAACATTAGCAAATCTTATTTGGCATAGGATAACATATACGCACATATTAAGGTACAAAATCCTTAAAACCTTTTTTTTGTTTTTTTTTAAATATATATTTATTGAAATTTACAACTGTATAAAGAATACATCCAGTAAATATTATGATTGAATAAATTGACATGAAAAGACAAGTAGAGAAACTACCCAGTGGTAGTACTCAAATAAAAAGTTTAGCTTAGAAGGTCACGAGACCATCTTCTTTTCAGACGCTTCGGAGGATTATCAGGAATTGAAGAGGTTGCGAGGTTTGAAACTAGTGGGTTTGGGTGGAAATGAAGTTTGCCATGAAAAGATTGATATCGGATTCGGGCCAAATCAGCAATAAACGGGACGTTTAGGTCATTGTGGATTACTTTGTTCGTAACAAAGTAAGGAAGGAGCGTTGAGGATTTTCCGAAAGATTTTGGATTGTAAAGATTGGATGCGGGAGGAATTCGATGGCTTAGTGGAGCCCCAAAGCTCTATTCCGTAAGTCCAGATGGGTCTAATGATTGTCGTGTATATGAGTCTCTTGTAATGGATTGGGAGCTTAGAGCGTTTATCCAGTAAATGTTGAAGTAGCCTGAAACGGCGAGCTGTTTCTTGTCGTTTCAGTCTAGTTTGAGGATTCCAAGTTAAGCGTTTGTCAAGGTGTAGTCCTAAGTACCGGATCTGTTCTACAGGACTAAGAGGGATGTTATTAAACGATACAGGGGGGCAGGAAGTCGCTGGTTTACGACGGAGGGTAAAGGTGATTTGATGAGATTTGTGGGAATTTATCTTAATCCTCCAGTTTTGACACCAATTTTCTAGGTCAGTGATGTGGGTTTGAAGAGTACGGGATGCTATAACAGGAACAGTGTTGACAGGTAATAGACATGTGTCATCCGCATACGTGGTAAGGACAGTATTAGGATGAGTTGGGATGTCAGCTGTATAAACTGTGTAGAGAATTGGGCCGAGGATACTTCCTTGAGGAACGCCGGCAGATTGAGGAAAGAGGGGTGAGTAGACATTATTATCATTTACTGTGAATGACCTGTAGGAGAGATAGGATTGGATAATAAGAAAGTATGTAGGAGGTAGGAATTTACGGAGTTTGTAAAGCAACCCGGGGTGCCAGACTCGGTCGAAAGCCTGTTCGACATCAAGGAAGACTGCTGGACAATACAATCCACGTTCCAAAGCTGAGGAAACAACATCCACCACTCGATGGCATTGCTGGATAGTGGAGTGGGATGTTCTGAATCCAAACTGGTGATCTGGGATAATGTGATTTGCATTTAGGATGGGATACAGTCGTTTCAGGATGAGCTTTTCCAGGATTTTACCCATTGATGGTAAAAGTGAGATAGGGCGGTAAGAGGAAGGGTATTCCGGTTTCTTTTTAGGTTTAGGTATCATTTTCACGACGGATAATTTCCAGAGGTTAGGAAAATATGTTGTGCGGAGTATAGCATTATATATGTAGGTAAGGAATAGAATGGCTTTTCTAGGAAGATGTTTTAGGATGTGAATCGTGATGAGGTCGTGTCCAGGAGCTTTGCGAGAAGGTAATCTGTGAATAATATTCGATATTTCTGAAGGATGGAATGCTTTGGGAGGATGGGTCATTTGAAGGGGAATATTTAACTCTCTTTGTATATATTCATGGTGAGACGGATTCATGATATCAGGATGAGGCTGAAAAGTTTTAGAAAGGAATTGACCGAACAGCTGTGCTTTCTCTTCATCAGATCTTGTCCAGTCATTGGATTCAGTAAGGAGTGGATGGTTAAAGTCTTCGAAGTGAAGGATCTTTTTGGTGGTCAACCATAATGATTTGTCAGAAGACGTTAGATTTTCAGTTAGATTCGTTAACTTATGTATTTTGAATTTTCTAATTTCTGCTTTTAGTTGGTTAGTCAGTTTAGTATAGATAGATTTATCTGCTGGGTACCGAGTTCTGTGCCACTTCTTTCTTGCTTTGCGTTTCTCTCTTAATAAGGTACGAATATGCTCTGGGAGGTCAGTCTTCTGAGAATTGTTAATTTTATGATTTGAGGTATTGTCGCTTAAAGTGGTTTTTATTGATGTTGTAAGTTTTTCTATCGCTGTATCAATGTCTTGTTTTGTCTTGAGTGAAATTTTTAAGTCCAGTTTGTTCTCCAAGTCATAACAGAAGTTGTCCCAGTTTACACGTCCTGTAATCAATCTAGGAAGGGGAGGCTTGGAAACGAAACTTGAATGTAATAAAAGGAGAACTGGGCTATGATCTGATAAAAGGTCGTCCAAGGATTTGATTTCGGTTTGGTTGGAGGAAATCTGGGATGTGATAAATATGTCAAGGATGTCGGGACGTTTTTTGATAGATGCAGGCCAATAGGTAGGGTTGTTTGGTGCCAGGATGGAATAACTCTTTTTGGATGTTACAGTAGACAGGATATTTCCTCGGGAGTTGGATGTTCGACAACCCCATCGTTGGTGTTTAGCGTTGTAGTCCCCTCCAGCAATGAAGCGCGGACCAAGAGATTGGAATAAGGATTCAAGAAGGTTATAAGAAACGGAAATTCCGGGAGGACAGTATACAGCTGAAAATATGATATGAAAAGGACGAGTTGTTATGGATACTGAGGTTGATTGGATAGCATCAGTTGGAATGGAAGGAATAAGGGAATGGGATAAGTTTTTATGAACGAGAATACAAGATCCGCCATGTTAAGTGTTGTCTGGGTGGTCTGATCTGTAAGTGATATAGTCTCGTATGTAGAAATGCGTGCGGTGAGTGAAGTGTGTTTCAGTAAGTAAAGCAATGTCTATTTGGTTGTCGTGTAGAAATAAATCAAGTTCGTCACGGTGAGTATGCAGTCCATTAGCATTCCATAGAACGATAGCTAGGGGCTTCATGCTCATCGTGGGTAATTAAATGGAACTTCGGTAAGGATTCTCGTGAGTAGGTTGATGAGAGGCTTGATTGTTTCTTGAAGGTCTTTCAGGAAAGATGACAGGATAGTGTTTATGTCGATCGGGTTTTGGATTTGGAATGGATATGAGACTTGAGTTTGATAGGAATAATTAACGGGTAATGGATGGTTGGCTGGGGGTTGTACCCGAGGTTCCTTAAAACCTAAAATATTTTAATTACATCTTAATGAAAAGAAGGAACTAAATGCTAATCTCTATAATACGTAAAACTAAAAATAAACTTTTGACTTCAACTGATAAAAGACTTCTTTTCGATCACAAAGATTAGAGTACACTTCTTAACACAGATTACTTTCATTCGATGTGTTCTAATTAAATATAACATTCGCTAACATTTATAGCCTTGAACTAAAAGCTGTAATTAATGCACATTAACTAAGTATATATATATTTTTTTTAATTTCCTCAGCCCGTTACTGTAATCTTTTTTTAATTTTTTAGCTATAACATTATCATGTGATGACTTACCTTGAATACAACCACTGTACATAGTATGACGAATATATCAGTACATCATAAATAATCTTTTGCTCTTTGTTATATTTTATTTTAGAAAACATCGGTTTTTTTATTCTTAAATTTTAATATCAATATTCCAACACATCCGATTAATTTATAGGACAATAATGTCGGCAAATTATCATATATCTTTCCTATTTGCTCACTACTTTACGCTTCATCCCATGTGAACTCATGGTGATTATCTTAACAGTCTAGCAAGTGCTTTTGGAATGGATGAATTTATCAATTAATAATAAGGTTTTGCATTGCAATATTGAGGGTATTTTATATGACATAAAAAGGTTAAGATTTTACGATTTTTTTTTTAAATAAATCAAGTATCTAATTTTTTTTTTTTACTTTCTTAATTTGCCTTTCATTATACTGATTCCTAAATTTCAATAACGCACTGGAAGGTTCCGTTACCAGCGCCTATTGTTTACAAAGTCCGTTCGTGGATTACTGCTCTAATCGAAAACCGCAGTAGCGCCCAGAACGTAATCATCCCACGTCCTTGGTCTCCCCCTCGGACATTCACCAATCTGACTCGCTTGTCTAATATTCATAGAAATTTATTGGTTCCTTGAATATTAATTATAAAACACTTAGCAAAAATAAAAAAATAAGCTAGCCTTTATTTTATATCGAAGTAGATTTTTTATTTTATTTATTTAATAGGGAATTTATAAATTTGCATGGAAACTGGAATAATCAAATGTAATCTTTTCACTTGATTATTCCAGTTTCTATTTCTATATTTGTTTAATAAGATAATTTTTAATAAACAAAGTACTTGTGTTTTTGCTTCCTTATTTATTATTAAGAACTGTTTTCCCGAATTCAAATGTTCGCAATTGCATTAAAAAATTTCCATAATTTTTAAATATTACACTAATAAACAATTGAGTATAAAATAAAAATGAAATTGATATTTTTGAAGGGGAAAAATGATTGGATTTCATTATTTTAGTAAGTAAAATTTAAAAGGTTCAAATTTAATATTAAATAGTAATGGCGTTTATGTGCGATAAAAAGTAAAAACGTGTTCCTTTCGTTGTACATAAACTTTTTTTTTTATTTATATATAAATATGAAATACAAATGTAGAATTCTATAATTTTAAAAACAGTATTTTTTTTAAAATATGTAAGAATAATCACAAGATAAAATTTTAAATATATAAATAATATAAACATAAGTGTAATTAAATAAGTATAATTATCTTATGGGTTTAACAGATCATTGTACTTAGAAGATAAATTGGTAACATATTTTATATATATATTTAAAATATGTTACCAATTTATCTTCTAAGTACAATGATCTGTTAAACCCAAAAGATAATTATACTTATTTAATTACTCTTATGTTTATCAATTTATATAAGAAGAATTCTCACGAAATCAATTACCAATATTAATAATAGAAATAATTGATTTTTATTAATAGACCATTTTGCGCAATATACGAAATATTAATGATATGTATGAGGGTGTTTTTAAAGATCTACAATCTTTCCAATTGCTTTTCTATTCCTGATGTTTTAATTGTTATGCTACGAATGCTATTATAATTTATTTAATTCAGAGATTATCAATTAAAACCGCATTAGTTAAGAAATATTTATCACGCAATCAATATGATTAATCTTATATTTATGTGAACGTAGCTCGGAATAAATAAGTATGTGTAGATAGTTACATCTTAGCCTTTGATCTTGGAATTAATATGCAGAGAGTTTGAGAAGAAGTGCTATCATCAAAGGTTGGATCTCCCTTCAGCAAGAACCACAAGCACTGCCTACCTTCCTCTGCTAAGGAGAGAAATACCTCAATAAGTTTAAGTTTAAGGAGAGAACATCTTGATCTCTGCAAACATGGATAAATAAATAAATATATAAAGGATGTATATTAAAACTGATTATAATAATAAAATATAATTATAATAAATACAATTTTTAAAAGAACCGATAAAACTATCGGTCTTCCAACTGTTTATGGCCGTTAACGATGAAAGATGGTCACCGTCTTAAGGGTTTCGAAAATAAGGTATTGCGCGGAGTATTCGGTCCGAAAAAAGGGTGAGACTACTGGAAACTTATGGAGATCGCACAACTCGGAATTGGAGAACAAGCATCAAGTTAATATAATTGAATAGATAGAAATACCTCTAGATTTTAGAATTCAAGATAGCGTCTTGAAGGTTGAGATGGGGTTGCCAAGTATTTGGTCATCGTATCACACGCATTGACGCCCACTTTGGAGGACTTGCATTAATCCATGTTCATTATAGTCTTCAAAATATTAGCTGTGATGCTTTTTTGTAATCCTTTTCTGTTCCCAATACTTATTCAATCTTTTAGCCCTGGCTGCCCTTTCTTCATCCGAAATGGTGTATTGTTTCCTTGCAACTGTTTTTAATTTAAGTCTCGTATCCCGGGTCATCAGAATCTCTTTTCTGTCTGACATTTGTCGCATTGTTAATTTTAACTCTTAAGTCATCCTGCAGCTCTTTATGGTTATTCATGGTTTTATTTTTCCAAAAGTAATAATTGTTTTACTAATCTGGTATTTGGTAATCTTGATATGTGACTGAAAAAGGCAATTCTTTGCGCATTTTTGTCTACTATTTTGTCATTTTCCCGATATACCTCTTCATTAGGAAGCAATCTTTATTGTCCGTCTATTTGATTTTTTTATTGACGATTGTCTTCATGTTTCTCCTGTCTATCTTTTGTAGATTATCTGTGTTTGCTTTGGTGTTCAACTTGAATAGTTTTTCACTAGCAAGTATTGCTCCAGGTTTAACTATTCATTAACTTTATTTATTAAGTAATAAATGCTACGTGCCAGTCTTTATACTGTTTTGGCTTTATATTATTGACTATCGTTCTTTTTTCTCTATGTAGATAAAACGTAATTTCTACGTTACTCATAAATCTGTTGGCTAGAGATTCGAAACAAACCAATAAACGATAAGAAGTGGTCGAGGATGCGTATATTTTCCCCAAGACAATTTCTCTTATAAGGAAGTTCTCACACCATCCCCTGTCGCATTATCTTTAATAGATTTCCCCCGAGGACTAAGTGTCCTCAATGAAGCGAGTCAATCTTTTTAACGACGTTATCGAAGGAACTCTAATGGAGGAAGTGATGGTGCACTACGTCAAGACTTTCTTAATAACCTATTCCACAACAAAGCACTAAGTTGAAACCTCCTAAAGAGCTTTTATCGGAGTGGAGTTGCGGTTTTGTTGACTTTAAAGTCGTCAACTTTTCGCATAAAGGAATGAAAGTCTTCACGCTGAGACTAATGTTGGCGTTAGATTTTTTTAAAAATCATATGGTAGCTTTACTTAAAAAAAAAGGAACGTTAAAATGATATAGTCATTTATTTTTTTAATTTTACCTAACTTTAGGGTACTCCAAATCAATCATCAGTGCTTGTTCCACGACTTTCTTTTCGTCCAGTATCTTTTCTTATTCTCTGATCTCCTACTCCTTTCTACATCTTCATCTTTACTTCTATGATTTTGATAATTCCATCCCTGAGCATATCTCGACTTCCTTAAACCAGTTCGGTTGATTTTTTTATTGTTTCGAACATTATTATAATATGTTATTTTCTGTATTTTTTTTTCATTTCTGGAAAATCATTATTCTGATGATCCACATTCCTGTGATAGCTCACCAACCACACATAATTCGTTACTTTTATATTGTCTTTCAGTACATGATAGAAACTGGCGTTTTTTGACAACAGATGCGTTGTCCGAGATCACGCTGAACAGTCAGCTTTTCCCCCAATTAAGAGTGCCTGTTTCATGGGGGGGGGGAAGTAAGCCCCATGTTTGTAATCTGTTAATAGCCGGAAATGAATAGATCCTATTGGATCTAGAACTCTCCTGGGGCTCACCCGTCCTCTATAAGTTTCCCAAAATACGTGGGTAATATCTAGTGTTTCAGCGTGGCCTAGGACAAAGAATCTTCCTGCACAACCATTGTCCCACAAACAGTACAGTCTCCCCGTTCACGTACTGAACCCAAGACACTTCATGGGTTAAAGTGGTACAGGTTTCGTTTTTGTTAGGAAACTGTGAATTTGAATGATTATATGGATAAGAAATTGTTAAAAAATAATTCAGTGAATAATTAAACTATTTATTTGATACCAACGGTTCAACCCTCGTCGCAGTAGATATTCAAGAACTCACTGGTCACAAGTATGGGGAAATACTTGAATTTGTTTTCTATAATTTTCAATAAACATAGACTGAAGCATTATATTATTCCCTTAACTATTATAGTATAGTATTTTATGACATACTAATTCAAACGGCGTATAACTTTTAAGAATAGAGAAAATGAAATATCTGACACGGTTACTTCAAAAACCGTTTCTTACCCATAATGTAGGGAAAATGTATACGTCACATTAAAATGTGCATTCTGGCTGACATAATCAATACCAAGAATCAACTGTGTTCTCACGGAATCCTTTCCCGTGCCTGCCATGCTATAACTTTATTTTGGTCATAAAAGTTTATGTCGCTAATATTATTCCTTTGAGAAAGTTGAAAACAAATTTTTTTCCATATTCCATTGGTCGTACTACGAGGTAGGATATCATTAATATTTTTACTATATCATTAAGCTTTAGAAAATAAAGAGAAATCTCATTGCAGTTTATTATTATAAAATTAAATTAGTATATAATAATTTTAATTATACATGTAGATATTTACACTTTTTCATAAATTTAAACAAAGGAAAGTGTCATTCCTATTTTTTATCTACAAACCATTTATTTATTTTTTATTCTTTTCTAGTAAGATGTTGTTTTTTTTTAATATTAAAAATGGCATTTAAGTGTCAAAACTTCATTGTTTGACAGAATAAATGAATTGACTGGAAGCTGTTTTTTTTCAAAGATAACCATTTATTTTTTAAGAAATGAAATAAATAAATTCTTTTTTACTGTTATGTATTCAGTGGCATATGATATGTTATTGTCCATATTATTATTAACTTTTAGTAAAATGTTTATGAAGTAATTTATCTTTTTATTAAGAAAAAAATCTGGTTAAGCATGATTTAATTTTTATTTTCGTATATTTTTGAGGTTACAGTTTGAAGTTACTTAATGGTTTTCAGTTTTCCTCAATATCTTTGGGAATGATATAAAATATTTGTTTCTCGAATATAATAATAATAATAATGACTTTATTTATTCTGGGAAAAGTCCCTTTAGAATAACAATACAGGAATAATGTAAAAACTAAAATGTCTTAGAGTAGAATATATGACATTACATTAATTAATTACAACTGAAATTAATAGATGAGGAATACATAAAAAATTAATTTGTAAAAATATATGAATTACATCCTATAACAATATTTAATAAAACTGTTTCTTAAAAAAGAAGAAGGAATACAGAAAAATAGAAATAAGATAACAATAATTATAGACAGAGACATAAGTGACAGTTACATATGTACATATCCACATACACACATATACATACATACATATATATATATACCTACCTACAGACACATACACACATACATGTACATACAACTTTTTGAAAACAAAATATCAGCGAAAAAAGAAATAAGAATATGAAAGAAAAACTAACAAACAAAACCAACTATGATAACTATTAAAAAAAAAAAATAAGTAAATATATAAATATGTTACCGGAAGTGTGAACATCCAAATTAGCAGAGAAAGAAAATGTCTATACACACCTCACTCACATACAATTATACAGATATACTTAAATTTCCAATTATATTGTATAAAGCGATCCTACATCGTGTAAGTTTCCTCAAACGTATGCGATTTTTCTGATACCACTCTCAAACCTAAATAAGCGTACCCTTTTTTTCGAAGCTTGGTGGCCCATAGGAGGCTCTGCGGTTCTCAAAGGGTCCTATGCCATCTATGTCTGTTGGCATATTAAATAATTTATTTTCCACAGCCGAATTCGATCCCGGAATCTTTAGCGCGGCAATTAAGCTGTCAACACACTGAGCTCCTAATTCGTGTAAAGGACGATTTAATTTTTATTTTTGTTATGTTTTGTACTTTTGTACGTGGTTCCCATTTTTCTTCAATATATTCTGTTACAATAATAAATATTTCTTTCGAGACTATGTTTAAATCTCCAATTCCCTGGTAAAAATCTAACCCCAACCTATGCTTTTAAGGAAAGTGAGGCCTAGAAAGTTCTGCCAATTCCACAACGTTCTTTTATGGTTGATGGCAGTTTTAATTATTTAATTTAATTTATTTTCCACAGCTGGATTTGTGCTATTGTTCTTTCGAGAATAATTTTAAATCTCCAATTCCATTATACAAGTTGATCCAACTTAGTTTTTCCGGTTTTTATGTCTTCAAAGATAAAAACCGGGTTTAACGAGAATTCATTTGTCTGAGATCACACTCGACTGCTGATTTTTATTACGGGTACCCACTTTATAGACACTGGGTAAGCCACAGGAGAGTCTGCAGATCCGACAAGGCCCATCTATGTCTCTTGGCAGATAAAATCATTTATTTTCCACGGCCGGAGTCGAACTCAGGATTTTTAGCTAATTTAGCGCTCTACACTAAGCTAAACCACTTCTTAATCCTGCAGTGATGATGATGTTTAAACTAAAAAAATTACTGAGTAGTAAGAAGTATTTCAAATGGAATGTAATTTATGTACACTAGGTATAAGTTCCGTCGTAGAGTAAATTATTTGAGTGTATATGTGTATGCCCGTGCTAATAAATAAAACGTGTCGAGGGGCGTTGGCCCATGTGATAGTATGCCGACTTTATTATAACCCTGCCCTTCTTCCGAGGTCTTATTGCCTTTTCCTCTTTGAATCCTTGGAAGTGTGCAAACAGCGATCCTGAATTCCTGCCCTAACAATGCTTGCTCGGCCCTTTTGACAGTCCCCTCCCAGAGGGTCCTCGTGCCTAATAAGACTCCATTTCCTTTTCTTAATGAAACCTTAAGAAATGAAGCTAAGGGCTGTAGGAAGGAAGTCTTCTCCGAGCTTTTTAGGAAGAATTTTCATATTTTTTCGCTTACAAAAAACTATTCTGCCTAAATTACGTTTTCATTATTTTTTTTTCTTGTTCCCTCTCTGATGGCTTTTGGCTGAATTCAATAAAGTTTTCTTAATATTAAATACCATTTTATAGTACCTAAGCAAAGTACGTAAAAACTGTAAACAAAGATTCGTACCATAATCAGCAATATTGTTTTCTAACTGTTTTGTTCATAAATAATGTAAACAAAATAATAAATGAAAATTGTGCAATAGATATAATGATTCAGTAGATGCTTCTGCCTATTCGGGAAGGTATGGAGTGGTTCAATGGTAGAGTAGCGCTGACTGCAACAAAATTAATAATTTTTTTATTTTGTTTTAGAGAAAAGAACAACAAATATTAACTCAATATTTGTCTGAGAACAGTCATTGACGTATTTTAATTTTGTTTGATGGAGGAATAGCAGTTCTTGTTTCTGCTGCAACAGACCACTGAGGATTGTTTTTATTACATTTTCGATTTTGGGTAGCGTGGTAGCTCCTAGGCACAAATTCCGCTGCTGTCAGACTTTTATTTAATCCGTTACCACCCTGAGATAAATCCTATGAGACCTAGGACCAGCCTGTGACTCACCCAACCTCTACTAAGCGGGCACCCAGAATAAGAGGCGAAAATCTGGACGTTCAGCATGATCTAGAACTAATCGGTACCTTGAAAAACCATTGATCCAGAAAAAGTACAGTCTCTATTACGTACTGAACCTATGACCTTCCATGGGTTGTAGTGGTACAGATAATAAGGTAATTGTTGGAAAGACCACGATTTACATTGTTATGAATAATATCTCCTTTTGTAGAATATTTATTATATTTATTTATAATAAATATATATTTAGAATTTTAATTATATATTTAGAATATTTATTGTTAAACACTTTTTAATATAATTCATATAGTAACTTACGAACTAAGTAAATAAAAATATTGAAATAATTTAAACCTAAATAAAAAAAATTAAACTAGAACAATAATTATTACAAGCTTATTACTCATCGCACCTCAAAAGAGCTATGTCATAACTCAAAAATCTAATTTTTCAGCAGAGTTGGCTGAAAGTTCCATGTGAGTAAAATAAATAAATGAGTGAATTCCTATCGTAATGATGGTATTGAAATTCTTTTATTAACCATTAGATCAAATCTTTAAAAACTTAACTTTTTTAATTTTACCTTATGTCATTCCCATAAAACTTCAAGTTCAAACATGATTCAGCTCAAAATATGAATCTATTAAAAAAAATACATGTTGGAAATATATTTCGTTCCTCAATGAAAAAGCTTCAACCAATAAAATTTTTACTGAAGGCTTACCCAAAAAATGGCAATTTTTGAGCTATATGGTTCTTTTGAAGGAGTGATATTTGAACCATATTTTATGCTGAAATTATAATTTAAAGATATTAACGTGCATATAGTTTATTCTACAGTTAAGATGTTTGAAGAGAAAGTTCAGATGATGTAGAATCCTTTTTTTTTTGGTTTTTAAATATTATAATACATTTAATACATATATTTACTTTAATACATTTAGAATACATGGTAACACACAGAATATTTTTCATTACACCATATCATACAGGTCCTTGCAGGTCATTTGTTTAATGCCCCACTGGCGGTGAATTAGTGAACCTAGTTGTTTGAATCGATTTTATGAGGTCCCATTATGCAACAGGAATAGGAAATGTTTAGAATGGTATATCGCTTATTTTTTCGTGATCTTTACTAAAAACATTTGTTTTCTCAATCTTTCTAATTATGTTTTATATTATTTATTCGAAAATATATTGAAATTTATATTTCTAAATTATCGATTCACCCTAGCGACAGCACTATTTACTACTTGAGGACTTCTTCACATTCCAGGATGTAACCGACAGATTGTGTTGCGGAAGAGACAGAGTTGATCGCATTCTAAAGATGGAATAAATCTACCATGGGTATATAGTGAATATGGCCTGACTACTACCTCACCCAGATGCTTACAAGACGTGACTTCTTAAGAGCCTGCCAATATATATTTAAGCAGGCCGATATGGCAGAATGCCCAATGTGTCCACCAATCTTGTTCCTCGCATTGATGAAGGGAGGAAGGAACTTCGACAGGGCTACGAGTCTGACAAGACTTTTATTAACAACGTCAATGACAACTAATGGCAAAAGTCATCCAGTAATTCACGAAGATAAATACTGATCAGAGGTGATACTAATGCATCTTACTACAATAGCCTAACACAATGCTTAACGTTTATTACTTGGAAGCAGAGCAACAGGTTGTAGTGTGTTGAAATACCACGCAAATAATTCCGGGCATGTGTGAGTATTTTTTATGTTATGTTACAACCATCCCAAACAAAGCTACTTAAAATGCTGTCCTATGTGTCATAATTTAAAAAAACATATCAACCACAAAATACATGAGGAATCTTCCTCGCGTTTCGATAATGTTTGTTCTTTTTGTCCAAATTATTGAAACAACGATGTAAACAAATTTAATAACAGCTTCTCATTTTCGTCAATCTTTTTAACTTTATATTGTATTTATTTGTTTTTTATGATCGTTATATGACAAACCTGCACATATATTATTTTATTCGAAGGCATTTATAACTTAAGAAGGTCATCTATCTATGATTTTTGAAATACATAATTCTGTTTTCCCCTCAATTTCTTTTAGAAAGTGGAGGATGGATTCGGGTCACAAGTCATCAGTTCTCAAACCGGGACTACTTCGTCTTCATTAAAAGTTGACAAGGTCATTTATCTTAGAAAAGGTCACTTTTCCCTGTCTCCTTTTCTAACCCTAATTAGCATTATATCCTGTAACCTTGTATGGTCCTTAAGTTGTTCCATAACCGGTAAGGTGGGGTCATCGAGACCCCAATATTTGTTAACTCAACATCTTCCCTGTTAATATTCAATTAGAATTAAATAAAACCATATTTTTTTTACAATTATACATCATATCTAAATTGAATGGAACACAATAAATGTTAATCTTTGTTTTATATAAAAGTTTATTTAACAAAACGGAAAACTGTAAAAATGGAAATTACATAATATCAAACATTAATATTAAGGGATGAGCACGTGGAAAATCATAAAAAGTAGTGATTGGTTGCTATCATTTACTATACAAGGAACATTAAAAAATGGAAATTTGTTAATAAAAAAAAAATTATACAAATCACAAGCACTATGATAGGCAGTCTTCACAGACACTCTTGGCACAATCTGTGCATATTGGTGTACAGCAATGAGCACAGTAAACCTTTTTTTTTATCCCTGCTCCTTGAACACTTCCTACACCTTATTCTTTTACCAGGTACAGCTGTGGGCTTTGGAATTTGGTAATTTTTCTTCATAATCGATTAGCTAAGATCGCGCGGACTGTGCAAATTGGTTACTCTCCTCTGAAGTTGTGGTTCAACCAGCTGCCTCGCCAGATTTTTAATAAAGCCAAATCTTGATAATTGTTTGTTTTCCGGCAATGATGAATAAATTACATATGAGTTTACAGAAGAAATATTCAACATTAAAGGGGTCACCTTCTGCTTCTTCTATTTGTTGAGCATACTGTGCACTTCTCGTCAAGAGCTCGATTCCTCCTTTTCCATGATCTAACTCCGAATTACAATAATAGTCACTTTTCAAATCTGGATCAAAGTTCTGGCCACTTCCACAATCGCTTATAGCACTTTCCAGCCATTCCAGAAAATTTGAATCATTAACATTCATCGACCGTCGCTGTGGATATGCCATTTTTGGCTTAAATAATATAAATTATTTTTATTAAAAAAGTTTTAATAATGGTATGGTGGGGTTATACGGACCCCACGCTCCACTAATAATCGAATAAAACTCAGAAACCACTTACCACGGAACAACCACTTCTGTCAACAGCTCAGAAGCTACTGCCTGAAAGGTACTGTGAACCACAGCTCCTCGTGGGATGGGAATTACAGAATAAACAAAACTGGCTAGGGCTTCCAGGACCCCACCATACTGGTTACGGGATATCTCATCTTTATAAGTTTTACGTGTAATAAAATAAAGTAACTTTGTCTCAAGTAGGGATAAAATAATAAGACGCTGTTATGATAGACAAAATGCAACAGTTTTGTGTTATACGGTTGCTAACTAACCGTTTCTACTAAAGTAAGGATGAGCAATGATATCAGGTTTTGAATTGAATATTCAGTCAGACCAAGTAATGGAGAATTTCAAACACCGAACATTAAAATTGAAGGAGTTAAAGTTATAAATGATCTTACGAATTCGGAATTATACGGAGGTTTTTAAAAAGGCGATCGGTGGTATTGGCATTTCATCAATAAAAACTACTAGTAATTTAATTAACTTATGAATAACAACCTTTACGAAAATTTCTTTGTGATTCCTATTATAATATAGTTTTGCAATTGCGCGATTCTCTTATCAGGTCTATCTTAGTATTTTGACCAATCCTTTCGTAATTAAAAATAAAATATTGATCAGGAAATTTTAATAATTATCAGGAATATATTGTTTGTAATTTTTCCTGGTTATATTATTTGTTTTTTTTTAACTTGCATATTGTAATTAATGTGTGTTAATATCGTTGTTAGGTTGTTAGTGGAAAAAGTTTTATTATTTTAGTAAAAACCGCCAATAAAAGTATTCATTACTATGGTTATTTAAAAACTATTAGTAATTTAACTAACTTATGAATAACAACTTTTACGAAAATTTCTTTGTGATTACAATTATAATATAGTTTTGCAATTGCGCGATTATCTTATGAGGTCTATCTTAATATTTTGATTAATCCTTTCGTAATTAACAATAAAATATTGATTAGAAAATAATAATTATCAGGAATATATTGTTTGTAATTTTTCCTGGTTATATTATTTGTTTTTTTTAAACTAGCATATTGTAATTAATGTGTGTTAATATCGTTGTTAGGTTGTTAGTGGAAAAAGTTTTATTATTTTAGTAAAAACCGCCAATAAAAGTATTCATTACTATGGTTAGTTTTGAAAAAAACTATTAGTAATTTAATTAATCGTTTCTGTTACTCTTATGTGCTGAATTTTATGTTTAGTACTGATACAATTTAAATTTTATAGTTATTAGAATCATTAAGTAATGAAATTAATATTTGAAAATTAAATATTGTTAGGGAGAAAATCATAAGATACTAGTAAGCATTAGCAGTATTTTAAAACAACAATATACATGTGGATGTGTTTTCTAGTTATATCCTATGTAAATGTATATATAACTTATACAGTTCCAGAAACATATATATATATATATATATATATATATATATATATATATATATATATATATATAAAAAGAAGGAAAATAAGGAAAAAACGACTCGCACGAGCACTGGTTTAATACCGACTTTATCACCATCTCGATCCTCTATTTATAGTATCTACATGTTAACAGTTGTTAACAATGCCAGCTTGATGTTAGCGACTATGCGATCATCTGTCTTGTCTTAACTCCCCCTGCCAGTTTACGAACATCTTCGTAAACTTAAAACAAAAAATTGCAGAGAAAGAACACAACAACAAAAACAAATTACAAATTACTTGAATCTTATTCTACTTACATAAAAATAAAAATAAAACACCTTACTACTAGCTTAATCTACATTACTATCATTCGTAATTAACAGAAATTATTTATATACAAATAAGTAAATTTATAAAAACTACCATAAGAGAAATGAAAATATACTGTTTTTATTGGACCTCTAAAATAAATATACTCCAAAAATTTTCAGATAAAACATAAAATAAATAAAATAAAAATATAAAAAAGAAATGCTTCCTTACCAATAACATTAAAGACCGAAGTAAAGTATACAGCTATTGGTTGGCTTCCCCAGCTTCGATATGAATCTTGAGCTGTTCGATATGAATAGTCCTTATGTTTTCTGGGCTCAACCACACTCTGAATAGTGACTAAGTTATGCTCGCAGCTACCAATAACTCTGAATGGCCCTTAATAACGCAAAACCTCCTTAGCATGGTTCGATACAATGTTCTGGTACACAATGGTACCTATTCTGATATAGCCCGTAATTTATTTTACCCCCAGGTTTTCCCGCGCTACTCTCTTTCTCTTTTCCGTGGCCATCCTTCTGTATCCTTTTACCCATATTGTCTCGAGCTCTATTCTATTGGCGATCAATCGTCCTGTACACGACCGTACAGCCCCCATCTCTCCGTCGTGCATGTAGACCAAAAAGGGTTTCGAAAGGGGAAAAACCAGTAGCCATGTGAATGGAGTGGTTATATGCCGCTACGGCTCGGGGCATTGCCTCATCTGCTTCCGATCCCTTTCGATTCTCCCCCTGCTTTTGGGATGCTCCCGGTACTATCCCGGTTGGTATTCCAATGCCAGGTGACGCCTAGATCTTTCATCTCTTTCCTAAGCTGCGGATTGTCAAATTCCCTACTCCCATCTGAGGAAATCTTATCAGGCTCTCCATAAAACTGGAGGGCTCTACTGACCGCTGTCGCTGACCGGGTCCTTCACCGGGTGGGCCATGGCTATCTTGCCGAAAGTGTCAACCACTGTCACCCATTTGAATTCCCGCCACGTAAAAGTGTCGACCTGGAGCTCGGTTAAAGGTGATGCAGGTATATATGTCTCTGTTTGTATCCCTACTGGGGGGTGACGATCATACTTCGTGGTATTAGAAATTTGACATTCGCTTATTAAGAGTACCTCTTCAATTGTTTTTCGGCATCACGAATCGTTTAGACCATAAGACAGCATCGGATAAATGATCGATCTAAACCTATTTTCTCGGTCCTCTACAAGTTTCTTATCCGATCGATGCGTTTCCAACGCAGAGGTAGTGGGTCGCGCCTGCTTTCGACACGATCTTCAGCACCCTGCACATTTGTTCTTCTTTAATTCCGGGGTTGGGACCGTATGGTGACGATCTCATGTTTTTCATACTTTGAGTTCTCCCTTTTCAAAAGACCCGTGGTCCTCGTCTCGTAAATAATCTGGGGAGGCTTGTTGTTAATGACTTCGTCTGTTAACTCCTCCATCTCTGTTGGTCTCTCGTCGCCTGGTTCATCTTGATTAAAGGAGGCCCTGTCGTCCAGGTGGTCTGGTCCGCCTACTCCTTCCTCGTCTTGTGTCCGTTCGCGCTTTAATATTTTGTTATCTCGGGAATGTTCACCTGTACTCGACTCAATGGCATTAATTTGCATCGCTCGTGATAGCCAATCCGCTAAGATATTTTACCTTCCTTCTTGTACACTACTTCCATGTTGTATTTACTAAGCTGGTCTTTCCAGCGGGTGACTCGTGCTGATGAACACATACGGTCGGAAATGCCCACACGATCCCAAGCAACTTCCTTTTCAGTGCGCTATATCGAGATTCTGCTGGCGCACGTTGCGGGACGATAACCACCGTTACCTTCCTGTGATAATACAGCACCTAAGGCGTACTCACTCGCATCTGTAGTGATGTGAAATTTCAGCGTAAACTCTTGAAAGGCAAATATTGGTTCTTTCTGCAGTTTTCTCATGCATGTCCGAATATTACATTAAATTTCAGGGGTGATCACAATGCTCCTTCCTTTCTTCAACAACTTTTTTAGTGGCACAAGATACTCCGCCATTTCCGTCACGAATTGGCGATTACAGTTAAACGTTCTTAAAAACCTCTGTATTCCTTTGACATCAGTCGGAATCGTCATTTGTCTTATCGCCTCGACGTTCTGCATATCTGGCCGCACTCCTTTGGATATTGCATGGCCCAAAAAATTGAGCTGACCCTGCCCCATACTTCGTAAACACTTTGCTAAATACGAGTAAATCACCCATGTATACCTGGCAAACCGATTAGTCCAGCTCACGCAAAAACTCTCATAAGTTTCTGGAAAGTAATAGGCGCGTTTTTCAGACCGAAGGGCATCCGTGTAAATTCGAAATGACCCCGCTTAAAGGTGAGCGATGTCTTGTGCTGGTCTCGGGGGTGCATCCAAATTTGGTGGTATCCTGTCTTCAGATCAAGAGTGCTGAAAATCGTCGCCCCCCCACCCCCAAGTTGGTCTAAAATGTCATCGATTCGCGGGATGGGATAGCGTTCTTCTAAAGTGATAGCGCTTTCGGTAATCCACTACGACCCGGTACATCTCACCGGCCATACTCTTTTTCTTTACTCCCCAGAAGGGGCTATTGTACGGTGACGTACTGTTCACGATGATCCCATTCATTGTAAGGTTATGTAGCTCTTCTCGTATATGTTGCCGACGTTCTTTAACATATTTCACCCGGTCTTGTTTTAAAGGGATTTCGTGTACCGTCTGCCCCGTAACACAGAGGATATCCCCTTCATTAAAAAAAAGATCTCCCAATTCCTTCTTAATGGCGTGGTGCCAATCTTCCGTTTGATTAATCGGTCGTAATCCTTTATATACCCTTTTTACCGTTCTTCACTATCCACCGCCCGTTTTTACACCTCCTCCCACTCGCCCTATTAAATCGCATTTAATTATACCGCCATATTCCCGAGGCATATTTTCCACCACATGAACGGGTGCCCCTCGTAACCCCATCTCCCAACAATGCTCCATGCTCCGACAAAACACAGTGGTTGAACAGTCCGAATCCATAAGGCACTCCACTCCTCTCCCGACTCTTATGATGGGCAATGGACCATAAACGCCTTCGATGTTATTAACCAATGTGCAGTTGCCTCTCTGCCGAAACTCTCCTAATCCTTTGCCCTTCGTCCTCCTATCTCGGCTAGACTTTCCTTCAATCCTCTTAAATTTTCTTCCTACTACGCCTCCCCTGGATCCTGGTTCGCTCTCCCCTCTGTTTCCTACACTGCAGACGAAATAGTTGAATCGGGCGGTCGCCTCCTTTTCCACACTCTCTGTGCATTTACTCCCATGGGTTCTCCTCGGCCCACCTCTCTTCGTTTTATATTTGGGCATTACCGGGCAAAGTTCCGTTCCGCATTCATAGCACCTGGAGCGGGGACATTCAGCCATCAGGTGTCCCACTTTGCCGCACCCGTGGCCCTTCCTTCCTTGCGCCAGTTCTTTCTATCCGGTGCCTGTCTCTTTTCCCGGAGGCGGTCTCTCTCTCCTATTAAATTCTACTTCTCTCCGTCTTCCAAAATCCTGTTTCCACCGAGTTCTGCATATTTAGGTTCTCCTAACTAAAGGAACCCTGCTCCATCCTGGTTCGACTTCGTCGCGTGCTTCTTCCTCCCGGGCACTCGAATCTACCATTTCTAATAACAAACGCATTCCAACAAAGGCTTATCTCGAGCCAGGTAATCCTTCTTTCCTGTGTCCCTTCCTAACTGGACCGTGGTCATGAAAATCATCCATGCTTCCACTGCGCCAGTATCCTACGATTTAGTAAATGCCTTAAGTTTCACCACAAAAACAACGACTGTCAAGGAAACGTAACATGTTCCAGATGTGCCTGGACCACGCAGCCAGCGATATCACTTCAGAGATGTTGAAGTGTGTGACCATTGAAAATTACACCAAACACACTACTAGCCGTAACAAGAGACCTACCAACCATTCAGTCTTTGATAAGAATTGCCCTTTTTATATTACTGAAGTTCAAAAATTGGTTTCAAATACTGACTACAGCATCCCCCTTATGTATGTAAATACTCTTTACTTAGACTATTATTAATAAAATACAAACATTTAATGAGACTCTTTAATGGTACATAAGCATGTTAAAATATCACAACTGAATACACATCATTCAAAGTACACGTTGGACTTTATAAAACATTATTCACATTACGAAAACATTGACTTACTTTTAATACAAAAACCTTACACAAAACCAAATATAATTGTAGATTATGACAGACATAAAGTTTTCTAAATAAGTGATAGCAACCCTAGATTCGTAGCCCGGCAGGTGGCCCTAGGATTTTTTAAAGGGAGTAAAAAATCCTTAGTTACGCCGTCCTTCGGAAGGGACGTTAAACGGGGGTCCCGAGCCTGTACGATGTCAGGTACTCGTTAAAAATCCCTATCCTAATAAAACCTGGATAGGCAAAATTTAGAGCTCCCACTGTGGCATCGTCCGATTAGCCATAGCAGCATAAAGTGACGTTAAATGAACAAACAAACAAACAACCCTAGATTAACAAACATATCGACGGCTGCCTTATCACGCAGCATTCCGACTCAGATTTAGTTTGCATCAGTATTACTTATGGCCAATTAACATTTATCGTAGTATGTGCTTATTTCGATATAAATAGAGACATTGAACATGATTTGAAAAAGATGGAGAATATTTTGCGGGATTTTAAACAGTGCGAAGAATTAAAAAAACAGTTTCCAGGTTCAATAAAAATAAGTGGGTATAGTCAAACCCAATGACATCCTCTATTTGGATTTTATAACAATTATCATTCCTAAAGCAACTGCTATAAGTCGAAAACGAAAACTGTGGTCATTTTTTCACTTTCGATAATTCCCGATGGCAGGGACGACATCTCGGAAAGTCTAAACATTATTTTCTTCACATTTTATTTTCCTATGTCTACTACTTCTTTGAAATCTCATATTATAAGAAAAAATCGTATTTGTTTTATTAATATTTGAAAGATTTCTTCTAGAATTTTGTATACTAGGGTTGGCTCTCTTATTCAAATAACGGTATTTATACACAGATTTTTTTTTCTGATTATCTTATTTTTTTCTGATCGGCTTTGAATTGTTTTCATAGAAAAGCTGGATGTGACATTTGTATTAATTTTCTATTTTTGCTATCGTTTTTCTGTGCTAGATAAAATTCTTCATCGAAGGCAATTATTGGTCTTAAATGAAATTATTTTTTTAGTAACACAGATTGATAATCTCATAAGCTTCAATGTTTTTTTTTTCTGAAAGAAATGAAATGTATAGTTAACTAACATATGGCTTGAAATGAAAGAAGGAAGTATTTTTATTGTTGATAGAATGATTTTACATAATTCTTTACAAAAAGAGATCTGCTGATTTTTATCTACTATGTTCTAACTTAATAAATTATGAACTAGGATAATGACTATTATCCTGATAACTATCCTATAGTGTGGATAGTGTGGACTATCCTATATATCTTCTTCTCTATGATATTAGAGTGCTTTTGATCGACTACATCCGAAGCTGTAAAAAAAAAATAAAAAATTTGTTATGTCAAATTTCGTCCAAAATGAGTTAGTTGTAGTTGTGAATCGTGTCATTCTCGTAGTGCTTAAGTTGGAATAAAATGGAGTTATTGTTTATAATATTACTCCAATTCAAGCTAAAGACTACAAGCATGGATCGATTTAAACGGCTGGAACTAGCTGGAAGGAAGATGTCCATGCAGGGGAAAAATCAGACCACCGGAACGGCGTTGCGGAAGAGCGAAGTTCCGTGGCTTCCCCGAGTTGGGCTCTGAGCATCTCAAACTTCTTGTTCATTGGCAGATTGACAGGTCCAGGAATCCGCATGAGAAATGATAAGGATAGATTTTGAGGTTAGTTTAACTCTCCTGATTATTTAGGAGGGATAGGATTACTTCGTTATTTCCAGTTTAGTTTTCATTTGTCGACTTTAGATTCTAAAGATAGTTATGTTCTTAAATAAGATATTTCTTTATCAGGTGTTTTACATTTATTAAAATAAGTTAATCCCCGTTAAGTCCTATAAATATCCAGCATCTGCTACCACCTCCACTACTTCTTTCCCCTCCCCAGGTCCATTAATCTGACCCGTGATCTTATCTTATTCCTCCACCCTTAGTCCCTTAATCTTCTCAGTTTTCTTTTCATTTCTACGAGAGTTCCTTTAAAATCTGAACCTCCCTTTATAAACGGTAAGTCATCTTTTTATTTATATTGGGAAGATTTTTATTTTATTTTGTGCCAGAGCCTGGATACTTCAAACAGATGCTGTAGTTATCAGGGAATCGAATTCTCATTCTTTTTTTGTGAGTATCTTCTTAGTTTCACGATTCAACTGAACCCATGCAATTTTATTTTAATATAAATGTAAGAAATGGTTACATATTAGGCAATTTAGCAGAATAAGCTCGTTGAACAAATGTAGTTCAAAATAAAAATTCTGTTATTGCTTCGAGCCCAGATTGGGTTACTTTCTGGGACCCGTGTGGTTTAGTAAGAAGAGTGCTAAGTTGATGTCCTGTAGATCCCGGGTTCGGATTCAGCTGTGAACGAAAAACTATTTATTCTGTCTACATTATGGATCCTTTTTAAATTATAAACTTTGTTAGCAGGTATGAATTTAGAGTGGATGGTGGAGAAAATTCAAACTTAATTAGAGAAAGTATAATAGTTTTTCTTCTTTGTCAACAAGTCAAAGATGCAATTCGGATTCCGGCATCAGAGAAAGACTCTATCTTAGCTAATGTTCGAAGATGGAAGAGCCGTTAACAATAAATATATTAAATACTCTTTTAGGTTTCCACGCCCACATTTATTCAAAATACTTCAGTGGTATCTTCTGGTTTAGACCGTGTCGCTAACTTTTTCGCCAACGTTTCGCCAGACATGCTGCTGACTTCTTCAGGGCAGAAAAGAGAATGCATATATAAACTCATTTTGGTAACTTATTTCATCAGAGAATAACGTATCATGATATTTCATCAGAGAATCGCTAGGTGGCTGGCAAAAATTATTACTCTTTTCTTAGTCCTTGTGTCGCGACATTGCTTCAATCAGCATTTTTCTGTATCTTCAATTTATGACAAGAAAATATATGTCACAAACTTTTATTTGATTTGGGTTGCGTGAAGGTCGCTTACTCAGGTTTCTTATTATATTAACCTGATGGATTTGACAACATATTAATAAATACATTATGCGGTTAGTTTTTTGTTGTTTGTTGTTACGTTGGATTATTAGATGTAAACATTATAACGACTTTATATCTTATTTCAGTTGAAGTTCAGATCTGGTGTAGTCGTATATCATCCTTTATTGACAAGGCAATGATTTATATATATATTTTTTCCTATCAAAATTAAAGATTTTTCTTGGAAAAAACAAGCAATTGAATACTTCGAAATAGTAAATCAATATATATTATAGAAAAAACAGAAATCTACGATAAAAACTCTTCACTGGGTGACAGACATGTGTAGGGGTTAGGATTAAAACCTTTTGTTTTACAAAAACTGTTGGTGCCCCAGATCGAGGTTTCGCCGCCCTGCAGTTGGGTACTAGGATTTCTCGGAGGGAGTTGCGCTTTCTGCCAGTCCCTGATAACTAAAATGTTATGGAGTGACTTTATTTATAAAACCTTTAACTCTCTAATATTATATTTCATATTTTTATATTCATTATATTCTTACATATTTTTAGGAACTAGAAGAGGTTTACATGGACATTTGTTCTACTCTATCCGAAGCAATTGCTCAAGGAGCTGAAATCATATCTAATAGGGTAAGTATTTAAACATAATACTTACAAGGTAGCATTTATTTTCTGTTTTTTTCTATTAATCTATTTAATGTTTTTGTTCTCATTGTATTATTTATCTATTTTTATTTATCATTTATATATTATATTCCTTTTTCGTGAAAAATGTTGAAAGTTCTTATCTTTATTAACTTATTTTATACATTATTATTCTTTAATTTTAACATGTCCTGTTCTGTTTTATTATTATTTTAATCTCTATTATGTATTTCACTACATCCCTGTCAGTTGGTTATTAATACTATACACTCATTCATTTTAATCTGTTTAATGTATTTTCCATGCTTAGGAAAAACATTTTATTTTTATTTTTTAATGTACATTTTCTACATTTACCATGCTTTTATTGTGGTTCTATTTCTTTATTTTTTCTTTGCTTAACAATTTTTTAATTTTCAATTGTCTGTATTTTGCATATTCAGCCCTGAAGACTACCTACTTTGTTGGTCGAAATGTTTGTTACTGAATACTTGAAGATATTCAGAGAAATTTATTGACCTCTACCCGGACCATTTTCTTCCACATAAAATTTTATTTATATTACTAATTGTAATAATAATTAGAAAATAAGAAATTTTAATTTTTTAGAAGCCATTTCTTTTGCGTTTTAATTTATCGAGTTATAGTGTGGCCATGTTCAACTGTTCACTTGTATTATAAGTACTTACTGTATATATAAGGCGGGGAATACAAAAGGAATACATCGAAATTATAATATTTTTTAAAAAGATTTTTGGCCTAACTTTAAAAGTAAAACTATATTGAATTTATTAATTTTCTCGAAGGCTCAAACACATACTTATTTTTTCTGTACAGGATATTTAGATTTAATTTTTTTATATATTTTAATTTAATTTTGATATATGTTGTAATCATTACTTTTAAAGTTAGCCGCCATACTATACTTACATTCTATACAGTAATATAGGTTTATCTGCTTCAATATGTTTTAGCCCAAAACTTATGTAAAACATTATTTATGTAATTAGGATTTATTGCTTTACTTTTAAAATATTATGTAAACAAGTATGGACGCTAAATTGACTGGATCTTCACTTGAAGGATTAGATCACAAACTATGTGACGTTGATGAATTTCTTCGCAGATTACTAACATCATTGATGTATTGAAATATTTTGAGTACTTGTACTTGACGTATTACAAAAATATTTTTATAAAGAAATAAAGATTCAATTTCACGATACTTAAATATTAATTTCAATATTTTTCGGTACAATATATTTCTACCAAGGGATATTGATTTGATCTAAAAATCATTGTTAGAAATATTTTTTATTAAAGTAAGAGTAGTAATCTACTCACAACAACTATAATTACTTCATTAATGTGTATACCTATAAACCCAAATACAAAGGATGTTTCTTTATCAGATATTTATATGCAAAACGTTTTTTAAAAGACAATCATTAGGCCAGGCTTTTTGGTTTGTTAATAATATAATTTCTGTAAACTTAAAAAAAATTTAATTTTATGTTACATTTTTTTTAATTATCAAACTGTTTTATTTTCTTTCTTTATCGCTGTAGCAGAATTAGCGATACCCAGAGTGCACCACTCGGAGGCCTGCTATGTTACACCTCTCAAACTGTTTTAATAACCAGTGTATTATTCAAGAAATATTGTAGAGTTTTCTGTAATTCTTCATTGTGTTCAACGTCTTAAAACTACTAATCGTGGGAAAATATTGTAAATATGTTTATTTATATATCTAAATATATTTTAACTTGCTGAAATTGCTCCCTTAGTTGCAAAAGGATCAATCGATATTTATTTTACAATACCATTAAGAAATAAATTTCAGTCTGCCGAGGGGAGATACGAAAACAACTGTCTAGGGGTCCGTTAAAGTGTCGTTTTGACTCTCTTGGCAACCTCCCCTAATTTCCTTTGATACACTTTCCAAATTTTCTTTAATTAATTATTAATTTTCTTTCTCATATTTGATGTTAAAAATATAGATGTAAATTAAAAAAAAAATAATAATTCCTGTAATGCCGCCTCTAGGCATCAAGGATAGCTTTGTGTTCCGCGATCACCTTGCCTTGTTCATTCTTCATGCTTCTTACTGATTTGCACTTACGCCCTCTCAAAGCTTTTATCTTTTTCCAGAAGAGTTTTGTGTTTTCCTGGTGATCCTGATCCATCTTCTTCCAAAATTCCTCCCACGACTTCTGCTTCGCCTTTTTAACTGCCTCTTTAACCTTGTTTCGAGCCACCAAATAGACCTGCCATTTCTCTGGTGCTTTTTCTTGGCAGTATTCCTTCCAAGCCTTTTTCTTCTCCTTCACCTGTATTCTTATATCCTCATTCCACCACGAAGTACGTTTACTTCCTGAGCTGACCCTCCGCAGACTACAGTAGCTGCTTGTAGAATGCTGCTTTTAATGGCGTTCCACATATTGTCCAGACTTGCATTCGCGTCTACTTCCTGTAGGTGGTTCCTCAGCTCTGCTTCGTACTCTAAGATCTTCTGAAGGTCCTGAAGCTTCATGACTTCTATTCTCTCGTAGGCTTTCTTCTTTTGCTTCCTTTCTTTAAGCACCCTCGTTTCAGCTACTCAGAGCATGTGGTCGCTTCCTATTTCCGCCCCTCTAATCACCTTTACATCTGTAAAATACTTTCTGATATCCTGGCTATATATGAAATTGTCTATGACACTGTTCGCATTTCTCTCTGTGGGGGAGAAGGTAATTTTATGAACTAGCTTGTGCGGAAAAAAGGAGTTTCCCAACAGCAAATCATTTTCGATGCAGAAATCTATGAGTCGCTGACCGTTTTCATTTTTTGAGACTTCACCACCATGCGGTCCATCACTCCATGTGCTCTTAGGTGATCTTTGCCAGTCCTCCCATTTAGGTCCCCCATAATCACTATGCTTCGGCTGCTGTTCCTTGCTTTGATGACTGTACGCTCGAGGTCACTCTAGAAAAGTTCATTATCCAGGCCGGGTCGTTTCCGTTTAGTCTGTCTATCGCCGAGACTTTTCACTAAGTTTCTTTGAATAAGCTATACTCCCAGGCGGGTGATTGGCCCCGCCCAGTAGGACCCGTTACCTCGGGACAACTGACCTCCCGAATATTTATGTCCCCTCAGGAGGAAGGGTGGCCGGGCTATACCCCCCGGTACTGGTTTTCCCCCAACCTGGAGGACCAGTGGCTGATTGCAGTCCGAAGACTGGGCGATGGGGACGCCAACTCCCTACGCCAGGGACAAAAGACGCGAGCTTAAAAATTTCGAGACCGAATAATAACAAGAATTTCTTGCCTTTAGTCGAGCCTTTATTTCCTCTTGAATTTCTTTTTTTCCAGTACCATTGACCCTAAGTACTTGAACATCTCCACATATTCGAACTTATTTCCTCCAACAACAATATCACCAAAATTTCGCCCTTTCCTGCTACTGACCATTTACTTGGTCTTATTTCCAGCCCTATTTCCTTAGCAGCATTCATTATCGTTTGTGTATTTATCTCTATAGTTTCTTCGTCCCCACCCAACAGTGCCAAATCGTCCCCACACCCAAGCATGGATAATTTACTATTCATATTCAAATTCAAACCTCTTTTGTTGTGTATCACCTATAATAACTTACTCGAGTGTTAAATTGAATTGTACAGGTAATAGCGGGTACCAGTGATTAAACCTGAACGAACCGAAAAATTATTACCGATTCTAACCTTGTCGAAAGTTTCGCTCATACACATCCTTAGCAGATTTACTAATTTCTTTCAAACAATACGTTATACATAAGCTTTTTTTAAATCGATATTAAGCTGATCAACGATAACGTTGTGTTCTAATTTTTCTCTAGTATGCGGCGTAAGGAAAATATTTGATCGATAGTTGAACGGTTTCGTCTAAAACCGCATTGATAATCCCCGATAATTTCCCCGACGTATTCCGTAATTCTACTAATTAGGATTAATGACAATATTTTGTAGCTTGTCGGTAAGAGCGAGATTCCGCGGTAGTATTGCAGTCCGTCCATGGCCCCTTTTTGTGTATCGGAATAAGCATAGATTCTTTACATTCTTCGGGCATTTTTTCATGTTCCCATATCTTTGTCCCTGTACCACTACAACCCATGAAGGGTCTGGGGTTCAGTACATGGTAGAGACTGTACTGTTTCATGGACAACGGTTCTGCAAGGAGGTGACTTGTCCTAGGTCACGCTCGACCGCCAGATTTTTCCCCCTTATTTTGGGTACCCTATTTTTATAATATTTTGTAGAGGCTGGGTGGGCTCCTGGAGGGTCCTAGATCCTATATGATCCATCTCCCGCTGCAAACAGACTAAATAAAAATCATGGCCTGCAGCGGGAATTGAACCAGGATTTCCGGCATGGTAACTCAGTACTCTACCACTGAGCCACTCCACTCCATATCTTTGTAACCAACGTTAATCTTCGAGACTTCTACTTCCCAGCATGCTTATATTAGTTCAATAGGAATATTATCGATCCCAGCTGCCTTGTACGATTTCAATTTTCCGATGGTTATTTCACCTTCCTACTTACTCGGTCCTTCTATAAATGGTTCGGCGCTCTGATATTTGGAAACAGGGATTTGATTATCTATTATACTATCAAAGTGATTTTTAACTTACTCCAAATTCCCTTAGGATCAGCTAAGATATTGTTATTTTCGTCTCTAATTGCAGTCATTGCAGGAACATACCGTTTACACGATGTTTTTATTCCCGTGTACATGTCCCTTGTGTTACTTTCGATGTTATTAGTTTCTATCTCTACTAATTTCTTTTTAAGATATTCTCTTTTTTTATTTTTAAGGAGTTTTGATATTTCATTTTTAATATTTCGGAAATCGACTACATTGTTATCGACGCGATTATTAAGAACTTTGATTTTTGCGGCTTTTCTTTTTTCACACATATTTTGACATTCGTCGTCGAACCAGGGTTTATTCTTTTTACTGTCCTTTTTCCCAATACACAAGTTGCCAACTTCTTTAATATTATCCCTACTCTCTACCCACAATTTTTCTATATATTCATCGTCATCGTCTAATGTACCTAAAGCTTTAAACCTGTTCTTGATCTCTAACGCGAGTTGAGTTTTAATTAAGGGTTCTTCAATTTATCTATTTCAAAATTTTCCTAATAAAAACGTTTTTACGCTACTCAGACCTGCCCTTACAACATATCAAAAATGCAACTCTCTTCGATTTTTGCAACCCTCAAACACCTGGCCGCTGGCCTACATTTGGACTATTATGAAAAAAAGGGGGGGGGGTAACTCAGAATCTATTTGACTTACAGGCCTCAGTCTGTCCTTGAAATAAAGCTATTTACATTTACTACAGCTCCATTCCT
The DNA here is from genome assembly GCA_964056705.1 of Troilus luridus. Lineage (NCBI taxonomy): Eukaryota > Metazoa > Arthropoda > Insecta > Hemiptera > Pentatomidae > Troilus > Troilus luridus. Next base: position 90,153,949 of record OZ057413.1, on the reverse strand, counting down.
TGTGACCTTCATCGTAGGATCACTCCTTCGGTTGGTGTTCCTCACGAAAGTAGGCCAAAACTTAAAATTTTGATTTTGTTGAAATAAAAATGTCCAATTTTCAAAGGTACGTAACTCAGAATTCATTAGTGCTACAGAGCCGCGATTGGATTCAAATTGTAGAAAATTTAATCTACATTTTAAATGGTTATTAATGTTGTTTATAAAAAACGAACCGATTAGGAGATATAGCCCAACAACTGAAATAATTCCGAAAATGTCGAGGTTTTTCTGCCACCAAAAATTTTCCCTTCCGTTTTTTCGCTAGCAAACTTAGATTTTTACTAGCCAGACACGCCCTTACAACATATCAAAAATGCAGCTCTCTTAAATTTATTTCGAACTTCAAACACCTGGCCGTTGGCCTATAGCTAATTCACCATCAACTGAGGAACCTACGGCGGCCCCACCGAAGAAGATTCCTCCAGTTATAATGGACCGTGAAAACTTCACGTTAAATGAGGTGAGTGATTTCATGCACAAAATTAATATTAATTAATATATTATCACATAGACGAGGACTGAGATCCATTTTACTTCCAATTAGAGGCCGATCGACCCACATCAGAAAGACATCTAAAAACTCGCGGAATGGAATACTATAGTTTTGCACCCAAAATCATGAAAAAACTCTCAAACAAATTTGTAATAAAAATCTTGATCTTTCTATTCAAATAGATAAAAGTGCTCTTTTGCTTTCAGGCTATAAAGACTAACTTTCACATACAATCAAAGATCTAACGGTAGATTCCGTTAAAAGGTTGGAACAAATGTGGCTGACCTCTAACGAGTCACCCACCTTACCTAGATTTATTCACATATCACATCCCATCATTACAGTCATACACAGTAGTGTTTATAAAACTTAATGAAAATTTTAATTAAAAAAACCAATCTTAAAAGATTCTTGAGAAGCGAGGGGATGGTTGACTGCAAGATAGACGTAAGGAAGAAAATAGTTGGGGGTGCAGTCAAATAAAAACACTAAATAAGTGGTTACTTATTTAGTGTTTTTATTTGACTGCACCCCCAACTATTTTCTTCCTTAAAAGATTCTTTATTAACAAAACTTAATTACACGAAAATGAAATGAAACTCCAAAATGAAAAGATTAATATTAAAGATATACTGTATTTCTCTTAAAAGAAATAAAAATAGTTTAATTAATTATATTTTGTAACAACAAAAAGTAATGAAGACAGAAAATGACATAAGCTTCTTAGCTTCTTCTGTTTTCGGCCCAGGATGCAAAATCCATATTCTAATAAATTAAAGCAACTCTATTGGCTTTAGAAACAAATACTTTTCTCTCGGCCCATTTCCAATTGTCGAGAGTTGTATATTTTGTTTCATTTAGTCGTTCTCAGTTAAATAAATTACAGACGTAAATATATTATTAAGGTACTAAAAAAAAATGATAACTTAGAAATAAGTTCCTCAGAGACGAATTAAGTCCAAAATTAAATTTTAATACTTGTTTTATACATTATTTACATATATATATATATATATATATATATATATATATATATATATATATATATATATATATATATATATATATATAAATTACAATTAGACTGAATGTATACGTAAAAATAGGGTTTTTTGGGCAGAGTAACGACACAGTATTCAGAATAGAACTAAACTTTTTATTATTTTCTTTCTAGTAATCTAGTCACATGATTGTTTCCATATGTTTTTAGCAATCTTAATCTTAATACTATTAACTTAATCAACGGTCTATTTAGTCTATTTACATAACTTTAACTTATATATATCGGATCATTAAAAGTTATTTATTATTTTATAATTATTTATCCCCAATATTCATGAAGTAATATTCAGTTCTTGATGCAGCATCTCATCATCAGATTGAAGGTATATTCTATTTCGAGGTGAAAAACTCCTCTTATTATCCAATATCCACTGGATAAAATAAAAATAAGGAATACCGAATAAAAATATTTTCAAATTATCATATGATTGCAATATATATATTGTTTCCTGAAATATCCATTTTCATTACACGAAATAATTAGTTCACCATTTAGGAACGTAAGGCCATTAAAAGTACAGAAAGCTAACATGAAAGCAGAATGATACACAATTGCACTTGCTAAATTGTTACAGCTTGTGTTATCTACAAACAACGTTCACACATTATTCAACTTAAGCAACCTGCAGTGTAGCCAACTCATAAAAACATAGGAGACCCTGGTACGAATCACGGCCCAGGACATATCTTTTCTTTTCAAATAAAAATATTTAAAAATTATAACAATGTATAAAAATATAAAATAAATAAATTATAATAATATAATCCTCCTTTCCACTCCTTGGTCAATTCCTTGTTCTTTTGCTGATTGGTTAAGCGCTTAAGGCTTTTATGTGTATCCTCCCTCCCCCTCTGACTCTAGATTGTGGTCTGACGAACCCTACTGTTTGAAAGAATGTTGTTATAAGAAGTTGTTATTTGTAATCTGATGTTGTTATTATACAACGAGAGATTACTAAACACAGTAACAGGGTCATCTGAGGTGATTTGCTCCTTCTATGCCCAATATGGCAAGTTCGTAGCTCGGCAGGTAGCCTTAGGATTTTTGATATGATGCACAGTTGTGCTGACCATACGATCTAGGCTTTTAAATGTATCTCCTCTCCAAAAGACAACATAGTGCTCTGATGAACCCTGTTGCTTGTCAGAATGTTCTTATTAGAAGTTGTAATGTTGGTTTTTCAGCGATGAAATCGGCACCGCAATCCAAAATACAGGAACCAGGAACCCCTTAGGGAGTCGATTGTTGCCGCCGCATTGTCCTCGGTGGATACCAGGCCTTAACGCAAAGGGCTTAGTTAGGACTTCATATTCCTCCTTTGTTCCCTTCGTCAATCGGTATTCATCCCGAATTGGGGCTTTCTAGTACGTAATATACTCTTGTCGAGGTTGAATCCAATCATTTTACTGAGTTATTTTTCATGTATTGCCTGCTAAATATCAAAGGAATCATTTAATAATATCAATAATGATTACATAACACAACAGTCGTACTGTAGACTATTAAATATGCAGAATGGAGCTTTCAGGACAAAATATATGGGTAAAGCATTAACTGAAATAATATGCCTTGTTATATTGCCGAACAAAGTAGCCAACCTTCAGCCGAAAGTGTACCTTAAAAGTACCACTTGCTGTTGGTCCTTGCAAAGAAGCTATAAAAACCTGTACCACTACAACCCATGAAGGGTCTGAGGTTCAGTACATGGTAGACACTGTACTGTTTCATGGACAACGGTTCTGCAAGGAGGTGACTTGTCCTAGGTCACGCTCTTCCGCCAGATTTTTCCCCTTATTTTGCGTTCCCTTAGTATAATATTTTATAGAGGCTGGGTGGGCCCCAGGAGGGTCCTAGATCCTATATGATTGATCTCCCGCTGCAAACAGACTAAATAAAAGTCATGGCCTGCAGTGGGATTTCACACACAGGATCCACTCCGCTCCCTAAAAGAAGCCATATACATATATTTAAAAAAATAACTGTACCATTGCAATCCATGAAGGGTCTTGGTTTTATACGTGCTAGAAACTGTACTATTTCTTGAACATAGTTGTGCAGGGTAGTGATTTGTCCTAGATTACGCTGAACCGCTAGATCTCTCCTCTGTTTTGGCTAACCACTTTATAGAGGTTGGATAAGCCCCAGGTGGGTCCTAGATCCCACTAGACCCATCTTCGACTGCTAACAGATTAAAAAAGTCTGCCTGCAGCGGGCTTTGAACTTTGGATCTTTGGCCCGGCAATTCAGCGCCGCTCCACTGAGCCACTCAGTTTCATCTTTTTATATTTACTTGATTTAATTTCTCTATATTATATTAAAACGTTTTTATCTGTAACGTTTTTAAACTTTGTCGCATCTATTACTATTCTATCTACGGGATTACAACGAATCTAAGTCACGATTGTGCTGCACCCATTGAGCAAATAGGCGAACTATCTCCAGGCAAAAACAGATAGTGCACTGCTCACTCCCTGGAAGCAGTACTGACTATTTCAAATATGAAATGTGCTTCTTACATAAATATAAATAATGGTAATATAAAATGTAAAATTCTCTCTATTATGTTATTCTTTATATGTAATTTTCTCTCTATTAATAAGGTTTTAGTGATTACCGGGAAATAAATTTTAATGGTAAAACATGAAGTTTAAATTGGTGAAGAACGGTTAAAATTTGAAAAATAAGGGTTGGTCCTTCCTTGGGCACAAACGATTCTGCAGCAAAATTATTGTGCAGGGTGATTTCTCAGAGATAGCAATCATGATTATTTGCCCTTAGATTAGCATCTTGAGAGTGGATTATTAAAATGTTCTACTCTCAAAAAATTATTTTTTCTAGTTGATTCTAATTCCAATGTTAATCATCATACTTCTTTTTTTCTCTCTCTCGTGTTGGATGAGGTAGAGAATCCTCCATTGATTTGTTTATATATTAGTCAACGTTAGTAGAGGCTTTTTAAAATTGTAACTCCATCAAATTATGTATTTAAAAGTGGGTAGCTCATGCCTACCACATGAATAATTTATTTAAATTCTCTATTATCCAAGTAGTAATAAATTTTTAATATTCAATTCTATTTAATGATTGAAACTTAGATATTATTTATTGAACTTGCGTGTTGCTCAGTTTTTAATTTTTTATTGCTTGAGTTATGGGATAGTGTACAGAAGACCAGTGGAGATATATACGTGACTTTTAGCAGCTCTAATCTCGATAGTGTTATGGCATATTAAATTCATTTAAAAAAAAGTATTTATTGAAATTTACAACTGTATATTGAATACATCAAGCATATGAAATTAAAGATAAATAATGTCTCGAGATAAAGGCAAGTGGAGAAACTACCCAGTGGTGGTACTCAAATAAAAAGTTCAACTTAGAAGGTCACGAGGCCATATTCTTTTCAGACAGCTCGGAGGATTATCAGGAATTGAAGAGGTTGAAACGAGTGGGTTTGAGTGAAATGAAGTTTGTCATGAAAAGATTGATTGGGGATTCGGGCCAAATCAGCAACAACTGGGACATTACGGTCATTGTGGATTTCTTTCTTCGTAACAAAGTAAGGTGCATTGAAGATTTTACGAAGGATCTTGGATTGTAAGTATTGAATACGTGAGGAATACGATGTTTTAGTAGAGCCCCAAAGCTCTACTCTGTAAGTCCAGATTGGTCTAATGATTTTCATTTATATGAGTGTTTTGTAATTAATTGAGGGCTTAGAGAGTTGGTCTAGTAAATGTTGAAGTAGCCTGAAACGGCGAGCTGTTTCTTGTCGTTTCAGTCTAGTGTGAGGATTCCAAGTTAAGCGTTTGTCAAGGTGTAGTCCTAAAAACCGGATCTGTTCTACAGGAATTAGAGAGATGTTATTAAACGATGCAGGGGGGCAGGAAGTCGCTGGTTTACGACTGAAGGAAATTAATTTTTAATTTATTTTTTAGGATGCTTCCCTGCTTTTTGTTCAAAACAAAATTATTGTTTATTTTTCTATGATTCTGTATTCTAGATTAGTGGTTAAATTAAATTAAAACAGGTTTAAAAATTAAATGTATCAAACAAACATAAATATTATTTTACATATACAACCAATGTACATTTAATTATAATAAAGTAGATACTTAACTTTTCCTTAGAGGTACTTCGGTATTATTCATGTAATTAAAGTTTAATTTAGTACTTATCCTGTACCCTCTTAGTAAGTCTATTAAAATATAAGTACTCATTTATTAATGTTTTGCGATATTGATTATTTTACACGAAATAAAATCGAACTTATTTTGTTTATTTATTTACAATTTATAGAAAAAAAATCGTATTCTTATTTCACTGCGTTTTCTGTAATAAAGTAAAAATAACCGTCTTAAAATCGAAATATTGGAAAAAGGTGTATCTTGTTTTATACATTCCTTTTTTTCCATTTAAAATCCAAGTACTGCAAGTGGGTTGTTTCTCTACTTACCGTTATGAATCATTCATTCTACTTAATTGATGTATTATCATTATGCAGTTGTAAATTTTAGTAATCAATCTGGTGTTTGAAGCAGCCGTGAGGAAAATAAAAACGCATGGTGAAGGCACACATTTGGAACCGTATAACACAACATCTAGCACATGCAGATGTTGTGCTCATCACAGCACAAACTGTACCAGCTCTTGCAGACGCTCTTGAAGAACTTCTCAGGCAAGCTAGAGATCTAGGCTTGGTAATGAAAAAAAGAGCCCACTCGTTCTTTCGCTTTCCTACTCCCTGTTACCTGGACTTGATAGAAAAAGATTAAAAAGACATTGGCCAAGAAGAAGGTTCAGTTTTTCATCAATCGAGATGTTTAAGGGTTTTATAATTAAATTAATTTAAAAGTATGTCAATTGTTATGTTTCTAACTTTTAGCACATTACACAGAGTGATGTTCTTAATACTATACACCTTTTAAATTGTATTATGAAATAACGATCATTATATTTTTTTACAATAATAAACGTTTTTTTAGATCGAATTGTACTTATACCGCTTTCAAAAATAGCTGTTATAATTATTAGTTAAAATACAGATCCCTCTGTATGGGAAACCTTTTTTAAAGATTTACGATATTGATTGACTGGGAGTTTTTTTTAATAAATAAGCATCATACGACAATGCCGAAAATAACTTTAAAAGAAATGAAAACTCTGGGGATTCTAGAAAAGCTAGTAGATTGAGTGCGGTGACCTTGGAAAACCCCAGATATAGGGTAAAGATCCAAAATATGCTATCAGAAGATTTTGAGGTGGAGAATGGTCTGCGCCAAGGAGATCCCCTCTCACCTGTATTATTTAACATAGCACTCGTACAAGCTGCGCGATCAATCAGGACCAACCCAGGAGGAACGATATGTATCAGGATGACCCAACACCTAGCGTATGCTGATGACGTAGTGATATCAGCAAGTCCAAAAGCGGCGCTTTCAGGAGCTTTGCAGGAATTTGAAGAAGCTGGTAAAAAATTGGGTCTGGTGATAAATAAGGGAAAACCCCAATACACGATTTCTACAAAACATTATAATGCCTATAGGCAAGAAGAGCAGAGTCATGTGAAACTGCTCCACCACACATTTAAGAAAGTGGACAGCTTCAAGTATCTGGGGGCTTTAGTGACATGAAAGAATGCCATCACTGCAGAAATTAAAGGAAGAATTTCAGTAGGCAACAGATGTCTCTTTGCATTGCAAAAAGCATTAAATTTCGGAACTTGTCACGGAAGGCAAAATTATTGATTTATAACACAATCTTAAGACCGATTGTCACGTACGCTGGTGAAACGTGTGTCCTGACCCAGGAATGCGAAAAGATGCTGCAGATCTGGGAGAGGAAGGTGCTTTGGAAGATATTTGGGTCAGTATGTAATGAAGGCCAATGGAGGTCAAGTAAAAATAGAGAGCTTCAGGACCTATACAATGAACCAAAACTAGTCACCTATGTCAAATCAACCCGTATAAGGTAGCTTGGGTACGTGGAAATAATAGGAGAAGATAGGTACCAAAAGAAACTATTATATGGCAAACCAGGAGGCAAAAGAAGAAGAGGAAGGCCCAGGCTGGGATGGCTGGGTGATGTTGAGAACGATCTGCAGAGGATGGGGATCGAACAGTGGAGAGGTCGAGCTGCTGATAGGGAGGACTGGAGAGGCGTTGTTGCGGAGGCCAGGGCCCTGCAAGGGGTGCAGAGCCATGGGGAAAAAAAACAAACTTTATTCACATTCTATATTGATCATTGTTACATAGCCCTTTACTGATATATTTGAGTGTTTACGTCTGATAACACATACATGAGATCCCCAGTATCTGTCTCTGCCTCTAACTGTTCCATTTCTACCTCCTGGTACAGATCCAATGGAGCTTTTCTCTTTCTGCAAAGTTATCCTTCACAAGCTTACTTTAATACCCACCACATTCTAAACATTGTCACGTATAACAAGTGGTTGTTTTATCTAAATCCGTATTTTTTATTTACCTTTTTAATTTTATATTGTGAAAAGCTAGAAAGATGTCTTTGTAGGATTTTCTAAAATCAAGGGAATCCTTATGTATGTTTGGTTAGTTTATATTAGTCAATTTTATATCCTAATAAGATATTCCTTGCATTTATATTATATTGAATAAGAACTTAAGTAAATAATAATCATGCTTGTCGCACCCTAAGGCTACACCTACATTGGATCCGATTCTGTGCGATGTGATTCTATCACGTACGATGCTGGGGTGTAAACATTATACATATTTTACTATAAATTATAGTAAAATATAAATTCGTCAAAAATAATTAATAAATAATCTTAATTTTATAAATTTAAAGAACCAAATGTTATGCCTCTCGATATATTTTTGTCATTTGGTTTTCTAGCGACGTCTCATCGTATCGCACCGGATCCAATGTAGGAGTAGCCTAAGGCTCGATGCCGCTCCCACTGATCTACTTAAAAACTTTAGTCCACGGACTTCTAGCCCCATTGGAAACTTATATTGTACTTAAGAGAAAATATACCTTCATCTGGTTAGATTTGTCGTGCCTCCAATCGCATTATTTAGTTTCAGTTTTATTTATTTCCCATTTCATTGATGTATTGCCCGATTGGTATATGCAATGGTCAGCAAAGGTCAAGGACCTAGGGATGTCTGTTCCTGACTCGAAGGGCCAAAGGCTCGCTGTAAAATCGAGTGCCTCTTGACCCGATTCAGATAGAACTTTAGCAGTCATTGCTCGTCATGACAATTGATTTATTTTCAACAAATCAATTGAAGATGGACTAAGCTATGTATTCAAATATTTATTTAAATATTACCAAAAAAAATGGTGGTTTGATTTATAGAGATAATGCTTTCTCCCGCTTTATTTTACGGTTTTTAGTCAGGGTAGGCAAGGTCAGAACGGAGCCCGATAAGGGAACTTCTTATTCAGAACCTTAAGGCCAGGCTTCCTTTTGCTTCATCACTTGAATGGTCTAACCATCAACTTTTTAATGGTTTCTATTAACTTTAGAAATAGAAATCTACTTTTCCACAAGGACTAGCTCCCTTTGGAATACCAAATGAGTCATTATCATCATAATTACTGGTTCTAAACCTAGGGACGGGTCTTGTCCGCTTCAAATAGTCGCCTCGATTCCTCTCTGTCCTGCGCAACGGTCTTCCAGGATCTTGTGTTGATAAGTTCTCTTATCCGAATGCCCAAAAAATAATTGTTTGGTTTGGAAGCCACCAACTATCCTCTAAATTTGGCTGACCCACAGTTGTTCAAGATTCTTATGAATCGTGCCACACCCGGCTCCAGATAAATTTTACACAGCTCAGCGTTGGGTCTAAGCCTGTATTGTTCCCCATCTTTCACTGTATTAAATATAGAGAAAAAAAAAAGCTCTAATAATCAGTTGTACTAAAGAATTAAACTAAATTTAGTTACGATGAAAAAAACAGTAAATAAAAAATTATAAATATGAAAGCCACCAGAATTGAAATTAAACTATAGTCGCTATTTACTTTTGATTGATGTAAGCCAATGACTATAACTGATGACTGCGTCTGTTTGGGAATTAAGGATTTCGGAAAAACATAATCAAAAAGGATAGGGAAGAAGCATGACAGATTTCAGGTGGTATTGAATTGGAAATTCTAGACGGAGATAGTACGGACGAAATAGCGAGATCTTGTTTCCAGAGATTGTACAAAGGATTTGAACTATAGGAGGGAGACTACTTACCCGATTACGACTTGCTTATAAATCTTAATCATTTAAATTTATTTACTGCAACAACAGTACCTATGGTATGTACCTGGAAAAGGGGATCTCGTTTAAGAATTTTCAGGTGTACAACACCCATATAGCAGAAGGGCCATTTTTAAGTAGATGAGTAATTTTCGTAACCATGATCAACATATAATGAAATTAAAGTTATTTTATCTGATACAAAATGATATTCACTTATTAAAACAACTCCCAGTGAATCAATCACGTACACCTTGATGTACACAAAAAAGAAGTATTTATATATTAATCAATAATATATATCCTCGGTCTGGCATCCAAAATCACCATTTAAATAAAATTATATCAATTATTATTTTATATTAATTCTTTCTGAGATCATTGCTTGGGCAAGTAAGGACAGCATAGCAATATTGTAGGACGCTTATAAAATTAAAAGCTGATAAACTTATTGTTTCAAGTATTTATAATTTTACATTGGTTGATATATTGACAAATAAAATATATAGACAGATAATATATTGATAAAATTTTATAGAACTTGTCAATCGATTCGTGACAAAGAATTATAGTGTATTTGAAAAGATACAGTTGTATTTATGAAATACAATGGGTGTTTGGAGACTGGCTGAATGGAAAGGATATTGCTGAATACAATAAAAAGCTGAGCATTTCGATAACGTTGGCTTTTCCATATCGTCAGCTCTGATTGTCCTCAGTCCCTCTTCGTATTTTTCCATGAGGTCTGCGATATTTTGTCTTTTTTCTTAATAAAATTTTCGAGCGTAGACAGAATATAAAACAAATTAGGATGATATATTAATAGAATAGAGTCAAGGAATTAATTAATTAGGCCAGATACTGAAACACGTGGCTTTTATTAAATTTAAATATAATTATAAGCCTATACATTTTTTATACATAAAGAAAAATTCAGAAATTATCAATTCTAGTAAGAAAGAAAAAAAAGGAATGATTTGTGATAACGTTATAAAATAAACTGTTCAATGCGAAATTTCAACTCGAAACGAACTCTCTTATTAGCAAAACTCCAACACTGAGCGTCACTCGGCGAGGGAATGTAGTCTTTATGTCGTGGGGTGATGCTAGAAAGTCTTTGAAGTTGAATTTTAACCGGGAAGCGGCACTTTCTTCAAAAGGAAAGATGCCTTAGAATTGCTGTTTCCGTACTCGTCACCTTGGCTTAGAGGTTATCTGGCTGCCTAGCAATCGGCTTCAAATGATTACTTCCGTCGTCTCTGGAGTATAGTGATAGCCGGGGAACCTCAGAGAGTTGAACAATAGGGACCCTCAGCCTGATTCAGGGAAGTCTCAGCTAGATGTTTATAGTTCCACGGTTGAGAACCAAGTGCGTGGGGACTCTGCGAACAGATGGTGCATCCCCACTCCTCTCTCTTGATAGTTATGTTGCCGATATGGCGGCGGTGACAATAAAACTTTGAATATATATAATGTTACGCTACTGCACATTAAATGATGATTCCTAATTTTAGTTATATTTTTTTTCTTTTGATTAAATTGATTTTAGTTTATATATGATGCCCATTAATAAGTCTCTCTTGAACCTATTGAAAGCCATATATAAATTACCTAATGTTTTCCAGATACCAGACAATTCCAGATTAAACAATAAATAATTCATTTATTTCTGTGCTCCACAGTCCTTTAAAGTCCTTGCTAACTTTTTAAGTGCAAATGCATGTATTATTGATAATTCTGTATAATAGGGTTTTTATATTAAAATAATTATAATATAAGATATGATTACTACTTCCAAATAGATGATTCTTTGTGTCAGACTTTGATAAAATACTTACAATCACAAATAAATGGTAATTTTATACAAAAAATAAAAACAAGGTAATTTGGAGTACCCTTGATCAGTTCTACAGATATGATATCACAATAATCGATGGAGACTTAAATGCGAAAATTGGGAAAGAAGTATACGATAGAGAAACATAGTGTCCACAGCTAATCCAATGAAAATGGAGTAAGCTTTATTATTATTTATGTAGTACTTATATGTTTACAATTATCTATATAATTTGAGTTATAATGAGTTCAGAATAATTTATATGATAATCTGTAATATATAATCTTTATCTACAATAATAAAAATTAAAGAATAATCTTTTACTATTCATTGAGCAATACCAATGATAAACCGCTGTAGGCCATCGGTTCAAATCCGGGTGTGGTACATAATTTATTAAATATTTCAACACCTGGCGATGGGTCCTTTGGTTTGTGGATTCCCTACCCTTCTGGATTCGAACCTCTACAAAGTAGATACCCTTAATTGGAGGAAAATCTTGGTAGTTGAGTGTGATCGGGGGCAAATATTTCCTTCCTTATAATCGTTGTCCTAGAAACAGATCAGTCTGTAAAATGTAGTGAACCCAGGATCCTTCAGGGGTTGTTGTGGAACAGGTTTTATTTCTTCTATCAAAAATAACATTAATTAACCACCTTAAATAGTATAAAACATATTTAATGAGATTTTAGTAATCAATTTATTTATACATTTATTTGATCCAGTAAATATATAATATATATCTACGGGATCAGATTGTCTTTGCTAAAATGAAATATTTAATATTACTTTCTTAATTTTTTCGGTACAGCGCTTTCTATCGCCAGTTGGTTGTGTTCATTTTTATTATATTTTATACTTCTTCATCTTCAGCGTCTTAAGTCCGGGATTTTCTGGGTCGTCCTCTTGGTACTTGGCAGGAAAAATCTCATTATTTTCTTTATCATCGTTGTTCGTGGTCGAGCCAGATTATCCCCCTAGCTTTGATAAACTTAACAATGTATTTCTGACTTATTAGCTAATACTGCATTTTTTTATTTCTGACCCACCAGTTCCTTTATATATGTGTATATTGTTATTACAATTTAAAGTATAAGTTTTTTTTTTTTATTTAATTCAATGATATTTACAACTATAATGGTATTATATCAAGTAAATGTGCAAAAATGTTGAATATGACATGAAAACACTTGTGGAGAAACTACCCATCGATAGCACTCCATAAAGTATAAGTTAAATTAAAACTTTCACTAATTCGTTTGTTTTTTTTGCCCAATTTTCTGAATTTTGTTTATGTTCTATTTTCTCTGGAGCTAAAATTTAGATCAGGAGTAACATAATACGATTTTTTTTTTCAAAGTTTCATTTATCAAAAACTAATTAGAACGAATTCTTTAAAAAAATGTATTGGTCATTTTTTTTTTTGGTCGATACTTTTGATAAGTTAATAAGATAGTAAAAAGTGAGCTATATTAGACTAAGCTTTTTAAAAATGTATTTTACTCAATTAAGGCAGACAAAAAATATATTAATTTTTTTAAGGTAACTGCCGTGCAGTAACACGGGTTTTGGCAACTTAATGTATTACAAAAGATAAATACGTGCTAATATCATCTACAACCTTTTCGCTCTGAACCATTTCCTTAGTTTTCTCCTGTGTCTCCTACAGTCGGCCGTTTTCTTGGGATGACTCTCCTTTCTAGACTGAAAAAACGTTGTTTCCATTTCCGCTTTCCACCCGAAGCGTACACGAACTCTTTGTATCATCTCGGATTATCGCTTTCCATTTCCTCGGGTTCTCGGTTATTTTCGTACGGATATTGTTCGGTAGACCTGTTGAGCCTTACTTTTAAAGATTGGATTTGAGTATACCTTCACGTAGGAGAAGGTCGATACGGTATTATATTATGATTATGTTATATCATGCAATCAGCTACCTAAAACGATCAATATTTTAAGATTTGAATAATTTAAGATCAATAAGTATTTTTGGGAATCCCTGTGTATTTATTATCTTTCGTTTATCACTTATAACAAAAAAGTGACAATATTCTGATTTTTTAAAATCAACTCGTTTAATTAATACGTTATCTTCCATAGTACCAAGTACTAACAATAAAAAGTTTATTAAATACACTCCTGTATACCAGCCAAAACTGTAGGCCTAATAGATTCCGAGTTCGGTCCCTATCATATAATAAATAACTGGTATCTTATCTACCTTCTATCTATATAATAAAAATGAATCGCCATTTCCTATCTAATCCCAAAACTCGAGAACGGCTGGACCAAATCGGCTAAATTTTGTTAAGGTGCAAAGAGGATTCTTATGGATAGAAAAACCGTAAAAATGACGAGGGAAACCTTTAGTGCCCGAAAAACTTTGACATTTTCGAATTTATTTCAGTTTTTGGCCTGTATCTTCTAATCGGTGCGTTTTTGAAATAAAAACAAAAGTGACCATTTTGAAAGTAAATCAAATTTGCTACAATTTGAGCCCAACTACAGCTCTGTAGGCCTAATAGTTTCCGAGTTCGGTCCCTATCATACAATAAATAACTGGAATCTTATCTATCTTCTATCTATATAATAAAAATGAATCTCCATTTCGTTTCTAACCGCAAAACTTGAGAACGGCTCGAGCAATTCTGCTATTTTTTTTCATATATTTTTAAGACGCAAAGAAGATTCTTATGGAGAGAAAGTTTGAAATTTGAAAAAAATTGAAAGTTGCCATTCAAATGGTTGGAGAAAATTTGGAAGCCGTTTGTTTTAGGTTAATAGGGCAGAACAACGTCTTCCGAGACAGCTAGTAGTATATATACGCGGGGTGCTTGATGTTCATTGTTGTAAATATTTTATTAATATATGTCGGTCATCATGATGATTCATGATTAGAGTCATCCTGAAAGCATCTTAAAATTAACTCAAAGATACAAAGTACAATAAAATTATTTTTTTAATTATTCGCTCTATTCCTAATTTAAAATTATTGACAATATTTTCTGTTTTTTTAATTATCTTTTTCTATTAAACCTCCCTTTTTAGTTTCTAATTTTTAATTAGTCTCCATTACAACCTCTTTAAAGAAGTAGAAAAATTAAAGACATTCAAGAGAATAATACTTAGGTTAATTATAAGGGATGAAGTGGCTGATTAGGGTGTTTGAGTCAAGTAGGGGTTGATCCGATTCCCAACTGTTGGGAAAGCTGTGTAAACGGTCCTGCCTGTGCCCGTCTGTATATTCAACACCCCAGCGCCAGTCCTCTCTACGCTAAGTGGTCCAATCCTCTTCCCTTCCGAAGTAAAAACAGATAAAGATGCATAGCTTTCAGTTCATTGAAACAGAATAAAACGGGCGTTAGTTTCATTTATTGATTCAACGGAGGGAAAAATACAATTAATAAGAGCCATATTTGCTATAGTCATCAAACATACCCTTATAATAAAATACATAGAAACTATCCTTGGCATTTTTCGTTTGTTTATTCATTTAGAGTCACTTCATGCTGCTATTGCTTATAGGACGATATTAAAAGTGGGGGGTCCTAAATTTTGCCTATCCAGGAATATTATGAATAGGGGTCTTTAACGATTATCGGTCGCGCGGAGGCTTGGGATCTCCGTTTTACGTCCCTACCGAAGGATGACACAATCAAGGATGTTTTCAAAAATCCTGTAGCCACTTGTAGGGATTCGAACCCATGACGTTGAGCATGAAAGGTTGTCAGCATGTAAGGTTAACCGCTACCCCACAGTTGTCCCCTCTTGCTATTTATGTTTGATTATATACGCAGCAGTTTCTATAGAAGGCGAACGCGATGTTGTCGCCGAAACTGGATAAAAACGAGTTTTAAAAGCTCAAAACGGCTGTAAATGTTTTTCCGTATGTGGGAAAAACTAATTCACCCAAATGGTGGAATAAAAATACGATTTCATGATAAGTAAGTACAGTAATAAGGATGATGTTCATATGATAAGGACTTCATATTGTTGAAGCCAACGGTTGTGCAGGGAGGTGATCAAGACAAGATTATGCTCAATCAAAAGGTTTTTCTCAGTTAAGGGTCACTAATTTATAGACGCTGAAGGAGTCTCGAACTTGGGATTTAGAGATCTTTAACTTAGTCCGATACGTGCCGAGCTACAAAACTACGTTTACCTTGTTTAGTCTTGAGTCTAATATATATATATATATATATATATATATATATATATATATATATATATATATTAGGTAAGGAGGAAAATAAATAAATATATATATATATATTTATTTATTTTCCTCCTTACCTGCCATTTCTGGCAAAAGCGGGATTCGGCAGTGGTGAGTCGATGCGTTGAGTCAATATATGGCAGACAATACTGTTACTAGGACGACAGTTGTGCAAGGTCCGATTTTTCTAAGATCGTGTTCAACCACCAGATTTTCGCCCATTTAAGGGTATCGACGTGATAGAGGGTGGGTGAGTCCCAGGAGAGTATGTATATCCGTGGTTGGTAATATAATGAATAAACTATCTCATTCAGCCAACATTTGAACCCGGGGCCTTCAGTATAGAAACTCAGCACTTTACTTTCTCCTCCTTCCTTCTTCCTCACTCTTATATAGCTTCCAAGTAATTTTCTACTCCTCTCTGTTTTACGGTATATTATACAAACTATCTATGACAGATCCAAAAATGGTTTAAACATGTTTAAACCATTATTACTTGGTACGATAACGAACTAATTGGTTTAAATGGTAAATATAAACTATTAGTATGCTTTTTATTTATATTTTAAGTTTCGATCATTGGCTTAAGTTAGTTTATTGTTAATAATTTTTAAAATAACTAACAATCAAAAGTATCCCGTTATGTGATACAGCAGTGCGTTTTCGGCGATCCATTGTTCCCTATGTATAAGTTTGGTATTATGTCCGTTCCCTAAATCGTTTTAGATAGATATCGTTAAGTCAGCTCCCGGACTTAAGGATTTAGTTCGGACTTTCGGTATATCCATTTTGGTCATTTCTTCATCGATCTTGAATAGTTTATACGTGAAGTATGTAAATATGTTTGTACTCCTTTCTTACATTATCCAACGGTTAACCACTAAATTTCTAAATTTTATATTTTTTGTTAGTAAACATCTTACTTCATTACCATGGGAATAGGGCAGCGGCCAGGTATCAAAAAAAGGGCTTTAGGTCGCAATAAATTGAAGAGAGCTGCATTTTTGATATGTTGTAAGGGCATGTCTGAGTAGTTGAAATCCAAGTTTGCAACCGAAAAATCGGATGGGATAACTTTTGGTGACCGAAAAACCTCGGATAGACTTGGTGTCTCCCCTTCCCCAGCATAGTAGTGCCTACCAGTACTACCATTATTTTTTGTATAGGTAATTTACAAGTAAATATTTATACTTTACAATAAACAGGCTGTTTTAGATCGATGGCGTGCAAGGTCATTTTCTTAATACACCCATTTTCCCCGATATTCCTTTTTTTTTAATCAACGAGAGAAGTATAATAACTACAGGCCTCGTTATATGCTTTAATTAAAGCTAATTAAATTTACTACAACTCCATTTCACTTGACTTTCATCGTAGGATCACTCCTTCGGCTGGTGTTCCTCACGAAAGTCGGTCAAAACATAAAATTTGGACTTTTTGGATAAAATGACCAATTTTCAAAGAGGCTTAACTCAGAATCTGTTACACCTACAGGACATGGTCCATGGACATTGGACATTCGGCACGGCAGCTCAATGCTCTTTACCATTATTAATTGAAATTACAAATTTAATCATAAATATATGCTATAAACTAAAAGTGATACTATACATGGCTAAAATGCTGTTTACGTTTTTGACTACTTGGTAAAGTGGTTAGGAATGAATTCGTATATAGTGTATATAGGCTTAGTGAACCCGAAGGCTCGGGGCTACCTGTGCTAGAGAGGTTAGCATATCAACAGAATAAGCCCACGATCGCGGATTCGTAGCTCGGCAGGTTGCCTTACAATTTGTTAAAAGATGTAAAAAATCCTTAGTTAGCGGAAGGGGCGTTAAACGGGGGTCCCGGGCATGTACGATGTCAGGTGCTCGTTAAAAATCCTCATCCTAATAAAACCTGGATAGAAGATATTTAGAACACAATTAGTTATAACAAAGAGCAAGAACAAAATTAGAGTAAAATATTACATGAAATAGATGACACTCACTATCTGCAACGATTAATAATTGCGATTGTCTACTAACAAATATTTTTTAAAAAAATGCTAATTTAATTTAGTCATACCACATTGTTAACAGTCTCACAAAATACCTTATAATCTTAAAAACGAGTAAAGCAGTTTCATTTCTTAAAATATATTCTTAATCTAATTATGCTAATTATTTTAGCATCCTTGTGACTGAGGGATAAATAATTTTAAGAAACAACAAAAAACTCGGCTGTATATAAAAAAAACAGATATGATGGTCTTACAAATCAAATATTAACAGGTGGAGTATTATTTTATTATTTAATCATTACCAAAAGAGCAATTATTTTACTATTTACTCGGCAAACTTTCTGGATCCCGGAAGCAGCGCTAAGACTAATGTTAAACATATTTTGGCTTATTTACACTTAATTTCCTTTTCCATTTTGTTTGTTCAATTCTTCTCAACATTTAACATGAAAGTTTTGTATATCGGGATCGGTGGGAAATGTTTTTTTTAGCTTACTCTTAAATACTAACTTTAAATGGGAATCATTTTATTATGTTCTGTTCGTGTCGTATTCCTAATACTTTAAGTTGAACATAAAAAAATGTATGATAACGATTGTAGTTTAATTGATTTCAATTTATGTCTTTATTCCCTTAAACTTCAAGTTCAAACATGAACTTCATAATTTGACTTTATATAAAAAAATAATAATAACAAGTTGGAAATGGAATATGAGATATGTCGTTCCTGAATTAAAAATCTTCAACCAATACTACTGATACTAAAATGCCAATTTTTTAAGTTATTCCATTGTTCTTTTAAAGGTGATTTTTATCATAGAACTTATTTTACATTTTATTTATTAGTAGTTAATAAAAAAACGAACAAAAATTTAAAACGAGACATAAAATTTTAACTAGAATACAATAGGAAAATTACCAAAATCCAAAAAAAAAACTAACCAGTCCTTGCAGTATTGAATGGTTAGTATTCACTTTATTACAGAGACTTTAGACTTTGCTTTGGGGGATTTTTCCTATTGCATTCTAATTAAATGTTATTTTAATTTTTTAAACAGTTGTCAAATTAACTTCCACAATAATATTTGAAAAGACTCTACCCTGTAACTAAAGCTAAAGAGTTATTAATCCAAATTTTACTGAAAAATATAAATGATACTTAGCATATCTGGTCATAATAATAAATCATAAAGCTCATGAGAGAGAACCGGTGTTTACTAATGATGAAGCATAATTAGGTTTAAAGTCTACACTGCATAAGCATATCGACACCATTAAAAAAATATGTACAATAGAAACAAAAAATGAAAGCAACCTCAGACTTTACAAGCACAATAAAAAAGAAACTGTTATGCCAAAAAAACAAATGAGAAAAACAACTCTTATAGCTAATATTTACACAAACACAAATAATTTTCATACATCAAAATCATAATCGTACAGATAGCCTAATTAAAATTATAAAAGAAACAAGTCATGGTAAGATTGAAGTAATCACATATTTTCTAACTGTTCACCTGTTTGTTTCCCCTCGGTGTTCCCAGCATTAGTTGCAAGCCTTTATATATTCTGCATATTTTATATGTGCATACTTAGTGTATTTCAATACGAACACAAGTTACTATAATTTATTTTAAGTAATTTAAATGGAACTATGAATGGTTGAGTTGGAATGAAGTAATTTTTTTTTTAATTTAATTTATTGACATTTACAACTATAATGCTTTTATAACAATTAAATGTGCTAGTATATTCAATATGACATGAAAACACTTGTGGAGAAACTATCCATCGGTAGCGGTCCAATAAAGTAATTAAAAGCTGTATTAATTTCCTATGTGCAATATTTTAAAATACCTAAACGGGTATTAAGTATATTACTAAGTACATACAATTTTAATAATATTAAGTATATTAATTATATACAAAGTATTATTATTTTTAAATATTTTTATTTAAAAGAAAAGGTATGTCCAGGGCCGGGACTCGAACCCGGTTCGCCCACGTCTCTAGCGTGGTGCTCTATCAACTGAGCTAACCTGGCTCGTTTCTCGGTCAGAGATATCCTTTCTTTTCACTGATCCCATCCCCGTGTTCTCGCAATTTGCGATGTATACAAGGGGAAGAATGTTCACTGTACATTACTTTAATTAGGATCTTGTTATCTTTTGTTATATTGATATTGTTACATATCATTATAATTTATTTCATTTTATTTTTTATTAATTGTTAAATATTTCTAAATATTTTTATTTCAAAATTATTACAATCAATAAAAAATAAAAAAAAAATAAATTATTATTATTATTATATAACATTGAATCTGAGCCATTTATCATATATTAATAAAATAATACCATAATAATAATGAAGTGCTTGTGTTAGTGCCCATTTTTAATTATAACAATCCATTTTTAACTTCTTATTATTATTTTCATTAAATTTCGATTGTTCAGTTACGAATTAGTTACTGTAATGTTTTTTTAATCAATTTAAAATGCCTCCAATTGATTCTGCTTCCTCCGGCTTCCTTATTACTGAACAATAGTTGAATCAGCGTCGACTTAGATTGTTAACATGGACTTTATTAAGTGAATTAATGGCTTAGTTCGAAGTTAAGAGGCTCTAGGAAGCACTGCCAACTATGCTTAGGCTTAATTGTTCCTTCATGCTTCTATTTTGACTATTAAAGCTTCAATTTTCTTAATGCTTTTTCAACACTTTTTCTGCCCAACAGCATCACAGCTATAAGCTTACACAGTTCTCTAGATTCGCCTTGATAGATTATTCAGTATAATTAATATAGTTTATATTCTCATCAATAGTTGTTTGAAAAACACGTGGAAAATTGCTAGTCTTCTAGAAATGTGGTTTCAAATCTACTGTAATCTTGCAACACAAGCCCATGCACTCAACGTCAGTATTAAGAAAAAAATGTTTCAATGGCTTCATTCTTATATTACATATAAAGAAAAATGTTATAATTATAACGCCTTCCACTCTTTTTTTATAGAAAAGTAAATAATTATCTAAAATTGTACTAAAAAAATGTATAGTTGGGATAGTTTGTGTTGGTGGCTAGTTGTCATGAATTGTATAATTCTGATCATGTTTATTTTAATAATCAAACGTAACGGAAGATGTATGTTTCTGATATCGAATACAATTTTTAAGTAATTAAATCTGTATAGTTCAGTTACTTGGTATAGATTTCCTTCGATATCCTATTCTGTCATTTTTTCATTAAATGTCACAATAACCTATTAATTTCATTACAATCATTTATCTCCTTAGGAATCCACAGATCAGTATTTCCTTTGAATTTAAGGCCGAAAAAAATCTTAAATTGAACAGCCGTTGAGTTTTCTTCTTTTACCTCAAGGGGGATCTCTAGTTGTAAATTTTCTTTCATTGGCCCATTTCTTTTTAGATTCCCTTCGAACACCTGCATCGTTAAAATTTCTTTACTATTAACTACTTTTTGCTTCCCTCTGACTATTTTTTTATCAGAGTGAAGACCCGGGATGTCATGTCATTCCAGTTATTTGTTCGTATTTAGCAAGATATATCATTTAAGACAAAACATCGATGGCCTTAATGTTTATTTTTTCTTTTAATTAACTTATTCATACTTTCCTTGATAAAAATATATGGCATTTATATTTCATCTGAAGATCTGAAAGACGCAGCGGGTAGGCTTCCAACAACTTTCAAGGTTGACATTCCTCCACCATGTGCGAAAGACCTGCCCGAACCATTTCAGATGTCATCAAAACTCCACTGCATTGTTGAAAAATAGGCGTATTTAGTTAGGACCTTGAGTCATATCCCGAAACCCAATACATTTAATCGCAAGTAATCTCTCTCCGCAGCTCTTCTCCAGCTTCTCACTCCCCGAAGATGTAGAGCAGCTTCGACATCAAGCCACCGTAGTCTGGGTCTACCTTTTCACCTTGTACCGTCTGGGCGTCCCTCCATTATCTTCCGTGGTAGTGCTGATCCATTCGATGCACATGACCCAACCCTCTTATTCTCCATTTTTTAATATATGATACTAATAAGGGGTCTTTATACAGGTCTCTAAGTTCTTTATTGGTTTTTATCCTGTAAATATTGTTAAATAAACAGGGTCTGGCTTTCTCCGTAAAACCAGAATAATTTAGCAGAAAATAATTGATATTTTTAAATCGAAACGAGAATCTTCATCCAGCATCAATTTTTTGAGTTCTGCATCTTCTGATTAGGCAGTTGCGATTAAATCGCAGTCCAGGAGACAGAGTATCAGCCAGAATATTAATCGTCCATTTATGTGATGTATTCTGATACTGAACCTCGATATATTCATTTCATATTATCATTGAGCCTTGGATACGTTTTTTCATTTGTTTGCTTGAACGCGAGCGTCAGCGGCTTATGATCTCTTTCTATCAGTATTGTGATGTCTCGTCCTTTCATCAAGTGTTTGAAATGTTTTACTCCAAAATACACTCCTAACAATTCTCTGTCATAAGCACTATATATTTTATGAGTTTATAACATAAG
Organism: Troilus luridus; assembly: GCA_964056705.1. Classification (NCBI taxonomy): domain Eukaryota; kingdom Metazoa; phylum Arthropoda; class Insecta; order Hemiptera; family Pentatomidae; genus Troilus; species Troilus luridus. The sequence goes on along the minus strand of OZ057413.1, from coordinate 90,131,522 downwards.
TCAACATTTATTTCTCAATCGGTAATGCTAAAAACAATATTTTCCTTTTGATTCTTATTAGCTTCCACTGCGGCTGCGGTTCGGCTCTTCGCTCTTCTGCTATCAGATTCTCCTTACGCTATAGGGTGTTCAATATTGTTAATAGATGCAATATTCTTAATAAATATATACAGTGTGGACTATCATAGTTTAGGTGTAGGACCCAAGGATACAAAAATCATCTAACGTTTGTTTCCTGATTTTTTTTTCGTATTGACCACTACACGTTACTACTGCATTTTCCTTTCCTTTGTTTCTTGCGAGTTTTCTCAATTATTAAGATTACCATAGAGTTTTCTCAATTTTAGTTTTACCATAGTCATTTATTAGTACATACTGTAATTTTTCAGCTCTTTCTCGAGCTGCTTTGTAGTCAGCCTTAAAGGTCAGTAAAGTTAACTTAATTCGTTATCATATAGTTTTATTTGGCTTTTGTTCCAAACAACATATATAAAATGGCTGAGTAAGGTCCTTGATATTGTCAGAATGTTTTGCTTTGTGGTTCCGTTTATTAACAAGTTAAGTTTTATCTGAAGGACCGAGAACAAAGGAGCAGTTTGTGCCTGCCTAGTAGTTATTATTTGGACAATCAGGAGCGGTGAATTATGTATGAGTTGGTTTGTTGTTTTGAAGTTCCGACTTGGTTCGGGAGGGAAAGGGGAGGGGGGACGAGAGAGAGAAATAGAAAGAGAGAGAGTTGGTGGGGACTCCGCCGTCGCATCAAATTAATCGTGGAATCAAGTTGGTGACTTATCAGAGCTTTGTAGGGCAGGCTTTATATCGAGTTAGGTGCTGATCTTCGACCTTCTCCACCTCGCTATATTCGCCATAATTAATCGGAAAAACTTTTTCTCTCGGACTTTTGAAGAGAGGGAACAAGGTGAAACGGGATTAGCCCTGTCTAAACTTTGTTTTCAGCTTAACGAAATTATTTCTTCTACCTATATGGCTAATTAATTTGGGGTCACAGAAGAGAAAGTTTTTTTTTGTAGAGGTTTTTCAGTCATTCATCGCTTTTTGAGTTCTATGTCGTCATGATTCAATATTCATAACAAGAAATCTAATATTTTTTTCATCCACTTCTTACTTTTTTTTTAGCACAACATGGGTAGCCTCTATGGGTATGGGTCAGCATAGCAATAGGAGACCCCTCAGTCTTCTAATTGTATAATTATAATAATCACTCTAAACTCAGATTACCCATTACGGGTCTTGTTTAGATTAAGGCTGTCAATTACTTAAAAAGTAATCGCTTTAATTAACACATGATTAGGTAAATGAGAGTACAGGTTAATGAAATATTTATTCTAAATTAATACAAAAACAACATCTAAATGTGAATTTAAACAGAAAAAAAAGCATCCATGTCGTCAATTATTTGTAGAAATAAATTTTTGTTATTGTTCCTCTGTCTCCATAAAAACTCACACTAATAGGAATCTATAAGTTCCCTCCTTGTTCCACACTCTTTTCTATTCCTCATTTTAGCTTTCTCCCAGAGAGATTCTATTGATCGTGTGTTGGCTCCTGTTGTAGGGTCGACAAAATATTTGTAAAATTGACAGTAAGATGCACATAGTTCAAAGAATATAATGTTTCTCCTAACCCTTTATATGCCCTCCAGCAAACCGTTTTTCCTGGCCTGATTGTATTTATATTGTAGCTTTGTACAATTGAGAAGAGTTTCTGATGCCCTATGAGGTACTGCATACATAAAACACTCTTTGGTTTCCCTACATATACCCTCAAAAACCCACTGATAAGGGTACATACTTCCAAATTGTTTTTTCTTTTACTAATACAAGATTCGTCAATTTCTACAGTCATTTTTCCACGCCTATTTGAATAGGATTATTTATTAAAGTATAGGCACAAATTTCTCTCAACATATTCTTCCAATCCGTAATAGTTGCACTACTAATATTAAGTTCTTTAGTACAAAATTTCGTAGTTGTGTATTCCTGTCCAGCAATATATAAATAAAAGAGCTTTAAGTAGTCTTGATTCTTCAAACCACGTATTTGAGAATAAACCCTTAGAAGTTCTGCAATTTCTCACATAGCAAACCCACTTTTTTTGTTTATACTTTAATTTCATATTGTGTCTATTATCACACTTTTTAAATTTAGGTAAGAGACCTATATCTTGAAAAATGTAAGACATTTTCTTCTTCATTACAAAACAAAATTAAATGAATAAAATTTATCTCAGTATCCATTATACGCACAAATAACCTTCTTAATAGACTTTGTAGTTGTCATATGGTTTAATTTAAAAAAAGAAAAGATGAATTACTTTTAAAGTAATCATTTGGTTACAAAAAGTAACTGGCAGCCTTAATCTGAAATAGACCCCAGATTACTGTTATAGTGTACAAATTTAAATTGTTTGAAAAAAAAATTAAAATTATATATAATTTTTTTAATGATAATTTTGTTGTTTAACATTAATAACCTCGGGTATTTCCTTAAAGACTATTAAATGTTACCAGTCTAACGCAATAAGCCCTGCTAAACGATACATTGTTAATGATTTAAGTCTAGAAGAACGGTTGAACGGTTATAAAATAAACCAAAGAAGTGTAAAGGTAACAGTCTACTTCACCCGCCCTTCGTACCCGAGGACTTCACCTACCCTGTACTTAATAATGCATGCCTTCATGCTTTGACTTGTTTGGACCCCCATAAAAGATTAATATTCCTGGTGACTCGTAAGCGACGCAGCCCTCCAAGAACATGCTACAGAACAATGAGCCCTTTTATTTAAGCTGTACAGTTGTTTTTATACAATTTGGTTTTTCTTGGAAACTCTGGTGGACAATTAGTTTCATCCTGTGACGGTTGCATTCTTGAATATCCTCGGAACAGCAGTATGTTTTTTTTCTCTTTATAATATGTAAAAATACAGTTCGTCAACTTTTCAACCACTGGTTCATTCTTAGCAAGTGCCTATAAAATTCATATTCTCCATAACATCAGATATTTTTTGAACAGCTTACTCTTATACCATCGTTTGGTTTCTCCTTGGTCTTTAAATGGGCCAAGAATTTTCCTCGAGATCTTTCTTCCTTTGATCTCCAATTTTTCAATCAGTCCTTTCATATTCATAGTGAGTGATGCATTCCGTAACATACAGAACCTCTTGGTGTAGGACTGAATTTTTCGTTCTGGGGCATTGACCTTTTCATGTAAATGTCTTTGGTGAGTTGGTACTCCAATTCCATCCAGTTGAACCACGAATTGAAGGGTTTTTTTCACTAGTATTGGGTTCTAACCAATTAGCTACATATTTAAACTTTCGTTGTTACTTTTTATTAACTATTGCTAAGGAACTAATGCCAGGTTTTTAAGGTGTAATTCATTGTTGCAGGCTGGTGCTCAGTCTAGGAGATATTGCAGGATCTGGAACGAGAGCAAGGCAGTGGACCCGCAGCAGGACACGGCCACCCTCATGCGCTCGGCGACCATCCCCAGCCAGCCGCACAACACCCACCGCCTCCGACTCTTCACACCGCCCCACAACGAGTCAGAGGGGGTAAGTTCATATTAAGGTACTTATTCCACAGGTTGCCAGCTTGGTGGCAGGGGTACCTCAAGTCCCCTCGCATTTACATCGCTTCACGACATTAAGGAGTTTTAATCTATAAAATTTGAATGGTTAGAAAAACATTGGAACGGAAATACACTCAAGAAACTGTTACAGTTTCGGTCAGCAAATCGATTAAAATGACGAACAGAATTTCTTTTCTTGTCCATTATCACACATTTTAAATTTAGGTAAGATACCTTAATCTTGAATAAAATGTAAGGCATTTTCTTCTGCATTACAAAAAAAATTAAATTAATAAAATTTATCTTTGTATCCATTATACACATAAATAACCTTCTTAATAGAGTTTGTAGTTGTCATATGGTTTAATTATTTTTTAAAAAGACCCCAGATTACTGTTATAGTGTACAAATTTAAATTTGTTATGGAGACTATTAAAAGTTCCCAGTATAACGCAATAAGCCCTGCTAAACGATATATTGTTAATGATTTAAGTCTAGAAGAACGGTCGAACGGTTATAAAATAAACAAAAGAAGTCTAAAGGTAACAGTCTACTTGACCCGTGGACTTCACCTACCCTGTACTTAAACCCTATAATATGGTATAATTTATAATATAATTTACCTGTGGTAATAATGATCCTAAATATTAAAATAAAAACACGCTACACACTTGAAGGTAGTTCAAGCGTTATGGATCAAATGTGGTTTACTCCAAAATTTAAAAAATTTACCTTTCAACGTTTTTCGCTAGTTCAGTCAATCAACTTTGTATATCACATCACTTTGCCACCTAATTTCATATTTTCGTATCCATCTAATTACTGAGCCTAGAGTTTAGGTATCATTAAGTATTGCTTGACTAAACTAGTGAAACATATAAAATATTCATTTTTTTTAAATTCAGTGTTATCTTTTTTTGATTCTGCACCCCTCAGTTGTGTTCAATATTTCTAAAAATATTATAAATATTTAGGAAGAAATAAGAAATCATGAAACTAAGTCGTCAATTAGAATTTAATATGTTAATTCAGAAAAACAATCAACACTTGCTAATTATTATTGTCCAAAAATGCTCCTTATAAGATTAAATCTATTATTTTAATAAATAATGATCCATGAAATTATTAAAGTAGGTAGCTTGATAATGAACCCGTTTGTATTGATAACAGTAAAGGTATATGACTAACTTTACCCTGTTTTTAGAACTTATGTAGTCTTTATATTACTCGCCCAACCTTCAATTAACTATCATGTATATAATCTATATATACTTACATATATATTTATATACTAACATATTAATTATCTACACAATTCCCCAATAATATATTCGTAGATATACTTAATAATTATAAATAGACAGAAAATTAATGTACGTATTTCTTTTATTTACGTATTTTGTTCTAACTCTTATTTCCCATCATCTTGTATAAATTTACAGTTTTTAATCGTATTTCACACATATCTTTATAGTATAAATGGTACAGTATAATGGTCAACTAGTCTTTTATTTGCATTCCTATTGTTAAAATATAAACGATGTGGTTACGGGAGTGATGCATAAGTACATTCACTTCGTTAAGACTCACAATCTGGGTAACTAAGAAAAGGATATTAACCATTACATAAATATCTATAAAATTATTATAACTTGTAAAAATGAGTTAACAATAACTAAATCATTTACATATCTAAGGAGTTGGATTACAAAATATTATATAAGTCTTCGATATACAATGACGTCAGCACATACATTCATTCATTTCATTTGCCATTGTAGGCTTTGACGTCTCCGAGATTTCATTAACGGTCTTTGTGAACGCCGGACAATACATTATTAAATTATTTAATTGTTTATTTATTTTCATAAAGTCCTTAGTCTAGCCTTCAACATAATTGTTCAGTTAAGCCAAATTGAATGGTGTTTTTTTTGGATGCATCAAATTCCGTTTTACTGGTGAGTCAAGGGGTTATTCAAATTTAAAAAATATATACAGTTTAGCGACTGAACACCATATAGTATATTTTTAGATCTTTTAGTTCACTGTACCCTGGAGATAGGTTTCTATCCAAATTATTCTTATGTATATAATCCAGCCTTATTATTTAAATAAACCAGCCCCGGTGAATGAGTGGTTAAGTCAAGTTTTGTCCAAAACTAGTCAAATGTATTGAGAGTAGCAGAATGGTGTCGTACTTGTAGTTTTTGACTTCAAATGAAGTTAAAATATAAGCAATAACTCCTTTTCTAGCCAATGCCTGACTTATCCACCCCTATTCACTAAGAAAATAACACGATACCGCTTCTGTAAGCACAAAATCATTTTAGAGAAAATCTGACTTAACCATTTATTCACCGGAGCTGTAGATATTATCTTTATAAACTCACAGTCTTTTTATCTGCATAAACCAGTCTTATTGTATATATAAACCATTTTTATCATCTTCGTAAACCAACCTTATTTTTTACATTTCATCGATTATCTTTATATATCCTTATAATTTATGTTTTTTTAATTTGCCTTGTGTGTCTGCTTGATTAATTTATAACCTTGACCGAGCTATTTCTAGACAGGAAGTGATTAGAAATGTTTATTGTATTTTCATGTGTTTTATTTTAAAAGCTGCTTATAAGTTTCTCTATGATTCTTCATAATTCCATAATAGTCATGAAGCTAGAAAATATTTTTAATATTTTTATTGTTTTCGACTATCGGACGTTGTACATTAATACACCGCAATGATAATAATATCACATTGATATCAGTAAAAATGTTTTTAAATAAATCGTTGATGAAATCGTATATTGAACGAAGGATGATAAACAATTTATAGAACAGCTTATCTGTTTTCACCAAATAATTAAAACCTTTAATTGCTCTTTTAAATGCTAAATTACAAACCCTGATTTCTCAAAACTTTGGTTTGAAGGATGATAAATGAAAATGGTATGATGACAACGAAATATTCATTGCAGAAGTTTATATACACTAAATCGTTATAGTATTAAAACGTCAATAACTAATATTTAAATTTACTTAAAAATAATGGTATTCTCAATGTTTTTCTTAATAATTTTCAATGGATAAATATTCTATTTCATCATTTGCACATCTGCTAGTTAACCGTTAAAGTAAAATAATAAAAAAATAACTAAATTGAATGCAGCCTCAAAAGTCTAATCATTTTTATTTATTTGAGTTTATGATCTCTGACGATTAACGATAAATGAAAAATCCATCTGAGTTGCTCATTTTCAAATCGTCCTTTATCCATCAGCTGAAAAATTTGGCAAACAACAAAATAAAACCTATAAATTTATATTAGGTCATACCAATTTGGAAATTCGTGTGGAAGAAAATAGTCCGGATAGAGGTCAATAAATTTCTTTATATGAGGAGACATTATTTTGACCTCTACAAATTTTATTGACCTCTACCCGGACCATTTTCTTCCACATATATTATCAAGGTCAACTATTATCATTCAAGAACAATTTGTACGTTGTTTTCTTAAATTCATAAAAATGTATGGATTTATTTGTTTTTTATTCAAGAATGATATCTTACATTGTTATTTAGTTATTTTTAAAAAAATGTTTGGATAAAGGTCGTTTTGGAACCAAAATATGGATAAGAGACGGTTTGAATCTAAAAATAAAGGAAAAGGGACAGTTTGAATAAAAAAACTTAACTTCACAATAACAGGATAATTGTTTTTATCTAACCTTGATATAATAAAACTATGATATAAACTTGTCAAATGGTTATAATTCAAGGAAATAGTTCTGAATTTAAATTTCTTTTGAATGTAAACTGAAAACAAAATAGCTCCTGTTAAGTGGTGGCCCTATTGGATTGGATTTAGGAAGCAAACACGAAATTCTCACAACTTTGATTTATTTTAAATGGTTAAAGGACGTTTTGTAACTAAATATTTGGTTAATTTTATAGGAAAAATTATATAGATTGTCATGGTAACAGTAGCTCAATTTTGAAAAAAATTAGATAAAGGACTGTTTGGAAATGAGCGACTCTATATTGGATTCATGTTCAACAATGTACAATTAAAATTTTTAAAAATAACTAAATTGAATGCAGCTTTAAAAGTCACAATAATTGTTATTTTTTTGAGTTTATGATCTTTGACGATTGACGATGAACGAAGAATTGATATATTGGATTCAAGTTCAACACTGAATTGGAGGCGGGAAGGTATGAATTGTAGGAAGATTAGATTTCTCGAATTTTTGGGGGATTTAGGTCATGAACTAAATAAATAAATATATTTTAATAAAAATAACATCATTAGGGAATGAGATAAAACGGTGTTAAGTTGGTGTTAATATAAAAAAAATAATGTTAACTTTGAGAAAAATGTTGGAGGGCTCAGGAGTGAGTGAATTTCCCACGAGTAGTCCTTAAATTGGTTAAAGAATTGAAAGATCAGGTAGCCTCCCAATTGTCTTGATATATACAAACTGTAGTTCTCACTGGGGTGATTCTAAGTCCACAGTTCTGTAGGCCTCTGTAAAATGGAACTCAATGCCTTAGCTCCAGTAATCCTAGGACTTATTTTTGGCATCACTAATAGGACAGATTAAAAAAAAAATCTAAAATGCAGAAAGGCAACTAGTCAAACTTTTGGAATTTTATTTTAAACTCTTAACTTTAACCACAGACAGAAGGTCTCGTTTTCTACGAGAGGGTTTTCTACGGAAAGGGTTTCCGACACCACAGTCTTCAATATTTTCTTTACTGCCGATTAAAAACTAGTTTATAATTCCTTACAAGGATTTAGAATCAAGTACATATATAAATATTCTTTTCTTGACGAATCTTACTGTAAACTACCTAGATTTAAATATGTTATTTTTTCAGAATTTTTCTTCCATTTAATATCATTACGAATCACCATTGACAATTTGTAATAGTCGGTATGTAGATAATTTATCTAATTTTATGACTCATCAAACTAAACCAAATTTTGATGTTAATAAAAAAAATTGATTGTGATTCATTTCAATCAACCAAAAAAAAAACCCTGTACAATTACAACCCATGAAGAGTATCGGACCCTGCAAATGGTAGACTATAGTTTGCGAGCGTGATTAGACTGAATAGAAAAGATAAATAATAAAATAGATTAGTAGAATAGATTCGGGGAATAAAATGATGAAGTCAGATTCTGAAACATGTGGTTTATTAAGTCTAAATATAATTACAGGTTATGCATTTTTTTTTAAATTAAAGAAAAATAAAGAAATAATTACTTCTAGGTATGTACAAGGGAATAATTATTTTTACAGAAGAGTGATTTGAACAATGTGATGGAAAAAAAATGAACAAATCTTAATTTTTATTTCGCAATGATGATTCTTTTAGCAGGGCGAGAGGGTCACATGGCGATGGAATTTATAGTCTTTATTGTGTACGGTGAATCAAATATACTGTCTTTGAGGTTGATGATGGCCGGTGAACAGCTCCCTCCTACTAATTGAATGAAAAAGGTGAACTTACAATTGAAGCGAAGGATTTGTTTCCTGAGCTCTGATTGCCTCTGGTTAGCAGACAATCTGGTGATATCAAGAGCGTACTTCTTGTATATGGTGATAGGTGTATCTTGGCTATAGGCGAAGGCGATTAATGTATGGTCTCCATGCGGTGAACGGCGAGGTTAGTTTTAGTGGAGAAAAGCGGAGAGATGCAGATACCTTCCAGTCTGAATCGGAAGTCAAGTGTAGTGCGAGATGACGGAGTGGGGGAAAAAGTCCCCTTTATCTGTTGTCAAGGTAACAATTGGGAACAAGACCGCGATATTTTAATTTTGATTTATTAGATTCATTTGCGACTGAACAATAGTGTTACTGTGTCAACGGTTTGCGCAAGGAGATAATTTGTCCGAGACTAGGAACAGCCGCCAGGTTTCCCCCAATTATTTGGGTAGTAACTTTATACTGACTGGGTGATCCCTAAAAGGATCTATATATTAGATAGATCCCACCGGGTCCGTCCCATGGCTAGCAGATAAAATAATTTATCTGTCACAGCAGGATTTTGCATTAACTTTTTGAACTATGTTCTACATTAATTTTTTTTTATGCAAAGAGGGGATTTAGATGGAGAACTCACATTCTCCACTTTTCTTAACTCTCAGTAAAAAGATAAAAACCGATTCCGTTATAGATATATAAGGTACATGAGAAAGAAATTTTTAATAGAAGAGATTGTTGTGGCTCTTCTCCTTAAAAGTCTCATTTCTTTATCTCATATATTTATAACAGAATAAGTTTTTATCGTTTTACCGATATGATGAGTTATGAAAAAGTGGAAAATGTGAGTTTTGCATCTGCACCCCTCAAAATATACTTATCTTATCAGTTATTAATTATTAGTTTATTAAAAATTCTTTGACATTTTAAGATTTAAAGTAAAAACAGATGCTACGGAATGGGGATTTATGATTATAAAAATTACATATTGACGCTAAAAAGAATAATTTTATTTTTAAAAACTGGTTGGTCAAGGAAAACTTTTTCTAAAGTGTCGTTATGTTAAAAATAGTGCCAACGTTGGTTCCTCTGCATAGAGAGTAATACCACACGGAGTTAACAGACTGTGAGAGGTCTCGACTGCTTTTGACAGGGAAAAAAATGCTCTAGCAGAAGAAACGTTCTATAAAGCCGAACAGGTGATCAAACTAAGTCCGTTGTAGAGTCCCTCGGCCAAAAAAAAAGCAATCACTGCCGAATTAAAGGCATTAACTTTGTCCGGGTTGCCTTTTTTTTCCTTTAACCGATCTCAAAGTTCTGCGGGAGAAGAAGTTTGTCGTAGTTGCTATGAAGCGTGTTAATATTAGAAGTTTAGTAAATTACATAAGTCATTTTAAATACTTAATAATAAATGCATAATATATATTTTTTATGTATGTATCCCCTCCAATCAAAAAAAATGTTTCAATCAACAATTTAAAATCTTATCCTCTACGGATCCGAAGCATGGGGAATATTTTTTATAATATTATAATATACGCTGTTGTGCTATATACAGGATTAAACACGACCCAAACAGCACAATAAGGCAACTAACTGATAGACCAGAACAAGGAGTAGAAACGAGGAAATTGAAATGGTATTGCCTAGGAAAAAGAATCAATAAGAATTGCAGAAGAACGATAGCCAATCAATCTGAGACTATTTCCCGACAGAAAGGAGGAAAAGAGGACGGCCAAAAAAAGACGGTTCCAGGATTTGGAGGAGTACATGACAGTGTGTGGCGAGATCTTTTGGATACGAAAACACCTAAGTTGCACGAAAATCGTCAAACAAAATATATTTATCCACACCTGTCAAGTACGGTAACAGATTTTCTGTCAGTAAAATAAAACACAAGAAAGTCATGAAGAAGAACAGTTCCCAGCAGTAACTTTCCCTTGATTTGTTCCTATGAACAGAACCCTCACCCACGTTCTTCTTAGTCTCCATCTTGTGTTATTCTATTATATAATATTATATATTCACAGGCATGCTAGATGTCATTTGTTCTATTAGTGGGTTTGATTGTCCAAGTTATTTTTCTTTGTAGTATGTTCATATGTGTTCATCGGCTGTTGTTTTTTTTAAGTCAATATGAAAAGTTTTGTAATAAGTTTGTTTTTTACATACCCTGTTACTTTTGTGTTAAGTCTGAGTATCTTCGATTTCGTTTGTAGCCGTTTTCTTCGAGTGTTTTTATTGATTCTATAAATTATAGACACAGAGGCCCAAACCGGTTTCTATAAATTTATCAAACGGTGGACGACCAGTAAGAAATAAATAGGTATTTTAAATATATATTTATAAAGGTACAAGAAATATATAGTATTGAGATATTTAACAGATATAATATGGATATACAACATATATAAAAGAGACCTTCTTATGAATTAACTAGGTGACTTATTGACTATGGGCATCTAACTTAAGAGACTACTCGCTTACACACTATAAACTATCTACTACATCTCTACTCTCTACTATCCTGCCTCCTAGTTCTTGCTTTCTATCTCTAATCTTAGAGCTGATATATTTATACATGTGAAAGAAGAGGGGAGATCAAGGAAATTACATTGCTGACAACACGGAAGATACTTCATAACTTAGGGGTAAGGAGCCTGCAAAAAAATAAAACAAAAACCTATACTACATCCCGTGAATGGTTCTGGGGTTCAGTACATGGTAGAGACTGTACTGTTTCATGGACAACGGTTCTGCAAGGTGCTTGTCATAGGTCACGCTCAACCGCCAGATTTTTCCCCTTATTTTGGGTATCTATTTTTATAATATTTTATAGAGGCTGGGTGAGCCCCAGGAGGGTCCTAGATCCCATATGATTCAACTCCCGCTGCAAACAGAATAAAAAAGAGTACTGCCAGCAGCGGGATTTGAACCAGGATTTCCGGCATGGCAACTCAGTTCTCTACAGCAGAGCCACTCCGTAAGTATACACAATATCCCTAGGTCATCAACCCAACCCAACGTTCCTTTTTTGCTATAAGTATGTTTACGTCCTTAATTTTCGCCTTTTCTTAATTTGGATTTTTTTCTTAATAATGAATAAATTAAATTGAGTTAAAGCTTTAGTGTGGAAGTTTCTTTTTTTTTTTTTTTAACGTGAGGACCCCACGTTATTATCTTATCAAATGTTAGTCCAAGGTATTTACTTCGTATGAGGGATGGGAGAGTTATCAAGGTTAATTGTGTGAGGGCAAGTTCGCGTCTAAGAGTAAAAGTCATGTGTTGTGACTTTTCGTGGTTTAGTCTAATCTTCCATAGTTGGCACCATTCATTTTAAATTGAGTATTGTTAGGCCTGTACAAAACTTGCGGTTGTAAGTTTTGTGAGGCTTGTGTCGCGTTGATTATGGCAATGTCATCAGCGTCTAAGAGTTAAGTAATGTAAAGTGACTTTTCGGCTAATCTTCGATAACTCTAAATATGATATTTCGACGTATTACAAAGTTGTATACACATATATGAAAAAAAAAAACGATATCAAAGATTTTGAACATCTTGGTATTTTTGTTCTTTGGATAATACCCGGTAGCGATTTTTGGACGTTTTGAAGATATATGTAATTTTTGACCCACAGAATCATTTGGTATCAAAATCTGTGATTTTTCAATTTTGTAACATACAACCTTGTTATACTAAGGTAGCGATTTATTACATATAATAAAAAAAATTTCTTCCTCATTAGAAGTACAAATTTAAAAAATTTAAAAATCCATCTTTGACAATACTTGTAAATAATATATTTCATTATTTCACTATTCCTCGAACTCTTTACTTATTTTTTGATACGTCAAGATACAAAAACATCTTATCTCTTCAGTCTGTTAATCCTCAGCACGAAAAAGGATTATAAGCAAATAAACATATAAATTAAAAATATTAATTCCTTTTTTTTCGCAAATATGGGTAAAGTAAGTAAATAAACTAAAAAAAACACTTTACTGTAGACTGTCAAAAAAGAAGGTTAAATATGTATTATATTACCAGAATGAAATGGGAAAAAACTCCATTATGTTTAGAAATAAAACAAAATAATGGAAAAATTACCCTTTATATGTCATCCTTCTCCATTTTATTTATAAATGTATTTATAAGTTAAACCCATAATCCCAAAAAAACTTCACGTTTTCCCGTTATTAAATTAATTGCACTTTAATCTATTAAAAGAATGAATAAATAAACTTTTAATATTAAAATTTAATTTAGATTGTTTGTCCATGGCATGTCTTTATAAATAATCCTTATATTTTTGAGAAAACCTTATTTATTTATTTATAAAGCTACCCCTTTTACCTTTATTAAGTTTTCATCCTGTATTATCAAAAAGATAGCAAATATGCTGGCAAAGGATCTATTTTTAGCGGATAAAAAGAATACATAAAAAAAGGTTAGGCTTGAAAGTGAAATTTATATCATTTTTCGATGGAAATATCAATAAAAAAAAGGTATTGTTTTTTTACACCTTCCACTGATAATATCGATGTTTGTAATTTGAAATCTTGATTTGTTTTGTTGAGGATTTTCCATGTCCGTTACTCTTGCTAGATTAGAATTTACGAGAGCAATAAAATACTAATCCATAATATCATAAAAGCTCCGTAGGAGTTTTCTAAACGTATTTTTCAATTATTCTTGTATATATAAGTCCATGTCTATCTAAATCATTCTGCTTTTAGTCCAACTGAAATAAAAATGTAGGCCTACCTAATTTTGACATATGCCTCCTGGTTTTTCTCTCTCATCTCTCATTTAGACCATAAATTGTATGATCCTGATTGCTCTCCTCGTATTTAAAAAAAACAGGTGTAAATGCTTAGAATTCCTTAAGTAGTAATTTATTTGGTTAAATTATTGACTAAGTAGTGCTATAAACTACTATGGTTTTGAGTGTGGGTATAAATATATATACAGAGGTGTGTGTGTGTGTGTGTGTAGGTATATATTTTTTCTTTTTATTCTAATTTGGCTAATAACACATCTAGTTATCTGTTATATCTTTTTGCAAATATTTATCATCCTTGGTATTTGTATTTTTTTTATTATTTGGTTTAGCTTTTCATAAAATTTGTATATATCGATTTCTACGTTTCTTGACTGTTATAGATAATATATACTTGTGATTCTCGAGATTCAGTCAGTTCTTAAACTTTTTTAGCGACCCTTCGAGACTATGTTGGTCTCATATTCAAGGGTCAGAAAATGAGTTCTTTTTTATTGAAATCGTGTTATATTTTTTTTAATTTAATAATAATAACACAATATTCTAAGTATAAATTGACACGTGCACGATGTTAGAGATAATTGGTACTTACAAAGTGCTCCAGAATCAATACTAAATCATTAATCTGTCAAAAAGTCAAAAATAAAAGTATATATACACTTTTACACACACATATATATATATAAGTTAAAATTAGACTGAGATAATCAAATGAATTAACCTTTTATTTTTCATACAGCTCGTATCTATCATATCAAAACAAATCTATTTTTTTTTAGAGAACAATAATCATATGATTAACTCTTAACCTAAAACTAATACAAATAGTCTATACACACATAACTCCCCCCTTCCATTTCCTGCACAGAAGGAACTATCACAAAAAATAAAAATAAAAAAGAACGAGAAAGGAAAAGAAACAAAGGAATATACAAAATTAAATGAAGAAATCATAAAACACACAAAAAACAATAACCAAAAAAAAATGTCTCTGGCATGCATAAGTTAACCTGACTCAGGTGTAGCAGCCGCAGGCGGGACAGGTGACAGAGCATGAGGCACTCGAAGCTCCTCCAGATGAACGGTCCGAACGCGAAATGGATAGTGCACATCCCGAATCGTATAGAGGTTGTGTTCGCGAACAGTCACGATTTTGTACGGACCCTCGTATCGCGACGAGGCTTTAGTACGCGCAGTGCGTAAACGTCTATAAACAATCGAACCCAATGGCAGGGGACCCTTGGTATACACTCCGGCCCGAGCGTTGGCTTTGTGCACCCTGGTGGTCTTTTCTCGGATTAGTTTCTCGCGTACCTTTTCCCACGTAGATTTACGATTGGCTCGTGATTGATGGATCATGGTACGTAAATCTTCATTATTGACTGTGATGAGGTCACCCCTATCCCTTCGCGCCTGTCCGAACACAATTTCGATTGGGGATAATCCCGTTGCCGAATGGATCGTATGATTGTATGCGATTATTGCTCGCGGCATAGCGTCATAGGAATCAAGATTTCTTCCCAACTTCAATAGCCGCAGGTGTTCTCCCAGTGTATTGTGTAATATTTCCACTGCCCCCCTGCCTGTAACATGATGGGGAGTATTAAGTCGCCACTTGATCCCCAACTGGGCACACTCTTCGCGAATCAACGAATTATCAAACTCGCGACCACAATCAGAAGTGACGTCCTCGGGTACTCCATAGGTCGCACACCAATGGAGGATGCCTTCCCAAACAGCCTTCGTGGTCTTCTCCGCGATAGGGTAAGTCATGGCGAGTTTACTAAAAGTGTACAGAATAGTGAGCCAGGATTGTCCCTCATTAGAATAGAGGTCGACTTGCACCGACCTGAGAGGTCCCATCGCCGTGGGGGTGACTACCTGTTCTGCCACCGGCGGCTGTCGATCATATTTCGCGCGCTGACATACGGCACATTGATCTATAAAATCTTTCACCGTGCGACCCATCGATTTCCAAAACTAGATGCGTTTCAATGCACGTAACGTCTCGTCGATCCCCCGGTGATTTGTTTTGCCACTGTGGTGATCCCTAATGACCCGTTGCTGTGCTGTGGTATCGGGTACCGTTTGTACTTGCCGAAGGCAACGCACTAGAGAACCACCTACCCCGATTCTTTCTTGGCGCCACAACCGTCTGATTTTATCAAGGAGGACCTTGTTGCCGACGTAAATGTGACCACGGCGTCCCGGTACGCAAAACTTGGAAAAAATCCGTTCTACTTCGACGTCATCTACTGTCGGTGGAATACGAATCGTAACCGTCGATAACCCCTCATACATTGATGAACTCGTCTCAGTTCCCACACCTTGTTTGGACCGAATAACCATTTGGAACCTCTTATCATTGATGATTTCATCAACTTCTGGGAGTTCCCTAGCTCGTTCCGGCGAGACCGCGCTCTCCTCCAACTGTTGACGTATTAGTGGAATCTCTGGTCCGTGTTCCGCCCCATCCCGCAAATAACGCACCGCAAATGGCTCGACCGACGTGCTTTCTTCCTCTACAGCATTAATGACCAGATCGCGCGACAGCCAATCCGCCACCGCGTTCTCTACCCCTTTTTTATGAATAACTTGGAACGTATAGAGTGCCAATCGTTCCGTCCAACGGGAGACGCGCGCTGACGATTCCTTAAGCGTGGCCAAATAAACAAGTGGTTTGTGGTCTGTCAATAACTCGAAACGACGCCCATATACATATGGCCGGAAGTACTCAACCGCCCACACTACCGCTAAGAGTTCACGCTCGATAGCACTATATCGTTGTTCAGCCGGATTAAGTTTCCGGCTCGCGAAAGCGATCGGCTTTTCCCCTTCCGCGAAATTCTGCGACAGGACCGCCCCAATAGCAACCTCACTCGCGTCTGTTGTGATCCTGAACATAAGATGAAAATTTGGAAAAGCCAACAACGGTTGTGACGTAAAGATTTCCCGGCACTTATGGATGCTATCGACCTGGGAGGGCCCTAGATAAAACCGTCTCCCCTTCTTTAGTGTCTCCGTCAGAGGTTTAGTTAATTCGGCAATCCCTGGAATGAACCGCCTGTAATAGTTCACCATCCCTAAGAATCTGCAAATCCCCCGAACATTGTTAGGTAATGGTGCTTCTTGGATGGCTTTCACCCTTTCTCGATCGGGCTGTACCCCTTTTCGCGACACCACGTGTCCCAAAAACCGTATCTCTGGTAATCCAAATTTCGATTTTCCCTTAGATAATTTAAGACCGAACTCGCGGATTCTGTCAAACACCCTCCCAAGATGCCTCAAGTGATCCTCTTCGGAACGACTAAAGACAATTAAATCGTCCATATAAACTTGGGCGAAGTCCTCTCCTAAACCTCTCTGGAACTCGTCCATTATCCTTTGGAAAGTCAGTGGGGCCCCCTTCAGCCCGAACGGCATTCTTACGAATTCATAATGGCCCCGCTCCCGAGAAAACGCGGTTTTCCCAATGTCCTCGGCAGCCATTTTTACTTGGTGGTACCCGCTTTTAAAATCCAGGGTACTAAAAATAGTCGCGCCTGCCAATCTGTCCAGAATGTCCTCCACGCGGGGAAGCGGGTATCGTTCGTCTTCTGTTGCTTCATTCAGCTTTCTATAATCGACCACGACCCTATATTGTTTCTCCGTTTGCGTGTCCTCATCTTTCTTTTTCTCAACTACCCACAACGGACTATTAAACGGGGAATTACTTGGTCTGATAATTCTCTGTCGCAGGAGATCGTCCAATTGTTCCTTAATAATATCCCTCAACGCCTGTGGGTAACGTCTATCTTTGACATACACCGGGATATCCGTTTTTAATCTAATCCCATGAACCGTTTTCACGGTAGTGGGTAAAATCTCATTTTCCGTATAGAAGAGGTCATTATTTAGCTCTACGATATCCTTAATGGGTGCCCTGTCACAATTTACCGCACCAATTTCGATACCACCACCGCCGCTCGTAACTGTGGTCTGATATGGCCGTTCACCTAGTTTGAAGTGCCAATTCCCCCGATCGACTGTCAATTTCAACCCAGCTAACCACAGGATATCCCCCCTACAATGAAGTCATACCCCGGCATTATCGTTTCCACCACATGAACCTTAACCTCCACATCCCGTCCTGGCAAGTCTGTACAATTGAAGTACACCTCTCCTAAGGTTGTGCACCGCCCGCTCACGGTAGCGATACTGCACTTGCATCGTTTGTGTCACCCCAATAGTCCTAGTTTCTCGGCCGCTTTTATACTAATTAGGGAATTTGTACTCCCAGTGTCAACTAGGAACCTAACACCTGTCCCCCCCCCCATTCTCGCCACGGGCAATCGTGTTCGTTCCCCCTTTTTCGCCGCGTTAATAATAATTATCCCCCCCCCCGAACCGTTGCCCCACCTAACACCGTTTCCTCATTCCCGTCGTTGTTGTTCCGGCACTGCCTCTGAACCAGAACGACCGCCCCTCCAGGAGTTCCCACCTCTTACCCCATGCTCTCTCCCTGCCGACGCGCAGCGTTCGGAACTGACGCTCTCCTCTGCCGACGACTCCCCACTCAAATAGCAGTCACCGCCCCTCCGATGAGTCCGCTTCTCTCGCAACTCCTGGTTGTTGACTTCCATCGGTTCAGGCCTCTCGTGCAAAATGTCCCTTCCCGCCGCATTCGTAGCACCGCGTCAGTCTGCACTGCGCTGCTACGTGACCGGGCCTATTGCATTCATAACACCGACGCTCCGGTCGTTTCCTCCTCTCTTCAGATCCTCTGCTGGGTCGGTTCTCGGAAAGCCGACTGCTGCGCCTAGGCGGACTCTTATAATGTCTTCTTGTGGATCTCACCTCGGTCCATTCGCCCTCGCACTTCTCTCGCCGTGCCTTGTTCCTGTCATGCGCGTCTACCAACTCGTGGGCACATTCAACAAAATCTCTATCACGTGATAGAGAACCTGGTCGGTCCATATAATGGTTCAGCTGTACCTTCAGGAGACCACATACAAACTCCAATCGCCGGCCGCCATCCTCTTGGCCAAAAGCATTTTTTCCACCACTCTATTGTAGAGAACTAAAAGTTTTTCTGCAAATTCGCCCTCCGACTGGCCTTGATTCCGCTTCACATTCACCAGATAAAACACATCTTCTTCTTCCGGAGTCCAGCGCCCTCCGCCGTACAGCTTCTTCAATCGTTCTTTCAACGTTTCCCATGAAAGAGTTGTATCACCTTGTATAGCGTTCAGGATTCGTCGTGAAATACGGCCGACCAATGCCGCTTCTAGCATTTTCACGTCTGACTCGAATATGGTCCCATTCTCCTGTCGTGATACAATAAGAGTCATAATCTGGTCGGCGCCTTTTATGAAGTGATCCAGATCACCAACTGTACCTGTGAATGGCTCTAATTGCCAGATGACTTCATGTATAAAGGCAGAATTTTGCGTACGTACCTTTACTAACTCTATTTGCGCCGACTTTTTTGCCTCCGTGAGCTGAGCCATCAATTGCGCATGTTCTTCCGCCGCCTTCGCCAACTGGAATTCGAACTTCGCGCGTTCCTTAATTAGCTCGTTTGATTCAACCATCATACGAGTGCTTTCACTTCTTAATTTTTAAAGAAACGCAACGAACAAACTCCCGGGTTTCGGCACCAGTTATAATTAGACTGAGATAATCAAATGAATTAACCTTTTATTTTTCATACAGCTCGTATCTATCATATCAAAACAAATCTATTTTTTTTTAGAGAACAATAATCATATGATTAACTCTTAACCTAAAACTAATACAAATAGTCTATACACACATAACTTATATATATATATATATATATATATATATATATATATTGGTTTCTACTTATCTTGACTGTTGTAGAAATATATTGTTTATGGTTCTCGAGTTTCAGTCTAAAACTCATTTTTTCACTAAAAGATCATTTTTTCACTGTCAGGGCATGAATAAGAGACTAACCTAGTCTCGAAACGTCGCCTAAGAAGTTGAAATAACTGACTAAAACTCGAGAACCATAAACAATATATATATATATATATATATATATATATATATATATATATATATATATGTAACTATCAATTGTTTCTCTTTCTATGATTATTTTTATCTTATTTTTTTCGTATTGGCCTACTTATTAATTTATTGATTTATTTTTAATAATTAATGTGATTATAGTAATCTCTAAGACATAACAGATTATATATTATTCCTAGTATTGTTATTCTAAAGAGGCTTGTCCCTGAATAAACAAATACTTAATTATGATTATTATAAACCAATTTTGTTAGTCTTCGAATTTTCCGTATTTTTTTATTATAAAATTGAATGATTCTATTACTTAATAAATTAAGGAATAGGTTATCTTATGTCTTTTTTTGCTCGGTATCTAGACTTTTACTGTGTGTCAAAGAAGTATCTGAATTCCAAATGCCCTGAGCTCTAGTCCAAAGAAGACTAGGATAGGCTTGAAGTTTTCTAAGGATTTCAAAGCAAATGATGGAGATCACTAGCTCTTTGAATTGGATGCACTAAGTTGGAAGTCTATTTAGAAGAGAAACTTTTGCAAGAATCTACTTAAAATCATTCCTATTGTTTGTCATTTTATCAAAATTAACATAATTATAATAGCTTTGTGATTGAGAGTATAGTCATCTGAAGTTTCAGATTAGTTAAGCCTTTTTATTATTATTAGGTCCACCTAATGAGAAATTACTAATTAATGCTTCGTATATGAGAGTTTATGTTATAGCTTGTCTTTTTTTTTATTAGAACTAGTATCTCCTGTCTGCCTAGCAGGGGACAAACGACCATGCAGTTTTAGATATGATCTATGAACTGCAGCAGGTCTTTAAGAGGAAAACTAAAACTTTAAAAATATGTTCACTTTTCAGATATCATCTATCATCGACATTTCTGTCTATATCGCCATTCGTTGAGCTAATTGGTCAAAGACTTTTTTTGTCAGACGTGTTCATTGTAGAATTCCGTACCATATTCTGTTCTTGGTTATGCCTGATTTGTTTTCAAACAATACAAACGCGCTTCTTCTGTTTTAAATTTGTATTCTTCATGTAACGTTGCGTTAATTTTCGAGCTGGTAGTGACTGTATGAGTTGAAGGTTGTGCCTTATTCCCAATTTGTTGCAGAAGTAATGAACAGAAGTTATTACTTTCTTACTATTTCCCTCATTTGTGATGTAAAAACAACTTTTTTATCTGGAGGAAACAGTAACAGAAACAGCAGTGGGTTTTTAAGAAAAAAAATTAAAACTTTCCTTTTCACGTTTGGGATAAAATCTGACATCAACCTTTCTGCTTATAGAACCATCCTTCGTTGAGATAATTGCCAACTGTTCATCACACCAAGGTTTATTGTAAACTTTAGGATGTTCTTTAGAATTTGTATAAAATGTAGGATTTATTCCGGATTATTAATAAAATCACTAGATCCCTCATAACTATTTATTATAAATTTATTACTACTCGGAAACTTTTTTCGGCATAAGTATCCTCACACAGCTGTAGAAACAAGAAACCTTTTAATACCCTCGGGTGATAAAAGGCCCATATAACACAGATTGTATGTTCTGTTACATATATTTTCATATTGTATTAATATTTATAATTAATAATAAATCTTTTAAGCATGTGAAAAAAATAAATGGAAACTTTTCCTATGACATGGAGAGATACATTAGTACTGCCTAAACTTCGGCTTAATTGATTTTTTGTATTTTTATTACATAAACAGAAGTTTTTTACTTAATTTTTTTGACCAGCAATTAACAGTGACTACCAAATATAAAATATAGAAAATACGAATACTGATTTATATTAGTAAATGTATATCAGATGCATATTATGTGATAATTTCTAGAGGAATATTTTTGCCCAAAAATCTGTTTAGCCAGTTCTCCTCCTCTTTATATTTTGTTATTGTTTTTTATTGACATTTTATTTTTGTGAGCTGATGAAATTTGTTTATGAATTGGGTGCACTTCATTTATTTTGAATGCTTGATATCATTTGAATGGTTCTTTTGTTCATTAGCTTTATATATTTAGTTTGTATAAGCTGCGATATTTCACTCTGTAGAGAAAACTTTGCTTCCACTACTTTTAATTTAGGTTTAAATAAAAAACTTTTATACATCGATTTGTCCTGATTGCTCCGCATAGCCCAATTTTATATAAATATAATTGTATTGCTAAATCTGCACTATTGTATGGATTTTCCATACACGTTTGTAATTCCACTTGTTTAAATAAATTTTAAGTCTACAGTTTTATCTGGGGCGTTTCCAGCGCCAGATTTTATTAAACCGTAAAATATTACCGTGAATATTGTTATTATCGTTTAATTAATAATTATATATTACTAAGCAATCCATATTTAGTTGCTTTACTTATATTGTAAATTTTGAAATAGAGCCTTCTCATGGTCCATTACCATGCTTTCATGAATTGATATGTTCTGCCCTGACAAATGTTGTTCATTGTTTTTAGAAAAGCAATCTATTAGACGACGAAGTCTACCGCCACTATAATTGACTTTCAGATAAAAAATACGATGCTAGAAAAAAATTCAGTGGTAGGATCACCTTTTGAGTAATAAATATTACTAAATATATTGCTTGGGTTGTTCTCAACACACCCACCTACCCAGTTAAAGGTTAATAGTCTGTTGACGTTTCAAATGTGTTCAAAAAATGTTCATATAGTTAAAATATATTAATTTTGTATAAGTCAGTCATTCTGTTAGTTGAAAAGTTCATTTGCATATGAGCCTTTCAGTTAACAGTAGAATGTTAATCGAACTTTGATTGTATTGTCTTAATCTCTTTAATCTTTAAGCAAAATATCGTATTTTAAATTAATTTATAATCAATGAGTTATATATAAATCGTAAATAAATTAAAACTTCAAAAGGGTCAATATGAGCCTTTGATTGGGGGCATTGTATTATTGCCTTGAATCATACAGGCCATTATGTTCAACTGGTTTATCTTTACGAGTTATTCCATATTATAATATTTGTCTATCATTATTTTCGCCTTTGAAACCGCAATAATAAACTAAACCATATTATTATAAACAGGATGGTTACGTTCCAATTGCACATTTGTTGTAACTACTGTCATCTGATATCTGCAATTGCTCGCATAAATAAAATCGTTGACCGAAGTTGTAAATATTATTTTTGATTGGTTATACTTAACTGATCTGGTAATGGGGTAACTAATTTTTTTACTATGCTCAAACATCATGTAGTAATTCCAAATAATTAAATTTCAGTAGAGTATATTTATATAATTATAATAAGTATACTTATTATAATTATTATAAATAATAAGTAGGAGAGTATGGTTTAAACCTACATTTTTTTAACAGTGAGGTAGTAGTTTAAAAATTTTTCCTATTTACAAAAGTGTGTTCCATTGATTAATCATCTCTAAAATCCATGACCACGGAAGGATAAAATAACAGTCTTATAAACGCTACACAAATAATAATAATTAATATTTAACACTAATAATGTAATAAACATAATTAAATAATTATCACCAGTAGAATTGTAGATTATTGCTTGTCTTCTCGAAGGCATCCCCTCACCATCCAATGTTTTTTACTAAAGAACGTCTAATATAGTGCCTAACATCGTTTATCATTTTTTTAATTTTGCCATATTTATTACATAATAAAAATTATTTTATATAAACCATACAATAAGACGAACTTTCTGTTGGAATAACCGGCACACCTGAAAATTTATATAAAGTTTGATTGATTTAATTTTTTAATAAAAAATATTTAAATAAATTTTAATTTATTAGTTTAAATAAGTATAACAGTCGAATAAACTTTTTAAAAATAAAGTATAATAAAATACTGAGAAACTAAAACTTATGGAAAAATTCTCTTATGAAAATCATCACCTAGCATCTAAGCCTAGCGTTGCAAAATCTTTAAAAGTCCATACTCTGTGAGTTGATATTTTTGAAGAAAACTAGCCTATAATTAAAATATAATTGAATCCATTAATCTAATTCTCCAATTTCACTGCTGGAGTAATAAATTTGAATATTTAATTTCGAATATATCTTCACTTCAATTAGGCAGCATATGCCAAAGACTATGATATAAAATTACGCTGGTGCAACATTCATTCTCCGAAGGAAGACGATAATGATGAAGATGAATGGAAATTTCGTAAAAAAAAGAAAACAAATGCACGGTTTGAATTACTAAATTACTGGACAAATGGGTTTATTATGATACTGGTATACCAATAACTTTCGATACTGGTATCGATTATGGTAAAGTATCACAATAATCACGAAACATCTAATTATGGTAAGTATTACGTCAAAGTTTGAGGGTGTTATAAGATTAATAGGGACATCACCAGATCCACAAATATAAAATCAGTTTGATCAAGTAAGGTTTAACAGCCCCAGAATAACAAACAATAATATTTTAAAAACATTAGTTTTCTGTACCAATTAGTATTAGATCATACCAATTATTTTTGCTAATTGTGAATCAAATTTGGAAACAAACAATAAATGTTTTATATTAATATTTTAGTTTGTTCCGGCAGCAGCTAATAATAATACGTACAAAAGGTCAAAGTTATAATTGTCCGCGACTGAGGTCATAAAGGCATACATGCTAAAAAAATGTTAAAAAATAAAGTAATAAAATAAAATAATATTCAAAATAGGCATTGGTTATTTATGTTATTGATAATTTTGAAAAGTTAACTGGCAAATCACAAAGCCACTGCTTCATAACCCTTTTAAGCCGTTTAATGTTATAGCAATGTTTTTGAATTTAAATGGATTGTATCAATTTAATAAATAAAACAAGTTATATATTATTCCCACATGTCTTTCGATTTCAGTACTGTTATTTCAATACAAAAATCTTTTAAAATACATATTATTTTTTTAATGTAAATAATCTAAAGATAGATTTTTTTTTAAATATAGTTCATATAATCTGCTACTTATGACCAAAATACTATGCCTGAGATTAGATTCTTGGAGTAATATCCTTACAAAAATTGAATAGCTTTCAGTTCGAATGTCACATATAGGAAACATCTTGATTATTTTGGATTTAAATTTCTCCGTATTATAATAATGTTTTATTATTATTTAATAATTTGTATTTACTAATAATAAATAATATAATCGTTTTGCGTTGCATCAGTTCTTAGTAGTAAAAAGTAACATAAATCGCCAAATTCGGTAAATCAATTTATTATTTTTTTTTTATTCCTTGCTATGGATTGAACCAAATTAAAAAATAATATGAGCTTATGATACTTATTAAATAAACTTATTTATTTTGTACCAACGTTTTGGCCTAAGTTTATGCCATCGTCTGGGCAAAGTAATGTTGAGTCTAGGGGTAACTGTCTGTTCTCATGGTATCCTAAAACCTAGGTCGAAATGTTAACACAAAGTAAATAGATGTATAATTCATTGACCTGATCATTTTTAACGTTGCTCAAGATACATACGGTCATTCATTTACTCATTAATTTTATAAAATAATTCCATTCACGTGGAAACTTCTCATTTGACGGAAATCATATGAAACCATAAATTTGTATTCACTTAAACTCCACCAAACCTTCGAGCTAAAAAATAAAATCTATTTATTTCGAAAATTTTATGTTAATTAATTTTTTTTTAATTTAAAAAAAGTTGTTCATATAAAACGAGAAGCTTCCCAATTAGAAATCATGTAATATTAATCTGGGCTAATATTAAAAAAGCTGGTAATTTTTGTCTTAGTAAAAACAATGAAGTCTGGTTAAATTGTTTTAGCTTGGTACAAAAAAGGAAACCTTCTAAATTAAAAGCTCTCAATAATCTCAGCTAATACAATCCTTGGTACTAAAGAGCGTCGAAAAACGAATGTAAGCCTAAAATCCAATAAAATAAGCAATAAGAAACAAAGAATATATTAAAATAATAATAATAATAAAATCCAACTGAATTGAAAATAAGCTAAGCTACTTATAGATCCCATTACTTCTACA
This sequence comes from Troilus luridus, assembly GCA_964056705.1. Classification (NCBI taxonomy): domain Eukaryota; kingdom Metazoa; phylum Arthropoda; class Insecta; order Hemiptera; family Pentatomidae; genus Troilus; species Troilus luridus. The sequence goes on along the minus strand of OZ057413.1, from coordinate 90,105,604 downwards.
ACATATGAAGTTTTTTTTTTCTCAGTACATGTTAGAGACTGGTTTGTGCAAGGAGGTGATTGTAGAGATCACGCTCTCTTTATAGAAGGAGGAGGGTCCCAGATCCCATTAAATCCATCTCCCGCTGTTAACAGTATAAATAAAAGTCTAACATGCAGCGGGATTTGAACCCAGGACCTTCGACAAGGCAACTTAGCGCTAAACCACTGAGCCACTCCGCTGCCTTAAGAGGTATTTACTAGAGCGTAATCGCTTACACGATGAAGTCCCAACAATGCTGGATTGAGTGATTAATCTGTTAACCGGAGAATTCTTTTTTTAATTACGCAGCATATAACGGGCGCGAGCTCTTTCACAAGGAAGTGTCATTACGTCACGCCCCACAGTGGAACGAATCAACGCATTTGTTGGACATTGGACCAATCCTCTAATAACTAAATTTGTCCTTTATTTTGATCTTAAATTATACTTTATACTTCTTCTCAACAAAATCAATTGTGAAATTAAATCTTATATAAAAAATTCTGAATTGAAATATAAATTTTTCTAAAAACTCATATTTTTAAAGTAATCCACTGTTTAAGATAATGCATTAAATTAATCGTGCACCTACTGGAAAAAAACTCATCCATAATAAGATATTTTAGGCAAATAAAACTTGGGATTATTTCAAACGTCTTGGATGTTTCAGTGAAAATTGGGGGATACAACTAAAATAATCAATTGCGAAAATCGCTCAAAATGGCCCAAAAAACTACCTTCACAGTAAATAACTAGAATGTTTGAAGTTTTTTTTCCATTAGTCGGATTCTGCTACTAGGTGCTATTTTCCGAGAAAATTATTTTTTCTTTTCCGGGCCTTGAGAATTAATTTAAAATAATTTCTGTTGATATTGGCTTCTACTTTACGCAAGTTTTCTTTTGTTTACTAATGTTTGTTTACATTCATTTATCCGAATAATCCTTATCTAACATAACAGTATTAACAATGAAACTCAGTTTGTGTGAGGTATTTGAACGACATATGTGTAATGGTGCACATAGGTGCAATAGTCCCAACAACAAATCGTCAAGTTTTTAAATTTTTATTTTTTTATTTCGTTATTTAAATAAAACAATTTTATATAGGCACCTACATTTATTATAATTTTGATGTTACAATTATACCTTGTATATTAACTAACAAAAGTAATTATCAATTATTATATTAATTTTGTTTAATAATTAAACGTTTTGGTTTGTTACTTTTCCTTTGTATAACTTTATTTAATACCTATGTATCTGTCTTTCCTTAGACTACTGTATTGTATTTCCTTCTAGTAGTAGATAGGTACAATGTTAGATAATAAATTATCTAACATCGAAATATCAAATCGAGAATCTTTACATGTTTCCCCTAAAATATCTGATCATGTTTATAATATAATTAAATAGTCCATTCCAAAAGCTTTAAAGCCGTAGCAATAGGCTTATTCTAAGAGAACCAGAAGCGGAGATATTAATGAATGTCCAATCCTCCCTAACGCTCGTTCCACTGTGCGCCCGGAGAACGTAAATTCATATTTTTTTTTTTTTTTTACTATATATATTACTGGGCTTAGTAACAAACGAATTCCCAAGATGTTAATAGGCGCTGTAACGACTGTGAAGTGTCTGAGGGGTAGACCGAGGCGTAAGTGGGAGGATTATGTTAGGAATGACCTAGCGGGTTTGGGTTCGGGTGGTGCTCCATGGACGGAGGGAGGTTTGTAAACTATTAGTAATTTTTTTTTATGAGAAAAGATTAAGGCTTGGCCTGGATTAATCTTTTCCCTTCAAAAAAAAATTAATACGTATATATATTTAATACATTTCAAGGACGTATTCATATGTCCTACCCGAAGTGTTTACGTTTGACTTATAAATGTCACATTCGGTTAACAGGTTTTAGGAACTATTGCAGTCAATACTCTAGTTTTGATTATGTGGGTGCTTAGTAGTAAGTAGAAGGCCACATAAGAAAGAAATACGATGGGAAAATATAAGTCATTTAAAGCTGCGAGAACTGACAATATTACGGGTGAACGAATGAATACATGTGATAATGTTGAAGATAAAAAGATCTCATTCCAGAATGAGAGTCTAACAATGAGAAAAACAAACGGGTTGTAATAACTATTGCGGAATCGCAATCATTCCGTTATGTAATAAAATGTTATCGTTATTCCTAACGAATCGAGTCACGGAATCTGCCGAAGAAAATCATCTCTGACTACGATCGTACAATTGACTTAGGACAAAACCGAAGAACTATCGATCGAATATTTATTTAACTTTCGATATTTGAGATAAAATAAGAATATAACGCTGTTGGCGAAGAGTGTTTTTTTAATTTACGATTCCTTCAACCGCTAGGAGCGGTTTAATATTTCTATTTAGCTGAAAAAATAAAAGAATTTAGTAAATGTACATACAGCTATAGATTTACATGTTCTCACAGTTAGACTGGATAATCACTCACCATGCCAACTTTATAAAATGTTGACTTTTTTTATAATAAAATAAATCATTGCTAAATACTTAAATAGATAAATTGATGATGAGAATAAATTTAAAAAAATATATAATTATAAAAATTTAAGTTTTGTAATATTTCATCGAAGTTGTCAAAGAACAATTTTTGTTTAGACTTTTATAGTAATTCTGGACCAGTTATATTATAAGTATTTTTGAAAATTGGCAATTCTATAAGCCATTGTTCCAGACTTCATTAAACCGCTAAATTTAAAAAATAACAATGTTTTCCAATGTAAACGGAATGCATGGATTTTTAAAGTAAAACTAGCTAGTTTTATTCCAATGCGTATTTCCATTAAAGGATTGTTATTTCAGCAGATAGAATGCAGTGAAATTTTATTTAGACATTTTTCTTAGAACTATTTATTTTTTTTAATATATACAGCAAACCTAAAATAAAAATATTTCATTATTTTAATTAATACAAAATACTCGATACAAGAAATTGAATTACCTTTTCTCCGTTTACCTTTTTTATTGAAAATATAAAATATGAATAAATCAATATTTGTAACGTGCTATTATTATGGAGGAAGATAAACAGTTTTTATTCGGATGAAGATTTCCAGTTTTGAAATAGCAGTCCATTTGGAATTAATTGTATTTTTTTTTTGCTGAGAACCTATATATGTGTAAGTGTGTATGTATATGTTATAAAATATTAGAACTATTTTTCTTTTCTGTTATGATTAATGAGTTTAAAAATCTGTTCAAAGATTCCGTTTCATACATCCGAATATACAGGCAAAGCTAGTAAAATCATGTTAACAAAGTCCATTTTTATCATTAATAAAATGCAATGTGTAGATATAGGTATTTATCAAAATAACCTTTACTGAAATTCTGTTACATATCGAGCTTAAATAGGGCATTAATAAAAAAAAGCCAATTAAAATAAAAGAATATAGTTAAAAAAAAAATCTTTCTATATTGAACAGCCTCACCAAACACTTGTTAGCATCAGTTCATTACGATGAAATAATAATTACTCCGTAAGATCACAAAAGAGCCCTCTAATGAATGTTAGCTTCCAGTTCTCAAAGGGTTAATTACTTTCAGGTCTTAACCATCTGCTAATATTAATCCCTTAATTACTTTATTACTTAAGATGTGATTAAATTTTTCTTAATGGATATAAATTAATGTCGATAATGTGTCCGCTAAGAGCTGGGGAAGATTAGTCGTTTTTCAACGCAATTTTACGGCAGCAGCTCTCTAGATTTAGTAGAGTTTAGTGGTGCCATTCTCGTATTAAACTTTGAGTTATAGCCCCTTCGTTTATTAAGTTTTCTTTGTTTCTTCGTTCAGGAAAAGTTCCTTTCATTAGGAAATAAAATTGTTTTTAGAATCATGTTTAGGGATGAAGGCGTATTTTGAATCTATATTTAAACTTCGTAAAGCATATATATATGTTCTGGTTCTTGAGTTCCAGTCACTTCTTAAATTTCTAAACAAAGTAACTATAAATAATTTATATTACATATTATATATAAATTTATATATTATATTATTTCATTCATTACATATATTTACATATGCATAGTCTGTACAGTGATATATGTATATATGCATATACACTCGTATATGTTTTGTGATACCACTTTTGATTTTTTGTCGATACAAATGCATTTTCAATCTATACTAATGTGCTTTAGAATTAATTGATATAAAATTCATTTATATCGCACAAAACCAATTTATAATGGGATAGGTAAAATACGTTTGCGTTCTGATTTTGAATGAATGTTGATACACCTTTTTCACTATCCTGAAAAGTGGTGTTTTTCAATTTCAATACTTTAAATTTGTATCGAAAATAAAATTTAATGCTTATTATTATTAATTGCTACCGCTTCTTCCGGCTCTAAACATTACACAGAAAGTTTAAAAATTACAGTGTTGAGAACGGTCCATCACATTTTAAAAACGAAGAAAATACGTGAAAATTCTAAACAAATATTAACTATGGCGAAAAACTAAAATGCACAGTTCATTAGAAATACCTTGCTATTAATACATAATGATTTTCTTAAAAACCACCTGATTTTTCTATCAATAGAAACAATAGATGAGCCTTTAAAGGGTCTTCGGGTCCTCGTGAATGGAAACAGATTAAATGATTTATCTTCCGCAGCCGGATTTGAACACGAAACCCCCAGCATAATAACTCTCTGCAGTTTACTCTCTGAGGTACCCATTTCCTCTTTATTTTATATTTAATTCAAGTAATTTAGACTTTCAAAAAAGCAGATGAACAAAAATAATATCCTAGTTTATGTTGGTAAGAAACAAATAATGCCTCATATAACTACTAAATTTATTTTATATCTTCAACTGAGCTTGGAGAAGTGCGAAAATCCTATAATATCATGAAAAACATGGAGTTAATATGACACCGATTGCATTATCCTTGGATATCAGTGAATCTACTTTTCCTCTTAAGTTAAATTAATTACCGTTCGAATAATTTATCTCCATTTCGATGGGTACTAGAGGTTAGCAAAGCCTTAAAGAAAACGAAAAAAATTACGGGGGTGGCAGATAAAAGTGGCCTTGGAACAAAAACATAATTTGCATACTAAATTTGGCCCGTTAACTTCATCGAGTTAGGCTGAAGAGAGAATAAAAGTCTAAAATTCCGGTAAACACGGGGAAATTTTTTTTTTGAAACTTGTCCCTACTTTTATGATACTGGATTTTACCTTTCATTATTTCTGTATTTTTTGTTATTTCTATATTTCTGTGTTGATACATAACTGAATCAGTTACACAAGCTTGGTTGATCCAAATAAGGATGGTTGGTGCTGTTAAATGTAGCGGTAATATGAATATAAGAATAAGAATACGGCGTAGCGAACCCGAAGGTTCGATGCCGACACCACCAATCTCTCTCCGAAAATCTCAATTAAGATGTCTTTCATACTTCACCGTTAACAGCCCCGTTTCAAATACATAAATAACAGTTGGATGATAGTTTTATGTATTCTATTTTTTTGAATTCGAAACAACTGGCGCGAGCTTATCAATCTCAAGACCAAAAAATACCAAGGATTTTCTGCTTTTAACCACCCTTTTCTTTCTTCTTGAGTTTCGTTTTTTCTGTAGTGGGAAATTTGTTTAAACTTATAAATCGGACATCTCCTAAACTGTCATCGTTATCGTTTTCTGTGTGACATGAAACAGATACAGAATAAACTCCCGTTGATCTCCGCCGTCCCAGAACGTTAACTTTTTCATAGAAAAATGCCAAATAGTGGCAGAGTAAGTACGAATCAGGTAAAAACAAAAAAAGATACATCTAATAACTAAAAAAATCATCATGGATGAGTATACATTTTTAAAAACTCCAAGTAAATAATAACCTAATTATGTGCGCTCTAGAAAAGTAACAAGTTGTTAGTATAGAATTAGCAGTTGATTATTTTAAGCGGTAGATATTTTAGATAGGTTCTATAAGATAATGTATTAGTCCCCCCTCAAACCTTCAAACTTTATTGAGGTTCAACCGTTGGTGTGGTGGTAAGCATAACGACCTAAGATATTATATCGGTTATCAGGCCGGCCCTTTGGAATTTAAAGGGAGTGAAAAATGCTTAGTTGTTTCGTCCTTCAGATGGACCGTAAAATAGTGATCCCAAGCCTGTGCTACATCAGATACTCGTTAAAGATTGATGTTCCATTTATGTACCATGTACCTGGTTAGACAAAACTGATGACTCCCTCGGTAGCATCGTCCGATTAGCCTTAGCAGCATAAAGTGGTGTTAAAGGAATAAGAAAATTTAACATTTAAAAACCGTAAATTTCATGTCTTGTCATTCATTTTCAGTTGGTTAAAGTAATGATGTAATGAATATTTCCTTTTCTACGATTACCATTAAAATGCTCCGTATTGCATTAAATAACTTCACCTTCCTTCCCCATTTTCCTTTTTATTTATTTAAACTACTAACTACAAAAATAAAGAATTCGTGCCGAATGGATAATATATGAGGTAAAGTTCATATGATCCTCTGTTGAGTCTGCTAAGTTAGGCGCAACTGTTGACTGAGGTAACCCATATCTGAATCTGTCCCAGTTCACTTTAGAGTTATAGTTGTCTCTCCAAACACTATCCAATATTGACAGATGTATTGTGTAATACCTGCATACGTTCTCAGGCATTTCTCGATTTGGCAATGAATAAAATCAAACCATAAGCGGGTCTTTAAACTACACTAAACTTTATCATTTATAATTCGATAAGCTTGAAACAAAAAAAAATCTTAATCAGTCAAAGCTTTCTCAAAATCCTTTATTTAACAAATCCTTCATTACTCTTGTGTTTAAAGAAAATTTTAACCATAGTAATAATGTTAAATACAATAGTAATATTGTATTCGATAGATAAATATTTTCCTTATCCACAGTGTATTCCTCCATCGGAATCCAAAGTGCACGGTAATTTCTACTGTGAATCGTTTTTTATTGAAAAATTTTAAATTTGGGGATAAAACCCGTATCACTACAACCCTTAGAGGGTCTTGTACTGACGTGATAGAGACTACTGTTTCGAAGACAACGATTATGCATGGAGGTAATTTGCCAAAGATCACGTCATGTTTTCTCTAACTAAGATTATTCGCTTTATATAGGCTGGGTAAGCCCAAGGAGGGTCTTTAGGTCCGACAGGGTCCATCCATGGTTGTTTACAGATCAAATATTTTATCTTCAACAGCTGGATTTTAAGCCTAGACATTCAGCATAGCAACTCATTTTCACAACAAAATTTACTCCCACTCAAACCCGTTATTTTCAAACCTAGTAACCTCTTTAATTCTTGATAATTCTTGGAGGTTTCTGAAAAAAATATGGCCCCGTGACCTTCTAAGTTGAATTGATTATTCGAGTACTACCAGGGTTAGTTGCTCTACTTGGTTTTATCATGTCATGTTATACCTTTTATTATATTTACTTAATGCATTATTATTATATAGTTGTAAAGAATTTAATGAAGGAAGCATATTACTCTTAATATAATTCTATCGTTATTATATCACCTTAGAGATATTTAATTGTTCTAACAATACTGTAAATAAATCCCCATGGAATTACAGCGTATCCGTTGAAGGTTGAATAAAAGCGTAAACTTGTATAATCTCTATTTCAATTTAGCTGAGAGAGGCAAATGTATACGTCTAGGTTTGTTAGCGTTTCCCCTAAAGGGACTCAAAATGCTTGGTATTCTTGAGCTAAAACAACTACCGAGTCATTTCGTCCTTCCCCACCAGATTTAATCTTGGCGTTTTAATAGATCTAGGAGTGAGAATTTCCTCCCGCAATCCTCTTTCAATTTAATCGTCATTATTTTCTATCCTATTTCAACTTTTGATTTAAACCGTAACTTCTCGATTCATTTTACTTTGAATCCTACCACTATTAAGTTATAATTGCTTTTCATTTGTCGTTTTTAGCATGAAAATGTAAAGTGATTAATTAATTAATTAAATAAAATCGTGTGTTTTTTTCCCCATACCATTCGAAATTAGATATCATGATTTAAATATTATACATATCAAGAATTTAAAAATCATCCGAACGTTGAGGATTATTTAATGTTCTATCTAGGATAGTCATTTTATTTTTGACATAGGGAAGAAATGTGTGGTCAACATAATTATACATAAAATGTAGGGATATTAATACATAAATAAATAAAAGCAATTATCTTAAATATATTATATTAAAGTAATCTTTTGATTGGACCGTTTATTTATTGGCCTATTCCCATGCCACTGTGAGATGTTTGTCTTTTAATTACTTATATACAACATGAAATTATGATAGGTGTGATAATGAATTGTGCTTTGTCGATCTCACAAAAGCGTTTGACCGTGTAAGAAAAACTTATTCTCTCGCAAGCCTTATGAGAAAAAGGGATGGATAAATACTTGCGACCGAAAGTTTGTATCAGAGAACGAGGAGTGTAGTAAGATTCGCCAATTACACTTCTCAGGAAATTGACACCACCATTAGAATCCGGGTGGGATGTAGTCTGAGTCCCCTACTGTTCAGCTCTTCGAAAGGCCAAGACAAAAATGATGAAGTTCCACCTAGGGTATGCCAATCTAACTGCTGGGCATTTGCGGATGACATTGTGGATTTCTCAGAGAATTGCAGAAACCTCCAGCACAATCTATGCAGATTAAAAGAAGAGTTGCTGGCTATAAAAATGACCATAAACCCTAATAAAATAAAAGAGATGATTTCTTAACCGAAGTGAAGTAGAAAAGGAAGCGAATGTGGCTGTATTTAAGTCAACATTTCTCCCTATCCTCACGTACTCTTCAGAATCATAGACGCTGACTAAGAAACACCAATCCAGAATACAAAAAAGAGACCGAGTCCGGAACACCACTATAAGTTCGAACCTGATTGTTAAACCTGCTAACGAGCTAATATAGGAAAACAGACTGAGATGGGTTGGACACCTTCTGAGGATGGATCCTAGCAGAATCGCTAGAGAAACCTACCGTGCGTGGAGGGAAAACGAGGAAATTTTAAGTATACTTAGGATAGGGATCATTAACGAATACCTGATATCAAACAGGCTCAGGACATCTATTGTACGTCCCGTGCGGAGGACAACATAACCAAGGATGTTTTACGCCGTTTGAAAAATACCAGGGTCCCGCGATGTTGGGCACAGTTGGTTTTTATGCTAACCACTAGACCACATGTGACCCCAAATTTATATAAATTTATTCTGGATATATTGTCACAGTTTATTATATACAACTTTTTTTTCTCTCTCTTCCTATAAGATTTGAGGCGTTAGGTTTCAAAACCGGTTACATCCTTTAAAAATTAAATAAAATAGACATTTTTAAAAACTTTACTCAGTATAATTATACAATATATATATAGTACCTGGCGTAGGGAGTTGGCGGCCCCATCGCCCAGTCTTCTGAATGCAATCAGCCACTGGTCCTCCAGGTTGGGGGTTGGGGATAGGGTCAATAACCCTACCCCTTAAAAAAATAATTATTTTGAAACCTAATAGCAGCCTCGATAAGGCTGGTAAAGGCGGCAAAAGATCTAAGAGGTCTGTAGAGCCAACAGAAAAAAGAAAAAAAATATATATTTATATATTATCAACATATTATGAACATTGAATACATGTATATGTATGAATACTTATATTATGAACATTGAATACTTATGAATATATGTACATATAAATCTAAAAATTAAATCAAATGCATATTAACTAGATATTGTTATGTTTTTCTTCATGAGCAGGATAACGATAAGTCAAGAAAGAAAATAAAACCAAATATTAACTCTTTGATGCCTTATAAGAACGCCTGTCAAGATCGTTTTACGGCGCTGGGTATCTACACTACCCGCATGACTGACATGTCTTGCTGGGTTTGTTCCGGGGTATCACAGGCCAAGTTAGGCGAAGCTCTGAAACTGAGGAACCTCATTTCACAAGTTTGGTTGTCTCTCAAAGCACCACCTAATACTTGCTAGCCTATTATGTTGTTTGATTTTCAAATTTTCAGATATATTTCGTCTCTATGTTTATACAAGTCATAAGAACAATGAAACAATCCTTAAAATATATCAAACTGAAATAATAAATAAATAAAAGTAATAAAAAGTTACAAATATATATTAGGATGCATTTGAAAAATAAGAAAACTAAGCCCCAAGTCTCTTAAATTTATTATCAGTGTCGTTTTCGTACATATATCTACTATCACTATTCCACTTAATTAATTTCCGACTACACCGATTAATCTTAGCTACAATTGAAGCAACTGTAAATAAATGTAAGGTATACATAAGTTTTTTGTTGGAGGTATTGAAGTGATGTTGCTGATTTTTTTTCTGTTATACAGAAATGTAGATGTACTACATTTCAGCTTTACCTATTGCGGCGATTTTATTTTTGTATTGATCTTGACAATACCTGAAATGGCGAAATATTGACTGGTTTTTCCAGTATTTTAGATGGTAAAGATTTGTATTTTTTCAATTGCATTCTAATACAATCAATTCCATATCTCTAACATATAAGTATTTAATTCAGTCTCAAATATACCGAATTTTTGTCGTATTTTATTTTATGTATTATAAAAACAACTTAAATTGGTATTTTCTTTTTTATTAAAAGCTTTTTCATATATACTGATCATTAATAAGAATTTCTGATGTTTTCTTTTCCCTTCTTAGGTGTATCTATATTTATGTTGCATCTCGTAATTCACTTATCACATGCTAATAGTACAAGTGCACACTAACTGGTTACGTAGCAGAACAGTATCATTTTCTATGTAAAATATTATTTCTAAACTTTATAAAAATATATAATTTATAAATAATAAACAAATTAAATTCTTTATCACTCCAAATCCGAAAGGTTTTTACACTTCGGTGCTGAGTCACATATGGTATATTTTACATATTCCAAACAATTTTATATTTTAATTAATTTTTTAGTTTCGAGAGTTTAGGAACTAAATTTTGTTGATCTGTATTTCATTGCTGATGGAGTAAGCTTCATTCTAGTGACTAATTTTTTTTTTTAATTTTCCGTTTTAACTAACATATCATAAAAAAGAGTTAATTGCTTACATACAAGTTTTCATTTAAAGTCAAAACACGAAAAGATGTATTTCCGATACATATGTATGTTTTAACTGCATGGTCGTGTTATTTAAAAAAACTATTACTGATTATGTATTAGAGAAAATTGTGAATAAAGAAATTTTTTTGGCTTCAAGAACGTTGCTTACAGCTTATTGGTTATAACATAAGTGTACTGCTGAAGTTTGAAAATGTAGTGAAATATATTGCTGTTAAAATTTAATTGAATTATTCTGTAATAACATTATAATCAGTCAATTTTGAGATCGCCATATTATGTTTAGGTGACGAATGGCTGTTACAAAGACACAAAAACGTATCTGGAAAATCCTAATTTTTCATAAATTAATGAAATTATGAATTAAATTATAGATATTTTAAATTTATAATAAATTAATGGATGAAAATAATCAATAGTGAAAACAAAGAGCTCATATCCAAGAAACGCAAAAAATAATGTTACATATCAATCGTATCAAATTTCCAATTCGTTGATACATTTTTGTTACTAACACGACGGAACATTGGCACTTTTCTAGATACCAAAAAGAATTTTGCGTTTCATTTTTAATTTACCCAAAACTAGTATTTGCTTTACCTCTAGAAATATTTCTATAATTCCTAAATTTGTGTTTATAAAACTTTATAAATGCTTTTGGTGAATTAAATAAATATTTAAAAAATTTAGAAATACCAGTTTTCGAGATCCTAACTTAAACGTCGTGGCGACGATATATTTTTACATCTTATTTAGTTTTGAAAAAAACCAACATTTCGATATGGCTCTTTTAGTATGGCTTTTTGATTGACTCATGTCTTTTTTTTCTATCATTACCTAATGAATCTTCGTTTTCTTAAACTCCTATATTTTATGACAAGAGATATGATATATATATATATATATATATATATCTTGTCCTTAAGACAGAGAGGTGTATCAGTAAATTTTGTCTATAGTTTTATTCCCTTCGCTATATCAAAAATAGCTAAATAAATAAATCACGTCATTTATTACGCATTAAATGACAAATCTAATTTAGAAATTAGCTGGGTAGCTAATTTATGACAAGTCTTGTATGGGTATACAAATAAACTCTTGTCAATTCTTCTATGGGTATACAAATACATAAATTTTAAGAATATTTGCAATTAACGAGCCTTTTCCATGCATTGTTTAGAGAGGTAAGTATTTTATTGGGTATTGTAGATTCGTTTTCTCAAAACACATGTTCGTTTTGGGCTTCTTGGGTCTCCTCATCCGAGATGAGGCTGCTTTATTTGTCTTCGTCAAAGAGAAAGTTTCCATAGCCGTTACAACAAGTTTCATTGTCTTCAACTTCTTCTTGTAGTTCATAAAAAAAGAATATCTGATATCTGGTTGGGGTATACTGTTTTTATATAATATATGTTAGTACATTTAGATTTTATTTACCATTCAAATTTTTGTTCATATTGTTCTGACTCATTCGTTCGCGGTACTGACATAAAATAAATACGGTAGACATTCTTCAGAAAAATAATTAAATTTATTTATGAATTGAACATTTATTAATTACTTTGTATCATTTATTGGGACAAAACACTATGCCCAAGAACGTGGGGTTTGCAGCCCGGTTGGTGGCCCTAGAATTTTTCAAGAGAGTAAAAAGCCTTAGTTATGCCGCCCGTCGAAGGTACGTAAAATGACGAGTCTGGGGATGTCGGTTACTCGTTAAAAATCCCTATCCAATTTAAACTTGGATGGCCAAATTTAGAATTCCTAATGTAGGATCGTCCGATGAGCTATAGTAGCCATAGTGGTCGCTATTAATAAAGTAATAATCGAATGCTTTTCGAGTTTGTAACTAATGCTGATAGAGCTTGCTGTTGATTGTGCCATTTAGCGGACATTACCTATTCATAAAGCGCCAGTTGTCATGGGAAATGGAATCGATTTTTGTCCGGGTCGAACTCTTCACGTCCAGTGGACACACCTCCATCCCCCGTGCTTCACCTGTTCGCTTTTCACGCCCTATAATCTCCTCGACGCTCTGTCCTTGTCTGTATGTATCAGAATTTTTTTTCAAATACATTCATAACAACATAGTATTTTTTTTAATGTAAATTATTCATAAAATGATATTTACCATATATATTATACATATATACGTGTGTGTAATGTTTACATAGAGTTAATGGATTAAGTTGTACTTGCTAAAGTTATAAGAACTGGCTGATGACCTAAGGTTATCGTGTATACACTCCGGGACAAATAAAATTGTACAGTTGATTTTTTCCCATTGATTAATCATTTTATTTTTTATTATATTTTTAATTATGAATGGAATTGCAATGATGTATACTTTGTTTTATGTAATTTGTTTGTTTTAAACAAGGATTGACCAATATACAACCTAAACAATTAAAACTGTACACTGATTTTTTTTTAATAACAATAGGTAAATAATTCTACTAATTATATTTAATAGTCTATTATATCGCATTTCATTTTCAGTACTTTTATTCATAGAAAGACAGATTTTTCAAAACATGAGGCTTTTTCTGAGTTATAACTCGAGCTGCCTTCTGGTAGCTGCCATCTCTCAGATCTTTATACGAATTATGGGTTCCTCTGGGTTAACATCATTAAATAGACATTTCAAAAAGTTCTCGATGGAATTTAAGTGTTGAGAAAGATAAGACAATTCCTACAGCTTGATTCCCCTCTCATGAAAACCGTCTATTTGTAAAAATCAAAATAATAAGTGACACTTTGATTTTTCTCGGTTCCATCAAGTATTTCATCAAGTTTCTCGGTAATTTGTAAAAAAAATCTTCCCTGTTGTCAGCTATGTAACCTAGATCTCTCCTACCTTCTTTTATATGTATATATACCAGCTATAGAGATAGATGAGAGAGAGAGAATCTCTAGTAAAGAGCGTAGAGAGGTGTTATGGCTAGACTGTGTAAAGAGGGTCGTCACTTTGTAAGTCCTGGAGTTCTAAATTGTAGTGTTAATCCACAGTTAATAAGTATGCTTAGTTACTTCACATAATAAAGTCACTTTGTATATCTTTCAATGTCACAATAAATCTATATCTTCCTTACGAGTCGTCCACCGTTTGTTAACTATAGGCATCACGTTCTTGAAGCGTTTTAAATTTGTTTGTGTACGTATCCTAGCATGGAAGACATATCTAGTTTAGAACGCAGTATATTTTGTCATGTGTAATACTATATATTGATTGAAATTCAAGATCATTTATTATTACTTGTTGAATTGCTATTTTATGTAGGCTTTTATAACAATTAATATTTGCCTAGTGCATATTTCAAAATATTGTTTAAAATGGTTATATTATGATTAAACTTATTTTCGGGTGATAGTATGAGGTTTAGATTAAAACAAGAAAGCTGTTCGTACTTTTCTGCCACTTTCTAATTTTAAATTGATATTTTATTATTTTTCTTGAATAACACTAAGTGGCCTTATATACAAAAAAAATGGTACGGGTGGTGGCCTAGGAAATAATTTCTTAACTAGTGATAAGCTGTTTATCAGAATCAGACGTTTCGACCCATATTGCAGACTTCTTCAGGGCTGGATAGACAAGTTACAAATACATTATAATGAAATAATTGAAAAAGAAAAATCTGGGTACATGTTTAAATGCATGGATTTTAAGGCACTCAAAGAATCTGATACCACCTCCGAATTTTCAAATTGTGATTTTATGACATATTGGAGAGCCATTCCGTTGGCATTGATTTCTGCGGAATATACGTATACAGCTATGTTGATGTAGCTTACATTTGTATGTAGCATCGGGTGTGACGAAGGCAGAACCTGTTGAAGTATCCGATTTAGACCCGTCAGTGAACATTAATAAGTGCTCTGGTATGGAGTTATTTATTTTGTTAAACATTTCTTTATATTCTACGGGCTTTGTACTAAATTTTGAAAGTTACAGATTTAATTTAGGTTTTAAATAGGTCCAAGGAGGAGTGTCATTTTGAATCTTTTTTTAATCTGACCAGTTTCAGCGTTCCTATTAGGGGCATTCTTTTAGCTAAAGGGAGCGAGGTGTTACTTTTTGTTGAAATTTGGGTTGAAAAATGTATTTATAATCGGGATGTGTGGCTTGTTTATATAACTTCGTCATATAGTTGATAGGTAATTGAGGGTGACCTAGATAGGATCAGTGCCTGGGCTGACCTGAATAAACTGATGTTAAATGCTCTAAAACTTAGGCCATTCTAATCGGTTCCAACACTTAAATCCATCAACTATCTTCCTCAACTAATCTTAAACGATCACCCAATTACTTTCAGTTTATCTGTTAAAAATCTCGATATCGTTTTCGACAAAAGCCATTCCTGGAAACCCCCAAATTTCCCGTCGATCAATAAGCTCCCTAAAGTTATTCCATAGTTCCCGGCATCTTCTAACACTACCTGTACTTATCCGTAAGCTCTTCATCATTCATTCATCTTTCCACACTTTGACTATCTGTGCGGCTTATGGTGGACTCTCTAACAAGCTCAAGGAAAGTCTGAGGCGAATTATGAACAGCTCACTTCGGTTTGTCTTCGACACCCCGAGGAAGTCTCAGGTGTCCCACCTCTATGATGAGATGAAGTGGTTCCTCCCTTCTATCCGTAGACTATTTCCTATCCCCTTTCTTATACCAAACCATCAACTCACAACATCCATCTTATATTTATAGTCTCCTACAATTCAAATCCTCCATACAATCCGAAGATACAAGATCTCGCCTTTCCGATCTTTATACCCGTTCCCACTGAACCAAAACTTTCGAGCGCTCCTTTCTCGCTCAGTCTACCTCTCTTTGGAAATCATTCCCACCTGATATCCGTCATGCATATTCTTTATCCACATTCAAATCCAAACTATTCCTACATCTCCTTAATTCCCGAAGAGATGCTCTATAATCAATAAAAATAAATAGATGTATTCAACAAAATTGATTGATTGAGTAATTACTGTAAATATTTCACACTCATTTTGATACTATTATTCATGTTATTAGATGTTCCTATCTACTTTTTTATGCTTCCATTAGCCAATTTTTGTTTATTGTAAATTTGTATTCTAATATTTTACTTTATTTTTTGGTTACATATATATATAAAAGACTTTATTACAACAATGCGTCATATGCCGTAGCTGAATTCATACAATCCCTGCCGCCATTGCTTCCGGGATCCCTTCCATCCACCTCTTTTTTGGCCGACCTCTCTTCCCCCTTTCCGATAGTACAGGTTTCAGTACCAATTTAGGCCATCGGTCGTCCGCCATCCTCATAACATGACCAAACCAACTCAGCTTTTTCGTTTCAACAGAGTACAGGATGTTAAGTGGTCTGTTTACTGTTTCCCTAATTCTGTTATTCTGAACGTGTTGTAGTCTTGATATCCTACAAATACTCCTCCAAAAATCCATCTCCATTGAAAGCAGTTTTCTTGCCGAGTCAGTTGAAACGGACCAGGTTTCTGAGGCGAACAAGGCGGCACTTATAAGAAATGAATTGTAGAGTCTTTTTTTTCCTGCTATCAAGACTCAACAGAACAGAATTTTAACTCCTAATTACTTTTCTGCCTCTTATTACATTTTCGTTGGTATCTGTTTGCTGCTGTTCCCCTTCGAATCCCACCTCACTTTTTGTTTTTTTACAGTTTTTTGGTTTTATATATATATTTTTTAAAATTTTATATCAGAACATTTTTTATTCATCCAATGCCAGCTCGTGGCATTTCTGCCATACGCCAAGCAATGTCGTAATTGTCCACCGTCCATTACACCAGAAATACAAATGGGGCCAATATCGGATTCTGCGATACTCATTCTGTGCAGATGTGCCTGGAGGTAATCATGGCCTGTGATGAGTCTGATCCTATCAACGGCTTCGCCTCTCGGAAGATCTCGGGGAAGCGGCTCATAGGCAAGGCACTCCCATTTTTCCCTATGCTAGCGTTGTAGAGTAGGTTCCTTGTATAGCTTCTAATTGTTGCTTCAATCTTATTCTTGGCTGAGGTTAGCGAAGCGGGGTTGTCAGGTTGAGGTAGCGCTGCGTCTTGCCTGGCAAGTTGGTCTGCTCGTTCGTTTCCCATTACCCCTACGTGACATGGTATCCAATGCGGTGTCCAATTTCTGTAAGGTACATTTTAATTAAAATGCATAATTGACAAGTGATATTGAAAAAACAATCTCTTAAGTGCCCTTTGATTAAAAAAGCTGAATTGTATCCATAAGAGATTACGGCGATTAAAAATGAATCTTTGATCTCGGATGTCCCTTGCTTCCGACAGAACTAATTCTACTCCGAGTGTTTTATTAAACCGAAAAAAAAAATCCTTTATGTATTTTTAGGAAATTGGATTCTTTCTGAAGAAATGTTTTATAGAAGTGCATCATCTTGTAAAACATGGCAGCGGAGAAACCTCAAAAGATCTCTATCGCTATAGAGAGAGAGAGAGAGAGAGAGACCTTTTTTCTATTGGACCACTTGTGTTTTTTCCTGGAACTCTTTATTCAGTTACAGATGCTATATCTTTTTTGCCCTATAGGGGATGTTCCAATGATCTTATTGTATTTTTATTTTATTTACTTTTGAGATTGCAGCATATATCATTTAGGGTTATTGAACAAAAAATATTCAGCTAAATTATCTTATCATACTTCAAGATTTTAAGAATAGTAAAAGCCTTAGTGAATCCGAAGACTCGATGCCGATACCATAAATTTTAGTTTATAGGCTTATACTGTCTACATTTACTACTCAAACCAAATTCGTAAGATTACTATTAACAAAGTCCTCCCATCTACGCCTCGGTCTAACGTTCGTAGGCTTACCATTAGGCTCGGCGCTTATTATGTTTGCAGTTATTAGCTATTATTATTAGGTTAGATTAACAACTATTAAAGCCTATCTTATTATTCGGAACGCTATTATTTAAATTATATTAACCGGTTGCAAGGAAGATCTTTAATTCTGCATTTCGTCAAGAGTTCCAAACTTTTATTTTAATCCTATAAATATATTTTTAAATTTTTCCTCCTCATATTTATACAGATTGGGAATGTTGTTAAAATCGCGTAATACGTTAAAGCCTCGAGAAAGAGGTAACAACTCATTATCAATTTCTGACGGCGTAGAACCATTTCTTCGTTTCCTTTTATTCCACAAATCATTCTTTTGTTGAAACCGATTGGCTTTGATTGAAAGCATTATTCGTTTAAATTTTGTAAGATGCAGAGATATTTAGATCACCAATTTTACTCGCTCTATTTTCACTTTTCCTCAAACCTAAACTGGTTTGATAATATGCTTTCCTGTAACACTCTTTTGTGATTTCTTGAGGTTCTAAATTTTGACAAGGATTTAGAACAGCCTTAAAGAAAGGTCTTTTTTTTTTTACTTTTATAACGGTCTATTTTGTTACTAATAAATAAATGGGTCTTGAAGCAGTTAATTTATCTCCAGTACTAGTTGTTGCAGTGTTAATATATATTTTTTTTCATTATTCAATCAAATTTACAACTGTATTTGTTAATTTGTTAACTAAAGGATTTGATAAGTTACTCACGTATCCTGCAAGAGATTCTGTTGCCATACCCACTCTAGATTTTAGATCTAACCTTAGGGCTTTATAATCTAAAACATCCTACAATGTTAGAAGAACCAAATCTAACTGAATTAACACTTCGGCCATCTTGCTTGTTATCATGTATATCATATATCCATATAAAGGTTTCGATGTCACACACTTAGATAGATTAAACATAAATTATATTTCAAAATCTATAATAAAATATTAAATTATTGAATTTTATAAATACTAGCTGACCCGGCCACGCGTTGCTGTGACTTTTTTAATAGTTTTAAAAAATATTACGTTAAAATTTGAATTTTAAAGAAACAATGAATGAATGGAAAAAATGAATTAAAAAGATTTTTGATTTTACATTTTATTTATCTTATATCCAAGAATATAATAAATAAATAATATACAAAATGCTTAACTGATAAAATATAAACATTAGATTAATGAATAAAGTATATCATGGTTGATTTTTAATTATGGCTAATAATATTTTTTTAAATTATAACTATTTATTTCAATTTAATTAGGCGCTAATCGACGCATTTTTTAATCTGTCCTTTGCTAATACAAATAGATTAGATGGTTTACTAACACGTGAGCATGCAACATATAATTTTCCATGGGTAAAACTAGGTCCAAACCGCAAATGGACATTGTCTGGCCTTGTGACTTGTTGATGGCGATATCAGGCCAAGCGTATATCAAATTGAAATCTTTTGGACGGTATTATTGGTTCTGATGGAATGTATTGGACAGAGATTAGGTTTTGGTTAGTTATTATATGATTGCTACTTAAATCAGGATCTGTTAGACCTACAGAGCTGCATTAGGGCTCAAATTGTGACAGATATCATTTACGGGTTTGAAAAATAGTTTACGCCCGATTCTCAGACCTACTGAATATACTCACAAAATTTCATAAGAATCAGTCGAGTCGTTTCGGAGGAGTTTTGTTACAAACACTGTGACACGACAATTTTATATATTAGATAGGGCTGAGATTCCGGGTAATTATTGTCTGATTGTAGCAAATTTCACCTTCTTTGAAAATTGTTATTTGCGTTTTCCCCTAAAACACACCGATTAGGAGATACAGGCCAAAAACTAAAATAACTCCGAAAATTTCGAAGTTTTTCGGCCACCAAAAGTATTCCCATCCGTTTTTTCGGTCGCAAACTTGGATTTACACTACTCAGACATGCCCTTACAGCATATCAAAAATGCAGCATCATAAAGCGTCACTGCTATGATCGATGCATAATCAATAATAATGGCCGACCCATGTCACTTAGGGGTATGAAAAATAGTTTACGTCCGATTCTCAGACCAACTGAATATACACATAAAATTTCATAAGAATCGGTCGAGTCGTTTCGGAGGAGTTTTGTTACTAATAATGTGACACGAAGATTAAACATAATTTAATATATTAATTATAAAAGGTTAATCTTTACTATAATGAAATTGTAAATTATCTCGTTTTATGTAAGATTGTATTATTCATTTTTCAGCCCCTTCTGCTTCTTCTTAAGAGTACCATAGTACATACTTTTCTCATTTGATCCGAAATAATGAGAATGTTGCCAAGGAGTTGGGATTTATTTATAAAGGTTCGCTTAATAACTCAACTAGTTTCGCTTATATTTGGAATTCTGCAGAACTTCGCCTACAGCTGCTGTGTTTTAATGGATTTAAGATTCCAATTGCCTCCCTACTAACTGAAGGCTTGAATTTCTGGGACTAGCGGTTTCAAAGACTTTCGGGTTAAATAAATGAAATGAGAAAGCTTATAGAATATCAGAACAGCTTAGGTGATGATTCAAATGGATAATATATACGAGCCCATTCTGTAGAATTTATTCCGTGGTCGTTAGTTGGACAATTCGTATGCTAATAAAAATAACATTAATTATAATAACAAATATATAATAAAACAAAATCCTCCCTACGACTTGGTCTAACTCCCAGACGTTTACCAGTCGGATCAATCCTTATTGACTTTTTAGGAATTGGTTTGAAGCTAAGACTGGCAAATTTACATTTATATCTCGACCAACGCGAAACTATCACTTCAATTATTATTATTTTTAAATTTAAGTTGGTTGCATTTAAATTAATTACAGAAAGACAACTAGTTAGTTTTTATAATCGTACAGGCGATGTTTGGTTTGGGAAGTGATTAGTTGAAATATGAATTGTTGAAACTAACGGTTGTAAAAGCTGGTGTGCACTTACAGCAGGTAAGTAGTGGAGCTTAACAGATGGTCCTTTACTTGTAAAAAGGACTTTTACTTCAAGGAAGTCCCAGACAATGGAAAAGGGGCTAGCTCTGTAAGAGTCGAATAGAGTGCTTAAGGAACATGGAAGTGGTCCGAAAGAAGATGGCCGTAAGACACTTCAGGCATAGGAAGCCGGAAGATTGAGAAGCACGCGTCAGTGGAGGCAGGCGAAGAAGTTAGCTTGGGTGAAGACCATCTTATGTGACCAACAACCATATAACTAACCCCTGTGTTATGAGGTAAGTGTTAATTTTATATATTTACGAATTCATGGCAATCCTCTATTTTATCTGTATCGTTATTCCTATTTCTCAATGTATTCATTAAATTTATCCAAAATAATATCTATAATTTATATTTGTTTAATCATTGAACTGTCTATATAATTCCTTATTCACCAATCATTCATTATTACATTATTCATATTATTAAGGTATTAAGTTGGCTTATCAGTAAATTGGTAAACACACAATCTCTGGAAAATAATCCAATTTAAAAAAATATCAGGACGTTAAAATAAATAGAAAAATTATTATCAATTGTCCAACTTTAGAATTAGTAGTTTGTCATATATATACACATATATGTGTGTATATATATATATATATGGTGTCAGGTTCAAATCCCGCTCGCTGGCAGACTTCTATTTAATCTGTTCACGGCCAGAGATGGATCTCATGGGCTCTAGGACCCTCCTGGGGCTCACCCAGCCTCTAAAAGCGGATACCCAAAATAAGGGGGAGGGGGAATCTGCAAAACCGTTTACCAAGCACTGAACCCTAGATCCTTCACGGGTTTTAATGGTAAAGGTTTTTTTTTAAATATATTTACCCCCCTAAAACATAGCAATAAATTATACAAAAATAGGGATCTTTTCCTTGACTAGCTCCCTAATTGCATTTAACAAAATATTGAAGGCGTTCTGAAGATTGTGCAATCTTGCGGATAACTGTACTTTCTGTAGTAAACGATGCCTCCTGTCACTGGTAAAAGTTTAAAGTTTAAAAAAATATATATCTTAAGACGCCTTTCTGCAGATGGCGCGTATTCATGTGAAATTAAAGATCTTTGAAGACTATTATATGTACGCCACAGTCATGGATGATTCAGTGTCGTTGCCATCCGGTGGATTAAAGTTTGATGGATACTTGAAGAGTTTCCCTTTAGCAGTTAATTAGATAGCGCTTTCCGGTCTGTTAGGCTTTGTTCTGCTCTATTGAGGCCCTCCATCTCGAGAGCGTCATAAAAATTTACTATCGGCCCTCCCGCGGGGGTTCGAGGCCCTGTGACCTCGCGCGTGTCCTTTGCGAAGGGATGTTGCAACGGGCGGCGGATCTGCGGCACAATGGTGAAGCATACATGAATTTTAAATTTTACGTAACGCTTACTTCCCTCTGATTTCGTCATGATTGTTTGTTTTGTTTTTTCATCTCGACCGTAGCGATCAGATTTTTAATTTAGTCGTCCGATTCCCCTGGGATTTCAGAATTTCTAAATTCAACCTCGATATATCATACGCAGATTTATAGGAATGGAAATCCTAAAAATCACCCTCCCTCCTAAAGTACCCAAGGCTCCTAGTTATCCATGAAAGGCTATACCAAAAAAATAAATTTACAGTTAGTCGCTTCAAATTGAATCTCAAGTTTTAACTTTTGATTCATTTCCTTTTTAATAAATATATTTTTTATAGGATTTTCCACTAAAAGTGGGTTTCCTTAACCTAGTGACTGGATGGCTTCCTTCCATAATATCCTATCTAAGGTCCATTCTTCCCGTAGACCATGACCCATCATGGATTCCCCCCCTTCCTTTTTAATAATAATTAAATATTTTACTATTGATGAGTTGATGAATGAAGGAAAAATAAAATTATATCAAATTCGATATTAATATTTGAATGATTGGTTTATAAAAATAATAGCTGTGGCTCTGTCGAAAAAAAAACTGAACAATATAATTATCGTTGTTATCGTTGCCCTGCCCGAAGGTATTGAAAATATCATAGAATGCTTCGTCAGTAAAAAGCTGTCGAATAATGAGTATGTCAGATGAGACTGTGAACTTCATCACATCTGACGATCCAAAAAAAAACCGTTCTCTATAGTTGGACTTCAATCTTAAATATTCCAGAGTGAATAACCTTAATTCCAGGAACGTTAAAGATCGTTCTATTAATCAGTATGTAAAGCCTTCACCAAACAATTATCGCGCCAAATAAACCTTCTGAATATTCTTGGACAGTCCATTTACTCATTAAATAATGATACGTAACCACACTATCACCCATTACACGAATACAAATAATTATATATAGGAGGTGTGGCTATTAAATAACGAGACTGATGTTGCTGCGGAACGAGTAGGCATGCGCCAACCGCCATTGACCGACAGCTGTTTAGTGTGAAGCTTTTTATTCAGTATGCAGTTAGTCTCGTTTCTGTAAACAATACCGTTTAGCCTACGTTCGCGTTAGTGTTGTTATTCTGTTTTGCCAGATAAAATGGTTAGTGCAATAAGAGAGCAACGAATTATTGTGAAATTTCACTTCAAACTTGGAAAAACCGCTACTGAAACTTATAATTTACTGAAAGAAGTCAGTGAATGTTTATCGCGGGGACGAGTTTTTGGATGGTTTAAGAGTTTTATAGATGGCCGAGAAGACGTTGAAGATGATTCGGGGCCAGGTTGCCCTTCGAAACCCCCAAACTCCATCTGCTTCGGTCCTGTGCATGTGAGGAACTTCTTCTCAGTTTCTTGAGATCTCCCAGGACGCTATCCTGTCCCTGGGTCTCCCTCTAGGCTTTACTCCATCAGGGCAGTTTTCATATACTCTTCTAACAATTCTTTCTTCTCTCATTCTCTTCATCCTCTGTAACCTGGCAAAAGAGGAGATCGTCATGTCATTATAGCGTTCATATAACTCTCAGTTTTTTCTTCTGCGCCATACACCGTTTTCCTGGGTAGGCCCTACGACGGGCAGACATATAATACAATTAAAAAAAACTGTACCACAACAACCCGTGAAGGGTCTGGAATTCAGTATAAGGTAGAGGCTGTACTGTTTTTTGGATAACGATTGTGTAGAGAGGTGATTTGTCCTGGATTTAAGAGGCTGGATTAGCCGCAGGAGGGTACTAGATCCCACATGATCCACCTCCAGCCGATAGCAGATTAAATATTAAAAGTCTGCCATTGAGCGGATTTTGAACCCAAGAACTTCGGCATAGTAACTCACTCCTCTACCTCTGAGCCACCCGTTCCCCAATTAATAAGCCTTAATGCTTACAATAAAAAAGATAGATAGATTGCAATATTAATAATAATGGTAATCATATTTAATTTTAAAAATGGCATACTTTATAAAGAAAGAAAGAAAATTATAAAATATTTTCAGCTTCTTTTTTTTTTTTTTTTTTTCCATTTTGCCAGTTATACAGAGGGTTAAAGTACACTTGTATTTAACCGGGAAATAAAATAAAAAATTCTTCACCTGTTCCGGCTGTTTTTTGGTCAAAAGCGTTCCCATGTTAAATGGAAAACATTTCCAGTCCCTGAAGCAGTAAAATAGGAAGGAAGAGTGCTGCAAGTCTCACGAGGCCAATAAACCGGGGAAAGATGAGCTCGTGTTGTCAGCCTATTCAGATAACTGTTGTTTCGTTCCGCTAGTCCCAACCGTTCCTGTAGGACAAAAAATAAAAATAAATATTAAAAGGATTTCCCCCCGAATTGTGAATATTCGCAATTCAAAATTATTCAGTATTTTTCCATACAACTAATACCTGACAGAGTAATATCTCTCAATTTTTTATATAATAGAAAAAAATTCTGACGTATAATAAATGTATATGATAGCAGTGTTGTGCGGGTACTGTATGATTAAGTCCCAAACTAGAAAAGGTATATTGATAAGGTTATTAGTATAGAAAAAATTATTGAACAGGAAATAATCAAAAAGTGCCTTTAAAAAGCATATATCGCATTGGTATTGCTAAAGTGACAAAAATCAAAAATCGACATGCGGAAAAACGCGAAAACTTATCAGTGAGCTTGGAATACCATTAGGACGCTAAGAGTGACATGAGTGCCTTCTGTCAGACAAGCTAGGTTGATGAGTGATACAGAGCAGAGATAT
The DNA here is from genome assembly GCA_964056705.1 of Troilus luridus. NCBI lineage: Eukaryota > Metazoa > Arthropoda > Insecta > Hemiptera > Pentatomidae > Troilus > Troilus luridus. The sequence goes on along the minus strand of OZ057413.1, from coordinate 90,080,396 downwards.
TTCTCCATTTCTTTCATGGTCATAACTCACCACCGAAAAAACACCGATTTTTTAGTTGTGTCGCTATAGTAACACTTAGTACCAGTGAGTGCAGCATGAAAATTACAGTATAATATATGTGTGTTTGTGTTCTGTAAAAAAAAAAACGCTGTAGCAAAAACTATAAATCAATTTGATTAAATAAAACGCCTCACCGTGGTAACGCTTCCTCGTGTATACATCGCAAAAATCGCGAGATCACGGGTAATATAAGATCGGTGAAGAGAACAGATTTTTCCTAGTTGGGGGGACGACCCCGGTAGCTCAACTGGCTAGAGCGTTGCCACGGTGAGGCGGGCAACCCAGGTTCGAATCCCGGCCGGGGGCATATATTTACTCTTCAAAATAAAAATATTTAAAAATTGAAGCAATGATTAAAAAATTATATATAATTTAACATTTTTAAACCATAATCGTTTAATAAAATATTTGATGTTTTATTTAGAGATTCTATATTGATACAATGTTCTATGCATTATAAACGACCTCATAAATTTTCATTAACTTCGTCAGCAGTATGAAAAAAAAAATACTTTTTCGTACCATAAGGTATAATATTTTACCATAAAGGCAAAATTTTATATTTCATTCTTATTTAAAATCTCACACTGCATGATAGAGAGATGGACTATGGTGATGATTTCTATTTAAAAATTAAACAAAAAAAATTTAGTTTTATATAATCCGTGGTATGAACTGGTTCATGTATTGTTTTTAAATATTTTTATCTGAAAAAAGTAATAAAATCAATAATGAATATAATAAAATACATGTATTATTTGTTTTAATGATTAAACGTAAATATTGACGCCTAATTTTTCTGCGCCTTATTTGTTCTAAATAAATAAGAAATGAATAAATATATAATAATTTTTATGACGCCTTTGGCACTAACATAATATTGACGCTAAAAATTATTCCGCAACTCGAAATACCAGAAAATATGATTTTATCGTTTTCATGAAATTCTGATTTCATTTCTTTGAAAATTATGTTCGCAATGGAAAATTTCGTTTACATCAGTCCAAAATACCTCAAGAAGTATGACTAAATGCTGAATAAAAGCGTAATTGTCGAAACTGTTTTATTAAACGGAATTCTTAGTTTTGGTAATACCTTTTTCTAAAATGACATCATTTTTTACATATCGCAATTCCTAGAGCTTTACTTCTAAAATTAATTAATGTTGCGCATCATTATTCTTAGTTAAGTATTTAAAAAAGAAAAAAGTAAGCAATCCTCCCAATTCTTGTAATTTTTTTAGATTTACGGTTGGTTGTTCCAAATTTGAGGCGTAAAACTGATTGGTCATGAACGCCTCAGTATATATATTATTTATAATCGTTTTTAGCAACAATCTTACAAGAATGAAATAAAAAATATATAAATAAAAAGGAAAGAATAATTAAATAAAAATAAATGGAAAAATGTATGTATAAAGAAAAATAAGAGAAAATTAAAAGTAGGAGCTAACTGTATTAGATATTCTTAATTAATCATTCTTTTTATAGAAAGCCGATGACCTTATTAACGTAATTTTCTTCATTTCCTAACACCATGGATAGATTGACAGGTAGTCCTATTCTATGCATCGCTATTTTGAAAAAAGTACAGCCTTCGAAAATATGGGCTATTGTTAAGCTCTAGTTGAACTTCTCACATGTTGGTGGGTGTTCTTTAGTGATTAGGTGAGCGTTGTCTTATCTTAAGTCGTGTAAGGACCACTTCATCTCTTCGGATGTGACGACAGGAGTTGCTCCACGGTCAAACATCAGTTTTTATATGTTTCAATTTATTTGGAGGGCTATTGTCCCTAAAGGCCTGCCACTCTTGTAGTACCTTGCGTCTTAGTGGCCACGCACGCGTGCTCGGATGGGGTCAAGATAGCTTTACCACGAAATGGAAGAGAGCTTCTTTTGCTGCCCTATCAGCCAGTTCATTACCTGTAATACCTAATGTGCCAGTAACCAGATACAAATTATCGATGTTCCAACATTATGTAAGGTTTAAAATACATTATATCCTAAGGTGGTCTGTTACTCCTGGCTTTTAAGGCACACAAGAGTCTGATACTACAACCAGATTTTCAGCTGGTGATTTCATAACTTATCGGAGAGCCATTCCGATGGCATTGATTTCTGCAAAATATATACAGCTAAGTTGATGCAGCTTTTTAGGCAGTCTCGGGTGTGACTAAGGCAGAACCTGTTGAAGTAGCCGATTTAGACCCGTCAATAAATATTAATAAGTGTTCTGGTAAAAATCTAATTATTTTATGGAATATTTCTGTATATTTTTTGGTGTTTATACTTTCTTTACTAAATTTTGTCAGTTTCAGATTTAATTTAGGTTTTTAATAGGTCCAAGGAGGAATTCCATTTTGAATCTTGTTAATCTGACCAGTTTCAGCTTTCCTATTTCAATGTATATTATTTTAGCTAAAGGGAACGTGGTGTTACATTTTTGTCGAAATTTGGTAGAAAATTTGTGTTGAAAATTGTACTTGTAAGCAGGGTGTGTGGCTTGTGTAAATAACATAGTAAATAAATAATATAGCTGATAGCGAGTTTTTTCTCCTGAACAGTAAGGGGGTAAGCCGGATTCTACACAAAGACTTAAGTTGGGCTTGTTCTGAACGCTGCAGTAGCAATGGCTATTCCTTGGCGGTGCACTGAATGTATCTTAGCTAAAGTATTTTTACGAGCAGAGCCGTAAACAAAACTTCCATGATCCATTTCGGAACAGACTAAAGCATATAGTTTAAGCATTGAGGTTCTGTCCACTCCCCAGTTTGCTCCAAGTACTTTCAGAATCTTAAGCTTTCCTTGACACCTTACTTTCAGTGAACTGATTTGATATTCCCAGGGCAATTGCCTATCGAAAACAATCCTAGAAATTACCATATGTAGGCATATTGTGACTTGAATTCTCCAAGGTATAAATCCGATGATTGAGGTGTATTCCGTGATGGTATTTTGTATTCTACAAAAGTGAATACACTTGGTTTTTTCCATAGAAAAACTTATTCATGATGATCTAGGCCAATCATTAATTCGATTTAGCGAATCTTGTAGTTTCTCCTTGATAATCAGGATGTCTTATGTACTACAAAGTATTGCAAGATCATCAACGTACAGCATAACTTTGATTCCTCGTGGCAGATTTTGTCCTAATCCACTAATAGTTAAAGCGAATAGAGTTGTACTTAACATCCTTGTGGTACACCACTCATCCGTTCATATTGGTTGTATAATGATGTTTCTATAAGGACGTGGAAAAACGAGGAGATAGGAATTCTTGTATGAATTTAGGAAGGCTACCTGTAAATCCTAGTGAATGTAATTGTGATAAGATACAGTATTTATTTGTCTTATCTAAGGCTTTTTGCATGTCAAAATAAACTACATTTTAGATTATTGCAAAGGAAAATAATACAAACTAATCATTATGTTTTTCATACTATTTTATTTTTCATAATTTATTATAATTTTTTAATCATTGCTTTAATTTTTAAATATTTTTATTTTGAAGAGAAAAGATTTGGCCCGGGTCGTCCGCCTCACCTTGGCAATGCTCTAGCCAGTTCAGTCGTCGTCCCCACCTAGGACAAATCTGTTCTCTTCGCCGATCTTATATTCCCCGTGTTCTCGCAATTTTGCGATGTATACACGAGGAAGAATGTTCATTGAACATTAGTTTAAATTTAAGATGTTGTTGACTTACGTCGTTATATTATTTATACTTTATTATAATTTTTAATCATTGCTTTAATTTTAAAATATTTTCTCTTCAAAATAAAAATTAAAGCAATGATTAAAAAATTATGAATAATATAATGACGCAAGTCAACAACATCTTAAATTAAAGTAATGTTCAATGAGCATTCTTTCTCGTTTATACATCGCAAAATTGCGAGGACACGGTGGATATAAGATGGGTGAAGGGAACAGATTTGTCCTTGGTGGGGGGACGATCCCGGTAGCTCAACTGGCTAGAGCGTTGCCACGGTGAGGCGGGCGACCCGGGTTCGAATCCCGGCCGGGGGCAAATTCTTTATCTTCAAAATAAAAATATTTTATTTTTCGTTAGACTTTATGGCATAATTGTTTAATAAACAAAACTTCATAATTCTGTATAAATAGTCTTGAATTCCACTAATCATAATAATGATAATAAGGATCTTGTATAGCTGATGATATACAGTGAACAACAAAATTGTATGTGAGACTAATCTCTAAGACTTGAACCTTGAACTGCATAATAAAATCGATTAGGAGAGGATGGGCGACTTATCGATTATGTTCAATTGATTCATAAATAAATTCAAATTGATTTCGAGAGTTGAATGTATTCATAAACCGGTCAGAGGTCAATTTAAACTCGAAACCGTCTATTGAAAGGTATGACTAATTAATCCATTCAATTTCCATTCGCTTGAATAAAACAAGTAATTTTTCACTTTCTAACTTAAGGTATTATCGTTTTTAAGCTAAGAAATGTTTTCTACTTTTTAAGTTTCTCTCTTGAATAATTAATTAAGAATATTAATCGATCCAGATGGAAATTCATACCAATCTATTGCAGCTGTCCTATTTATCATTTTTATTTAAATTACGCTTTTAAGAAAATTAATAATTTAAACATAACAATGGAAGTATCAAGCCATGATTTAAAGGGTAATAGGAGTTTTCATTACAATTACAATTTCTAATGTAATTATTGCTAAATTTTAGGTTTTAAAGCGTTCATTTTGATAACGAATGCCAATTAGGATGACTAGTAATTATTAATTTAAAAATAAAATTTATGGTTTATTTAGAAAACTGCGACATTATAAATCGTGAAGGTGAAAAGTCACGGAATGCAAGTCACGATGAGTTTAAAAAAAAAAGCTTCATGTGCAAAACTATTTTGTGACGGTGAATGAAGTTAATAATAATCCAATTACTTAGTTTTGTTTACCATTGTATTACCGGTAAGTCAACAGTATATTTTTAGATTACTTTATTGCAGTAGAAATGTCAGGAATCATGAAGTAAATTTTTTTTTTCTTCACCGAGTTTCTACTTCTTTTGGCTACCTATTACGCCAAAAATCGCGGTTCGTATCCCGGCAGGTGGCTCTAGGAATTTTTAAAGGTAGTAAAAGATCAATGGTTGTGCCGTCCTTCGGAAGGGTCATTAAACGGTGGGTCCCCGGGGTGAATGATGTTGGGTACCCGTTAAAAATCTCCATCATAATTAAACCTGGATATGTAACATTTAGAGCTCCCTCTGTAGCGTCGTCTGATTAGCCTCAGCAGCATAAAATAAAATTTTTTTATTTTTTAATTTTAAGAATAACTCTTGGTTTTTTATGTTCTGCCCAACGAGGAAAAAACTCGACGTGAAATAAGTGACTTTTAATGTTTACAAAACAAGTCCATCTTAATACTTATGAGGTGTTTTTTTTTTTATAACTAATTGAGCTCAGTTTAAATTAAAGTTGAAGATCATACATGTTTTTTTATCATGAAGTTTAAAATGCAGACTTTATTAATTTTTATTAGATGTAACATAGTTAAGACTTTTATAATACCACGTGATTTTTTTTTTGCGGACCATTTTAGTGTTAAGAATAAATGAGATTTTTAAATTTAATAAAAAGAAATGAAAAGAAAAGTATGTAGAGTATTTTTTAGCAAATACGATTAATTATTAATTTCACGATAACCTAATATGATTTTGTTTGATATAATTCTATATTGATTATGAGGGATTTCTATCACAATCGGCACTTATTCCTATTTTGAACTTAAATTACTCCAGGGGATATTCTGGATATAGGGGATAACTTAAATTATCCATTAAACAACTGATTTTATTAATTCTCTTTTCGTTAGCATTTAAGATTGCTATGCATTCTCGCGGCGACCGATGGAACTAAGCACGTCTTGATAGATCCAGATTATTATCTCTCTTATTTTTTTTATTCAAACCGCTGGATGGGAGTTTAACTTAACTATTCATAATTTTGCATTGTTTACTCTTTCTGTTAAAACAATAGATTTTCTTATAATAATGAATGTTATATTCATCATTAAAAGCTGGATTTTGATAGTGTCGTGTAAGATTTGAGGCTTTACATTTTTAATTTCTGTTAATTAATGTATTTTTATCAATAATGCAACCGTTATTCACCGAATTTGCTTTATGAATATTCGTGTAGAAAACTTTGATGTAAGGTCAATTTTAATTTTGATATTTTCAGTACGTTTTACTCTCTCCCTTTTCACTCCTATGCTTCACTATCCCCTGTGTTATTTTATTTTAGTTCCAAAGTCCATAGCTGATTCCTCACCGTGTTTTCCCTCATCAAAAAAAATCTATACCACTACAACCCGTGAAGGGTATTCAAAAATGCAAGAAAAGGTCTAATCCGTTCTTCAAATCACCATAAAATTGTTACTTGTATATATTACTATAAAGTTTGATTGAAAAAAAATCTAATTTATTTACCGCCATCTTATAAGTAACCAAAATATGAAGCTTTCAAGATCAAAGCGGATAACTTCAAAACTGGAGTTTTTTATCATTTAGTACTGCGCAATATTTTTGAAAATTGACGCGCTATAGTAGAATTAAATATCTAAAAATCTCTTCGGCGAATAAAAAAATAGATATTTTATGTAAATACTCTTCGTAATTAAGATTACAAGTTTTTATTATTCGTTTATGCTACTTTTACACCCGCACAACATTGGATCTAGCAAATCTGATATCAATGCTTTTTTTTCCTCGTCGATTTGTAAGAATAAGAAATTTTTAAACTGATTAATTTTTATCTTTTTTAATCTTCTCATAGGAAGTCCATGTAATAAAGCATTGGACAAAGAAAAAAGGATTTTGGTGATCTGAGGATGCGTCTATTCAGTTCTTGTCTATTGTGTGTATTTCCCCTGTATGTCTATTGTTCAAGTATAATCTAAGAGTACGTACATAGTTTTTAGAAGGTACATAGTCGTTGAGGACTATAAGTGAGATTAGAATCTTTATTTGTTATTTTCCAATAGTTTCGAAGCTTCTGAAGGAATTAAATCTGTGACGGAAAGGAGCTAGTTCCATCTTACATTGCGCAAACGTTGAAGAAGCTGAGAGCTCTGGAGGAAAGCAATTAGAATGGGGAGGCCATTAGTCCACTAACAAGCTCGAAGGGCTTGGCCCTATTTTCATATTTACTTTCGGAGCGGTAAGTTAGCATCGAGTCTCGGATATCGAAAGCTAAAGGAATTCTCTCGCTGTTTAATTACACTTCACTTTGCAATATTCTGCTAAAACTCGCTTTGTGTAATTATGGCCTCCTCTAAGTGATAAATTTTAACGCATTTTGCCTTATTCTCATTTTACACAAAGTTTTATTAATTGCCCCGAGTTCTTTTTTTTTTTTTTTATCTAATTGGAAGGACAGTATTTCAAGCCCCTTATGCATTAAACATGGTCTTTCTGTTATGGAAATATTTACTGAGAAAAACAAATTAATTATAAGAAACTTCATCATGATTAAAAATACCCTGTTAATTGACTTTTTTTTTAAGCTTAAGTGAGGTGTCTTAGTCCTGTTTTTAATGTAATTTTTAAGTATTTTAATTTTATTTTTAAAGATTATATGTATTTTTTGTCGATATATTGTCCTCGGTTGAACCGATTGGCGATCTCAGATAAAATAATTTTGTACTTCGGGAGCTCTTTGAGAAGGGAAGGAAGAGTTATATGATGCTCTATTTACCCTTTATTGACCTGGAGCAGCTATAGGATAATTTCCCATTCAACACTTGTTAGGAAGCTATTTGTACGGAGTGAAAATTCGAAACCACCTTTTTCCCGCAATAAAGGGCTAAAGCACGCTTGCTGTCTGTAGCCAAGTATCTTCAAGATGTACTAGGCCGACGTATAAAAGCAGTGGATGAGTAATGTCGGGACTACGAAATTTATTTCGATGACGAAGTAAAGGATACCCTGATCTTCGCGGACGATCAAGTAGTGATAGTCCGGAAGAAGGTTTTCCTGGAGATGGTTGTCTTAAGTTTAAAGGAATTTTATGAACAGTCTCAGGATAAAAAAAAACTGAATATTTCGCAGTATGAGCAGATGAGGAAGACGATTTGCGCATTGGTGAAGTAATAAGATCACGTGTCATGTCGTCGTGCAAGATGACTTTGGCCAGCAGTGGTTTTGCTTATACGGGCTAGAAGCAACCCATAATGGTCAATGCCATTGACCATAGCTTATTAAAATCTTCATTCTTGTCGAGTACGTGGGTGATCTTTGAAAACAACGAAGTGGTTCATGAAGAGAAGTTCTCGTGACTTTTTTTAATTTTATGGGCGAAAAAAATCCATGCTCGTAATGAATAAAAATGATGAATTCGAAAAGAAATTTGTCATAACTTACGAGTATTAATATAATATTAATATTTTCGTTCAGTAGGTAACGGCAAGTTTGGTATTTTCTTTTATTGAGTATTTACTGAATGAACTGAAATTTCTAGTTGATAAGTACCAGTTTTTAATAAATTTATCATCAAGAAAAAAAAAAATTAGTCGATTTATTTATACCTACGAACGGTGACACGTCATTTTACATGACTCTTTCTTTAGCGACTTCTTCATTGATTAAATAAAATTATTAAACCTAAAAAACTCACACTGGGAGGCAGACACTTCTTTTATCATTTACTATGCTCTTTTTGTTTCAGGAGAGCCCCGTCCAGGGTTTCAATAACCAGCTAGTTAACGACCGGTTGGCTTCAATCCAGGTTCCGCAGAGGTACGAGGGTCTTTGCGAGGAAGCGAACCAGTTACAGACTCACATACAGCAGCTGCAGGATTCTCTTTCCACCATGTTGAGGATACAGCAGAGGTATGATCTTCAATACACAATTCATTGCATATTTATTTCTTTACAATAGTTTCAGAAGAACTTCACCTCTTCAACGTTACAGTTGGAATTACCCCCAATTGTAATTCCCTCCGTTAAACGTCCCGTTGTTTGGAAATTCTTCTTTGAGTAATTTTTCCTCACAAAACGCAGTGTTCCCCACTTTAAAAAAACAAAACATGTAGTCCATCCTATAAACAAAACCCCTAATCCTACATCTCATAAAGTCCACTGCCCAATCTTCATCATTTCCATTTTTCCACCCCTCTTGAAATTGTCCAACCACAAATGTCAATTTTTTTTCTTCGAATCCTAAAAACCGTAATTAATTTAAATCAATTCTGTCCCGGTTTCTTCACACAATACCCTTACTAAAATCATCAGTCACATATATGGACGATAAAAAAAATAACTATGCTAAACCTACTTGACTTTTCTGTAGTTTATGATTCTTTTGACTATTCTGTCATTTGTATTAAATTATATCATTGTCCTTTATGAAGAGCTCTATTTGCTGGTTCCAGTCCATCAGAGCCTCTCTGAATAGGCTCAAGCTGTTTCCATACCTAATCAAATCTAAAAACCCCTGAGATTTGTCCTCGGTGCCCCGATGCGGTATTGTTTGTTTCACCTCTACGACGAGTCTCTTCTCTCCTGGCAATATTTCTCGGTTCATTCTTATCCCAATCCATCATCTTTCTCTAAACATCTCTCCCATATTTATAGTCTCCTTCAATTCTAATCCTCAATTCATCACCAGGAAACAAGATATCGCCTTTCGAATCTTTATACTAGTTCAAACTTAAACAAAAACATTCCAGTACTCCATTCTTTCCTGCAGACAGAAGGTTATTGATTTAATGACCAGCGAAATTCCTTTGTAAGTAAGCCAGAAGTCTCCAAATATACAAAGAATACAATATAAAAGACAGCAATCTGCCTGCCCTAACTTATTCCAGCAGTAACGGACCCTAACAAAGTTACATACAAGCCAACTCCAGGCCATGGAGATGAGATTCTTCCGGAAAATTGCAGGGAAAACTTGCCAAAACAATCTAGGCCTAATGTTATTACAGGAAGCTCTGGAGGAAAATCTTCTACGATGGTTTGGGACATGTCTTACGTAAAGGAGGAGAGAGAATAGAGAAGCTAGCCTATGACACGAAAGAAGAAGGACCTAAGGACGCCCAAGGAAAACCTGGGACGAAGGTTTCTGGGAGACATTTGTAGCCAGAAGAATTTGAACTGTGGAAGGATACGAGAAATTGGACAGGACCGAACACAAAATCATATACAGAAAGAACCCTCACACTGCTTGAAGAGCGCATTAAGAGAAAAATATACAGAACCGGAAGTAACTGGTCGTTTCGCATTTTACTCTTGGAAGAGGCCGTCCCCCCGAAAAATAGGAAATATATTAAATAAATAGAAAAAGATTTTATTATTATTGACCCTTTCGGTACATACACAATGCTATGCTGCATTAACTAAATGACTAAATGTTTTAGATTTTTTTTTGTCTTAGCCACAAATGGAGTTGCTCATAACATTTAGTACCTAGATCTTGGACATTATCTATCGTGAAAACGGTAATAAATGTTATGGCACCTTCCATACAGCGCCAATTGCGTTAATCATTAATATTTCCAACTCAGTTTTCACACTTAGTTTTACATGAGCGGTTTTCGTATCTATTTTCCCTCTGTTTCCTCGAAAATTGGACATTTCCTTATGAAACTTTCTACCAATTTGTTTTGTTTTTTTTGTGCAAATACATTGCAAATAAACGATTTAATTATTTAGTATTTAGTACCTATTACAGTAGAAAATATAGAACGAGTTACTGTTTCAAAAGGCTTATGATTGTTTTCTTCTCAAACCTTTGGCGTGATGGTCAATTTCATCGATTTCATTTTACCATTGCCCTTGATAGTCCTTTAAATCTATTTCCCACAATGATTCTCTCCTGTCCGGACTTTCTTCTCGTCTTTTATTAATGATCCTTCTAAGCCCATCTTTCACCCATCCCTGGTAGACTTCAACCCACCCTTTACTCCATTAAACCTAAGAACAATGCCCAGATATAATCAATTAAAGCTAAATACCTTTTAAAAGCAGTTATACTTAAGAATGTCAATCATATGAAATAATTTATATAAATAAATTGCGATCTTCAGGGTCCTTTTTTAAACTCTCGACTAATTCCTAAGGAGCACAGTAATTTTTGTCAAATGCTTTCATATACTTAACTTTTATTCATACTATAAACTGAGGAAGCTAATGACCAACATCCCTCGTTTTGTCATTAGAACGAGTAATCATGTTCATTAATCATTCAACAAGAAATGTTTTTCTCATTAGTTTACAATTATATTTTTTCTCACCTCCTTGGATAAATTTTGAATTTCCACTTCTCAAATCTAGGGTTGATTCGTTTCATATCCGTTTAGTCACTTACTCGCTATTTTATTTACTTAGAGTTTTCCTTAGAACTAATGTATTTAATTATAATTTTATTTATTATACTGTGTTTTCATCTAATCTTGGCCACCATCAATTCTTAAGCTATTTAAATTATTTTTTTGTCTCTTTTCAAAACTGAATTAATCTTTATTTAGCCTTTGTTTTTGTGTTCCTATTGCGTTTAGCATAAAATAAATTATTATAACTAGCCAGCGGTTGTCATAATAGCTAATGTCTTAGATAGTTGATTTGTTTTTTTCTGAGCAAGGATGTTTCTTTTTTTGAATTCTCCTTGTTTTTCTTGTTAAATTGAAATATATAAATTATTAATTTTACTTCACATGGTTTCGTTAATGTTTTTGTAATCATGTATGACATACATTTTGAAAAGATTTCTTGAAATATACGTAGTTATATTTTACAAAAACATTCTAATTATATTGATTTTTAATTTTAGGAGTATTGAGTCGTCTCTCTTCAACAAGGCAAATGAAATTCAGGAGGACATTTCGTTGAAGAGATATGATCTTAAAAATGCACAGCTCAACCTTGCGGCAATCAAAGCAACAGTAAGTAAATTATATTTATAAATATTATTGTTCAAAATTCCTTGTACAAAATATCAACTATTTAAAATATTGCTAGAATAATTATGCTAAAATCGTGTTTCGTGTCGATTTAGAAGTTTTTTCATGACGGGGATAAGGCCTGAGAAATTATTTCAGTTAATATTTTCGAAAAAGCATTTGGAAAATATTTAACGTAGCATATGGTAGAAATAGACACCATTTTTGACAGCGATGCACCATAATCTCTTTAATTGTCGGTCATTTTCGAAGTAACTAAGTAAAGTAAGTAAACTCAAGAATGCTGCACCGCTGGTTAGAGACGATTACTCTCGAAAGATTCATTTTTAATTGAAAGTAATGTTTTAATCAACAAACTATCCACGAATTTTGTTATTTATCTCCCATTGTAGGAACTTATTATGCAACAGTAGCTCGTCATCTGAAAAACCTGAGCATACGGAATTTAAGCTCCGATCCACGTTACGAGATAGATCACCAAATCCAGCTCGCTGCTATTAACTCGCTCTTAATATGCACATTTTTCCTTCGAAATCCTAAAGATGGTGGGTGCTGGAAAACATTATGACAAGGAATGAAGAGTGGATATTAAAATAAGAGTAGCAAAAATAAGCAGTAGTTTTAGCAGGCCGTACCCAGGCAAATTTGTACCACATTATTTGGTGGAATTTCGAAGGCCTTTTGCATTTTGACCTTGTTCCTGATGGTCGGGCCTTTAGTGTTCACAGTTAAACAGCATTAATGCAGACCCCGATTGGTCAACTGAAACCGAGCCATTTTGCAACACGACAATGCCCCTCATTTGATCAAAGGGAAATTATCGGAATTGCAAGAATTAAACACTGTACCTCATCCTGCAGATACGGCTATTCTGCTATGCGGCCAGATGTTGCATAAGCAGATTATGTTTTGTCTGGATCAAAGGCTCAAATTATGAAATAACCTAATGCATTAAATGAATATATTCAATAGAAAATTTATAAATCTAGTCTAGGTCTGTCTTGCAAACAGCAAAGTCACATAAATCTGAAAGCTTTCGGAAGATTCCTTACACTTACAGATTTTAAATGAAGAATACATCAGGCGTTCAAACAAAGTGGGTAACTCCGGTATTTCAAAACTTGAATTTTTCGCAGTTTTATCTACCACGACCCTTTCCTATGGTTTTAATCCGATTTTGAACCTGAAGTTTCGGGAGCACAAGGCAATGATTGATTAAACGAGTGAAAAATGAGAAAAAGTCGTCTTGAAGTTTGGAGCTATCCGTTTTTGAACGCCTCATACTTTGAACATTACTTACAAGGCAAGCTTCATAATAAATTATCCAAATAAGAATTTTATACTAATTGAAAGAACAGACTAGATCTTTTCTCGGAGTTTTGTTTCCTTGCCGCTTTGATCAAGCTCGTATCCGACTTAAGCATAGTTAATAATTGGTTGGTGAAAAAGAAATCCATTATTTTTGCGTGAAATTCAAAACTTTATTTATGATGTTTCAGATTTGGGTCAAATATGCACCGCTTTGTTGTATAATTGTTTGCCATTTTAAAGGTAGCTTCATAATGTCTCTCTCATAGAAGTCTTGGTCCTTATTGGCGAAAAACTCTAGTAATCGATTTTCACAATCTTCTCTTGATTCCAATTTCGAATCACTCAGGAAGTTTTGCAATGCAGATGGAAATTCGATCCATTTAGGTTTTGGGTGTTAATTGGTGAGGCACCCAAACATCGAGCTTCTTTTTGAATCCATCTTTGCGCAAATGGTTTAAAACTGTTTTATGGTCGATCTACGACTACTAACATGCAGGTCACCTTCGATTATTTCTGTGATTTCATTGACATTTTCGACGATGGGCCTGCCTGTGCGAGGTGCGTCTTTAACATTAAAAATCCCTGAACGGAATTGACGAAACCAAAATTGCACGTAATTAGCTGTTACAGTATTAGGACCATAAACACCATTCACCATTGCATTTTCGCCTTTATCAAAGAAAAACTGTAAAATATACCGAATTTTCTCTTTGTTGACTTCCATTGTTAACACACTGTAACTCACAACTGAATGTAACAAACAAAAAACAGGCAAAGGATTTTTTTAGTGTGAAATATCACCTTGACAGCGAGCATGAACTTGCAATTGTTTGATGGATACTTTACGAGATATCAATCACTACATCCATCTACCGAGAAAATAATGGATTTATTTTTCCCCAACCTATTATATAGGAGACTCAAAGAACGAATCTCACTGAACCCCTTGAAAAAGATATATCAAATTCTCATGTTTTGCATCTTCAAATGCTTCTTTATCGAAAGTACGAGTATAAGGGATCTTCTAGAGAAAAAAGTGACGAATTTTTGTTTTCTTTTATACTATGCTCTTCTCTTGCTTCTGGAGATTTTTATGTAGGTGAGATAAAAAACTATTGCCCAAGGCATACTCACATAAATCACATAAGCAGATATGAGACCGCTAATCCTTGAACTTGATGTCTTGTACGTACGAAATAATATTGACTGTCATCTATATGATTCACCTCATCCATTAAGTATTGGAATGGTCTCCATTATGAAACGGGTGTATGAATGAAATTCGAAAGAGGCGCCAGAGACGACCCCATTGAAGGACTCCGACGCCAGCGCAGTTGCTCCCGTCAATACAGGCCCAATAGGACGATAGTCCTCGTGGATAATTGTCATATTCGCCAGCGATACTCTTTCAGATCGTTTCAGGGTCGTGGGTCAGCTATGCCGTAATTGTTCCGTTTCGAGCCGTCGTATCCGAACTTTCCTTATCGTATTTGTTCTCTTATCCCCGCTTTCGTGTCCGAACTCTGACAAGATGGGTTGGACTAACATCCGTTATCAAATTGTAAGTATTTAATATGTTATTATAAGTTGTTAAATAATAATTAGTTGGATCGTAAACTCTGCATATGATTCTAAATGTTCTATTGTATAATATACCTCTGTAAATAATTACATAAGATGTCATTTAGGTATTCTTTACTATCTAATTCACACCGTTCTTACAGCAGAAAATTCATTGCATTTAAATCTGTACCTCGGAGGTAAAGAACATCATGTCAAATTTTGGTATGTCTTCCATAATTTTGAACAATTAAATTTTTTTTCTCGTTACTTATAGAAACAGATTTAAGAAAATTGTTCACTTTTTTGTTGGCATTTATTAGTAACTGGAAGTAATATCAAAGTGTTTGCTTATGAAAATTTATCTAAAATATTATTTGTTTTGTAGATATTTATCTTCAGGACAGATAAGTATGTTTGCTTTATCACACATCAATGAAACTCAGATTATAATCATTATAAAGGTAACATACATTTATGAATTATGTTGATAAAATAATCCAAAACACTCATTTCACACTTTTTAAAATATTAACAATAACGTCATGGAGTCTAAATTGTTTTGAACTGCATTTAAAACTGGCTTTGTTAAGAGATATCATATATCATTACTTGAAAGATTAAGCCGAAGAAACAAGTTTAAATTAATCAAAAACATAGTCTCTAAGAAAAACAAGGATTAGTTTTCATATACAATTTATGAAACGAGAATATCTATTACAACCTTCTTTTTTTTTATATATCTCTTAAACATACAAAGCAAAGACTGTTTCCGAATTCAAGATCCAAATTATCATTCAATTTTCTATCTTTTATATCTTTGTAAACTATTTCTGTCTTATCTATATTTTATTGTTTATTCATATGAACAAACGGTTTATAATAACATCGTTATATTACAGAGATTACACCTCATTACTTTATCTGTTTTTTTTTTATATTTAAACAAAAAGTATCAAAAATGTGTTGCTAAGTGACAATAGTGTGGTGTGGAAAAAGTGGGGGATATTGCGCCAAAGAGTGCCTGCATAGACTAATTTGTGAATACATAATTTTTTATCTTATCTGCATTTATTCTTCCCTTGTTTTATTTCTAAATAATTCCAATTTACACTTTAATTACTTTTATTATACTTTATTGTTCGTCGTCCTGTTATTATAGTTTTATTTAGGTGAAAAAACATGTCTCTTCTTAGAATGCAAATGAAACAATCATTCTGAGTTCAATAATGCCCTTAATAAAAAATTAGAGGTAGCGTGAGAAGGAAAAACGAATATTTCTCTTAAATAAAAATAAAATGATAGATATATTTCATTTTCATTTTCATTTGAGATAAATCAATTTTAGATTGATAACAGGAACCTTAATTTCACATTCCATGAAATAATTTTATTGTTTTTTTTATTTTGTAATAATAAGCGAGTTGTCTTTTAGGGAGAAATTAGAGTATGAATGCAGTTTTTGTTTTTTAACTGCCGATATATGAAGAAACGTAAGATGATTGATGAATCTTTAAAAAAAGTATATTTATATATTTTAAAAAATAAATTTGTCAGAAATGTTAATCTCTTTTGATCATTTTAATCTACCTAAATATAACGGTGCATTATTAATTATTTTGATACTCGATTATACTTAATTCTATTATTTACATGAGATATAATAAAAATGCATTTGGATTTGGGCGGCAATCTATAGATTAAGGTACATATACAGGGATGGTGGTATCGGAATCGAACTTTGCGGTTCGCTAACCATTTTAATACTATTGTTATATACATAAAAAATTTAGTTATATGTAGAAATTTAACGAAAATGTCTCACACAAAAATTAGTTAGATACACTGTTGGAAAAAAGCTACAATATTTATTAACATACATCAATTTAATTATAGAAAGTAACTGATAAAGACTTAGGATGTAGTTGGTTTTTTTATGGTAACGAATCAAGACTTTCTTCTTTATTAGTTGTTTTAAGTAACTAATAAAATAAAATTACTTCATACATTTTTATTATTTATTTCGATTTCATCAAATAAAAAGATCTATATGAAATAAAAAGGTTCATTATTGAAAATAATAAACCAAAAGCTTTTGTTTTTTTTAAGACCTCGTTATACTGATTCTAAAACTGCTTATTTTTTCCCTCCATTATTTACAAGTCGAGTTATTGACATACTAAATCTCTCGTCTACCGTCAATTGTCGGAATCGTTTAATTACATTTTCAAGGATTATCACAAAAATCAATATTAAGATGAATGTCTTAAATCACTTTTTTGACTCAAGTTTTTCTTCGCTGACACTGTTCACGTAACAAATATTCAGAAACACTCAATTATTTTTCAAATCTATCCAATCTGACAACAGCATAACTTCCTAGACATGGAAAAAGTGATGAGGAAGAATCCCCAGTGATAAAGAAGAATCTCCACCAAAGGGTTGGGTCGATGAAATGAAGGGCGATGATTTTAAGATACCGTGTAAATTGGAGAATTAGAGCGTTCTGGATTTTGTTTCCGCGATGACAAACAACTTAGTCAATCATAAACAATTTTCATGATTCGATATGGTATGAATTTCCACATTGAGCTTTGCATAGGTGTGCCAAAAATAACATACTATCATGTCCACTTTCAGTGGAAGGGTTCGACGTCAAAAACACAACAAATGATATCTTCGCACCATAGTTGAAAATGGAGATGGGAGGACTTCAGCCACGTTTAATATGTTTGCTAGATAATCTACTCGTCGATCAAATGTATTTCTTTTGATGTATGTTGCTTAAGAGCTCTTGCTAATGGCAAAAAAGCATTAATACCTTGTCTATATGCGACTACCCCCAACTGCTGAACGTTATAACTGATTTCGTGTCTTTTCTATTTAAAATTTAACAAGGCAGAATGGTTGGAATGTGACAAAGTGTTTGTAACAAAACTCCTCCGAAACGACTCGACCGATTCTTATGAAATTTTGTGAGTATATTCAGTAGGTCTGAGAATCGGGCGTAAACTATTTTTCAAACCCCTAAGTGATATGTGTCACAATTTTAGCCCAAATCCAGCTTTTTTTTTTGTACCAACCCCCTATGTTTCAATTGTTTAATTATTCAAAACACTCGAACTCTCATTTTGTATGTATAATTGTATTTAATGAAAGTACAAAAAAATTAATATTGAAAATTAATACTTTCCATTTCAATTTCAATCATTCAATTCAATTAAATCATTTAATTGTTTACGACCCGTTTTTATTATTCCACCGTATAGATAATATAAAATAATACTGTATATATAATAATAATCACTTGATTTGTTTTTATATAATTGGCAGATTAATTTGTATATAGCTTATTAGGGGGTGCATCTCCTGGTATCATATATACATTACAATTTGGTTTGATAAATTGGTTATTGATCTAAATCTATTCGCAATATATTATTTTTCTGGGTAATCTGGGTATAACTGACTTCACTTAGCATTTAATTGATCAGCATATCCAATTTTCTGAGTAGATTCATGATCAACGAAAAAAACGAATAGGGCAAAGTAAATCCCTCCCAGAGGAATACTCCTATTCCCCCAGAGAACAAATTATTATTTATTGATTTTATAATATGACATTAAGAAATAAAGTAGCAACTATATCGCTCGAATGAATACAAAGCAGGTTTTTTAGCATCTGACAAAATGGAAATCCATGTGATGATCGGCCAAAATATTTTGCCTAAACTATATTGATCTGTATTTAAAACTATCAAGTACTGTGATAAATAGCTATCAGAATAAATTATTTTATTAGCTATAATAGTTTTAACAAAGATTAGAAAATTGAAAATTAAGGTTAGTTAAGCACCAGATAATAGAATATATCAGAAGAGGTCTGGATAGTTCTCCCTGATGAAACCCGTCAAATCTCTAACGACAAGATGAGACCCGACAGAATACTTTCGTCTACGTTTTGACTTCTCTCTTGAGTGCTCTTGAACTTGACTTGAATGGCCCTAAACTTTATTTTCGAAGGTTTGGTCATCAAACCGATGAGGAACTATTCGTCCCTCCTAATGATTCGACGACGTCACTCAGCGCAAAATACTTGCACTTCCTGTGATGCAGTATTGTCAATTATTAAATAGTAAACAAATAAATGACGATTTTTTTTTTATTTCTGCTGGAGTTTTCTCTGCCTCCAATATCCCTTCATGTGTTCACAGACACGTCTCCGTTGATCCTCTGTCCAACTTCGTCCAACCTTTTCTGGTCATTCTTCATCCTGAAACCCTTCCGGTTTCAGATCATTTTTCAATCTGTTCCCAAATTCACTTCCTTCTAACATGTGAGACTCTGTGATGTTCATTTTTCAAAATCTTTGCTTACTTCTTTATTCCACGTTGTATTGGTCTTGTTCTTCCAAAAATAGTCAAATATTTCCTTAGTCAATCTATGCTTGATCATCCTGAATAGATATACGATGAATGTAAGCCTCCTCTTCCACATAGTAAAATTACCTAATTATTATAAATGTAACTCTCATAATAATTGGGTAATACTTTGTCGGAAAATCGACGCTATTACTGGTTTAAGTGTATTGAAATTTGGTGTTTGCCCGGTGGTTTTGAGGGATCCAGAAATTTCATGAGCTTTTACTGAACGAATTCATGGACCTCATGAAGCATTTGGATGACATGTACTTAGTCCATTTTCTATTCCTGTAGTAGTCTTTTATAACGATAATCATTTTATAGTGTTCTGAAAGGTTTTGGCTTGCCTTCATCAAAATGGATCTATAGCAATGTACTGTATAATCTACTTTAGTATCCCAGATCTGTTAAATATGCGAAATGAGTAGGTGCTAAAGACGGATACTAACAGACCGATTCTCCTTTTAGTGTAATAGTGAGCTGATTACTTTAATATGTTGATGTTAATCTAATATATCGATCTAATTCCATGCCTAAATAGTCAATGGAGTGAGAAGATTAGGATTAGGAGATAAGCCCACTCGAAAGTTCTCGTTAGTAGAGATTTCTTCCTTCTTGTTTCAGGCTCTGGTTTTGTGGAATTTACTAGAAAGTTCAGAAGTACAAAATTTTGAACTTCGTCACTTCTACTTAAAGACTTACTATGATTGTGGTTAAGCTTGGGACAGTTTTGATTAAGCTGTAAACGCCAGAAGCTCGTTTGTATTTTCGAGTATTTTTCAATGACTAACGGGCTCTCGTTTTTTTTATCTCTTTATTTTTACATTTTTCTAATAATAATATAACATACATATTCACGACTTTACCAAGTCGTTTTAATCCTATTTTTTTTTTTGCAGAAAGAACTTTTCGCGGCAAAACTCGAGTCCGCGGAAGGCACTTCGAGTTCAGAAAGAAAAATGTCGTCCAGTTCCACTGCTTCTATGAAATCTAAATGGCTAAAAGCTTTTAAAAGTCTTAAAACACCTCCTCCCAACGGGAAAGAGGTTGAGAAAGAAAAGTGAGTAGATTTTCTGTCCCTTTCAAAATATCTGTGAGATAATTGAATTTATTACATGACATAAGGTTCCTATATTTAGTGCTATATATGCATGAGGTAGACATTTTGTCTTAGTTATACATTTTTATGAGAAAGATTTTTGTTTTTTTTATCTTAATTTGTATCTAGGATTTTTGGTAAATTTATTATTACCAGCAATGAAATTACAAATGTTAATTTAATAAAAAATTAAATTGATTCTGAATTATGTTCCTTAAAAATTAATAACCTTTTATTTATCACCCAATATTATGTTAGACATTAGTGGGTATCCAAAAAAAGTCCATGTACGAAGGTAATGATCAGCACTGGCCGAAACCAGACACAGAATCCAGTTGCTGTTCCAACTAGATCTCTCTACAGTTAAAAACTTACCTATAATAAATTTAAGGAAGAAGATAGTTGGGGTGCAGTCAAATAAGACACTAAATAAGTGGTTACTTATTTTAATTACGTGCCGACGTTTCTTATAATAAATTTAAAAACGCAGCAGGCTTGTTTCTATAGTCCTTGCTTAGCTATGCCCAAAGAAATATGTTTACAAAAAGAAAAGAAAATGGCTATTTGTTTAAACATTAATAAACTTGCCATAATTTGGGTTTCTTCTTTGATCCCATATTCAGATATAATTTATTCCTCCTTCATTATATAGGTCATTATCATGATTGCGGCCCTATTTCATTCTTCTATTCTTCAATGTTCTATTCTTAACTTGCCATTTTGTAATCATTTGGTTAACTACTAGATGGAGATGGTTCCATTTTCTATAAATGGTATGATTACAGCAAACTGCTTTAAGTTATTGATACCATCACAATGCTTATCTTAAATATTGAGAAACTATTTAGTTGAAAACCTTTTGAGCAAAAAGTATATACTTAAACTATTAAGTTAAAAAAAAATAATGGACTGGTGATTCCTCTTTTCATCAAGCATGATTATTTTTTTGGACAATGGAAGCCTAATGAAACCCATCTACCATTACATTGCACAATAACAAGAACCTTGCAGAATACCATTGTCTTATAATGCCTCATGATTCTATCAGGAAGTAGTTCTCTGTAGTGGACAGATCTGAATATGATATTATTTTATCAATTCATATACATAAACTCTCAGTCTCTTTTGATTTATTTGGAAATTCTGCCACACTAAGACGAGACTTTCTCCAATATTTTAGTTGAATATACTGATAATGGCTATAAAATAGAAGTTTATGGTATTCTATTTCAGCCATGAGTTGGGTTAGGGTTCAGATTTTCTTTCAAAACGCAGTCCATATAAAGTAGGTACCTGATCTTTCAGTAAGTTGGAACATTGGTTATCTGTGCAAATCTGTTGGGTTAGTGTGATCTCTTAAAAACTTATTCCTTTTCATTATTCAGTAGTACATTATTTAATAAATAAAATACTCATAAGGAATACCAACTTATTTAGGATTATTTATTAAAGCTAAATTGGATGTTCTTCAATATTGGTATACCAACAGCCAAGCGAGAGTAGTTCTAGACTTATATGGAGAGGATTTTCCAATAGAAAGAGGGGTTCGTTAGGGCGATCCTTTATCACCTGATCTACTCAAAGCGGTTTTGGAAGATGTTTTCAGAAACCTTCACTGGGAGAATTTTGGGATAGACGTTAATGGCGACAAACTGTCAAATCTGAGATTCGCTGATGATGTACTTCTCATTTCACACTCACCATCTGAACTGAAGAAAATGCTAGAAGAGCTGGTCCTAGTAGGAAATGAAGCTGGGATGGAAATAAATTTCAACAGATCAGTCTTGATGACAAATGCCAAAGAAGAAGAAATATTTCTTGGTACCAGCAAACACCAATGCGTTAAAGAAACAATCTACCTAGGCCAACTCGGAACATTTGCAGATAGATCCAAGAAAGAGGTGAATAGAAAGATTAAAATAGGATGGTCCTAATTTTGGTCACACAAAAATGTTTTCAAAAGCAACATGACCATACATCACAAGAGAAAAGTTTTTGATGCTTGCATCATTCCTTCTTTAACTTACGGATGCCAAACTTGGAGTCTAAATAACGATATATCTAAATCCCTAGCTATTACTCAGTGTGCAATGGAGCGAAGTATGCTAAGGAAAAGTATAAGGGGGAAAACAAAGAAGATAGAATTACGGAAGCTGACTGCTACGCACGATATTTTCAAGATCGCATCTGATCTTAAATGGCAGTGGGCTGGACACATTGCAAGAATGGGACCAACACCTTGGGCTAAGGCAACAACAGATTGGTATCCAAAACACTGCACTAGGGGAAGAGGGAGACCAGCCACAAGATGGCGGGACGATATACAAAACTTCATCGGAGTACTATGGCACCGTTCTATTTGAAACAGACATAACTGGGACAAATTGTGAGAGGCTTATGCCCAAAGAAGGGCCTTTTTCTTCTTTTCATTAAAGAACTTTTTGAGTTTATTTATTTCTGTTGAGTTCATTTCTGTACTAGTATTTGTAGTTTGGAACTCATTATTTTGTAAATGTACATAGAAGAAAAAGGAAAAAAAATAAAAACTTATTATTATTATTAAAGCTAAAATCAATATTAAAAATCAGTTTCAGTATCAGAAATTTAATATGGGTTAACAAGATTTTTTTTTTATACAAAAAAGTTTTGATCAATACAATTATTTCCACTGTTCATGTTGCTTTTTGGTTTTGTCTTTTAATATATATTTCAGTGTTGTTAATAATTTAAATCCTTTACCATGTGTAGTGTCTGGTTTTATTCATTTGACTTAAATTCCTGTTTATTGTTTTAAATTTTTGCAACCAACTTGTTTGTTCAAATAATAATAGTGGCTGTTATTACTATGAACTTTAGCAACTTATTTCATTTTTGCAGACAATAATGTAGAATAATCATCAAATTGCACCAAAGAGAATAACGTAACATGTTTTGTAGGACTTATATTTTTATATAAAAATGTTAATAAGAATAATTTTTTTTTAATGTATGACAGTAAGAGCAGTTGTCAAAATAATGAAAATATTGTAAAATTATTTAATGCATGTCCAGTAATTGTAAAAAAAAATCTTCGTATGCATTAAATAGATTACCAGTATTTTTAATTTAATGTATATTGTCACTCTGGCCATCTGCTCCCAGGTCTATGGTCTATTATTTAATTTTAATAACATTATTATACCATACCCCAACAGTCTATTAAAATTTGATGTTGGGTTGAACGCGATTTTTAATTGGTTTCCAGTTTGGAGTTAATTGAAAGGTATGTCACTGACAAGATCTCTATTCTTTTGACCTCAAGTGTGCTTTATAGCTAATTTATAGTTCCCGATCACAGCATGGTAAAGAAAAGTTTTTTAACCAATAAGAGTTAACGTTCCCTATATTTATATATAAATAGTACACATACACTTAGTGTGTGCTTAATAGCATATTAAAATTTAATATATCATCAAACAAAATGTTTGACCATTTTCAAATAGACCATCTGCTAAGGCAACCTACAATTTTTATTAATAAATATTAAATGATTTCCAAAATAAGAAAAGTTTTTTTTTGTTTTGTTTATTATTCAATGAAATTTACAACTGTATTATACTGATACAACAAGTAAATAGGATGAATGGTACATATCAGCATGAATGAAGAAAAGTAGAGAAACTACCCAGTGGTAGTACTTAAATAAAAAGTTCATCTTCTTTTCAGACCCCTTGGAGGAAGATAAGTTAAAAAGTTAAATTTTATAATTAAAGTTAAGCAACATCAAGCACAGTTTGCACATGGATGGCCACTCTCACTGCACCATGAAAATAATAGTTTCTTGCAGCGTAAGGTTATTACCCCCTCAAAGCTAACTGTGTTCAAGTATTATAAGTTTGCAAGAAGACCACATCACATAGTAAAAAATCTTCGTGATGTATAATACGGTCTGAAAAAATAATTATATAAAAGTGTGCACACACACATATGCTGATCATTTTTTTTTTAACTGAAAAACTTTTATATAGATAATGTAACTTTCTGGAAACAAGTGCAACATAAAAATAAAAAAGTGTGAAGTCATGAAAACAGCCAAAATGGTACTTAAGGAATTAAATTAGAAAATCTGAAATGTTTCACTGATGTATACATTATGAATATTTCATATTGAAAGAATGAAATAGAAACAAAAATCTTTCTCTTATTTTTTCTTTAGTCAACTCTAACATAGTTTTACATAGATTAGGTATTTTTAAAGTGTAGATTGCAACTAATATTGTATGATTTTTCTTTTCTTTTCTTTTTTTTTTGTTACCTTCCAATGTTTATCTCCACTTCATAACCTTTATCCATTACTGAATTTTTTACCAATTCGGGATGCTGCTGCCTCCAGAAAGAACCAAATGTACCATGCAGTATCAACAATCATAGCTATGAGGTAACTTCTTATATTACAGCTGCATCTTAACATGTTCTTCACTATTCATTATGTTACACTTTCAGTTATTATATTCAATAACATTTGTATTTTGCAGTTTTAAACGCTACTTGACTAATTTTGTTTATTATTACTAAAATATTTTTTAATTGTGAAATATCATATTAATAACATTATTTAAAAATTATGACACATATTCATTAAAGGGGATTAGTGTAAAAACTATAAACTTTTTCATTTTTTTGTAATAAGAAATAAAAAATAATTAGTACAGGAATTAACATGTTTTCTTTATCTTTATGATTAGACATCTTGTGGAAACAATGTCTTTATTAATTAAAGTCCAATATATAATAAAGGTGAATACAGTATTATATCTTTTCAATTTTTTTTTCTTTTTTCATCTTATACATTCACTCTCTATAAACAAATAAGTTTCCCTCTTCTGTTTCTATGTTTTTGTTTTTATTGTCAATTTAGAAACTAATTAAAAATTCATCGGTAATATTCATATTGAGAAACTATAGTTTAACAATCTTCACCTTCAATAAAGTGAGCCTTATTTTGCGTATCTTTCCAGAAATAATAGTAATGTAGAACATATTTTTGATTGCACAAAACTCATCGACAATCCAGGGTTGAACATAGTGCTTTTACTAAAATCTTGGGCTGGTGCAATTTTAGGCAAACTGCTTTTTTTCAGATTTTATATGATTTTTTATGGCCTTGTTATAATAATATTTTATGTTCCAATGTTAAATTTCTTAGCTCTGTTAATGTTATACAGTTTCTAGCACCAAACTTGTTACTGCTAAAAATAAAATTCTGTATCTATAAACTTTATTCTGGCCTCTTGGTTCTTCTTTTTTCTTCTTTATCTTCTTCACATGCAATTTCTAGCGGCAAAGAGCTTGTGCCCAGCTCAGTCTCTGCTTAACCGTTTAATTTTGTTGAGGGAATTTCCTCCTCTTCTTCCAATTCTCTTCCCTGATATGAAACTCTGGAACGTTAAACCGGCCTCTTCCCAGTGGATCGAGCTTCTAATAAATAGCTTTAAAGGGTCCATGTTCTCGTTCAAGCGACAGTCATGACCAAACCACTTGAGTTTTCTGTTCTCCTAAGTGGTTTTGAGTTCCTATACTTCCAGCTGCTCTCTTATACCATTATTTCTAATGTAAACTCTCCTTAGTCCGACACTTGCAGAGCTTATGAATTTCATCCATATAATTTTAACGTGTTAGAACCTTCCAATCTCGTATTTAAGTCTATGTTGATAAACTCCAGAAATAAGGTCCTTCTATTACCTTCATTAATGAATGCCCTGTCCCCCTTTCTTATCATATCTCTACAAGCCAATTATTTTTATTATAATTGATCTCAATTTCTTACTAAACTCATCATGTTTGTACAGACAAAATACAGAAAAACTACAGAGTTTCCAATAATAAGAGATTATTACTTTTTTGGGCATAAAGCAGGCTTATCTGTAGGAGATTACTTCTGTGAAAAGTGTAAATTTTTGACAAATTATAGGGAAATAATTGACGGCCAAAGGATTTTTTTTTTTATAAGCATTATTTAACAAAATTTAATGTTCCTTTACACTCCATTTTTTCATGTTAAATATTTTAGTTTTCAAATGGAATATCATTCCAATAATTTGTCTACAAACAGCTCTACCAAGAAAATAATTAGAATGATTTAAGTGATTAAATGTACGTTCTTCGAATAAGAGCTTCACTATTCCCTAGACTATTATAATTAGGGTCTTTATTTCAGTACTGTTTATTGGCATCTATGTCTATGATCTAAGTTCCTCCAGTGTTGGTTGTCTATTGTTGTTTAATTAGCAAAGTCCAAGATAAAATTAACTTTTATGAACATATTTATTTATTCCTGCATCATTATTTTTTTTATAAAATAAAAAAATATTATCAAATGTAGGAATAATTTTAATGAAGTTTAACATGGATATTTTAAATCCACTGCTTTCGGTATGTATCTTTCTTTTTTTCATTTTACTTGTTTTTATTCTATTCCTAATCTTCAGTCTTCTTCTTCTTCATATTTAATTTTTTTTTTTTCAACACAATTTTTCACTCTTTCAAACTCCACTTTTTAAATCTATTTCATTTAAGGAACAAACTATATTGATTTATTTTATTAATATATTTACTTTTGCCTACATGCAAAGTATAGTAAGAAGATGATTGTTTAACCCAATTTAATTAAAATACATTATCAAATTCTTTTGTTAAAATTAACCTAAAATTGTTATAAATAATAATGAAAAATTGTAATTTTTGTTATGTGATTTTTTTATGCGTGTTTTATATGTTATTGCTTTGTCTATTTTTATATGCTGCAGTTCATCATATGTTTGAAGCAATTAATCAGAATACATCATTCACATTTTTGAGAAGCTTTGCAATAGAATTATCAATTTCAAAATTATGCTTAATCAATGTGAGCTTGTATAATGGCTTATGCATCTGCATTGATTTTTTTTAAATAGTCATTATTTTTATTTATTTGTTTTTGCAATTAATTATTTCTTTTTCAGGCATAAACAAATTAGAGGTACAATATGACTAATAATTTAGTTTTTAGGTTTATAAAGAGTCTGAATCTGAAGGTAACAGTTCTTTAGCAAAATGATATGTCTCACAATCCAACAGTGTTATATGAAGATGTATGATTGTGCTTCATGAATTTTGTTGAAATATAAATATAAAATCTACTGAATTCCAGCAGTTATTGATTAGTAATTAATCATTATTAATCAACTACATTTTCATTCTTAATTTAATTATAGTATGTAATTTTAGTAGTTTAAATAAACAAAATATATAAACTTCATTATTGATTGCTCTAACTCAAAATGTAAGTGTTTTATTTTGGATGATTAAAATTATGCGATGGGGTCTATGAAATTATTATGTAAGCATTTTAATTACAGAAATTACTATGGTACATCAAAATATTCTAAATCAAAATTCTGTGTCCTTTATTTTTATTTATTTTAATGTCCTCAGACCTGAAATCCTTAACATCCACAATTTTGGCAAAAAGTTTGTAATATACTTTTTCTTCTTCTAAAATTACATTTTCACAAATAAAGTTCAATTTAATAAAATAAATAAAGCTTTGTTAGGCTAAT
Source organism: Troilus luridus (assembly GCA_964056705.1). Lineage (NCBI taxonomy): Eukaryota > Metazoa > Arthropoda > Insecta > Hemiptera > Pentatomidae > Troilus > Troilus luridus. The sequence goes on along the minus strand of OZ057413.1, from coordinate 90,052,424 downwards.
TAAATTTATTTAATAAAATCATGTCTAATGCTCAAGGAAAGGAAGGAGCATTGGTCATTGATTATTTTTTTTAAAGAAATGTAATTCAGATTAGAAAGATTACTCTTTAAAAATGAGTGCAAAGAATTGCAGATATAAAAAGTTTTTAAAGGTACACTCATCCCTAAACTGATGAGATAAAAACTTCTCAAATTTTTAAATATTTTGAGTGAAAAATGAAGAAGAATTTTTCTGTAATGTGTGTGGATAATATAAAAACCTCATGATTTATTTTCTGTGTAGTAAAATAATTACTAAGATTGACAATTCTTTATTAACTATCTACAACTAAAAATTATATGCCATCTTATGATCATGATATGTCATAAGGGAGCGGAGTGGCACAGTGGTAGAGCACTGAGTTGCCATGCCGGAAATCCTGGTTCAAATCCCGGTGCAGGCAAGACTTTTATTTAGTCGGTTTGGAACCAGTGATGGATCATATGGGATCTAGGACCCTCCTGGCGCTCACCCAGCCTCTATAAAATATTATAAAAATAGGATACCCAAAATAAAGGGGGAAATCATGTGATTGAGCATGACCTAGGACAAGTCATCTCCTTGCAGAACCACTGTCCATGAAACAGTACAGTCTCTACCATGTACTGAACCCCAGACCTGTTCATAGATTGTAGTGGTACAGGTTTTTTGTTTTGTTTGATCCCTAGAAAAGGAGGATTCTAAACATGCTACAGCTATGGATAATAAAAGAATACTCAGTCATATGTCTTTCCTAAACAAAAAGAAGTAATATTTTTTTACTGGTAAGATGGGTTGATGAAGTAAAAACATATTATTTTATTTTATTATAAAATGTTTGACAACCCTTAATGTCTAAATGGACAGCATTGACGAAAACCCCTCCCAAAAAACAAGTTCAACTGCAAACTTCTCCCTTTCCTCTTGACCCAACTGTTCTTGAATTTCTCTTCAATTTGAATTTAGCAGAAATTCAAATCTGAAAGATGAGACTAAATAATATTTTGGTATGATGCCCTTATACGCTATTGTTTGTTTTGGCAATAAATGCATTATGAAAAATAAGATCTGGGATTCTAGTCCAATAGATAAAGCTGAGCTTTGTATTAACTTGAATTAATGAAAAAACTTACTGTGTGAAAAGTAAAAAGATTTTTAGAAAGCCATAATAAAACTGCAAAAAGTCACCAAATAACTAAATAGTAATATTTATGAATTTGGATTATTAATTTGGAGTTAGTTGGATTTTTGCCCATCTCATCATGAAGCAGTTTATTGTGGTTATTTGATATTTTAGTTATTAAATTCAAAAACGGTAGCAGATGAAGAAGAAAACATTGAATGATAATTTTCTTTAGCATTTTTATAATTTTTTCATTTCCATATCAGGTACATTATAATAGTGTGTTTAAGTTTTAATAGTCTATTATTCACATAAGGTTCTCACCAAAATGGGAGGTGGCAGAACTGGTCTAGCTTTTAAGTTTGAAAATGTTAGATACAACTAAATGAACGTTGACTATGTTTTGATTAGATTTTATTTTCACAATTTGTTCCAGACTTTTTTCACACTTAATAAATAATTTTAATGTTTTCATTTAAGAATTTATGGAAATACAAATATTATTACTCAGAACTATAAGTCAGTGATTCCAATAATCTTAGGTGTTACTTACTGGGTATATATTATTAAATATTTGCCAGTTTTTAGTCAACAAACATAGATAATGATTATACAAAGCCATAATCCCTTTTCATTTAATTTTTTTTTAAATCATATTTGTGCTACAAATGATAAGAAAAATGTGATAAATTAAATAACATTCAAATTTGATTAATTTGATCAGTTAGACTTTTTTTAATAATATCTGATTTTTATATTTTTTTTTTTCAGAAGAAATGGCAAAGAACTCAATATGATTGCTGGAGATAGTGCTCATCAGTTTCAGGAATACACTTATAAAAAAATAACTCCATGTGATGTATGTTCTCAAGTTTTAAGAGGTAATTGTAAAAGATTAATTATACTTTGATGCTTATTGCTTTTTTTATTATCATTATTGTTCGTTTTGTCTAATGATTTATTTCTAAACTTTTACAAATCAATCCCCATCATCAAAGCCTTTCATTAAATGTTTTTATGGGTGATTCCATTCTAATGGTATCTATTAATATCTTGAACTGCCTTAATTTAATATCTTGTTGCTCTCACTGAACATCGATTAATAACCTATTTATAAAATTTATGTATCAATATGATCCTTATGAACATATTTTATCACTTCTTTCTTATAATATAACTTGCAGTCCAGATAAAACTTACAGTTTGTCACTTAAATGCCAGTACTGTGTTATGTCAATTTCTAGAAATAATCTATGAATTCAATATTTTTGTGTTCCAATAAATGATCCAGCCTAATTAATCCATATATCTTAATGTTCAATTTATAAATAAATTTAATCATTTTTCTAAAGAATATCTACCAAATGTATTATGTCAGTACAGTGGATGAATTAGTCAGTACTGTAGCATGGAAGATTTGAAATTTGAATATCATTCTCTATGTTCCCGTCAGTGCCCAAATATTCCATGTTGCGATCCTTAGGTCCTTTTCCGTTTCTGGTCATTTCCATTGAAACGGTCTGTTTCCGATACTATTTTGGATTCTTTGAATCAATTTTACTCTGTTATGGGTGATTGGCCAAATGCAAGAGGCCCTGTAACCTCGGGAAAACAGGCCCCTTTTATGACAGGCAGAGATTCCTTGGATAAATTCTCTCTCCTACCTACAGGGGTCCATGGGACAAATTATAAATGCCCAAACTAAAAACTTCCATTGAAAACAGACAATTAAAGTGGTACGAGACGTGTTTTGCATGGACAAAGAATGCCACCCAAGGAAAGTAATAGAAACCCGACCATTGAGCAGAAGACCCCAGGGTCGCCCAATGATCAACATTACATACAAAGAATAGCAGCAAAAAGGGGGAAAACTCTGGCCCAGATGAAAAGGATGTGTCAAGACCGGGAAGGATGGATAGAAGCTCCTTAAAAAAGTGACTTTTAGAACAAAATCACCCTTACTATACTATATATAGTTTAACCGTCTTTTAAACAATGAATTGCATCATATTGTGATAAAGATAATAAAGTAATGATTTTATTAGTATATTTTTGTTATAATTATTTCATAGCTTACTATATAGCATTTCTTCTTCTTCTTTATCATCCTCCTTAATGGCTCTCAGCATGGAGGTGCCCCAATCCAAGACTGCCAAGCTTCTCGATCTCCAGCCAAGCGCATCATCACATTCATAGACCTTCCCTTATATAGTATTTTTGTGTTTTAATTATTTTGAAAATTATTGAAGTATCTTCATTAAAATATAATAAATAAAAGTAACTGTGATCGTTAGGTTAAAAAAAAATCAACTAAAAAATTTTAATTCTTGGTACCGGCTTGTGAAATCCCTGATCTGGTCTCCTCACTTCCCAATTAGTAATTTAGTCACCTCATAACAAAAGTTTAAAATGTCTTAATAATTAGTAGTTGAACTTATTAATATGAAGAAAGAAATGGATGGAGATCCCATATACCATCCAATTTCACAAAAAAATGTTCAAAATGCAAAAAATCAAACAATCCTATTTTTCCAACAACTTCTCATACAACATTTTACAGAAACTTCTAGACTCCTTCAAAAAACCTACAGCCTTAGCTCCTCCCCTCAATTCCTTGCTACCAACATGAAGCCCCTTCCTTTACAGATCAGTCATCTATCCTTGCCTACCACCATAACAAAAGACTAATTTCATAATCCATTTTACATACAACTTGAACCAAAACCTGTTAATCATAAAATATAAGTTAATGGCACCTTTTATGTCTTAGGCCATACTCGACAGGGGCTAAAATGTCGTTTATGTAAATTGAATGTTCATATCGACTGTCAAGAAAGGGTTGGAAAATGCCAAACTAAATCAAGATTACTTCGAAGACAGAAGTCAAGTTCTGAAATCGAAACAAGAGGTGGAAATCCTGCAGAGGAAGAAGGTACGACTACAAATATTTCACTTAAACTATATTACCAATTTTTATAAAATAATTAGAAATATGATTACAAACAAATCTTGGATAACTGCTGGTATGTAATGAAAAAGAAATCACTAATTATAGTTTATAGCCAAAAGTAAACCTAAATAGCATCATAAATAATTATTAGGTATTTTTCAGATTTAATTTTTTTTTTTAAATCTTGAAATAAACAACAGTATTGAAACAATCACGGACTTAATTAGGTTTGATTTTGATCTAATAAAATTCAAACAGAGATTATAACAATTAAGTCTCAATTATAAGTATTATTAAAATATTTAATCAATAAAATGGAAGAGTTACTGTTCAATATGCATGATTTATATTAGTTGTTTTGTGTGTTATTGCATGTATGTCTCAACATAGCAACAAAATATTGTCTGTCTATACTTCTTATACTGTTCATTTCATTTGTATTTTGTTTTCTTGTTGAATAAGTCATATTTAAAATTGGTGCAATTGATGCATAAATAAATACTAATGGAACTAAAAAGAAATCTATTAATTAAATTTTCCCAATTTGATGGAATCTCTAAGATCTGTACCCTCTGGGATCTCCCATAAAACATTTAAAAAAAATTATTTCCCAAAGCTTTTTACTGGACCAGGTCACAGTTCTATTCCGAAATGCCTACATGTTTTCATTTCATTTCTTCAAAAGTATCTTGCCTAGCCAAACTGAGAACTAGGCTCGTTGAGGATGAAAAATCAGCACTTGATCCTGTAGGCTATATTTTTTCTTTTATTATTATTATTGTTACCACATTACAAGAAGGAATAGTCTATTAAGCTAATAGTTATTGATTATTAAATGTATAAAAAAAAAAATATGGTTAACCTTTTTGCCTATTTTCTCCACAATATTTACTAAAATTGGATTATTTTATCTCACTTATTAAAAGGGTTTAGGTTAATATTTTCCATTTCTTCACTCTAACAGCTTAAGGTTACTACTAACTGAAAATATAAATTATTTAATAACTTATTGAGTCGTTTAGGTCCATTGGATGTAGGTCGACTGAGACCTGGAAGGTCTGTTTCTCCTGGAGGAACCTCTGACAAGGATAGAGGTATCTCTTCTCGGTCGGTCACTTTTAGGGAGCCTGAAGACCAAGGAGTCCTTGGAGGTTCTTGTTTCATACATATTGGTTGTTTTCCTGTAATTTAACAAACAAATAATTATGTTTTGAGTGGCAATTGTAACTAACAATTGTAATTTTTTCTGCTAACATTGAGATAAAAAAAATTTGTAATCTTTTTATTTATTCATACAATGATATATCTTTGGGATAATATATAAACATATAGAATAGGGGTGATAATTAATAATGCAACAAAAATATAATAAATGCATATTTCAAAAGTTTTAATTTTGTTAAAGTTTCAGTTTGTTTGAGAGAGGGATAGCTCAGAATGTTGGGTACTGAGCTGTCTTTATATATTATTGATTCCGTAGGCATCTTTAATAGTTTAATTGGGGAAATCTTGGCATTATTATTCTAAAACATTATCATCATCAAAACATTGAAGAGAGCTAATTTTATCAAGCAAACAGTTTTTCATTGATCAAATGAATGAAATAGCCTTTTTCCCTTTTTATGCAATTTCTCCTCTATATTAGCTTAACATTTTTTTATTTCGTAGTACAACTGTTTACTGTAACTTTTACTAACTAAAAGGATAAATTATTTTAAAAAACCTGAACATAGTCTTGGCCAAATCACTTGTCAGCACAACCATTGAGCATATAAAATAGAAAAATGCTTGGGCAAGGTAAAATTGTATTGTTATAATTTATTTTCTAGTTTTTAAAATATTTTGGACAATCTTTACAGAGAAACTATTTTTGATAACATAATCTACTTTTGACTCTTGGTAAACATTAACCCAAGTATATTGTGGTCATCTGTGGAGTAGTGATAAGCATAACAACCTTCTATACCCAAAGTTGCTGGTTCCCCCTCAGCAGTTGGCCCTAGAATTTCTTAAAGGGATTAAATAATCCTTGGTTATACCATCCTTCCACAGGGAGGTAAAATGGGAGTCCTGAGCCTGTCCAGAGTCAGGTCCTTGTTTAAGGTCCCTATCCTAATTATTCCTGAATAGGCAAAATTTATTACTCCCATTTTAGCATCATCCAATTAGCCATAGCGGCATAAAGTGATCTTTTAATGAATAAACAAATCAACTTTATTTAATGTTATATGCTTAGTTAAGGATACAGATAATGCTTTGACAAAAGTTCTTTAAATGGTGGAAACATTTTTTTCTAAACCAATGGTTTTTGCTGCTGACCAGAATACATATATTCATTTAGCTACAAGAATAAATGATGTATATCTTGACTTTTGTTTCATTCTAAATACCAAAATACAGTTTCGAATATAATCTGAGAAACCTTTGACCTATAGCTAATGCTATCAACAAAGGAAATTTGCAAAAAACTATTTGTGTCTACTGTCCTTATTTGAAATTTCAATTTATCAATGCTTATTTATTAATATATACCTCTAAAAATCTTTTTCAAAATGAAAAAAAAATAGACACTTAATGACTTAGTAACGATTCTGGTAATTTTTTCTGTATGAATGCAATATAATCAATACAATGAATGAATGCATGAAAAGTTATGGTTATCATAAATCATAGCATCTAGTTATGCACTTTTAAAATATAATTTGAGAAATGAGAATGATTATGAAATAATTTTTTTTTTTTAGAGTATATATAAAATTGTGGGAAAACATTAAACACTGGATTTTTAAAATACATTCACATTATGGATTATCAATATACATGCATATAAATACATTGCACTACTTTATGTTGGTTGAATAGTGCATACCGAGTATCGGCTCTCCTTATGGTGTTCAGCACATAGTGATACTGAAGTTTAGAGTTTAAGATATATTCAAGGGTAATAAAAATGGCATTCAAGAAAAGTGGTTACCAATTGTGTCATTATACAACAAACATGTAGTTGACTAATTGACTGATTTCATGGAAATTCTAAGCTTTAAAGTGGTCTTTAACATTCTTAAAACTAATTTTCAAACAAAAATAATGATGAAATCTGAATATACAGTGCAATTTCTAGGATATTAATTAAGGATTGTGTAAAATAAATTAAATTTTAACAATTTACTGCTCCAATTTTGAAGAGACCAATATTAATAAATTTAAAAAAAAATGTATTTAAGCTAAATCCATGCTTGCTAAATGTTTTATTCATTAAAACTATCTTTCTTTTAGCTTCATTTGAACTAATTGCCCATTAGCAAATCTACAAATGAATTAATCCTCTTGCGTCCTCTGAAAGCTATCAGTATTTTACAGAGAGAAAGTGTGTTACTTAAACTGTCTTATCAATAACTGGAGAAAAAAAACAGGGGTTTGAAAGATTCATGAAACATCTGCCAATGATGTTTCCAAGCCTACCAACTTTCTCCTAAAAGAAAATTTATAGATATGCCATGTCAGGAGTTTGTAAAAGTGTCATCAGCCATTTGACCAAATCAATATTTCTTTTGGGTAGAAATATTTTGTGCTTTAATCTGCTAAATATCAAGAAATATAAAACACATTGCTCAACATTACAAAAACCTGCTCACTAAGAAGGCAAGTGTCAGTACAAAATTAGAATTATGTTACATCAGAAAATTAAGTGGGAAGGGGTAATTTTTTAAAGTAACTTAAGGTTTTTTTTTTTTTAAGTAACATAGATAGTGTTAATTGAACCAATGCCGATTTTTTTCATGGAATGTCAACTCTCTTAGTCATTCAAATGATTCACATAATTTAGAATTTTTGTTTTGAATTAAAAATATAAGTCTATAGGTAAAAACTTATGATAACTATGAGCAGATTCCTCGATATAATGGCACTAAAACATTTTGGTTACTAATTAATTTCTCAGTCTAGTTTTATTCTTTAATACCTTGTTATATGTGACACTATCTGGAACATTAGGAGTACCTAGAAAATAGGGTAAGGGGCATTGAGACACCTTGAGGTTCCTTAGGGTCGGTGGTACCTTCACTTTTAAGAGACAGAGGGGCAGTTGTAGGCAAGAAGGGATCAACTCAAAGTGTTGACTGTCACATATAGCAAAAGGGGCCCCCTTTCATTATTTGTAAATAGGATTATCTTTTATCTTGTAACTATGATCAGCACATTATAAATATAATGTTATTCAATTTAATGAAAAATAATATTTATTTAATAACCAACTCCTGGTCAGTCAGCTATGCCAACCTTTGGAGATGAGGGGAGTATGTCTCTTACTCTTTAATGATGTAGAATTACTATATCTCAAATATAACGATCTCAAGGTGGCATCCCATTCTGTTATTTAAATATTATCCAGATCAAAGGATCTGACTTTTCCTTGAGATCATTGTTTGGGGAGTGAAGCCAATACAGCAACCTCTTATATTTGATTTTTTATAGGATCTATTTTTTTTTTAAGAAACATAATTTTCAGATAAAAAATATATAGTTGTTATTAATTAATTTTTTTTTGAAGATTTAATGTTACTAATTTATATTGTTTACAAATGCTATGATTTTATACATCATATTAACTAATGTGTAAGTAGTAGGATTTCTAAACTAACTCATTTTCTTGCAAGAGTTTGTTTTATAAAGGCTTATAGAACAGCTTTTGAAACAGCTTTGAAAGGCTTTGGTGCATGTAGGTGGATACCCTGGTGATGGCAGTGACTCTACCTACCAAGTGTTAAAAACTGCGAATGAGATATCTAATGAACGGAAGCCGAATCGGAGACCAACTTCAGGCCCGCCACAGCAGCCTCACTCGGCTAGTTCAGGTAAATATAATTAACATACTCATGAAATAAGTATCACAGATTCATTTTTGAACTATAATACTCAAATAAACTAAATTATGTTTTGATTTAGCATCATAAAATAACTTGATGGATCTTGATTGATTATGTTAACGTTTTGCTGTCACTTTAGTTGTCCTGATTAATTTTTACAATTAATTTGACTCATTAACAAAATTTTTGAATCGTTGACTTTATCTCATAAAATATCACTATAATGTATTTTTTATTATTGGTTACAGAGCATTTTTAAATTTATAGAGAAGTATTTTGAAGTTTCCTCTATTGTTAAATTGGTAACCAAAAAAGTTTTACTCAGCCTTTTTAAGAATCACTTGGAGGCTTATTATAATAAAGAGAATTTTATTGTAAGCCCTTGCTACCTACAAAGATTGACCAACAGAAATCAAAATTCTCACTAACTCCCTCTAACTAGACAAATAATTAATTATTAAATAAAGTTTTTTTTAAAATATGTATTACTAGTATACTGCTAAACCACATCATTCCACATTAAATACTAGTAAAGGATTACATTAATAAAAAATTAGCTTGTGACTGAATTTTTTGTTGGCAAATACTATAATTACATTATAAACAAAATATTTTAAACTGATAATTATTTCTGCAAACCAAAGTCTTATTTGTCTTATAAATTGAAAAACATGTTTATATTCTGAAAGAGGAAAAAAATGACACAACTTAAAAATTGTAACCATAATATGTAATGTAATATAAATTTATTTTGATAAGTGTTTGGAAAGTTGTAAATTTAAACATTATTATGTCTCTGTTATTAAACATCTTTTGGTAAGTTCCGTAGATTGTGCTCAATGTTTTAAATATTAGGATTGCTATTACTGTTGTGTTTATTATTATTATTGTTATTGTTTTGTTTTTTTATTTTAAGCATGAGAGCTATTTTTCAAAGTTCTTTAGCATGATACTGCTTCCTATTTGGAAATATGCTTTCTTGTGCTTGCATGTAAACAATTTAAACAGTGTTTCAGTTTTCACATGTTCTCAGTTCGTCTCAAATACTTTTCAAATAATATATTTTTATGAAAAAAAAATTTATTACTAGGATTAAATTTTTTCTCTTTCTTTTTTAAAGTAATTTAATTATTTTGTCATATATCAAAGTACTTTTGCATATTAATGCTACAATTTCTTTGGAACACTTCATATATTATGGTTCATTTTTATTATATTAATCTAACATTAGTTAAAAATGTTTTTATTTCTAATTATAAATTTCATATTTAGTTAAAGGAGTGCCAAAAGATTACATAAACAAGTTAGTATGTCAGTTATTTTTCTTATTTATTTTTTTAGTTATATTAGACATAAAGCTAATCAAACTACAATTTTCTAATTATAACAGAATTCTATTATAAAATATAAGGAATTCACAGTCTAATCAATTTTGGGAATAGGGTGAATGTACCAGCTATTGACTATCGACCATTAACGTACCATTAAAAAAAAAACATCCTAAAATTCAAAAAATCTATGGAGGCTGTACATGAACTGTTTTTAATGGAGAGTTATGGCGTTAACTTCAAGGGTTTGGCAAAAACGAAGACAAGACCAGAGCCTTGATATAAATCCTAAAGTTTATGAGATAAAATAATAAGTAATAAAAATTTTTGAGGATAAAATAAAAAAACAAATTAGATATTTTATTATCTTATTTATCTTCATTTTATTCAGTTTTGTTCAATATTAATTTGTATTTTTAACTTCTTTATTTTTTAAAATTAGATAGTACAAGAAATATGATTTATAATACCCCAAGATTGGCATATATTGACCTGGTTTCTTTTTTTTTTTTTTTTTATTGTCATTTTTATGAATGGAAATAAATTTTCTTTGTAAATAAAACAGCTCCTATTTTCATCTCTACCGAACATCATGAACATTGAAAATTTTCTCATTAAAATGCATACCTATTTATTTTTGTATGGATTTTCATGAGATAATCATTAATCCTTTATTTTATCACATTTCTATCCATTTTGTCAGATAATTTTAATATTCTTCCAAAATCATGTTTTAAAGTAACATCCTAATGGAAGGTGCACAATAGACCAAAAAGGATGCAGTACATCCCACACTAGAAATGTATATCTAGTTTTTTTTTTTTTTTTTTTTTGTTTTTTTTTTGAAAGGATGAAAACTGGATTGCATTATCTAATAATTCGTTCACTTAATTATTAGATAATGCAGACTGGAAATAGGTTTTCATTAAGTGAACGAATGTATATCTAGTTTAAAGAGTAAAATGTTTATTACATTGATTTCTATTTTTAAAGAGTTGAAATTGTATCTTTTAAAGTTAATAATAATCCACACAAATGTATATACACACACTCACATTAACATGCACCCACACGTTAAATGGAACTGCCTCCTATCAGAATTAAATTTAGCTTATTGCAAATTTCAAATATATTGTAAATTTTATAGATTATGCTGGTCACCACCGGCGTAGGAGACTTGGTGGAATGAGGTTATTTATGTTCGGTTCAAAATCGCAGGACAGAGCGGCCTCTTTGCCTGAAAGTAAAATATTATTTTTCTTATTTGTGTGAACCAAGGCCCAATTTGGAAAGACTGCATGGCCTTTCCATTTCGGGGGTGTCAAATTCAAATTTCTGTTAAAAAAATTAAACTATCTTTTTTTTTCTTTTTTTTTTTCTAAAAACAGAAACATTATGTTAAAAATTTGTGTGCAAATGATAAATGTGTTAAATGATTTAATATTTAATTTGGCTTGTATTTTTTAAATATCAGTAATGATTATTTTAAAATTTTAATCATAGCCTCATATTTTTGAAATAACCAAATTAGTTTAAAAATCTGGGGTTATAATTTTATGTACACCGGCTTACAAAATTTAAATTAGCTATTTTACAAGCAAATATAAAATCAATTTATTAAACTGCAATAGACAAATATATTTTAAGTCTCTTAAATACTGAAAACAACTAAGCCGTCAATGTTTTGCCAATTTAGACATCATCAGGACATACACCAAAAGAAAAATCACATCAAAGATAAAGTGGAGCACATCTAAAATCAACAGTCCAAATAGACTAACTCCAAGACATTCAACAAAAAACTCTTACTACTTCAACTAGAGTGTTTGTTTAACATCTTGATAATGCCTAAATTGGCAAAACAGTGACTAGTTTGTTTTATCTTGTATATTTGAGACTTAAAATAGATTTTTCCAATTGGGATCTAATTAATATTTTGTGACTTTTTAAAAGGATATAAACTGGACTGAATTTATCTAATAATTCCTTCTCACAATGAAAACCTTTCTCCAGTCATTTATGATATATAATTTTATTATATAAAACGTTTCGACAACTACATGTCATTTTCAATCAACTTAACAACTTTCTGTATCATTTTATCTTGAAAAGAGTTACAAGTCACAAATATCTTTTTATTATTTATTGTCATTTTTTAAAAGTTTTACTTGGAGGTCCACCATCCTCCATGATCCTTATGTTTAATAGTTTCATTAATAATTTTATTAAACATAAGGACCATGGAGGGTGGTGGACCTCCAAGTAAAACTTTTAAAAAATGACAATAAATAATAAAAAGATATTTGTGACTTGTAACTCTTTTCAAGATGAAATGATACAGAAAGTTGTTAAGTTGATTGAAAATGACATGTAGTTATCGAAACATTTTATATAATAAAATTATATATCATAAATGACTGGAGAAAGGTTTTCATTGTGAGAAGGAATTATTTATTAGATATTCTGTGACTTTTTGCTCATTTTTATTGACAGATTTATGATAATAATTTTCAAATTGTAAGAGTAATCAACATGTATTGCCGATTCAATCAACCCATTTATCATGCTGTCATAATTTCTACCATTATATAGTATATTTGATGATATTCATTCTCATAACTGATTATTATTTTATTGTTTCTACTTTTTTCCTTAATAATCTCAAATATAATTATATTAAAATATAATTTATATTTATATTTTTAAAATTTATATACAAAATTATTTCATTTCTAGCCATGGTGAAGAGGTTTTTCATAATGGATTCAGCATAATTTAGGTTATGAAGTGAGGAATGTAAAATACATTGTATCATCACTTTTTTTTTAATGATAAAAATTCAATTTTTAATTTGTCTTTTCGTTAATTTAAAAATGTTTGACACCCCCTTGTTTAGCAAACGCATGGACACTGCTAGTTCCTGAGTATGTTTGTTGTGTCAAAATCATTGTATATAATGCATTAAGTTTTATCGCTTAATCTAAAATGTGATATAAAATTAATATTCCTTTCATACATTGACTATTTGGTCCCCTTCACAGTCCTTTAGTTTCAGAACTCAACAACATGATTCTGATTCAATTGAATATAAAAAATTAAATGTCAAATGTTGATGATACCACAGAGCATATATCACGTAGAATGTAAATGATTTGGTATAATTTGCATCCTGTCTTTCATAATGTTTGTCCCTTTTAAAACTCGTTCCACCTAATAATTAATGATTTATTAATTATGAAATATTCTTAACAATCAATTATAAATAATCTCTCACAGAGGGTTAATATGGTTAATAAAAAAAAATTATATAAAAAAGCTTTAATCAATACTAACAATATTAGAGAAAGGCAACAATTTAATTCAACCAATGGATCAGCAGGGAAAGAGAAAAAAATTTGTATGAATTTTATTTTATTTATCGCTGTTTTTTCATCAGAATCATCGATTTCTAATTTCCTGCCTGAGTGAAGACTAACAAGACTAACAATGCATTAAGTGCAGTGAAAAACTGTAATAATTTAGTTGATGGATGATTTATTTTAGCGGAACAATTGCAGTATGCCTCTGGTACAAGACCTTTTGGTCAACCACTTATGCTACAAGCGACCGGAAGTGCTCCGACGACTCCATCTCCACGACCTGGAAAGAGAACACCATAGCATTACAGAATTTATACTTCATGTAATAACTGCCAAGTTACAGTGTTACTAGATTGCAATCTTTTATTACTTTTGATTGTATTTAATTAATTTTTAAAGTTTAATTTTAAATAAGTCTTGAATTATATAATGTGAAGCAGGGACGGACTGGGATCTCAGCAAGTAAAAGAGATGAATCAATCTGGCTTACTCCACCATTATTACAGCTCTATTTTAATATTCAATATTATTCTTTTACTGTTAGGTTTAATTTACTCTTGGGCTAAGAGATATTCCTAGGACACACCTGGGAACACCTTTATGGAGTAGTTTAGAAATACTATCTTTTATAAAGTATTTCTAAGATTTTTCAATGAATGAGGAAGGAAATTAGACTACTAAGTTTGGTGGTGGACTTATTCATTTATTGTCATAATCTTAAGTCCAGAATCTGCACTTTCTTACGTAGCAAAGAATCCATGATCTGTTCTAACGTGTACAGGATTTTTTTTAATTTCCGCTTTTAATTAACCTGTTGGAAGTTATTTTACATTATATCAGAAACTCTCAAGGTTGGAGTGCGAGTGCAGTTAATTTCTCACCAGAAGCCAGGTGGTTTTTAGACTATACTCTACTCGGATCTAGTCCGTTCCTGATGATAAACTAGTGTTTTTTTGTTATTAATTATTAAAATACCCTATTCAATGGTTTGTTTTTTGTGGTTGCATTAAAAATAATTTTTATGAAATATAATTTAGTTCAAGGAACTAGTTTCATTTATCTAGTTAGTTCTGTTTAGTGAGCATCAATATAAAAATAACAATTGTTTGTATCAATGAAGTTATATTTAAATATAGTTTTGGGACCAAAACAATATATATTGTTTTTTCTATTATATCGGATAGCTTATATATTATATGCATAGAAGCATCAAAATGACATTTTGTTTATTAGTTCCATATATTTTTGGAAACAGAATAGAGCATTTTAATAATATAAGATTTTTGTTTTTGTTTTCAGTTATGATGACTGTTTTATTTAAATTTTATATCTCGTAAAAACAGGGATAAATTTCAATTCTTCCAGAACTAGTTCATATTCTTAGCTATAAACAAATGTTGTGTTTTTTTAATTTATCCATTATTATTAAAATAATGTACCTTATGAAAGTAAATATACATTATATTTGTTTGATATCTTATTTATTTTTAAGTCCTGTTCTGTAAATATTTATTTTCAATATATCTTCCATAGTAAAACAAATAAGCCTGGTTTTACCCAAACACACAACTTAAATAATAAAGTTTCATGAAATTCTGTGTTATAATAGTCTTCTTCTGGCACTACAAACTGAAGTGGTCCAAGGCCTGCACTTGGTCTAACTCTTGGACGTTAACCAGTCATGTCAGTGCTTATTAACTTTTTAAGAATTGGTTACTACTCATTTTTAAGCCTAACTACTTAACAGGTCCATCTCGATTTTCACCATTCTGCCTTTTCAATGAGATTAGCAGGGTGTATGCTTTGCGATTCCACATTCTGTGACATCCTAAATTTCCCAGTGAATTCGTCTTTTTTTTTTCTTTTTCTTTTTTAACCTTTTATTCTCCAAATAGTTTACTTCCATAAATCTTTACTCATTCTTCTTGTTGATGCTATGCATTTCTATTGATCATTCACTCAATTCTTCCATAATTCGTTAATTCTCTCTTTGTGCTGTTTTCTTCATCTTCTAATGGCACATGTATATGTTAATGATGCTCATATTAAATAGGCTTCCATGCAGTCTTATTTATACAAATATGATTGTCTATATTTGGAAGTCTATTATGACACTACAATATTTTTTATTATAGGAGTGAATAAAACCAACCTTTACTAGCACTATAGTGTAATGTGTAGGCCTTCTTGAGCATGCCCACTCCTAACCTAACCAAACTTAAATTTTATTATCGACTACCATTTAATTTTGTTTAATGTTATACAAGTGAGTGATGGGACAACTTCGGCAACATTGCTATGGCTCTTGCTACCTCCTTATAGTTTCAAATCAACCTGCCTTGGATTTAAGAACTACATTGCTTTCATGGTTTTGTAATTATAAAAAACATAATTACTCCTAATAGTTTTATTATTGTTCTTTCTGTTAAGTTTCATAAAATTTAAATCATTTTCTCACTGCAGAACCAACATAATGTAACTCATTCTTTCCCAAATGCCCAAGTGATTTTTATATCCAAAAAAAATAAAATTAAATGTGTAAGTATTACAGTATAAATACATTAACATTTTATTTTGTAAAATTTATTTCAATGTGATTAAATGAGTATTTATGGAAGATTCAACAAGAAAATTTGCAAAAAAATAGTTAATTAGTTAATAAATTAAATTGTTTTTTGTAAAAAAAATAATTGAGAAATGATATTTTTCATCTACAGAAATGAGATGTAAAGGTTTACATGACTATACTGTGGAATTTTAATTTATTTTTCAAATCGGTATCGAAAAAAGTTTGCCCATCACTCATGTAGGTGAATCAGTTCTATTGAGGACTCATGGGATCTTCCTTAACTTATTTTTTCTATGAATTTACAATGCTATTGTTATTTTTAACAACTCCACTACTATTTTTCAATCTTTCAACTGTTAAAGTATTTTATCGAATTTAGAACTACATGTATTTACAACACTGTTAAATTATTTAAGTGAACACACTTAGTATATTTGAAAAAGAAATCATGGAGTAAGTAAGCTATTAGAAATTTATAGAAATATATAGAAACATAGGTTCAGTTTAAAAACAGCATGAAAAATCAAAAACAAAAACACATGGCATAGCATACATGAATCAAACAAAATATATATATATTTTTCTCTTTATATTTTATCTACACCTGTCAAAACAAAACAGTGACAATCAGCAGATTGGCTGGTAGTAAAATAATATACAATGACATGAGAGGCATGAAGAAGAACAGTACACAGCGGTACCTCTTCCTTGGCTTGATTCAATTTCCTATAATAACAAATCCCTCATCCACGTTCATTTTTATCCCCTCCTAGTGTTCTCTGGCATGAGAGTAGAGGCCATTGGTCCTATTAATGGGTTTGGATGTCCGTGTAGTTTTTCTTGAAAGCGTTTGTAGTATGTTCCGATGTGTTCGTCAACCGTTGGTATTTTTAAGTCAGTATGCAGAGTCTTATTATTGAGGTACCATGGTGCTTTGGTGATAAGTCTAAGTACTTTTGATTGAAAAGTCTGGAGTCAATTTCTGTGAGTCTGTTTAGCGATCCCGTAAATTTTTAATGCATATGTCCAAACTGGTTTTAGTAGGTAAGTGTAAGTGTTTAGTAAATAAAATATTAAAATGTAAATAGGTCCTTTATCATCAACTAGTTTCCATTGCTTTATTATTATATTTGTATGTAAAGTATTTGCTTACTTTTTGTCTATAAAGTGTCTTAATCCAATGTAATCAATCAGCAATTAACCATACTTCTTGAATGTTAGTGGGATATATAATTAAAGAGTTTAATGGGTTGAACACATGTATTATATCATTATACAGAACAATCGACATGAGGGCTGTGCAAGGCGCCCACTCACTCACTGACTTATATCCACCATAGAGAGTCACCTATCCATACACAATATCCAAAGAGGTTACTCCTGACACACCCCCTCAATTGAAACTTTATATACACAAAAAGAAAACTAAAGATTCAATTGCAAAGTAACTCAAAATTTACATTTGAAAAAAAATTAAACAATTAACAATTCTTGAAACTTTTTAAATTTTTCATAGACCAGTGGTTTTGTGAATAAGTCCGCAATATTTTCTTCAGAACTAATATAGTCTATTACAATTTTCTTATTATCTACAAGTTCTTTGACAAAATGATATTTAATATCAATATGTTTGGCTCTTTTGGAATTTTCTGGATTTTTAATCTGAGCAATAGCACTATTGTTATCAACATTTAATCTAGCACTCACTTCACCACACTTAAACTCACTTATCAAACCGCACAAATTCACCAACTCCTGAGCAGCGATACCAGCAGCAATGTATTCTGCCTCCATGGTTGATAACGCAACACAGGTTTGTTTTCTTGAGTGCCATGCCACCGGGTTGCCAGCCAAGAATGCCACAAAGCCGCTCACACTTCTTCTGGTCTCGATGTCTCCTGCCCAGTCTGCATCCGAAAAGCCAATCAAATCTATATCCTCGTTTTTTCTGAAGATAATCCCCTTTTCTTTTGTTTCTTTAAGGTAGTGTAGAACACGCTTTGCAGCTTTCCACGTTTGATGTGTCCCTTTGTCTAAATAACGTGCCAAGAAGCTGACACAGAATGATAAGTCCGGCCTTGTCATTGTACTTAAATACAACAAGCTGCATACCAAACTCCTGTATGGAATCTTCTCCTCAAGACCTTTGGTTTCCTCAAACCTACAACCAACTTCCATGGGAGTGGTGACCCTTTTGCAATCCTGCATATTATAGTTTTTAAGAAGTTTTTCCACAACATGAGCCTGGGTTACTTTAATTGTATTATTATTTCTTTCAAACTTCATACAGTGACTAAGGCCTAACATAATGGAATGGAATAATTGAGGTTTTATAATTCAAAGAGGGTTCTATGAAATATTCACACCGTGAAGGAAAATCATTGGGATTTTCCTTCATGGTTAAGAGAACCTTAGAAGTGATGGTTAATCAAAGCTTTATAGTAGATGCAATATAAACGTTAAATTTAAACTTCCAACTCCTTCCATTCTGATTCATGAATATTACTTCTACTAGGCATGTCTATTATCATATCAGAGTGCAGTCAGCCATCTCAATTCCCCACAGGATTTCCCTTTCTTGGTTTTCTCCTTGTCTGCTTGAGTATATGTTTACTATTGAACTTTGCTTACTTATTTGGAAAACAGCCCAGTCTGTTCCCGAAAATGATCCCTTTCGACTTCTTGAAAATGAAGTTTATAGTTTTTAGCTAATAAATCAAAACTTTTGGTTCCTTAAGAAATGATGCAGCTTTTCAACAGAGGGTAAGGTTTCAAAAATAAAATCTCTGTGCATTTTTATTCCAAACAAAATCTTTAGATGATCTTTAGGTGAACAAGATTAATCATTTTTCAATCTATCTATAGTTTATACTTTTTGTTTTGTCTCAGAATTTCTTAAAATCATTAGCTAGAGATTCACTGAAAAATTATGATTGGTGCTTGAACTTTTTCCAGGGTTAAGGTAATTAGTTAATAGAATATTGCAAGTAGCAGACCTCTCATTTGAATTTATAAATGGGATTATATTAATTAAGGTATGTCTGAGTTATTTAAGATTAGTTGATAATATTTTTAATTTTTTAAGGTGAAATTTAGCCAATGGAGCTAATTGTGCTGTCACCATATAATAAATAGGATAACTTATTTTCTTAACTAGTTAATACTTATAATAAGCATCAATATATAGATGTTAAAATGAATTATGGTCGAATAAACATACACTACTAGATATTTTACTGTGCATAGCTATAATAACACATCATAAATAATTTATATGAATTCTCTGTATTTAATAAAACTATTATTCTAGTTTATTTTAATTCATATGTAAAGGATTAGAGAATAATATATTTCAATCTTTCTATCGAATATAAGAGATAGAATATTTTAAATAACTTAAACTCTAGGTAAATGAAAAATCTATATTGAATAAATGTAAGTTAAACTTAATAGCAACTGGCTATTAATATTTTGTTACAGGGAGACCTACTTCAATTTAACTTTTTTTTTTTTTGTTATAAGGTTAAAAAATTGTAACAGCATTTTAGGTCTTGATTGCCAAGTTTTCTTAAACCAAATAACCACCTTTTGATAAGATGGTCTTCTATAAAAAATGTATTCTGTTCTAATATTTGTCTTCATTTATGAGTGTCTTTTGACAATTTTTCTTTCCTATGAATTTCTTTATTAAAAGTACATATGTTTTGTATCAACTGCATGTTATATGTGTTTATTTTACGGATAATCTTTCATGCTTTTGACACTTAAAATTCTTTTATATCACTGCTTCCTGCAGACAATAGGCAAAAATTATTAGTAAGCTCGAAAATAAATTTGGATATACTATGCAACATAATAAATTAGGTGGATTTTTGGTTTGAAAAAAAAAAAATATTGAATTATTCAATTTCAAATTTAGAAAAAAAAAAGATATACTGTGACACATTTCTTTTTCATCTACTATGTTTATGTTTACCTCTGGTGAATACGAGAACCCTCACTTCAAATAGAGTATTTTAAATTGGATAAATTTGGTAGAATTATTACGCATCAAAACAATAAAATACATAGGATAGCAGAAAGCAGAAAGTTTATAGTTGTCAATAATTACCTATATAAAGTATGTTATGAATTCACATTATTCAGTCAATAGGTTTTTATTTATAACAAAGTAATGATACCTGGATTTCTGGTTCCTCTTCCTACAAAAACATTTTAAACTTTTGCCCTATATTTTCAGCACAGCAGAACTACTAAGAATCATCCACATAGATAACCATTTAGCACTATCATTTAAAACCCCAGTTTAATAGTCGTTATAAGGCTGAAAAATGAATTTTTATGAAATTGTGGCAAAGCATTAACTTAAAACAATAAATAAATTTGAAAATGAAATTGAAACTTTGACTATAGTAATAATAATTTAAGAAATAAATAAAATTGAAATACTAAACAAATTACCAACTTTGTGATAACATCAGAAGAGGTTTTGGTAACTTAAAACAAGTGCTAATTTTAAGCCTTGAGGGCAGTGGCGGATTAAAGGTCCAGAGCGCCCTAGGCAATAACTTTATCGGCGCCCCTGTACCGGCCATAAATGGCCATCTTAATTTTTACTGATTGTTTTTGTAATTACGGTGACGTTGTATCGTCACATCCTAGACTAGTAGATCAGGGCCCTTGTACTTACGCTAATGCGCGATATGTTATTTTTTTTATTTATTTAAAAATTCTGAGCTCGCCCCTTGTAACTACGCGCCCCTAGGCACGTGCCTAGTTTGCCTTACGGATAATCCGCCACTGCTTGAGGGTTAAAGTTAATCAAGTTGTGTCCCACAAAATAAGTTTTAACTTTTACTTAAACTATATTAGATTCATCACATGAGGACCTTCAGCATATCAGTATTAAATATCTGTTATGCTGGGAATTTTTTTTCTTTGATTCTTGTGTAAATTATTATAATCAGTTGAAACTTAGAAAAGTGAACTTATACTCAGACTGAATTTATCGATCTAATGTTTATTACTAATGTCTTCTGAGTTTAGTGCATGTGTTGAATTAGAAATCATATTTTTATAGGTTTCTAAAAAAAATACAAATAACTATTCACACATAATCATGCACATAATACACTGATGATTTTACAATTATAAATCAATGAAGAGTTTACTAAAATTTTTTTTTGATAGAGTTAGAAAAAGAAGACAACTTTAAACACCATTGTTTGATTTGAAGAATATTTTAAAGAAAAATTAACAGAATTGTTTTATTTTTAGTCTTTTAATAGATCAGTGTTACAAAAATGTTTTTTATAAATTATAGTCCAAATCTCCCCAGAAAAGCAGGAAATTTGAGTTTTATTACATAAAATAATAGTTTTTTTTTTTTATCATACTTTACTTGTGTGAATATTGTTCTCAGCACTATGTTGGGCTGTAGTTATCCCCCTTTTCAGGAAAACTTTTCGTTTTGTTTAATTATGATTTAATATGAATAAATCCGATGACTATTTCAGGATTGGTCTCGAATTGGCACCTCGAATTTTCATAAAGCAATAAAGGTGTTGAAACGGGTTTTTCTGATAGAGAAATGTTCATTATTGACTTTTTAAACAAAAAAACCATATGTCTCTTCCAAAAGTGATTTTTCTCAAGATTTGACATTAAAATTGAAAAGGGTGGGAAATTGAACAAGATTAATTTTAAAATTTAAAATTTAATCTTCATCAAATATTAGTTATGATTTTTAATTTTATACAAAACATGATTATTAATCTATTTTTTTCTTATTTATTTTAACTAATAGCAATTTTTAATTGCATTGAGTGGGTAAACATGATTTAAAAGTGGATTAGATTAAGAACCAACATGATGGGTTCTATTGGATTTATAAAAATTGACAGGTTGAATATATATAGCAGGTGTCATCTACAATAAAAAAGTTTTTTTTTATGTTTATAGCAATTGTGATGCTGAACAAAAATGTTCATGTGAACATGAGCCAACAAATGAAGTATTGAAGGCTTATGACCAAAAACGGTAAAAGGTGCTATGAAATTTAAAGAAAGAAGATGAAAAAGTTTTTAAGCACTTTTCTAGCAACTGAAAAAGATATGACACGACTCATTACTTGAAAAAAGAGTACTGATAATGATGTCATGTACCGTAAGATTTGCCATCGAATAAGACCCTAGCAGTTTGGTAGATCACATACATGTTCTTTGTATTTGATATATTGGTCTGTTTTGACACTAAATCTTCATAACACAAATTTCAATTTGTTTGTTTTTTTAATTGCCAAAAAGTGTTAAAAAACATTTTGTTTATTTATTTAATTTAATTTATTTGTTTCGGTCTGAAAACTGGTACAGATTTCATTTTCTGACCCATTATTCAGCACTGTCTTCACTATAGCATCCCATGGGTATCCTTTTTTTGGGTGGGACTCTATATATTTTTGTGTTACTACAGCATAATAGTGTGTAGTATAATGTATTTTGAATTAACTAAATATTTTAACTCTAGTTTTTAATAATTATATTGTAAGCTATTACACCTTTTTGCCTATTGTCATGTGATTTTAAGCCTGATTTTATTTTCTTTCATATAATTATGCGGTGCGTTCAGGTCAGTTGTTATACACCTCTGAAGATCCATACCAAGAAGTTATAGGACCCATCAAAACGGGTAAAATCAACTCCCAAACTAGAAGTACATACGTAAGAGTACCCATGTTTATATACATAAAAAAAAGTAATTCTATTGTTTTTAAAGTACATATTATGTTTCCACTCTTACATATTAGATTGATTAATTTTGCAATAGGAGGGGACATGTTAGTGACTGTTTACCGTGATAAAAGAATATTATTTAAACCCTTTAATTTATTTGATCAAATCTAATATTCATTACGTATCTTCACTAATTATTTATTTTCTCTCAAAGACAATTTGGCTCCTCCAAGTAAATGATATTTCTCATTTAATTAAAATTTGTATATGAAAACAAAAAGCAATATTTATTCTGGAGCTGTAATCCCCTATAATAATAAACAGAAACTTAATACAGACTAGCTTTTTACCCTTTGATTAAATAGAATAATAGAAAAATAACTGAGGTTGGTTATATGTTTTATCCAGAATACCCCCTTAAGAAAATATCCAACTGCAAGTTGAATAGGTGAAGGAAAACAGCAATTGAAAATGTGAAGATTACAATGGTCTATCCAAGTTGGAGGATAATTCTAGATTTTTAAGTATGGATTTGGATGATTATTTGAAAATTGCAGCAGTTTTAAGGGCAGGGATAAGTAATAATTAAATGGTATACGTATATCTGATCAGGTAATATGAAAACTAATAATTATAACAATAAAGGGAAGGTATTGATTATAATTAATCTAAACTTCCATTTAATTTTGAGTATCTGTTATTTTACATTTTGATGCAGTTCTCCGATCAGAATTCCTTTTCTCGATATTTACTTCTTTTTTTAAACATTTATACCTACGCGTTGCTAAATGATTGTATGTCACATTATAGCTTTGTTCTTTCCTCAATAAATCATTTATTGAAGTGATGGAGAAACAATATATGTACTTGGAAACAATATCTGTTGACCAGTAGTATTATGGGATACTCAATAGAGAAGTGAATCACCCTGTAGTGATTAAGTTCAGTATTGAGAATTTTTTATTTATTTTTCTTCCATTCTGTACAGTCAAACTGCATGTAAGAATGACTTAAACAAAATTAACGATTCTTTTAATATGCTTACGTAGTTGCATGTTCTTTTATTATTAAACTATAAAAAATAGTGGTTTTATTAAACTTTTTGCATTCTTTGAGCCATAATTATTCACTTGCATATAATTAATGTAGATGCAAATGTAGTGGTTAGAATGATTTATATGAGAGTTATATGTTTATGAGTATAATATTTAACTTTTTTTAAAATTATATTAACACATATATAGTGGTGGACTGAATTTAATAACGCTTTGAAGTATTTTCTTTTCTCTCTAATTAGATACTATCTCAATTAAACAATGTTATCGTGCATTTCAAGTTTTAAAAAAATGTTAACACAATGAGTAGAATTGTTTCAATGCCAATTTTACTAACATAACTAGACCATAACAATAAATAAGAAATTCATTCTCATATAGGTGTTATGGTATAGAATGTTAAATATATATTTTTTAATTGGTTTTACTTATGCAAAAAAGATTGGACATTTTTAAAATTCATTATGTCTATAACATCAGCTTTTATCAACTTCTGTTATAAACTTGGGATTATTCAATTACTGAATAGTAGGAAAGAAGCACAAAGCAATCCTTGTCATAGGTCATAGATCTCTATTAAACATCTTGTTCACTGATCCAAGTAATAAAAACATTTATCTCCTTAGTTTCCTCATCTGACTCACACTGTTGAGTAAATATTGTTGATAGTATGTTAATTTAGGTATATCATTAACCCTTTAGCGACTGTGAACTACTATAATAGACCGAGCGCGCCGTGCCCTGGGGACCGTTGACTAATATAATAGTCCGGTGTCAGGTGGGCTCCACGGACCATGGGACTATTATAATAGTTTTGCTTCTCCGGCGTTTCTTGACAGTAAGCTACTATAGTAGTTCTGTTCCCAGCACCATCTAGTTGTCCCCATCACAAGCTTTAGTACTTTTTCTTGACAACAGATGTTATGGGAATCAATTTTTGGCTATATTACTTTTAGTTTGTTGTGTCTGCTACCGTTACTTTCGTGTGTTTCGGCATTTATCACACTCAAAAGAAATTTTAGCTTTTGAAAAAGTTAATATTCATATTTACAAAATTAATATAAAAAATAAGCTTAGATAAAAAAAAAATTAGATTAAAAAAAAAATAGATTTAAAAAAAAATTTAGATTAAAAAAAAAGTTTTTAAATCTAGCTGTGCCAGTGCAAAGTCCGGATCAAAAAGGATGATAGGAAAGTATGAGGAATTAAAGAAAAAAAAATGATTGCAGAGTCAAAAAGTAGTCGGTCCAGCTGGTACAGTTGCCATACCTACTACTCGGTCCAGCGGGCCCGCTCAAACCCCGCTATTCGGTCGCCAAAGGGTTAATGTCAGCTTCCATAATGGCCAAAACTGTTATTGTTAATATCTCCTTGCAAAGCATAAATTTCACTCATAATAGGGTAGATAATTTAAGTTCTAATTCTTCAATTTCTCTGCTTGCTACCTTTATATTCCACCAAGATTGAAAAATTATACTAAAAAAAGGATGACTCAGATTTTTAAATTCCCATATAGAATCTAACTTAAACTGATCTCCGATTTTCAGGACAGGTCGCAATCATCTGGATTAAAGAGAGTTTTATCCAGTGTTTGCTTCCAGTTTTGACTAAGAATTTATTTTTTGAATTCTTGTTCTTACTTTTTATTTAAAATTATATCTATTCAAATAATTATATATTTAAATGTTGTTAGCTGAATGTACATTAGAAAATGCAATTTCACATTGGACAGCCTTCAGCTGTCTTATGAAGTTTTTTGGCCCTAAACCTCAGATTATTGTTCTTTTAATCATAAAATTTTGTTATATTACATATAAATAAAGCTGCCTTCATTTAAGTTAAATAATTTGATAATTCTAGGTAATTTCACATATTTTTATCCAAAATATTGAGTCATTATTTTTATGCTATTTATTTATTTGCTTTCTATAAATAATTTCTTAAATAATTAATTTCTTTCCTTGTCACATTCCAATTTTAAATATATAATTTTATTAGGTGATGTTAAATGCGAATTGAATTGAGGTCTTGCTCAAGAAAATTTTTTTTCTTAATATGTTTGGTGATAAAGAATCAAAAAATAAGTCATTAATTTTTAATTTTAGTCCACGTATCGGACCTGGTTTATAATGAATAGAAGAAAAAGAAAAGTTATAAAATGTTTTGTAATTGTAAAATGTTGTAATAATTTCCAAGTACTTTATATTTGTCCTTTGCCTTCATGCATTTCTAAAATAAGAATATTTTTGTTTTGTATGTATTGTTGGTTTAAAATCAAAACTTTTTAAGACAGAATTTTCAACTTTAGGATTTTTTATTTATACATATAATTTCTTGACCTTTATTATTTCCTGGCAAAACTTATGTCTTTTTCACAGCTAGCTCATTCATTATTCATCTGCTGTGATGAAGACATTGATGGTTTTGCTATCAGGAGATATAAAGGGTGAAGAAATAAATATAAATAAAATAAATTTAACATATAAAGTAAGCTGATAATATATAACCAAATATTCTGATAATTTCGTATCTATGAAAAAAGACCTAAAAGCTGATCTGTAGAATAAATTTATTGCTTCATTTGGAAATTCATGGAAACAACTGTCATCAACTAACAATGTAAAAATACGTATCAAATCATTTACACATTGAAAAAAACAAAAACATTTTTTATCATAAATGTTTAAAATCATATATATTATAAATTATATTTAATCAATTGGCAACACCGACAATAAAGTATCTTCTCATTTCATTAGTGGTTTCACCTTAGTGATATGTATTTAGCAATTAGAGATTGATCCTACTCAATACCATAATAGACAATGAATTTGAGTTTCAATATAATTACTTAGATTGTATTTCTATGAATTTTTGCCGTATCACATTTAATTTTAATTTTTTTTAAACTCTAAATGTTTTAAGTCCTAAAAATTTTAATGAATAATCAACCCTAGTAGACTGGTGACAAAGCTCCATTATTTAGCAACTGTTATTTTGTTATAATATATATTAATATTTATTATTATATATTTTTTTGTGTGACCATTGTCACTATTAATCTATAGTTAATTAAATGTATATTTTTTCCTTTGAATTCTTAATTAACTCATACTTTGTAAACCTTGAAAACCTTGTATGCAAAAATTAAATCATTAATGATATTTTTAACATCAGCTTTTCTTAATTTTTGTTGAAAAACACATTTTGCTTATCAATATGTAAGACAGAAACCTGTGATATTTTTAACAACAACTTTTATGACAAATTTGTAACTTGGGGGCTACTTCCAGCCCCACATTCACCCAGACGACAGAAGCTGAACCTGCGGATGAAATCTTTGTCTCTTGATTCACCCGAAAGTACAGAGCATACACAGAGGAGGAGGGCTGTAGCGACACATTCTGGTCATGGCTCAGCTCAAGCAAGCAGCCATTCTTCCTCATCAAGGCTTCAGTGTAGGTCTACCTATTTTTTTTAACGGCTTGTTTCTTAATTAATTGATCAAGTTGAGTTTCTTCGCCAAGAAAAGTATAAATATTGTTATTTAAAAATTTCTCAGTCCAGAAATATATAGTCTGCTATTTTATAACACTAATAACCACTATTAATTTTTTTAATGAAAACTCTTTAATCATAGGAAAAAGACATTTCTCCAAATAATTTCCCTTGAATGTGATATATATTTAATGTAGTTTTATTATTCGTGCATTATCAGTCTACACATCTTTCAGGTAACTCTAGAAGTGTCTTTCAAATGACATATAGTGATAATTTTAAGTGTATTAAATGAATATTAAAACCATTTAGTAATCTAGAAATGCTTTATTAAATTATTCAGAATGTTTATTGATAGATAAAGATTAGATTAAGAAACCTATATAAGCACAGTTCTTAAATTAATAATAAAAAGATGGATGAACTTCTAGAACGTTTCAAATTACCTTCCAATACAGTGACCAAAAAAGAAAGGTGAACATGTTACAATAATCTCACTCTATAACCTTGCATATGAATTTTCAACTGTCTACGAACAACCATTTTGAGTTGCAGGGTATAAAACTGTAGTACAAGGGTTATGATGAAACAAGTCAAAATGGATAATTTCCAGGCAAACCTGGGGCATAAAAATTGACAATTGACAATTTGACAACTTATAATTTGAATTTTAAAGACAAATAAAAAACCTCCGAGACTACAGCAGCGAATAACTAACTAGTCAATACACCAGGACTGAAAAAGGATCACATAAATTCTAGTCAAGAGATATATTTCTTTAAAAATCCTCAACATAAACTGTTAATGAAATCACGATTTTTTTTTCGACCGAGTAAAGATATATTTTCTTAATAAATATTAGGACGTAATGTTGGGTTGATTAAATCTCTGATAAAAATAACAGTGGCAAAACCATCATTGTTTATACTTAATGTAGTTGAAATTTATTAATTTTCATTCTTATGATTTTCATCTGTTGAAAAAAAACACAATATAAGGACTTGGGATAGTTTCAAAATACCTAAGTACCATTTGTTTAAAAAATTAAGTATCTGGTGATAATAATTAATTAACTATAATAAATCATGAAAAGGATTCAAATTTTAAACGTATGAGAGGGTAAGGTTGTGATGTAATAAACAAAAGCTCATCAAAAATTGATTAGTTCAATAATATAATTTATTTCCAATTTTAAAGGTTTTGGGTTTATTTTTCCGTAGTCATTGAACTGTATTCAACCACAGTTTATAATGAATATAATTTTCATACATAAAGAACATCAAAATCTTTAAAATGATAGTTTTGAAATCAAGTGGTATAGAAAGCAAACGGAAATGAATTTTAATATTTGTTATTTTATGATTCTGTAATTTTTTATAATACTCACATATCATGAGCAAAACTCTCTCTATAGAAATATTTTAGATAAATTTAAACGCTTTAAATTTGGTTATAATTTCCAAATAATTATTTTCTTGTATTAAGTATGCTAGTGCTTTTGTTATTTTTAAGAAGATACCAAGTTATGTTGAATACAAACTTAAGTTAGCTGTAGTTATTATTTACAGTTTATAGTATTATTTGTTAAATGTGTGTGCCTAAGGCTGCACATACATTTTTTATTAGGTTTATTTTTGTAGATTTACATCAATTGCGTTAAACCAATATATAAAGGAGAAGAATGGATAATGTAGATAATAGTAGTAAGCTTGATATCATTTTTAAATTTGAGCTTTTGTTGATAATTTTTTTTAAATTTATATTACGAAAACCAAAATAGAAGTGCTCATAAACATTTTGAATAAGAACAATTACTACTAAAAACCAATTTTTCTTCTTTGTTCGACTCTTGCTTCGATGCGATTTCATCTTGTGCTTTCTACTGTTTCTTATCTCTTTCATAAATTTTCAAGTCAAATTTACTTTAAAAATAAATATAACAAATGTATCATACAAATGATTGGTTTTCTAAAGAACCAAAATGTTTATAGCAGGCTATATGTTGATTTTACTTTTGCTTTTAAAATTACAAAAAGCTGAACCTTTCAATGCAGAGCTAGGCAGCTTTATCTATTTCTTACTTTCAATAAATATTCTTAGGCTGCAACTCAACAAATTTATATGCCCTCTTAAGCTGTTACTAAACTATAACTTTGTTTCTTTTTGGCATGGTCTTATACTTTTTATAAATATTTTACAGAATATTTTATTTGTATGTCCTAGTGCCTCCTAAAGTAGTAATATCATTGTTTTCAGGGAATAATTGAACATTATTATGGGGGTAAATTAAACAATAAAATAAGAAAAGTGAGCATACATGGAAGAATACATGATCTGAAATTTAATTTAATATTATTTTATGAAAAAAAATATCTGTTAAATGATTCGATTAGTGGTTCCATTTTTAAAATATAAATGTTTCTGAATTTGTTCACCTATTACCTAAAAACACTGATATATAAAGTGCTGTAATAAATTTGTTTTGTACACCAGGACATCAGGAATCGCAAAACTTATATTTGAATCGTAAATTAATTTCAGTTGTAAATTATTTTTATGAACACACACATAGACAAACATTATAAGTGGGCCATCCCTGCTGTACACTACAAAATGGTAGTTTGTTTCGATTATTAATCGTCTTTACAAGAAACAATATTCAAGACTACTTTTGATGATAATACAGTGCAAAATTGAGGCAAAAGGACATGCTGTAAACCTAGCTGCTGAATTCTGACATTTTAAAAATATTTCCAGTTACATCACAAAGTGATTCATTCAAACGTTGCCACCGATCTTACAGAAAGGACCCATCGAGGGACAACTATTGGTCAAGTAACTCTGTAAACAGATTCGTTTATAATGTTGCATTAATTTTTTTATATGCTGCCTATTTTATCAATTAGTCCCACATAAATATTTGCTAAGAGACAAGCTTGCTCTCTAATAAATAATAGAAATAATGTAATGCAGCAGCTAATGATAGATATTCAAGCAGTTTTAAATTAATTTGGTTAGTAAATTTTTTGGTAGTATATGGATTGCTTGTTATTTCCATTTAATTTTTTTTTAATTTTATGATTAAATAAATAATTCATTGGGTTATGTAGTACAAATTTTAAATGTATATTTAAAAAAAAATATTGATCAAGAAAATTAATATTAATTTTAAAGGGAAATAAAGCATTAGTTTTAGGCCAAAACAAAAACAACATTAACCAGGTATCTTAGAAATATATCTGCTATTATGTTTAATTATAAACAATAGAATTATAAGTTATAGAAGTAGTTAGTTTTTTAACTTTTTATTTATTAAATTATTTTTTGTTAATTTCATTTTATTATTGTAGGTAATATATAGTTTCTAGCTTATCTATGTTAAAAATTAAGAGGTCTTTTCAAGTTCAATTAATCATCCAATGATAATTATTTACCTATAACTAATATCTATTTAACAATACCAAAATTATTTGACAACATTATTACTATAATATATCTCATGAATGCTAACAAAGTTCAAATTAATGAAATTAAAAATGCTATTGAATGATTAAAAAAATAATGGTCCTTAAAAAAGTTAAGTTATATTCAGCAACTTGATTTAAATAAAATTTGATAAAAAAATTTACTTAATTTTCAAAAATAAGTAACCTAATAAAAACTTTAAAATTACGTAATAGTGTGATTCCACTTTTTTTGCAGTTAAAAAAGTGGAATCACATTATTTCAGTGCTTGAGCCTGATTTTTATTCATAGATAAGTTGAATGTACACAAAACTTCAAATAAGGACATTCAAGATCAATATTAAATTTTTTATGAAGGTCAAGACAATATCCAAGCCGAACACTATTCAGACCTGCCTCCTGTAGTGTTAATTTAACTTAAAATTTGCATAATTAATTAGTTATTAATATTATTAATTAGTGAATATCATAAAAGTGAATAAGGAAGGGTTATTGAATTAACAAGTTTACATATTTTGACTTATTCCCTTAACAAGAAGAAATTAGGATTAAGAATAATTTTAAATTCTTAATGTTATATTAAATGTGAAATAACAAACTTATTATTCTGAAAATAATATATAAAATTGTTATGTAAGGAAGAAAATAGTTGGGGGTGCAGTCAAATGAAAACACTAAATAAGTGGTAGCTTATTTAATTATGTGCCGACGTTTCGACCCACTTTGTGGGTCATCTTCAGGGCTATAGAAAGCTGTAGCAAGAGTAGACGCGGTCTAACTGACCAGTTAGGTCAGTTAGATATTAGGTCAGTTAGATCGCGTCTACTCTTGCTACAGCTTCCTATAGCCCTGAAGATGACCCACAAAGTGGGTCGAAACGTCGGCACATAATTAAATAAGCTACCACTTATTTAGTGTTTTCATTTGACTGCACCCCCAACTATTTTCTTCCTTATGTCTACTTTCCAGTCAACCATCCCCTCGCTTCTCATAAAATTGTTATGGTTTAACAAATGACATCTTGAAAGGCCTTTTAGTTTATTTCCTTTTTATATAATGAATTATAAGTATGTATGCTTAATCTCTCTAAAGGCAGCATAATTATAAATTATGATTTCAGCTCCTTCTAGTCCTGTGCATAACCGAAGACTTTTATCGGCAAGGAATATGCGTATGAGTTCAGTGGAATTGCCTGATGATAATGAGAAGTCTGTGTCAAGTGCCAGTACTTCTCCTTGCCCATCTCCTGTGAGAGACTTAAATAAAGTGTGTGTTTTAATTTACTTTTTTTGAGCTAAAGTGGAATATTTGTAATAATGTTGTCATATTTCAGAAAGCTCATCGTCTTCTCCCAACGAATTTGTATGTTGTACTCTACAACTTTAAGTCAAGACATTCCGATGAACTTGATCTGAAGTGAGTTAAATATTTGTATTACTTTATATTATGAAATACTAATGCATTTCAAAAACATAAGGATTATGGCATTTATAATAACAATATCTGATGTGGATATTCTTGTAGACCTATAAAACTTACAAATTAGCGACCCAAAAAATAATCCTAAATCAAATTAAAATCGGCATTCACAACATCATGTATTTTTAAATTATCGCTTATTTGTCGTTACAGAATACTCTCTATTAGGTCTCCATTTATTTTTCTTAGAATTCAGCTGATATGTTATTTCATTGCCATAAGTAAATTATTCAATCGCTCATCATTAAAATTTATCTCTAAATAAACTTAATCATCACAATATTTGTATTATTATTTTTTTTTATTTGCATTATGATTATCATTTCCCTAAAATCAATAACTGTCTAATGGTAATGTGATATTTAACTTTGTTTAGAGCTGGTTATAAAGTTACTGTAATTGATACATCTGATCCTGATTGGTGGCGAGGAAAATGCCTAGGACGTGTAGGATATTTTCCAAGCCAATATGTAGCAAAACTTCAACCTGGAGAAACGCCCTTGCAGGTTAAGCACAACCTTCAAGTTGGAGATAATATGCTATTACGAGATCAGGTAATAATTCTAATTGCATGTCTTAACCTTTTAACTTTTTTCTAAAAAAAACAACAAAAAAAACCTGCACCACTACAACTCACAAAGTGTCATGGGTTTAGTATGTGATAAAGAGGTTACTGTTTCTTGGGCAAGATAGGTTGATTTGTTATAGTTCACTCTCAACCGCCAGATTTTCTCCCAATTAAGGGTACCCACTTTATAGAGGCTGGCTGAACCACAAAGAGGGTCTCTAGATCCCATAGAGACCATCCCCAGCTGTTAATAGATTAAACAAATTTGTTAATAGATTTTTAAAGAGCTAAGTTTCAAGGAACAACTCTTTATTTCAGTTAGGTACAGGTCAGCAATAATTTTCATTTTTTTATATAATACAATGAGAGCGTCACACTCAGAACAGTACTTTCAGAATAGTACATGTGGGGATAGGTTACGCATGGATCTGCCACTATAATATAAATAAATAAAAACTATAGAATAGTGAACTAAAAAATAAATATTAATGACTGTCAGGTAATAAATATTGAATAAAAGAAAATAAATTATTGATATGGACCAAGTGGGGATAAAACAGACCAAGACTGTTTTGACAGGGATGAATACAGAAGGATGCTCAAGGGAATAAAGGTAAACTATGTATTTCACTGTCTTTTTTTTTTTTCAGTTTCTTTTTTGGACTCAAAGCAGTTTTTGAAATGAATAATAAAGTGCAAATTAAATTAGTTACTTTTTTTTACATCTTCCTTTTTGAGTATTTCAATGCTTAATTAGCAGTTTTCTGTTGACTGAGTTTTAGTTAAGACAGCTCTGGCTTATTAAGCCAAGAAAACTGTTTGGCTACAATACACAGTATAAATAGTGTACAAACTAATTTATAAAATAATTAAATATTAGTTAAAGCCATCATAATGAATTCATTTGATATTAATCTATTTTATTATTCTAGCCTTCATAATCAATCATAATTTGATATTAATGAATTTGATTATGGCAAATTCATTAATATCAAAGGGTTTGAGTGGTGTTGTAGTTCAATTTATTTAACAAGAGAAAGATTATTTTAAAAATAGTAATTTTTTATTGAACTATATCCTTTAAGTTTTTTAAAACAATATATCTGGAATAAATCAATTTTCCTAAGTCATAATTTTTATAGGATAACTTAAACCGAGATATCACGATATTCTAATTTCTTTTCAAAAATAGTAAAATATTAAGTTTTAAATGATAAATAATGATAATCTTGATCCAGAACATCAATATAAAAAAATTGAAAATCACTCAGATTTTTTTCTGTTTGCTATTTATCATTTTAATTCAATGAGGACTGTGATACGGGTACATCTTATGTATAGTACATCATAATTTATTTTATCTTTCAAACATGAAATCAGTCTTTTTTTAATATGATTATGATAAGATGGCAAAAATCTCACAAAATGTATAATTTATAAATACAATTTTTCATGGAATTTTTTTTGTTTATATTAATTTATTCATTGAAATTTACAACTTCCTTATAACAATACAACAAGTAAATGGCAGGAATAATACATAATGGCATTGATAAAGACATGTAGAGAAACTACCCAGTGGTGGTACTCAAATATTGAATTTTATTAATGAAATTCATGTTTTGGGAGAATCAAAGAGTTCCTTTTAATTTATGATTGCTTATTTATTGAAAAGCTCAATTTTTTGTATCAAAATAGCATCATGAAAGATGTAAACTAATTTTTAAAAATATATTTTAGATTGTCATTCAAATCGGCGATGAGGTTGATGGTATGGTGATGATTCGTTGCGGCGACAATCGACAAGGTGTCTGTCCTGTTAAATATCTGACAGCAGTGTGACCCGCGTTGTTGTGCGAGTCATCCTGGTTTGATAAGTACCTTCCCCTCACAGAAAGGTAATTATATTAATTAATAACCTAAATTAATTTAGTTTGCTCAACTAATTGAGTTACTTTTTTATAAATAAAGCATCGTGATGGTAGCTTTGAAAATTTTAATTTATATTATAGTAAAAACAAGATTGGTACTTTCTTTTACTAATCTTGCTGTTTAACTATAAATCATAAAACGTTATTTTAACTTCTATTCAATTGTAGTAATTTTTTATTTTTCTTGTTTCCTCTTTTCATACTTTGGTTATATTTAATAATATATTAGCATTGCAATTGTTTCATTTCAGTAACCTTTATATTCCCTTTTTAAAATTCCACATAGCAGACTAATTATGGTTTAGAATGACATACGGCTAAGGACCATATGAAGAAAATTTCTATTATCATACGGGTTAGTTTCAATTTTTAATTAACTTATATTTAAGCTTGTGATAATCTGTTATATATCAATATAACTTATCTCAATCAAGAAATATCTTAATGTTACCTTCTGCTCGTTTCTACGACTTCGAGGACATCTGAAAGGGGCTGGGAGAGGACAGGGTATAGTCGAGGAAACCTAGGGACACTAGGGGAAGAAATAAACCCAAAACATTCATCTATCAAAATAAAGTGCTATTATATTGAAATAAAAATTACATTCAACTATTATTAATAAGGTATTAATATAATAATAATTACAATTTGAAACCGAAATCCCCAGTCAAAAGAATAAAACTCTAATTTAACATAAGATTCACCTTCAAGAATAGTACTGAATAATAACATGCAATCAGAACGAAATCATATCCCAGATTCCCCCTAAATAATCATAATTGCTAATACCACTAATAAATTAATAATAAAACAATTCCCTTAATCTATAACAATAGTCATATGCACTAACAATAATTACAAATTTAAATATTCCCCATCAGTAATCATTACCTCATAACCGGTAACTAATAAAACTCGATCCCTCACATACAACCATAATCATATAGACTAATAAGGATTATGTTTAAATAAAAGATTCCCATCTGTTCTGTGCCCGAAACGCGTCGAATGGCAAAGAAAATGGTTAATTGTCAAAGTTGAGTGATGCTAATTACTACTGAACTACAAGCGGGCTTCACCCAGAATAAAAGTCTGACTGCATTATAAAGCAAAGTTCCTACCTTCCATCTGGTTTCTTGCTCAGGTCCCTCGGCTTACTGGCACCAGTCTTCAACTCTGACTTTTGGGGGAAAACGGTCTGATTTGAAGGCTTATTCGAGCTAGCGTCAACATTCTTATCCCGGAGTCCGTGAAGTGCTGCAACCTGGTGGTCATGGTTATCCCGAGAATCTCTTGAATTGAATTTTACTTTTTGAATATTCGATCTGACTCGACTTGTAGCTGACGGAAATGCTGATTAATTTCCGTATTGGACTGATGACTCGGCGTCGCCACAGACAGACAATACCCTACTAACATTACTTAACATTTAAAAAACTATACCTAACTTAAATTATTTGAGTCCGTTACATTAACATTGGATACTAAAGAAGAGAGTATTTACTGGCCACTGAAGCCGAGAATTGATTAAATCATCCAAGAACAAAATTCTAGAAATAAACAGGAGAACAGGTTAACAAACCAAAGTATTTGGGTTTATCCTTACTAAAGCAGTGTTGTAAATCTAATATAAGAATATATATGATATGAGTAAAGCGTTGGCCTACTGGTTGAGCATATAAATAATGAAGTCCAGTAAGATGTATATGAAATACCAACCAGAACATATGATGATTTGTTCTTAAGGGAATTTAACAGTGAGCGGTGAATGGGAGAAATCAGCGCTTCCTTCAAAAGGTCTATCCATATAAGTAATTATATATCTCTCTCTTTCTCAGTAAAAATGAGCAGCCACCAAGGTCTGGTCAAATGTTGATAAAGAACCTCTGGAAGAAACTTCTAGTCTCATAAATATCATTTCTCTTTCTCTCATGGCATTTAAAGGATTATAGTAGCAAATTATCACAAATATGTTTGCTAGAATTTACGAGCTTATAACCCTAAATATATCAAGCTCTTAGATCATTATAATAGCAACTAATGAGCAAGCAGAAAATACCAAAAGAAAGTTCTGACCATATTCTAAAGTGAGGAGGGAATATAATTTTCAAGTGACCCCTCTTCAGTGCCCTGTCTGTTTGGTAGAGTTCCTGTTTTGTAACTCCTTTTCTTTATTATGAGCATCTTGTTAAGTCTAAAGGGGCTACAGTTTGTAAGGTATTAAAAATAATTATTAAACAAAATATATATATATATATATATATATATATATATATATATATATATATATATATATATATATATATATATATATATATATAATTAGATAAAGACGAAAATTTGCATTTGGATGATTGTAAATTGTAATAGGTTATAATAGGTTAGGCAATGTATAAAGGTTATGATGTAACTTGTAAATATTATTTTGTACTATTATAAATTAATAAGTTATATATGTGATTATAAATTAAACATTCTTTTGAACATCACATTGGATGTATAATTGTTAAACTGTGTAAATATGTAAAAGCCAAAATTGCAAAAGATCGATTGTAAGATGGACGAAATATGGAGAAGGGATGAAAAAGTTGTGGAGGAGCAAGTGGAGCAAGAGCAGGGTCATATGAAGCTGGGGACCAAAGTGGAAGGAAGCATGAGAGAAGCGAGCTGAAGCCTGGAGAACAAAGGAATTAGAGAATAAAGCCTGGAGAACAAAGGAATTAGAGAAGTGGACATTTTGTTGACATACATGTCAAAGTGATAAAGGTACTGTAATTCTTATATGTCCTTAAGTGAAGTGCTATAAAGTGGGGATTAGGATATAATTTAACATTTGAAAGTGTTTATGTCAAATGAGTGGGCAAAACCCGATTTGTGTTATTTTTATAAAAATGCAAATATTCGTCTATTCTATTATAAGTTGATTTGTCGTATTATTAAATTCAGTATTTATTTATTGTCGCCCGAAATTAATATTTAACTTATAATTAATTGAAGTAGAGTATTTTAAAGTTAGGTTTTTCATGACAAATAATAATTAATGGTCAGGAAACTGAAGGTAACCTAACAAGTTCTTGGTTACTATGTGTCATCATAGAGCATGACACTGAAGTTGGGTTCAACAAAGGTCAATCATCAGATTTTTTTTCTCAACCTATTGAAATGATTGGTAGCTCTAAGACTCATTCAACAAAATAAAAAAGTTATCTGTCAGAGCCAGAATCGAACCCTGGGCCTAGAAATTAGTAGTCATGCTTCTATAGCCCCATTCTGCTTTACCTCCATATGTTACATAATTAAATTTTTATTTATTACTATTCCAAAAAAAACACATCATTATCCACCTCAACTAATTGGAAGTGAAGAAAGGTAATGTTCATACGGTATTTCTTGAGTAACACTAAGAATAGTGTTCAGTGCTGTCCTTCCCAAACAAAAGACTGGTAGCCAACTAATTATATTATTTTTTTAACTTGTTTCTCATCTTCATTGAAATTATAATCTATAGTCATCACTCAATTTCATAAATTAGTTATTTGTTTATGTTTGCAGGTATTATCCAAGCTACGGGACTCCTTCTACGAAGTCGGCTTTTCTTTCTAGCATCAGGGATGACAATGGAAATTATATAAAAATACCTATTCCATCATCACATCGACCTTTGGGCGTTCCTAATACCTCTCCTCAATTAGTCCTTAGCCCTTTCACTGTCAGGGGGCGACCGAGAGCAAGAAGCATGAGAAATTTCACTTCCCTCTCCAGACCTTTATTAATTGGTTAAATAATTACAAGTTTTACCTGTGGAAGACTAAATTTTTAGATGTTAAAAATTTATTAAGACTTAAAAAAAGGGGTTATTGAATTTGCATTTTGCATGAATTAGATTCCATTGTGTTTCATAAAAGTTAATTTCATTTTATTCAATATTGAGATCAACAATGGCCATAGATTATTTTAAATAGTCAGTTAAGGCTATGACATTTTTGACATTAAAGAAAAAAAAAAAAGTTAAAAATAAAACAAAAATATTAATGAAACAAAAATTTGATGTATTGTTATTTAATAATAATAACAATTGATATATAATTTTGAAAACTTTTGTTAGAAAACCACCGAGAATTCATTGTGAGAATTGTAAAGTTGACCTTGATAAATTGTAAGTTTATGAGGGACGGTGCTTTGGGTTAAGTAGATGAAACCATTTATTGATAAACATCAAGAAATGGTAAATGTAAAAGTAACAACTTTAAAATGTCTGAAGACTCATATGTATTATAAAATTATTATATATATGAAAAATAAAAAATTCTTAGCTTAGAATAATAAATTATAGTAACACCAATAGTTAAAATCACTGATTAATTTTCTGCTTAATACGTTTGATTATTTGTAGTTATATTTTGATTCACTTTGTATAATGCAGTGATATAAATGCATTCATAAACAACTTACATTTTAATATAATTTTTGGTGTTGTTTGCAAAATTTTATAAATTTAGTTTGTCAGCACAAATGATTTAGAAATTAAAAATAAAAAATAGAAAAATGGTAAGAACAAAATAATGGTTTAAAGATGAGAAGCTTTTCCTAAATAATGTAATTTCATTGAGGTTATTCTGTTATCGTTCAAAATATTAAAAATCAGTATTGATTTTAATGATAATACAGTTTCTTACTTTTCCAATAAATTAATAATTCACTTTCATTTATGATGTTTCTTTCTTCTTTTGGTAATTTAACTTATTTATACAGATTTAAGAGGTGTACTACATTGTTTTTCTATTAAACATTACATTTTTTTTAAACTTAATTTTCAGTATACTTTTACTTATTTTTAAACAAATGATTTTAACTATTACAATTCATTTTTGATTTTTTTTCCAAATTTGGATGGCAACTATTCAAGCCTGTAGTGTTACTTTTAGTTATTATATGATTTTAAACTAACTTAGCCTCTAACATCAAAATAGATACAACATAAAAACAGATTTAAAAAAAAAACAATTATGTTAGTCAAGTTTCAAGAATACTATCTGGTTCAAAATATTGGAACTAAGCATGTCTCCCTAAAAGTTAAACATACTAAAATTTTCAAGTTGTGTATAGAAATTTTAATTTGCATAAAGTTTTATTGTGTGCCACTATTTATCAATATAGATTTTTTTTATATTTGAAAAGCTATTTAATTTTAAATAAAGTCTTGCTAAGAGAAAATTCAGTTTAGGTAAAACAACTTATTATAAATTGTCTGGTTATGTTACTAAGAGTTAATTCAATTATATTTTGAATTGTTGATATGTCAAACATTTGTCTTCCAAATACTAAGAGGTTATTGTTCATTTATGTATATATACATATACACACACACACATACATATATATAGGTTGAACTTTTAAAATGCTGTATTATTTAATCAGTTATACAATTATTTAGTCTATGCTGTGTATAGAAAATAAAAGTCTTTATGTTTTTATTTTTTTTTTTACTTTAGAACAGAGATATTTTATCTTTCAGGTAAAATATTTTAACAAAATTACTACTGACTTTTATTTACATAAAAATGTAAAAAAAAAATGTAGTAATGTACAATCTTTATTTTGATCAATACAATAATATTTTATGGTTTGAAGAATTGACAGTAATTGTATGAACAGATAAAAAATAATAATTTAATATAAAAATATTGAAACAATTCATAAAATAAAATAATTCTATGCTAAAACTTTCACTGCGGCAACTAGAATTTTTCTTGCAATTCACATTAATGACCTGGGAGCTGAGCTGACCTACAAATATAAGCTAAACATTTTTGAAGATAAATTAAATTTTTTTTTTTTGTAGCTCAAAGATTTATATGAACAAAATATATATTTATGGATATATAATAAATAAAATAACCAAAAATTAAATTTAGAATTTTAAAAATCGAGTCAGAACAAAAATATCATGATTAGACTAAACCTAAAATACAAAGGTTGCCTGGGTTACTTTCTGCTCCTGAAAATTAAAGAAAATACTGTCATTTTTTTATACATGCATTAAATTATTTATTTATTAAACTGATTATTATTGAAAAAGAATTCTTATGTAAAACATTTATTTGTAGCTATATTACATAATAATTTATTCAATATTACATACATGTTGGGTATATTGAATAAAAATACTTCAAAGACCATGTAATTTTGTTACTGAGTCAACAGAAGATTTTTTCATAGAAAATTTATAAAATCTACCTCTGTGAAAGTATTAAGCAATTTAATAAAAAAAGATCAAAATAACAGAAAATAAAATGAGGATAACAGAATATCTAAGGATTTATATTATGTCATTCGATGACTGATTCATAGATAAGATTCTATTATCTTTAAATTATATATAGATGGAATTAATAAAGTTAATAACAAAGTAAATTTATAATTATAATTATTGACTATTGTCAAGAAAATAAGTATTTCAAGCATTTTCATATTTTTTATGTCTAAAAAATAATCCTAAATAACAGATATAATTTTATTTATTAAAATGAATTGATATTAGATAAATATTTATAATGACACCATATAACATATAATAAGTACCCTTAAGAGAAAATACTGAATATGTAATTTTTAAATTAATGTTATATTATTTTTTCTTTATTTTTTAACAGTAATTTTGAAAAGATGAAATATTTCCGCCCTCTTAAAGAATAAATAAATCATTTATAACTTTCAGTGAGATGAGAATATATATAAATGTGTATAGTTATTATTAAAAGAGTGCATACTCAAGCTTTCACAACATATATTTGTATTAATAAATATAAATTAATATTGGAATACTATATTCTTTATATAACTGTTGCTGTGATGCAAAAGTTAATGCTTATCTATATATTTGTATAAACGTTTAGACTAAGTGTGAATTAATAGACATATTTAATTCTTCCTGGAATACATACATTGTTACATTTGAGGTTTTTGGTTTTTAATCTTTTTATTTGAGATATTGGGCCTAAAAATAAATATATATAAGTTTTCACAATTTAAAAAAAAACAGGAGTTTTGTTAATATTTTATATTTTTTTAAATAGAATGCTATTGTAAAATAGTTCAGTTAACAAAAGGATTTTATGTATTTAGTATTTTATGATTTCTATTATCCCTCCTAAGTTTTCACTACTTAAAATTATATCTGTTGAGTGTTAAGACCGGTCCATACAATAATATATAAGTCAACAAACAGATAATTTTTTTCTTTATTCACTTAGACAGTTTTTCTATCAAGCCTTTCTTACTTAGTATCGGATATATTTAAATTTGTATACAACTGTTATATTGTTGATTTTCTATGTAACATAACGATAATGAAAAAAAAAAATCTGTTAAGTATTTCCTTTGGTATATGTTAGAGATAGAAATTTGAAAAATAATCAATATTCTAATGATCTTCTACTGTGCAATCTTCACAGCAAACTTAATGTGTTAAAAATTTGTACTTATATTGTGTAGAAAAGCAA
Source organism: Troilus luridus (assembly GCA_964056705.1). Lineage (NCBI taxonomy): Eukaryota > Metazoa > Arthropoda > Insecta > Hemiptera > Pentatomidae > Troilus > Troilus luridus. The sequence continues at coordinate 90,009,983 of OZ057413.1, read as the reverse complement.
AGTTCAGTTAAGAATGATGGTTACTACCATACTCTCTCTTTTATTTAAATATTTAGAAGAAAAATTGCATAGCTTTACTTTTTTCAAACTTAGTATTTTATTGAAAAAAACAGCAGTTTTCCAGTCCATAAATTTTAACTTATTACGAATTTAACCCATTAGGATATAGTAATCAATCAAGGACCGGTCTTTAAATAATGAAGAATTTGTATTGGTTTTTATGCTAATATTAATTGAGTGAAATTTTTAAAATTATAATTTGCTATAGTGCAGTTTACATTACTAATAACTTTAATAATTATTATTTATTATAATAAAAGAGAAAATTTGTTTTCTTTTAGTAAAATAATACAATTTTATTCTTGATATGTGTAACACATGTTCATGGCCCAATCAAATTTGTATATTTAAATTTTATTCAATGAGACAAAAGACAGAGCTTTGGAATGTAGAAGATTAACAATGCAGCTTTTCTGTTGTTTGCTGTCGACAATCACATTTTGTTTTAAGCATAACAACAGTACTTGACATATGAATGGTATATATCATGTCACTTTTAATCGTTCCTTCATGTGTCAATTCACATTTTCATGATGAACATTAATTAAAGAAAAAAATACATGGGGCCACAATCAAAAGTAAATTCCTCAGTTTTAATAACACTTTCAGAAGCTTATTTAACATTAGTATTTATTTTATAATTGTGCCTCTAGGCACAAGCCTTATAAAATCTTTTAAATACAGAAAGCACAAAAATGTGCACTACAGGGTGTTCTAACTGTTTTATTTTTATTTATTTATTATGAATTATGACTCAGATGCTTTTATTGTGATATATGGACCAAATGGATATTTTAAAAAGACACTGGTTATTTTAATTTAACAAAAATAATTTCTCAGAATTATATAATTATTTATTGTTATTGTGCTCATTTTCTAGTAAGGTGTCATTTAAAGTATATTTACCATATTAAGGTGCTATTTAAAATGTTTATTATTCGTTAAGACAGGAGTATATGATGCGTCACAGTTTCTTTATCTATATTGCATATTGTTTATATTTGATCATCTAATATACTTTACTTTTGTTAAATAAATTTATATTAAATTTAATGATGTAATATCTAGCAACTATTTATATATATATCTATTTAAAAAAAAGGAAGAAAAGAAGAAGAAACTTATTATCAAACCATGCATTAATAATTATTGTTTTAACAAGTTTCCATATGAGTCTCCCCTTTACAAAAACAATTGTACAGTTATCCCACAATGAATTGGCATTTTAGTATACTGTTTGTAATAGTTAAATGTAGCATATAATTGTATTATCCATTTAGAATTACTACATTCTATGACACATATAGCTCACATCAATTGTGTTGTCTTTATGTACTAATAATTACCTTAAGCACATGTAATGAAAGAAAAATAATAGAGCATTCCTACGCACGATTGAGTATCAATATCCCTTCATATGGGTGCTGAAGAAATAAATTTTTAAAATATTAGTTATTTGTTTTAGTATCACTTACCCATCACCATCCTCATAACTTGAACAATACATAATATATTTATGTATTACTCTCAAACATGAGTTTGCATCTGAATATATACTAGGGAAAGGTATTGTTAACACAAAAAACAAATATTGTTTTTTGATCTTACTATTTATTTATTATATTACTGATTCTTACATAGAGAAATGTAAATTTCTGTTTTTAATAATCATCATCATAATCTTTTGCTCTTCTACCATTGTGCAGTGTGAGGACTCTTCTTATAGAGCCTGGACCAAGTTGTTTTACTTATATATAATAATACCAATAAAACCCTTGAAGGTGTTGCGCAGTGGTTGGCAAGGAAATACAGGTTTTTGTTTTAGCAGTTACACAATATTTATTTATTTATTCAACCTTCTTTGCCTTACATTAAAACAGGTTTTAACAACAATAATATATTACATAAGATGTGTAAATGATAATTTTGTCTATAACCAACTTCTTTTAGTCTTCTCGCTCCTGTAGTTGCCAGTCACCAACCTGCATTTCTGCTGAGAAAACTTATTGAACAACCCCCTGTATCATTCCTTTATAGTCATGGTAGCTGAGTATCTAAGACCTAAAAGGCAATCCCCTTCAAGCGACTAAGGTTGTTCAAGGCTAGAGTCACCCTTTTTCTTAGGTAGTCCAAATGAGGGGTGATTTTAAATCCTCTGTCAAACCTTACACCAATGTAGGTGACAACCTTACATAGAGGTCTTCTCATGCCTTGTATATTAAGATTTATAGGGTGTCTTCTATCTGCGTTTCATCTCAGTAGAATAGTCTGAGTCGTTGCAACAGCATTAGTTTCTTCCTCTCGCACCACTGTCCTACCAAATTAGCAAACGGCTCAGCTTCTACTTTTATTCCAGATTTGCTGTTAGACACCACTACAACTGCGAGATCATCTATGTATGCAGTAGCAGGGAACTGATCCTCCCCGAGTTCTCCCAACAACTCATCAAAAGCTCATAGGAACTACCACGTATTTTTATATTCCTATCCTGAAGCTATACACAAGGGCATATAAATTGCTGGGGGCCTCGTCCTTATGCAGCTGCTGGAGCACTAGAGGACACCAAACACTGTCAAAGGCCAACAATATGTCAAATAGCAGCAACATGACATATCTTTTCTTCCTTACCTCTACATCAGCACAAACTTGAAGCAGGGCATCAACGGTTCTATTCTCTTTGGTAGATCCGAATCGCTTACACTAGTAAGAACCGGCTCTAAGCTGGTATGGTGCAATAAAATAAGTCGCTCTGGGACCTTACTCATCAAAGGTGGGAGGCAAAGAGATCTATACGATTCAGGAAGCTACTTATCTCTACCTCTTTCGTTGTAGAGGAGTCTCAAAAATGGAAATTTTTCAGAAAGTATACCCTATCTGGACAATAATTGAAAATCCTCAATAGTCTATTTTCAATATAGGGGATACTGTTCTACAAAATATCCCCATCTATGCATCCAGCCCTGGAGAATGAGCAGTTTTCTGGTAATCTATGACAATACAAAGGTTATATATGTCTCATGGCAGAAATAAGTTTGTGCGAGGTGGGTATATTGTGGTGCATCTTACTAAATTGTCCTCTTCAATATCCTGAGATGAATCATTCCTGGAATAAGCCACCTCAACAAAGATCCTAGCCGCCTCATCAAGTGTAGCAGCCTCTTGAGCATTTCCATGCTAGAGGGCTGCATATTCTGTGGAGGAGATAGTTTGCCTATGACCATCTTGTATGGGTGGGATACCTCTGGGATTCTTCCCCAACTCGGTACATTTTGGATTTTAGCTTACTAGTAGGGAAATTTGTGGTAAGAGGATGCGTTTGAAAATGTACTCTACTGCTTTTTATTGTTAATCCCTTTTTAATGTCATTCATAATGGAATATCAATATTTTCATTTTTATTTTATAATAAAAAGTGGTCAAGTCTAGGTATGGCAAATAAGATAGGAAAAATAAGGGAATTTTTTGATGTGGTTGTAAACTTTGGCTCACCCCAGTATTTTTGGGAGTTGCAGAACAGCAATCTGACTTTTACTGATGGAAATTTTTACCAAAATATTGTATATTTTTTGTTACAAAAAATATCAAAATATTGTTTGTAATTTATTTGTTTCTTTTGTCAATATCATAGAAACTATGTTTTTCAGGAATACTACTCTATTAAACCTGACAAAATCCCTACAATCCGCTGTTATCTATCATTACTGCAGTATAATGGTTTCGGAAACCATTCCCCAATTAAATATGAAATTAATTGAACATTCATGAGTCCATCTAGAAAAAGAAAGTATACAAATGAAATGCTATATAATAGACTGAAGGAACTAAGATAGTTCTTGAGTGAAACATAATTATAATTGGAGAGAAACTCCCAAAAAATAAAAATATATTATGCTAATTCCGAATACTTTTGATACACTTCTGTTTTTGATACATTTTCAGTTTATGTTAAACTCTTTAAATAATTTTTAAATTAAATTATTTTTATTTGCATTTTGTTGTTAACTATTATGTGCGGACATATTACTAGAACAAATGAGTATTCATGATATTTTTCTCTAACAACCCACAAATGTTTTTAATTATATTTGCAAATTCATTCCAAACCTTAGAACTAATAGGGCTGTATGTTTTTTATTTTATATTATTCTTATTAAGTTAAATTTTATATGTTTTATTATAATGATTTGAACTAGTGTTGACACCAGATTTGCTAATTATTTTTATGAAATTCAATCAAGAATTGATCTTAATGGCTGATGGCTGATATTTGATAAGATACACCAAATAATAACTTTTAGGTATATTCCATAAAGGTATTATCATGTACATGTACATAAGTGTACCATTCATGTATGGTCAAAACACAATATGTTCATAACTTTTACTTTTTTTAATATAAACTAGTTGATCTGAATAATTTAGTTGATGAGAGAAATATTGAGTTGGCATAAAGTGTAAGACTTTTTCTACTTAATTTTGGTATAAAATGGGTGCTAAAAAAAATAAAGTGCCAAATTGCAAAATACTTTCTTAAATAATTATTAATAGACTATTAAAATATGGAGAAGAAAATGGTGTGAAAAAACAAATCAATAAATAGTGAAGATTTTAATGCTTTCAGAAAACGATCCTCCAGGCAAAATATCTGTCATAAGACTTTTAGAGTTCAGAAATCATCCTGGGATGTATCCTAATTAATATCTACAATACATTCTTCTTTTTATTCTGATCTGTTCTAATCTTTCTGGGCCAAAAGTTATTTAATTTTAGTTTTATAATATATTTTTTATTGTAATTAGTTTCTTGTAATAGTAAGTTGCTGGTGAATTTACCTTGACATTAGTTTTCAGTACTTTAAAAAAAAAAAAATGAAAATTCAATTTGAGATATTTCATTGACTGGATTAAGTTAAAAAAATTAAAAATTTGTTGTTCCTTTCTTCTATTAATACAAATTATTATTATTATTAAAAGAATAGTCCTTTCAAGCTGTTAAATAAATACTAGCTAACTACTGCATTGGATAATATTTATAGAATTTTGTTTGCAATTTTGAAGTTTAAAAGCTTGTGATAGGTCTAGATAAAATTTGTAAAAGTTATCTTTTCCACCGTGTCAATAGTATGAATTACTTAAGATACTATTCACATAATCACCATAATATATTATTCAACCATTTTTATCTTTAACCTTTGACATTGAGCCTCCTAGGGGGTTACAGTCAGTCAGTTAGTTAGCTCAAAAATGTACCGTTTCAGAAATTTGTTAGCTTCTTCTATTTTAAAGAATAGACATGGGTATAGGTTTAAATCTTATATTAGTCTCACTAGTTCAAAAGGTGAATTCCCTATGCGGCACATTGGTCCACGGGAGGAAGATCAAACAACCATGCTAGACTTTTTAGGGTTTAAGGTATTTTTCTTAATGCATAATGAAATATTTTAGTAATATGTAATATAAATCCAGTTTGCTTTTTTCAAATTCAACAAAGTAGATTGATTTTTAAAACTTATTAATATTTTTTTAATAGAAGTAGTTGGTAATTTATTTGTATTTCCATTAAAACATTTATGTTTGGTTAATTTTTCTATGAATAGAATATAAATTATAAAAATATAATATAAAATATGAAAATAGTAGATAATAACGTCATATTACATAACGATAATACTGTATATAATATTTAAATTATTCATATTTTTTTTTAAGTCATTAGATGAATTAAGTAACAAAGCTGTGCCTGAAAAAATAAGACTGAAGAAGTTGATGGAAATGGACGAACCAATCAGTAAGTTTAAATTTTAGAGTTAAAGCTTACTCACTTCACCTTGATTTAGTAAATACTTAATAGATTATAAGCTAATATTGAGATAAGTTTGATATAAAATCTTATTTATAAAATGCAAACAAAATCTTTGTAAGTCAAATTTTTTTTCCACTCAGAATAAGTTATATTATAAAATCAACAAATTCCCTTGCTATTGAGAATGTGGAGGAAATTCATCAATATTTTCAAGAACTTTTTTCAGACAACATTCTTTCAATTCACTATTGTCATTGAATTTTAAGCTTTAAGGTCACTCAATTTAGATCATCAATAATTGTATAGTCAAATAAAATATTTAAAAAAATATACAACCCAATTTAATTTTCATAAATAAAGCTAGTTTTTTTAAAGAGATATTGGATTGGACTGGTCAAAATATGATTACATCCTATATACTTCACCAGGCTTCCTAATAAATAGTGTCAGCATTTTTCTTAAGTAGTTAAGTATGGAGTTAGTATTCGTTAAATTCTTAATAGTATTAGTTAACACTATTTTGCTAAGAAAAATATATCCTGACACAAGAAAATACATCTATATTGGATTTTTAATAGATGAAAATGAATTTTTAACAGGTGAATATGAATTAATGGAAAAAATAAGAAGTATTGCTTCAAAAAATCAACTTTACCGCACATACATCGGAATGGGATATTATAATACTTGCGTTCCGCACACTATTTTAAGGAATATATTTGAAAATCCTGGATGGTAATAATAATTTGATTATTTTTGATAGTTTTAAGTTATGTTATTTTTCTATCTTTAATTTAAAATATTTACTCTGATACATTTATATTTTATTAAAATATAATCATTATTAAAGGTCCCCTAATGAATATTAAAGAAACATTAGAGTGCAAATGAAAATTAAATTTTTAACATGTTTCTTAGAACCTTATTAGGGAGTTTAGAGAATTAGCTTATTGCAGAAATATTAATATTTAATATCCGCCAAAGTATCATGTTTTGAAATGTTGAGGACTATGTCTCTTTCATAAATGACTAAGTGCATTGGTCTTATAGACAAGGAAGGCAAATAAGTGAGGACTGTGGTATTGCTGATCCTCTAACCCAGGGAGAATTTTAAGAAATAATACTGATGATATATGCTAAAACCCTTTTGAGGGACAGATTTAATGAGAGATGCTTGTGACAAGACGGAGTAATTTGTGAAGGCAGTCAGAAATAGAGATGTCAGATGATTACTGACCTAGGTGATAACTTCTGCACCATTCCTATCAGGTTAATATATCTCAGAACAAGATGTCAGCAGTAACAGGGTTATGGTACAAGCAATCTAACTGCTGTTTAAGAGTATTTTCATCAATTAACATGTTTTAATTGGATAAAGTTGGAAAATGAAACCAGAAGTACACAAAAAACAAAAAGGGCTCGAAATATACACCCTGCCTAGTCACATTTAGCGGTAAACTGATTTTAGGAATAAAATTTAAGACAAAATAATTTCTTTAGTACTTATGTAAAAAAAAAAAAAAAAAAAAAAAGTAAACAGTTATATAAAGTGTATCCAAAAATTATTTTATTTTTATTGCCATTGTAGACCTTGAAGATCTTAGGCTGTATGATGCGGTTTTTATACAGAAGTCAATTATTATTTGAACAGGCAGCCTTGCACTCAATATTGCATTGCTATTAACAATGGTTTTCATGGTGCAGTGGCAGGCTGCCTATAGCTCCATAACTAGCCCATTTGGTGCCAATTTATCAGTATCCTTCCCACCAACATACAATCAAGATCCAGGACAGTGACAAAACGGTCTAGATCCGTTGATTACAGCTGTTTGGGGACCTATATATTGTTAGGGGCAACTGGGTGTAAAATGAATTTTAAACTATTACTAAATTCAAGATACTAATATTCATTAACAAATTAAAAAGAATGCAATGAAATTATTTAAAACAATTTAATTATTAAACGAATATAAATTTACAATAATAATTCCTAAAGATTATAACCTAGGCCTAACTGTTATCTAATTATTAAAATAAGATAAAAAAAATATAAGATATTGCTAAAACTAATTAACTTAACTATTTACACAAATTTGTACAAATACAATAAAACTAAACTAGAGTTTATAACTACAAATTAACAGTCCTCTTTTAATTAACTTACAGTCCTCTAATTAAAGTCCACCGACTGTAAGACTTCATATATGACAAATTGACAAACAGTAATAAGCAGAAACAGTTTATTACAATCTCGTACTGTCACAGTTCACTGATACACTGAGTTGGCGAGACTCACTTATCACTGGATATTACTCACATATTACTCACACGGACTGTCACCATCCACTGTCACTGACTGATACTAACTGTCCCACAAGGCTCAGGCGGGCGGCATATAATGGCCCATTGAATGTTCGAGACTGTCAGAGAGAGTGGGGGGCATCTTGGCCCTTCGGGGCCCGCCTAATATGTCTTAATCCTTCCAGCTCGTCTCAATCCCTTCAGCCGGGTTTTGACCCTCTCTGATCGTAACACTATCCTTCCCCAAATTAGACCATACCTTGACTAAACCTCTGGGTAATTACTGGCATCCTGGAAAACCACATGACTCCCAATAGTAATACACAGAGTAGGCTCCTCCAGTATACTGATGGGCTTCACATACTGTGGGGAGGAGATATGAATGAATGAATGAATGAATGAATGAATAGCCTTTATTGCATGACATACCAAATAATTAGCAAGAATATATACAAAATGTACAGAAAAGTCTATTTTCCTTTATTCTCTGTTCATGCAGGCCTTCCCTGTGAGGGGAGTAGTGGTCTACACATCCCAGGAGACCATTACTGGGAAGCGGGGTTCGTGTCTTTCCATTTTTCTTTCCATTGTTCTCTATCTCTTGCTAATTTCCTCCAGAGTGGTCCAGCCCTTTCCCTCAGGTCATCACTCCATCGTTTCAGTTGTCTCCCTTTCTTCCTTTTTTTATCATAGGGTGTCCAGTTTGTGCATCTTAAGGACCATCTGTCATCATCACATCGCTGCAAATGTCCTGCCCATTTCCATTTTAGTTCTTTTGCATGGACTGTGGCTTCTTTAAGATTTATTTTTCTTCTAATGTCCGTTATTCTTATACGGTCTCTTTTCCTTATATTTAAGATGCTCCTAGAAATTGAATTTTGCCAAACTTGAATCTTCTTCTCCATTCCTTTTGTCAATGACCATGTCTGGCACCCATAGGTGACAACTGGTAGTATACAACAATCAAATATTATTTTTTTCATATGTATGGGGAAGTTGCCCTTCATTACTGCTTTTAAAGTCCAATATTTATTCCAGCCAAGCGCTGTCCTTCTCTGGAGCTCCTTTGCTGTTCTATTACTGAAGGAGACAAGTTGACCCAGATAAACATACTCTTCAACATATAACAGATTGTTATTTCCAATTTGTACTGGTTTCTTGTCACTATTCGTCATAATAAAAGTTTTATTGTAGTTTGGGAATAAACCTATATCTGCACATAAATTTATAAGTCCCTGAAGCATCGTCTCCAGCTCGCCCACTGACCTGGCAATGAGGACAACGTCATCTGCAAACCTTAAATTGGATAGCCTTATCCCATCTATGTTTATACCCAAACCCTCCCAATTCTGGCACCAGAAAACAAGTTCCAGAACTAGTATGAACAATAACGGGGAGAGAGGGTCGCCTTGTCTTACTCCTTTCTCCACAGGAAATTTTGCCCCTTGTCGCTCTGATTCAATGTAAGCTTCCATGCCTGTATACAATTCTTTTATAATTCTTATATATTTTCCTTCAATTCCTATCCTCTTTAGAGCTTTGAATATTCTTGTGTGGAGCAGTCCATCAAATGCTTTTCTGAAATCCAGGAAGCATAAGTATAAAGTAAAATCATATTCTTTAGACTTCTCAATCACCTGGTTTAATGCCTGCAGATGGTCTGTAACAGAGTAGCCCGTTCTGAAGCCTGCTTGCTCTGCTGAAATAAATTCCATTATTTTTTTTGTTAATCGTTGCTTTAATATAGAAGTAAATAGTTTTCCCATGGCTGAACATAGTGAAATAGGCCGATAGTTGTCCAAGCAGTCTTTGTTCCCTTTTTTATGCAGTAATATAATTTTTGCTTCTTTCCATTGGTCTGGAATTTTTTCTTGCTCCAGTATAAGGTTAAAAAGATTAACAAGCTCTTTTGCCAGTGGTTCTGCTCCTGCTTGAATTATTTCATTTCTTAATCCATCTGGTCCTGGGCATTTATTTTTCTTTAATTCTTTCATTGCCTTAGATACTTCTGAAAGGAGCACTGGTGGAACTGGTTCTTCTCCTTCACCTCCTTGGGTTCCCAAATCAGTCTGGGCTTCCTGAGGGCTGCTATACAACCTTTTAAAATATTCTGTGGCCACATCTAACATTTCTTTTCTATTTGTTATTTTCTCTTTTTTAGAATCTTTTAATGAATGCATCCAAAGTTTTCCAGAAGCTAGTTCTTTATGCATCTTTTTTGTAGATCTGTTGCTGGTAAGAATATCATTAATAACATTAGTTTTATAGTTCTCAAGATCCCTGTTGATCAGTTTCCTGATTTCTTTATTTAAAATTGATATTTCTACCTGGGTTGATGATTCTTCCTTCTTCCTTTCTGCTCTAGTCCTGAGGAGATCAATAGTTTCTGTTGTAAGTTTTGATGCTATATTTTTACTTTTATCATCTGCACTTCCTGCCCCTAATGATTCATTTAAAGTTGATACTAAGTTGTTATATACTTGTTGCACATTTTTACTTTTTTCGTGATTATCTTGTTTCAGTCTTTTACTGAAGTTATCCTGAAATTTTTCTATTTGTTGTATATTTCTCAAAACAGGGAATCTGTTTGCTATTTTGAATGGTCTTTGTTTTTTAAATTTTCCTAACTTAAGTTCTGCTTTAATCATGCGGTGGTCGGTATTAAAATTAAAATCTTTTATTTCTAAATTTTTTACTAGGCCTATTCTATTGGTCATGAAATAGTCTAATTCAAATTTTTGACCTTTAGGGGAAAGCCAAGTCCATTTATTCTTAGTTTTATTTTTGAAAAAAGTATTACAAATACACAGATTATGCGCAAAGGCAAAATTTACTAGACGGATACCTCCTTCATTTCTTGTGCCAAAGTTACTTTTGCCCATAATCGCTTCTTCCCCATTCAGCCTCTGACCTATGCGACCGTTGAAATCTCCCATCACAACAATGCAATTATTCTTTCTCTTCATTCTTTCTGTTTCCTCTAATTTATCATAAAATTTACATTTTTCCTCTTGAGAGGAATCCATCGTTGGGGCATGAACTTGAATTATAGTTAAGGACTTACTGCATGATATTTTCAATACAAGTACACCTATACGACAGTTTACTTCAATAAAATCAAGTATATTTTTATTGTATTTCTGACAGATATAGAATCCAGTCCCATATTGCCCTTCTTCGGCACCTGTATGAACAAGAATGTTTCCTGATTTCCTTTCAAGTATGGCTGCATGCTTACGCCTTATTTCTGACAGTCCTATCACTTCCCATTCTATTTCTTGCACTGCCTCTTCAAACTCCACTAATGATTCCTCACTCAACATGGTCCTAGTATTTATTGAGCATATCCGTATTAGGTCCTGGTCATTCCTTGGGGCTCTAGACTTCTGCGATTGCTATGGCTTTAAGGGATCTGGTGATCTAGAGCTATTTCCAGATGTGTTTTTGTCTTCTGCCTGGGTAACTTTAGGGTAATATCTCTCTAAACTGTTACTTCTATTACTGGTTTTTCCTAGTTTGCTGGGTTTGAATAATTTCCGTCCTGGTGTCTTTGTTGTAGGGGTTACTTGACCTTCCTCTGGTGAACTCTCATTTGCCCTATTTCGTTTGCTTCTTGTACTATCTTGTGTTTGCAACTCTTCTAAAGACACATACTGTGGGGAGGAGATAATCATACACCAAATATTGAGCTATATGGTTACCTATATTAATATTTGTAAATCAATTTATATATTATACATAACCAATAAGAATGAATTATTTATAAATTATTGTCATAGGACCACACAATACACTCCTTACCAACCAGAAGTAGCTCAAGGTCGCCTCCAAAGCCTCCTCAATTTCCAGACTATGATAACTGATCTTACTGGACTTCATGTAGCCAATGCAAGTCTCTTAGATGAAGGAACAGCTGCAGCTGAAGGTCTTAGTCTGTGTTATCGGTGAGTTATGTACTATTTGTTTTTAAAAACTTCCTATCTATCATAATGGGCAATCAAGGGGCATTAAAGCCAATGTTTATCTGTAAATAATTTAATTAATCCATGTTTTGGGGCCCATAGCCTGTAGGTTATAGAAGATGCACAAGGATAATAAACAAATGCATCAAAATTTATAAATATACTGATACTCATAGAGTTGTTTAATCAGATTTAAAAAAAACTTACTGTTAACTCCTATCATGTTTAACAACACATGAGGATTATTACATTATATACAATATACATATTTCTCTTAAAAACATAAAATAACAAAATGCTTAGCAAATTTAAAGGTTCATTGTTGATACCACCGATCTCTGTTGCGAATCAATATTCAAGGATTATCTCCTAAACCCAAATTCATGTAAGATCACCCTGACCATAAAATAAATTTTGTATATAAATATTAATCTTGCAGGCATAATAAACGAAAAACACTTTATGTTGGAGATAAAGTACATCCACAAACTTTAGGAGTTGTTGAAACAAGAGCTGAATCTCTAGGTCTTAAAGTAGTTGTTTTACCGCCTGAGAAAATGGATTTTAGTAATCACGATGTTTCTGGTGTATTACTTCAGTATCCTGACACTGAAGGAAACCTCGAAGATTACTCAGAAGTAATAGCCAAAGCTCATGAACATGGTGTAAGTAATATGATTATTTTAAAAAAAAACTGTTTGTTAACCTTTTTACTTCTAATAAATTATTCATAAAAATATTATTATTATATTGAACTTGAAACTTCAGATTTTAATGAATTTTAGTAATAAGCAAAGGCTCGGCAAACCAAAGATTTGATTAATTAGTAAAATTTTATTATAGTTATTATACTTTAACTTTTAACAATGTGTTAGTAATAAATAAGTGTAATAGATGCAACAGCTAGATAAATAGTTTAATTAAAAATTATTTCCATTCTTTTAAGACTTTGGGGGTCGTAGCAGCTGATTTACTTAGCCTCTGCATTGCAATGGCTCCAGCAGAAATGGGAGCAGATATTGCTGTAGGTTCGACTCAGAGATTTGGTCTTCCATTGGGTTACGGAGGGCCACATGCAGGATTTTTCGCAACCAAGGAATCGTTAGTACGCCTGATGCCTGGGAGAATGATAGGTGTGACTAGGTAACCAAATTGTGAATTATTTCTTGTAAACAAAAATTGAGATATGTCGTAAAAACATTCCCACAATTTTGAATTTATTTCAATACATGAAAATGATTAAATAATAAATTTGTATAAGCATAAGATGATTTTATATAAATAAGTGTACTTAATTTATCTTTTTTTTCTTAATGCATGCAAGCAAAAATACACATATATACGTGGATACATATGTCAATACACAAGTACATGAACATATTTTAAGGGATGCTGATGGTCAAGCAGCGTGTCGTTTGGCCCTTCAAACTCGAGAACAGCACATTCGTCGTGACAAAGCTACCAGCAACATTTGCACAGCTCAAGCCCTTCTAGCTAATATGTCTGCCATGTATGCAGTTTATCACGGGCCAAAAGGACTAAAACAGATCGCTACAAGAGTTCATGAGGCAACATTATTGCTCAATGCTGGTAATTACATTTAGTTAATTTAAGAGGTAGTAATGCATTAGAAATGATACTAAATAGATTAAGCATTTTAAATAATAAATGTATAACTACCTTATTAGTAATAAACACATGACTACCTGGTATGCCTATTTTGCCTTAAATCACTTGCTTAAAAATTGATTCTTTTTATTTTTTTTAGCCTTTAAGAAGTTTTGAGGGGTATATCCTAGGCAAAACTTAGAGGAAAAAACTTTTAAATTCCCCCCAAAAATCACTATTGGGCTTTTTATATTCATTAAATCCCATTCTGGAGTATTTTAATGTAATAATTCAGTCTGTTAACAGTTCACTGATTTGATTAATGCTATTTTCATTTAAATGGGCTCTTTAGATTATTCTTACGATAATTATTTTAATTTTAAGTTTTCATGCTCAGCGGGTGTCCAATAGCTGATAAAGTGCTTATCTATAGATTGTAGCAAAAAACAGCTTACAAAATGTTGCTGAAAATTTCCTTAAGTCAAAAGGAATATTTTATTTGCAAATCATGTAGAATAAAGTAGTCAGAATTAATCTAAAAGTTATAAACAATTAAGTTTCAAATCTATAGTTGAATATATAATCTCAGATTTTTCATAGAAATTATCTTTGAAAACCTCCAGCTGACCACAGTGAAAAGAGATAATTTTCTATGTAAATCAAGTCAAGCAACACTTCTATGAATCATAAGGTGATCAAACGGGACATACACAACTAAACTACATACAGACAAGGACATTCATAATTTTTTTTTTTTGTGACCAACCATTTTTGAGTTAGGCAAAGGCAAGAAATCTACGATTGTACATACCGAGGTTATGAGATGAGAAATCAAAGTGGAAATATGTGTTGAAAATACCTTATTTACGCAACATAAGTTTAATTTGCGGTTACAATATTTCCTTTCTGTATATAATGAAGTACAAATGTTCTTTTTGATGATTACAAAATTCATTAAATTAAAGAAAAATTATTATGACTTACGTTTGTTCTATTATAATTTACTTACCTTCTCTTTTCTTTTTGTAAGAATATCCTCCCAACTATAACCAACAATTGAATAAACAAAAATGTGATTTTTTAATGTTACTATGAAAACTCGTAATGTAAGATATATATTGTGACAAACTATTAAAAGTAGTATGTAAAAAGGAAGTTTGCACATTGTTTATTTAGATATGGTAGGGACAATGTAAAGAATTAATTAACTAAATATTCACTTTTTTTTTTAGCACTTAAAGAATCAGGTAATGTTGTACATAACCAGCAATTTTTCGATACCCTTAAAATTACTCCAAAATTACCTCTTGAACAAATTAAGAATAGATGTCACCAAATGAAAATTAATATTCGCTACTTTGAAGATGAAGACGTAAGTATAGTATCGTCGCTGTCAAAACAATACCCCCCTATCTACAACTTTTGATGAAAATGAGTTAGTAATGGTAACGCATTCTACAGGTTGAATTACACAATATTAAAACAAGTTTTCAAGGTTAAACGTAAGGCAGTGCTGTAAATAGCAATTGAAGGATGACCGTTATACATAAGATAATATAACATGTGGCGTGGTTTGTTTCCTCTCCTGTAAAATCACCCAAAGTGTAGATAGGCGGTATTGTTTTGACAGCAACGGTATGCTAAAGTAATGGTAATTTTGTATTTTTAAACAATTTTAATTTAAATATATTTATTCATCATAATATCACTGTTATATCAATAAAAATACATACTTATTCAAAAAAATAATTTTTACAATAAAAGATGTTATGCTCTAAATAAGTAGTAAGGTACATTGTATAATACCGTTGTATGGAATCTGCCATTATAGAAATGGTGCTTTTAAAGGGTTAATTTGAATGAAAAAAAACTTCAAAAACATAATTAGGTTCTTGTAAAAAATAAGAGTAATCCTTTTTTTTTTCAAAATATTATCTATATTACTAACACTATATTAGCTAATGCTCAGACTCTATTTTTTTTATTTAATAACCAGTGTAATTATTCCAATTCAAATCCTGAGTTTAGCAACATGAAACAAGATCTCACCTTTCCGATCTATATACTCGTTCCCACAGAATCAAAACATTCGAACGATCCTTTCACACCCACTCCACCAGTGTGGAACTCAATACCTCCTATATTCCGTCATGCTTCTAACTATGCTCATTTAAATAATTGATTTTCCAACATCTGCTAACTTTCCAAAAAGATACTCTCTAAGCAGGCTAGTAATTTTCTTAAATGAATCAATATGAATAATTTATTATGCATTTTAGTTTTGTTCTTGTTTTTGACTTAGTTACAGAATAAAGTTACTTTTCTATTATATTATATTCTAATGCAAACAAAATAATTCACATTTTTCAAATGCATTTCAGGTAGGAATATCACTTGATGAAACAGTCTCGATAAAAGACCTGAATGATATTTGTTGGATTTTTGGCTATGATGGAGAAATAACTAATGTAAGATTTAAAATTGATACTTAAATAATTATGATAGGTATGTATTGCATAATTATATGTATACATAGCTTTTATGTTTATTATACAAACAAATTTAGACAGAAATCACATGGTGAATCACAATTGTTAAAAAATGAGATACACAGTGTTGTCATTATAGTACAATGACAATATTCTGCAAATTGATTGGTCATGAATCAATTAAGCACTAAATGTAAATACTATTGACCATATTTACTCAACAGAAACGTAATTTAAAACTTGAAAAAAAAAGAGGAAGGAGAATTTGGTACCACCATCTTTCACATCATTTAGATCTAAGTTGTACTTAGAAAAATTTTATATTTGAAAAAGCATAATTAAATCTAAAAGGATAAACCAAGCAGAGCTTTTTTGTTCTGTACAACATAAAGATGTGCACTGAACACAAACTCGACAATCTTTAATGAATGAGCATGTTCTTGATAAACTTCAGCTTTTTATAATTATACTTCATATTTAAAAAATAAGAACATCCAGACACTATAAATTCTTTTTTGTTAATAGTTTGAAGGTCACACATCTCTAGGAAAGTATGATATAGCTAATAGCAAACTTAAAAGAACATCTACTTACCTCACTCATCCAGTTTTTAACAGCCATCATTCTGAGACTAGAATCGTCAGATACATGAAATCACTGGAAAACAAAGACGTCTCGTTAGTTCATTCCATGATCCCTCTAGTGAGTATAAACATAATTCTTTAAATTAATAGGTACTACCTAAAATTACTTTCTATGGTTATTTATTAGTTTTAATTATTTTACTGGCCCCAATTAAAGTGGTAATAGAAATCTATGCGTAAAAGAGTCCCTCACATACCTAACTTTGCTTACGATATGACTCAGTTCCACACTCCGAAAGCCATGTACAATTATTTTCTCAAAAACTTTATTTCGTAACTATCTGATGAATAGGTACCTACTACTGCTCACGTGTGATATAGTAGAAAATTCCCCATAATGTAGTCTATTATGATTTAAGTTTCATTGGCATTCCTAAAAATAAATATGATAAATAGTAATTTCTTGCTCTATTTTTTATACAACTAATGTATAACTAAGCGAAAACTCTATAACTGTACATTTTTTCATTATGTACAGCTGTGACAAATAATCAGTATGATTATCATTTTTTAGGGTTCCTGCACAATGAAACTGAATTCCACAACAGAAATGATGCCTTGTTCAATGAGAGAATTCAATCAGTTGCACCCATTTGTTCCCTTAGAACAAGCTGAAGGTTACATGCAATTATTAGATGAACTACACAAAGATCTATGCACAATCACAGGTTATGATAGGATATCATTTCAACCAAATAGGTAACATTAGCAAACTGTTTTATTTTTATTTATACTACCCGCAAGTAATCATTAAATATACTGTTTAACAATTAAATTTGACAAGTACACTCCTCAATACATCTAACTCTATAACATCAATTCAGCGTAATTAAATATACCCAAAATAATACAGCTTTACCTCGACATTTTGTACATGTTTTTAAATGTAAAGCATATAAAGTACTTCAATCAAACACTCAAAAATTAAATAAATTGTGTAAGGAAGGAAATCGTTGGGGGTGCAGTCAAATTAAACACTAAATAAGTGGGTACTTATTTTATTTTATGCCGACGTTTCGACCCACTTTGTGGGTCATCTTCAGGGCTAAGAAATAAAACAGACAAAACAACAAAACTATAAAAATACATTGCAGTACCAAGTATATGATAATATAAAAATATATGTAGAGTAATAGAAATTTAGAACAAAAAAGTGAGTGATATATATGAATAAAAATATTACAGAGTAAATGTACAGAAAGGTGGTGATGTAAAAATTACAAAGATAAAAGAAGGAAGTAAACAGAAAGTTTACAAAAAGAAAAAGTATAAACATAAGAGGTGAGATGTAAAATTATGGAAAAGCTTTTTAGTAGAATATAGATAAAATATAAAATGTATGATAATAGACTCCTAGAGAGTTTACATAAGTAAAATGAAAGAAAATGTAACAAAAATGATGTCAAAGAGTAAACACCGGAAAAAGAAAAGTATGGACAGTGTGCACCCCCAACTATTTCCTTCTTTACTCAGATCTTCCAGTCAACTATCTCCTCGCTTCTAAATAAATTGTGGTTTTATAATGAAAATAGTTGAAATTGTATAATTTTTTGAATAGCTAAAGGTTGAATATAAAAAGTATATGAAGTGTAAGAAGATTTAGGTAATTTTAAAACAAAATCTCAAATAGTCAAAACTAATTTTTAAAATCCAAAATTTTTACACACATTACAGGTCATCAGGCTAAATGTATCTTGTTCATTTAGAAATAATAAGATGGAATGTAGATCAAAATGTCGGATTTTTATTAATAGGTTTTACTGACCATTTAAGCTTTTTTTTACCTCCACCTATTATTATCGTTTTTCTAAAAAAAGTTGTTTTTGTTTTTTCCTATTAATATTCAAATATTATAAAAACATATTAATATATTCATGAAAATATAATTTAAATACTCACCCTTTTACTTTCAATAATTAAATAATGGTACTGAGTCCCGAGTTCGAATCCGGCTGTGGCGTATTTAATTTAATCTGTTAACAGCCGGGGATGGATCCTTTGGGAAATGGGACCCTCCTGGGGCTCACTCAGCCTCTATTAAATGGTCACTCAAAAATTAGTTAAAACCAGGCAGTTGATAGTGATCTAGGACAAATCATTATCTTCCTGCACAACTGTTTTCCAAGAAACAGTACCGTCTCTACGATATACTAAATCAAAGACTCTTCATGAGTAGTTGTACAGGAAAAAAAAGTATAACAAATTATTATACTTTTTATGACATGTTATTTTTATGTTTTATACATTTTTCAGAGAACGTTTAATTAAGTTAAACATGTGAAATGTAATGAATTTCGAACATTTTATTTTAATTTGCCATTTAACAAAATAAGCAAATATTGCATTAAGTGCTACTTGTTTCAGTGGAGCTCAGGGAGAATATGCAGGCTTGCGAGCTATTCAGAGTTATCATGCTTCGCGCGGAGAAGCACATAGAAATGTTTGCCTAATACCAGTATCAGCGCATGGAACGAATCCAGCCTCAGCCCAAATGTGCGGAATGGATGTTCAACCAGTCTTCGTCAACAAAAATGCTACTATCGATTTAGAACGACTAACTGAACAGGCAAGGCTTATAATAAACCATGATTGTTCAATTAAAAAGTGATCTTACCTAAGAATTGGGTTGGTAGGCAGAATAAGCTTTAAAGACATTCCTAAC
Organism: Troilus luridus; assembly: GCA_964056705.1. NCBI lineage: Eukaryota > Metazoa > Arthropoda > Insecta > Hemiptera > Pentatomidae > Troilus > Troilus luridus. The sequence goes on along the minus strand of OZ057413.1, from coordinate 89,990,456 downwards.
ATTCACACAAGTAATTAGTGAAAGTGATAAAATTGTTTTCATAAGAACTTGGAGGTCACTAAAGTTGATGACAGTTAATGCTTAAATCTGTCATTTAGCATAAAGGGAAGTTTTGAAAATGGATGGCACTTATTCTATGCTTCTGTACTGTTTAAAGTTTAGGCTGGTGTCACAGGTTGTCTAAGTTTTAATTCCATTCATATTTTACTTGATTTCTCTGTTGGATTTTGTAAAAAGGCAAAACTTTTTCTTGGTTCCTCCTTTTACTAACAAGGAAGGAGACAGGGGAGAAAAGAAAAATTAAACTTGATTCAATTGAAAACTGCTCTAAAACATTCATAGCTACAATTAATACAGTTAAAAAATTAAATTTTCAACTACATTCCTATATAATAATAATAATAATAAAGACTTTATTTATCTGAGACAAGTCCCTTTAGAATAACATTACAGGAATAATGTATAACCAAAATGTCTTAGAGTAAAATAGATTAGATTTAGTTGATTAATTACAATTAAAGTAATAAATGAGGAATAAATAAAAAAATTATTGAAAAAAATTATCAATTACCTCCTAAAACAATATTTAAAGAAAACTATTTCCTATAAAGGAAAAACAAAAATAGAATTTAAAAAATAGAAAATAAAGGAAAATAGCAATAAGATAACAATGATTAAAGAGAGAGAAACAATTAATAGTCATATATATATATACAATTTTTGAAAAAACAAGGTAACAACAAAACAAGGAATAAAATAATGAAGAAAAAAATATAAACAATACTAACTGTGATAACTATTAAAGCTATTATATATAAGTAAATATAAAGATATGTGACTGGAAGTGTGAACAGCCAAATTAGCAAAGAAAAAAAAGTATATATATATATATATATATATACATATATATACACCTCACTCACAGGTGTAAGCACAGATACATTTATGCAGATACACACATATATATCAAATACATCATTCATCCATCATTTAGAAAACCTTAATCTCAAAACTAAACGTACTATTTCAGATTTTTTGAGGATTCTAAGGAAATTAGGTGATTGAATAATGGGTTAAAGGTTGAAAGGTTATTGGAATGACGAATAGAAGAAGGTATTGAGTTCCAAAGAGACGAGGATCGGATAAGGAAAGCTCTGTCAAAAGCTGCTGTTCGGTGGGATACTGTATATACATCTGAGGGCCGAGAACGAGTGTTACGGGAGTGGACTGTGGTTTTGAAATGAAGGAGATCAAAGATGTATGATGGGCGGGATTGGACTACTTGGTAAAGAAAGGATGCTAGGAAGTACTTAAGACGATAGGAAGTACTTATGACGATAGGAAGGGTAGAGCCATTTCAACTCTTCGTAATATCGGCTGACTGGGGCATCTCTCGGGATCCTAAAGATGAAATGAACGAAGCAATTAAGCAACCGTTTTAATTTTGCTTCGAGATCCCCTGAGATACCCCATACACTGTACAGCTGTAGTCTAAATGAGGGAAAGTTAAGGACTATGAGTCTACGGGTTTCAAAAGGGAACAGGTGACGAAGGCGATTCAGACGCTTTAAAGTGAAGAACGTACGGCAGGAAATTTCAGAAGTATGGTTTTTCCAGGAGAGAGTTTGATCAAAAATAATTCCAAGGTTTTTGACGGTTGGGTGGAATTTGATAGGATTATTGTTTAGAAAGTGGATTGGGTCATGTGGAATAGTTTTAAGGAAGCGGTTTGACCCTATTACTATTGCCTTGGTTTTGTCCACGTTCAACTTTAGCTTATTATCCATTGCCCATCGATTTATTCGATTCAAGTCGTCTTGGAGTTTTTCGTGGCTAGTATTAGATCGGAATGGGAGAAGGATAGGTATATTTGAAAATCATCTGCATAGATATGACACTGGGAGTGATGGATTTGAAGTGGAAGGTCGTTTATGTAAATGGCAAATAGGGTGGGGGATAGTGACGAACCCTGGGGGACACCACAGGACAGAGGAAGAGTTATGGAAGGAGGTTGACCAGGGACCAGAACATATTGGGAGCGATCAGAGATGAAAGACTTGAACCACCCCAGAGCACTATTGGATAGAGGTAAGTTACGAAGCTTGGAGAGGAGAATGCTGTGGTCTACTGTGTTGAAGGCTTTGGAAAAATCTAGAAGGATAAGAATTATTAATTTTTGTTGTTCTATGGCGGAATGGAGATAATGGGTTATTTTGAGGAGTGCTGATTGGGTTGAGTAACCTGGTCGAAAGCCGGATTGGAGAGGATTATTGAGGGAACATTCTTCTAGAAAGCTTGAAATTTGGTTCTGAACTAAACGTTCTAATGGTTTTGAGAGGTTAGAGAGGAGGGAGATAAGTTGGAAGTCGTTTGGAGAGGAGGGATTTTCAATTTTATTTAACGGGCGCGCTAAGGCAGTTTTCCAAGGAGCAGGAAATATGGAAATAGTTTTGTAGCGAGAAATTGATCATAGGATTGATAATTTTCATAAGTCTTAATATTTTTTAAATTCATAAAATCCTTTTAAACTAGTACTTCTAATAGGATTAGCCCATTTCTTAAAAACTTAATTTTGACTTGTGGTGCATAACTTTTAATAAAACGGGAAATTTTCAATGAGCTGAAGTCAAGGAAAGTTTTATTATCATTGTTTTTAGCAACGTACATCACTAAAAACTTTTTGGAGAATCTTCCCTTCGGGAGTTTTAAAGTCAAAAGCTATTGAGATTTAAAATCAAAAGGTGGTTTGGGTTCCAACGTAATAAAATTATTATCAGCCATTAATTAAAAAAAAAATTAAAATATAAGAATATGCATGTAAGTAAAATAAATAAATGAAAAGAATTATAATGATAAGGTATTCTCTAAAGAGCAAGAACCGGGGTTCACACAGGTCTCCACTGTTTGAAGTCTAGACTGACACTGTCAAAAACTATTCTTATGTTGATATGAGAGTCCTCACTATTAAATGAACTGTCCAATCCAACATAAGCCAACAAAATTGTATGTTTTAACTGTCACAAAATGGAGTTTCAAATGATAATTTGAATTATGTAATATAAGATAAATAAATTTTCTTCATAGGTTTGAAAACAAGTGTTTTTCTGCAGTTCTTTTATGTTACATATTTTTATTTGCATTGCAGGTGGAAAAACACAGCCAAAACCTATCTTGCTTAATGATTACATACCCATCCACTTTTGGTGTTTTTGAAGATACGATAGCCGACATATGTGATCTAATCCATAAACACGGTGGACAAGTTAGTAAATTTTTATTTTATCATTAATAAAAATAAGTATAACTTAAAATGTTAAGTAATGGAAGGTATTTTTAAAACTCATTAGAGCTTAGAATACATCAATCTAAATGAAATTTTACAGAATGTTTTTCATGGAGCAATGGAAAACCAAAGAAATATAAAATGTAAAATGTTTCTATCAACCTAATTACAAAAAACATTCCTCTTATGTATGCAGCCCTGGTTAAATTTAATTTTTTCCAAAATGAGTTAGCTTTACTAAGGGAAGCCAAATCATGTTATTCTCGTAGTGTATAAGTAAGGCCTTGGCTTGAAATGAAGTTGTAATATAAGCAATAACTTCATGCAATCCAATTACTTGATGAGTATGACATGATTCTTTCCTCAGTACAGTTAAACTCATTTTTGAAAACAATTGACTTAATCACTGATTCACTGAGGCTGAAGATATTAAGTTTGGAGTAGAGGACTGTATTATGCACATTTATTTTAATAATCTATTATTGTAAAAAAAAAACTAATTGTTATTTTCAAAAATTAAAGACCTATATTTTATTTTAATCAGATTTTTGTCATAAAATCCTTTTTTTTAAGGTATACCTTGATGGAGCAAACATGAATGCTCAAGTTGGACTGTGCTGTCCTGGCCATTATGGTTCGGACGTTTCTCATCTTAATCTTCATAAAACCTTCTGTATTCCTCATGGTGGAGGAGGACCTGGAATGGGACCCATTGGAGTGTAAGTTATTCCTGTATTTAGGTATTTTTCAAATGCTTCTAACAAAACAAGTTAACCAACATCAATGCTCATTCATTTCCTTCCCTACTTCGCCTAATGACAACATGAATTTGTAGGAGTGGCTTTCTTATGCTATATCTTTATAAAATATCTAGTTAATTTATGTTCACAATTATCCACAGGACAGTTAAGTTAGTCTCCTTTATTCCTTTCCCTTTAAGTAAGTAAAGCACTGATGTTGGATATCATCTTACAGCTGTAACAATCTTATAACACTTTTTGAAGCTTATTTTACACCCAAAATTATTTCTAAATCGCAGTTGTTTCATTCCCCAATTCATTATGACATCACTTCTATTAGCTGTAGACCTAAATACAAAAACCAGCAGTGGGGAGCAAGAATCACTAATTCCCCGTGGTCAATCGCTACTGTCTGCACTTTATTCCCTTCCCTGCAGCATTCTCTCTCCTGGTTTTCCCCAACCAATACTGACCCAACCTGTTTTCCCAACCTCTTCAACAAGATGACAGCTCATGGACTGCATCTGATTAAGAAAAAACTGAAATAGAAGCCGATCACCCCTCATCCTGAACGTGATCCCAACCAAAGCACAACAGTTGAAAAATTCTTATCTTCACCAGTTCTTCTATCCTTGCCAACCAAAGTCTAACCCCCTCTGAGGTCAAGTATCTACTAAAAAATATAACTCCTCATGAAACCCCATTTGTGATATGAGATACTCGCTCCTCTAATCCTCCGACCTGTACCTCCTAAAGCCATAATATTCCTTACATATATTTACAACTGTGTCCTTAGAACGACCCACTTTCCAGTCCTGCGGAAACACTACATAATTATCCTTCTTCATAAAACTGGAACCCCTCTCAATAATACTTCCTACTATAGACCAATCAGCCTCCTTCCAATCCCGTCAACATTTTTTCAAAAACCCTCCTTAAATTTATCTTTTACATAATTGAATCCAGAGTTTTCCCACACACCAATTTATATTCCACCATAGACACTCAACGGTCCAACAAGGCCTCAGAGTTGTAGATCATTTATCCACTACACTCAAAAACAAAGAATACTGCTCCAGGGGCCTTTCTGACCATTACACAAGTTTTTGACCGGGTTTAGCATGTTGGACTACTTTCAAGCTAAAAAATGTTATTTCCCCAAACCCTATTCCTCATACTTCTCTCCTAGCTCTACTAAGTTTGCAGAGGCTCTGAGTTATGTAAATGTCATCCTGTCGAGGCAGGAGTTCCCTAAAGCAGTGTCTTGGTTCCTGCTCTCTTTATCCTCTAAACTACTGACATTCCTACAACTCTCAACACATTCTTAGCAGCATTTTCAGATGGCAAGACCATCCTTTCATCCCATTCTGATTCAACAACAGCCCCTTCCAATCTCCACCATAGTTAATCACATTGTTCATAGATAGTCTGTTCTCGTGTAGCCAACTTTGAAGCATTTAAATTCACATTACCACTTAGGAGTAAATATTGTTTTTAATTTTTTAGGCAGATAATTAGTAGTTTTTCAATAAAACAGTATTTTAACTGCTTTTTAGTAAGAATATAATAAGAGTATATTTCTTTAACCAACTGAAAATTTTAATTTCTTACAGCAAAGAACATTTAGCACCATTTCTTCCTAATCACCCAGTAGTTGCAACTGGTTCTGACAATGTTAAGAGTTTTGGAACCGTGAGTGCAGGCCCATTTGGGTCTGCTGCCATTCTACCCATATCATGGGCATACATAAAGGTAATAAAAATTTATTTATCATATCGTATCATTTCCTAAAAACAATTCATTCCCAAAGTAGTAATCCATGAATGAAGGATTAATAATCCCAAAAGAATGATTAACATGAGGGAATACCTTTAATTTTTTAATATTATGAAACTATTCTGAAAAAAACATGGAGGTATTTAATAACCCCAATACTCAAAAATTGGAGTCATGAAGCAAGGATAGAACATATTTTGATCAAGATTCAACAAGAAATATGTTTTTTTTTTATACTAACAGACAACTATTTAAATTGATGTTGGATCCATATGAATATTATATAATTTAATTTATATTTAAATAAATCTCATTACTACAATAAAATTAAGATTATGTTTAAATATTCTTTTTTAATCTAAAAAACTCTAAAATAAATTTTTAGATGATGGGACCCAAAGGGTTAAGAAAAGCAACACAAGTAGCAATACTCAATGCAAATTACATGAGTAAAAGACTTGAAGGACATTATTCTACCTTGTTTAGAAGTCAATCTTCTGGCCTAGTTGCTCATGAATTCATTCTTGATGTACGAGAATATAAGAACACAGCAAATGTTGAGGCAGTGGATATTGCAAAACGTTTAATGGATTTTGGTAAACATTGTTTATAATTACATGAATTAATTGAAATTTAGATCATGAGAAATTTAAGGATGTAGAAATGGTTGGAGGTTATGTCATTACAATTATGCACTTCAGTTTATTATGTGCTGATGAATCAGATTAATTAATTATATCCTAAAAATTAGGCTAAAACATTGGCATATAAGAGTTACAGTTCTTAGCACATATAATTTTATCGACCTTACTCCTGACCATTGCCTTCATTTTTCTTAAGAAACTTAAATTTATAATACCCAAGAATTGTGTTCAAATTATGAAAGTGAAAATATAAAATATAAAATTACATGAGTAAAATAACTATTACATTAAAATTATTTTATACTTTAGGATGATTTTTCTACAAAATAGAATTTGTTTTATGAAGCTATCTTAACAATCTAATTAAAAATAATTTTTTCATTCATTATTAGTCCAACAGACACATATGGTGGTAGTTGACCTGATCATTAGTCTTTTCTCAATCTCCTTAATGGCTATACCTAGGAAAAATATTTTATTTTTTCTAAAATCTTCTTTTACTATGTCCATCTATCTTCCCTTAAAAAAAAACCTGTACCACTACAACCCCTGAACGAGTCGGGGGTTCAGTGCATGGTAGAAACTGCACTGTTTCAAGGACAACGGTGATGCAGGGAGGTGACGTCCTAGATCACGCTCAACTGCCAGATTTCCCCCTTATTTTGGATACCCTATTTTTATAATATTTTATAGAGGCTGGGTGTGCCCCAGGAGGGTCCTAGATCCTATATGATCAACCTCCCGCCGTAATAGACTAAATAAAAATCATGGCCTGCAGCGGGATTTGAACCAGGATTTCCGGCATGGCAGCTCAGTACTCTACCACTGAGCCACTCCTCTCCCATCTCCGTCTGCTAACAGACTAAATAAAACTCTTGCCAACAGCGGGATTTGAACCAGTTTTTTTGGCTTAGCAACTCAGTGTTCTACCACTGAGCCACTCCGCTCTATGAAAACGCCTTCTCACTGACATTCCTTTTTAAGACAAGTACAACCATTCCATACACGGAACTTAAACAAATTGGGAGATAGATAGATTACCATATATTGAGTACACTTGTTTGTTCTTATGCAGAGACCTCCTTCATCCAGTATATTCATTACTACTCATCTTAGGATTTTCTTTTTGAACCGATTCGTTCTCCAGATGCCTTATGAAGGCTCCATATCTCGCAGGTATATGTAGCAAGTGGCCGATCAATAGTCTTATAGAGCCTAAACTTGGATACAGGACTCAATAGTCTACTTTTCATAAGGCTCACTATAGAAAAATAAGCTTTTTAGGCAGCCATTATTCTATCTCTTAAATATTGACACTGCTTGTAAACTATGGTCTTCCACAACTTAGGACTGTGGTGGATGAATGAGCTTCTTCTTTCCTAATAAAGGGTTTAATTTTCCCTTTTTAGATAAAGAACCCTATTTTCCTTGCTTCATAAAATGCATCCTTCAATGATTGAAGTGATTATCATTTATAAAAAACCTGTAAACACTGCGACCCGTGAACGAGTCTGGGATTTAGTACAAGGTTCAGACTGTATTGTTTCATGGACAACGGCTCTGCAAGGAGGTGACTTGTCCTAGGTCACGCTCAACCGCCAGGTTTTCCCCCATTATTTTGGGTAATCAATTTTTATAATATTTTATAGAGGCTGGGTGAGCCCCAGGAGGGCCCTAGATCCCATATGATCCATCTCCCACCACAAACAAACTAAATAAAAGTAACTGCCTGCAGCGGGATTTGAACCAGGATTTCCTGGCATGGCTACTTCCACTGACCCACTCCGCTCCTGATTATCAATTATAGTGTGTTAATGGTAATTAATGATGTTACAATTATAAATGAAAAAAAAACAATATTTCATTTTTTATTTTATTTATTATGTATGTTTCTCACATAAAAAATTCCTGATTAGATTTTTATTTTTTTTTATTTTAGGCTTCCATGCTCCTACAATGTCTTGGCCCGTTAGTGGAACTCTAATGATTGAACCTACTGAGTCAGAAGATAAAGAAGAACTTGATAGGTTCTGTGAAGCACTTATTTGTAAGTACATGCTTACTAAATTTACTTTATTTTATAAGTTTCAGCATTTGTATTTCACTATTTGAATGTTACTGAAAAAATTAGTAAAACAAATAGAAATTTATTACTTGACAGGCAATAAGTATTTTATCAGTATAACTTTAGAGTATTAGGAATGTTTGAGCAACCTCGAAATAGTTATTGGACCTTTTGATGAGAGCTCCGAAATGGATAAGGAAAATAAATGTCTGATTCAATTATACCAGATCGCATGTCATTTTGATTGTTACCTTTCATTAAACTAATAACATAAATCAATTTTCATAAATTAAATAACTAATATTTTTGAGAATGAAAAAAACAATTAATTAAATTAAAAGAACAATTTAAACGTTTTTATAATGAGAAAATGAAGTTACTAATATTATCTAAATTATAAACAACTAATTCATAATAAAAGAAAACAATTATTATTTAATCTTACGATAATAAATTTAACTCTATTAAATTACAAATAAATAAAATGTTCAAATAAAATCTATTACAAAATAATGAACGTTTATCTGGTTTTGTAGTTGAGATGAATTATAAACAACTAATTCATAATAAAAGAAAACAATTATTATTTAATCTTACGATAATAAATGTAACTCTATTAAATTACAAATAAATAAAATGTTCAAATAAAATCTATTACAAAATAATGAACGTTTATCTGGTTTTGTAGTTGAGATGATATAATAATGAAAACTCTTATCTGTCTGTCGAAGTAGTTTCCAGTAGATAGTAGATTCTCGAGGGCGAGCTGGATGTTGAGACGACAGAGGATTTTCGTCGGCAGAGCGAGCGAAGACGTTGAGATGATCGACTGGGTCAATTCGAATTGGTCGAAGCGATGACGAGGTTTAAACTAATTACACCTGCAGGTGGGCAGCAAATTAGTATCTTCGTCAAATTCACACAAAACAATTTTGGGCTCCTATAGAGCATACGATGTGCACGTCAATAGGCTCGTGGCAACACTGTCTGCTCGGTCTCGCCGGAGCGAACAAAAGCCGCTCGACTCTCTTTTGTTTTTCTTTCTTCACTTTTATAACATATGTTTTCACACTTACTACAAATATTACACTTATATCTAAACCAAATAAAATTACCTTTTAATTTAAATTATTCTAAACAATTATGAAATTAAACGTTTAAATTATTATATTAAATAACATGTGAAAAAAAAGTAAAGAAAATGTTCTTTCTTTTACGAAAACAATTATTTAATTTTTATGATTAAAAGTAATAATATTTTATGAGGTTCCTATTCCATCTGGCCTTAACACACCGCCCACCAATTTTTGACTGTGCGCAAAAATTTAATAAGAGACCATACATCAATCAAGGGAAAGTAATGGTGCTAATTTCGTTACTGGACGAATAGATTCGCCGTTTGCAATTCTAATGCGTACCACGCGAACGATCCCATCACTACCTGGAAAGACCTCCACTACTCTTCCAGTTGGCCATTGCAATGGGGGTACATTAGGTTTAGTAGGACTAAGTCGTTTAATCGAATATTGTCCCCTTTATTGGTCCACTTAACTCTCTGCTGAAGACTGCTCAAATAATCACGCCTCCATCTCTTCCAAAGATCTTGAGTACAGTTTTGCAAAAGTTGCCACCGCGACAATAGGTTATTTGGAACAGCTAATAAAGAATAAAGTGTCCTGGGGTTTTTTTTTTTTTTTTTGTTTTTTTTTGTTTTTGTTGGCTAAAGACTTCCTTTGAAGTCCTATACAGCCCGTATTCATATACTTGACACTACCCTAGTTAATTTAACTTTTAAAAATCAATATCGCATTCGTTCAAGAACCGGCATAAGGACTCTAAAAGGCTTCTGTCCAAAATTTTGAATTTATTTTGAAAGACCATGTCATTTTGAATGTCGGGATATTTGATCCGTTTGTCGTTGTATTTTTTGAACTTGGCGACGACATGGATTGGGTCTTCGACAATTTTACATTCCGTACATTTCTCGTTCTTTTTTACTTTAATCATTGTAAGTCCGCGATTCGTGCGACTATGGTTAATTCTAAGCCTAGTGATTATCGCTATTTGCTTTCTGTTTAGCATGAAGGTAGTATTAGAGAACCATGGGCGCAGACTTACGGTCGGGTGGATGGCGTAGTGGTCCCTACCTTTCGTTCTCGATTCCCAGGCATACCTATCTTGCCATTCGCTAACTTGTTGTTGTTTAATCCACCTAACAACCTTCTGTAAAGGTAACTTAGCGTTCTTTGGCCCTTCTATCCCCTGTTTTGCGAGTTTGTCTGCCAATTCGTTTCCGTACAGACCAACGTGCCCAGGTACCCACTGAACTGTGAATTTATTTGATGTACCATTGACCACGTGTATTATATCGTTTATTAGGTATGATGAAATGTGCTGTCGATGGATGTTTTTAAGAGTTTTGCATACCGAAGCGGAGTCTGTTAAGATGACTATTTTTGTATTTTTGTATGATCTATTGGCTAACCTGAAGGCTTCAGTAACGGCATATAATTCGGCACTGTATATACTGAATTTTGTGGGGAGGTTCATTGATGATTTCTGGTTGGAATCTGCATCATATATTCCAATAGCAACCTTGTTTTTATCTTTTGACGCGTCGGTATATATTTTATGATGGCTTTTATATTTTTCAGATAATATTGCAAGAGTTTTTTGTCTTAGAGCTATTGATGAATAATGTGATTTCGAGAAGTCTGATAGATTCAACTTGGGGTTGGTTTTGATGGTGGTTTGTGACTTTGGAAAGGGAGTGCATAAGTCAAGTGGTCCGGCAGAGGTGGAAAGTGAATTAAACATATGTCTCATTTCTTGGGCTATGGTGCGGGCTTTTGGAATTAGTATGGCGTCGTTCAGAACTGCTTCGTATAGAGGGTGGGTACTGTTTGAAGCTACTTTTAATAGAAACTTTTTTGTAACCCATTCCCTTCGTAATTGAAGAGGCATCTCCCCTGCTTCGGCTAGCAGCGCATTTGTGGGGCTAGTGCGAAAAGCTCCTAAGCAAATCCTTAACGCGTTGTTTTGTACTGTGTCTAGTTTTTTAATTAGTGGTGAGCTGGACTCATTGTATATTACAGATGCATAGTCTATTATCGATCTGACCATGGTTTTGTATACCGTAAGTAAATTGTGGGGATGGGCTCCCCAGGTGACCCCTGCTATTGATTTGATAATGTTTAGGCTATTTGCTGCTTTGTTGTATGTGTTTTGTATGCGCGTTTTGAACGTGAGTTTCGTGTCAAGATGTACCCCTAAGAATTTGATTGTATTAGTGGTTTCTATTATACCTCTGTCCGTGCAAATGGTTAGTTGAGTTAGGTTGAGTTTTCTTTTTTTAGTGAACGGGATGATTTTGCATTTTGATATGTTAATTCGAACATTCAGTGCATTAAGCTTCTCTTCCAGTGTGTAAAAACCTTTTTCTAGAACATGACATCCTTCGGCAATATTGGGGCAGATTGTGTAGAGTATTAAATCGTCGGCATACTGTAAAATTTCGCAATTTTCGGGAGGGTGCTTGGTTATCATGTGTGTGTATATATTAAATAAGATGGGGCTTAAAGGGTCTCCTTGGGGCAAGCCAGTGGTTGAGTGAATTTTAGCCTCTCCTTCGGATGTTTGTAAATAATAGAGTCTGTGTGAGAAAAAATTAAAGATCCACTTTATCACTACTTCTGGGATATTAATGTATCTCAATATTTCTTTTAACTTGGTTATGTTTACTTTGTTGTAGGCGTCTTGGAGGTCCAGGGTAACCGCTAGGAGTATATTTTTCCTTTTGAAGGTTTTATATATTTCATTAATAAAAAACATTATGCTGTCTGACGTTGAACGGTTTTTTTGAAAGCCAAAAACATTTTGACTTAATATATGATTTTTTTCCAGAAACCACTCGAGTCTGTGTTTTACTATAATATTGAATGTTTTGGCTAGACAGGAGATGAGGGCAATAGGTCTCGAGCTAGAGAGGAGAGAAGGGTCTCTGCCAGGTTTGGAAATTGGAATAATTAAAACTAGTCTCCAATCGGCTGGAACCTTTGACGTTTCCCAAATGTTATTGAACGCTCTGAGTAATTTAAGCTTCAAAAATCTTGGAAGAAGAGCTATCATCTCGTAGTTTATTTCATCTTGGCCTGGTGCTGTGCATTTTTTACCATGTAGTGCTGCGTCCAGCTCTGTTTCTTTGAATTTACCCGTAATTGGATGATCTGCGTTTTCCTCGTTGTTTGGTAAACTTGTGCCTGTCAGCATCTGTGGTGGTGTGGATATGGCATTGTCTCCAATCAGATTGAGAAAGGCTTCAGCCTTGGTCTTGCTTGAAGTAATAGGATTCTTCGATGAAGGGGATTTTTTTCCTTGAAAGCATCGCAATTTATTCCACATCGATTTGTAATTACCAGGGTCGATTTTTCCAGTGAATTCGTTCCTCCAGCTATCCCTTTTGGCTTTTGTTGTAAGCTTTTTGACCCTGTTAATTTCAGTTCGCATTGCCTTATAGTTCTCCATATTCATGTTTTTCCGATATTGTTTTATTGAGTTGGTCTTTCGTTTATAAGCTGCTTCTAGAGCCTCATTCCACCAAGGTTTTGGGGTAAAGTTTTTGCCTAGGTTTGACTTCGTTCTGGGTATTGCTATCTCACCTGCCTGGTTTATAAGAGTTGTTAAACTTTGGATGCTATAATCCATGTGAAGGCTAGAACTTTCAAGTTGCGCTACATACAAATCGCGATTGAATTTTTTGAAGTTCCTTTTAGCGCGTGCTATGCCAGTGAAAGTAAATGATGAAAACGAAATGATTATTATTAGATGGTCGCTCCCCAGGGTTTCATCAGTTATTGACCATGACAGCCTATGGGATAGTTCTGAGCTTACAAAGGTAAGATCCGTGATGGAGGATTCATGTCCCGGAGTTCCCACGCGTGTGGCTATACCAAATTCATTTAGTAGTATGATGGGCTGTTGGGAAATTTGTTCAATTATTATATTGCCTCTTGGGGAGTCGCTCACACTGCCATAGAATCTAGATTCGGCGTTGAAATCCCCTCCCATAATTACATGACAGTCAAGCTTTTCGGAAATTGAAAATAGTTTTGAGAAGTGTGAGAGGTTTGGTTTTGCAGAGGGTGGGATGTATACGGAAATAAAGCAGATCTGTGGCTCTAAGTTTGTAGACTGAATGGCGAGAATTTCAATAGGTCCGGTGTTGTTAATTGTGATTTTTGTGTATTCTATTGAATTGTGGATGATAATTCCGACCCCTCCATAGTTATCTTTCCTAAATTTCTTTATCACCGAGTAGTTTTTAGATTCATATTTTTTTGTTTTGTTAAACCACGTTTCTTGAAGGAGAGCTACATGAACTTTGTTTATGTTTATATAATTCATTAGTTCTTGAAATTTATTGTTAATACTTCGGCAATTAAACTGTATAATGTTTAAATTGTTGACGCATTTAATAATTTTTTGACTTGGCATAGTTTTGTTGTTATATTAGATTATGTATATATATACATATACATATATGTATATATATATATATATATATACACCCATATACACATACACACATACACACACCTGCACATGCATACACACACACATACACATGCACACACACACACATACCCATATACCCATATCCATATCTGATTTTGAAAGTTTGAAGTGTGAATGTCTATTTCATTAATTTTGAGCTACTACATTGTGCTATTTGTACCTGTTTCTCCATCTGGCGATAAGCTATTTATAATTTGTTTGTTTTCTTGAACAAAGTTGTAAAACGATTGACCAATTATATTTACTGTTTCTTTTTCGTCGGTGGTGTTCCGTATTTTAATTATTAAAGAATTGAGGAAATTAATATATTTTGAATCTGGTGTGCTTTTGTGTGGGTTATGATAATTGAAACTTTTTGGTTTGGAATGATTTGGATCGGTTGCCCCTGAGAAGGAAGGTGTGGGTAAGTTCCAAATATTTTCTGATGTTATTGAGGTACGCGGTCTTTTAAATACTCTGTCTCTTTGTTTTTGTGTCGAAAAAATGGTAGAAGTTGTTGCTTGAGGGATGCTGTACACATTGTATGGATTTTGTGCCTCTGGTTGTGGCAGTTCTGGAAAATCAAGAACAGAAAACCTATTTGATATGGATACTGGTTTTACTAGCTTGTCAGCTTCTTTGTAATTAATAGGCTGTATTGCCATTATTTCTTTAATTTTTTCTTGCCGCGTTCTCTCCGGGCACGGTTTTTCTGTTGGCATATGTTGTAGTTTGCAATGAATGCATTTAGTACAATTTTGACACTCGTCAGTTTTGTGAGTAGTGTCACCACAATTACAACATTTAGGCTTGCCCCGGCATTTGTCTTTTAGATGGCCGTAATTTAAACAATTGCCGCAAAAAAGGGGTCTGAAAACATAAGGATGAATTTTACGCGGAGCTAAGTATAGAGTGACGTCATCGGGCAAACGCTGTGAGTGAAATGTTATTTGTACGGAAGGAGTTGGTACTTTGGAAACGTCGTCCATGTTGATTTCCCTACGGAATAATCGGCGTACACTTAATATTTTTTCCGAACTCACTAAGTTCTCTAGAATTTCGTTTTCATCTATGTTAGTAGGGATTCCTCTAATAACACCATATTTTACTGTATATTGCTTTGGAATGAAAACTTTGAGGTTATAATTTTTAATAAAACAGTTGGTTAGGAATCTATTTGCGTATTCATATGTTCTGAAATTAATTTCGATTTGGTTTCTATTTTTTCTTTTTATAGAGATCACTTCTGTATTACTGAGACCTAATAACTTTGCGATTTTCATATCATGGAATGCCTCTAGTTTACTGTCGTCTCCTTTTTCGACTATTACAATATAGGGGGCTCTGAAGTTTCTGAGGAATTTAGGTGAATTTTCGAACTGCTTTAGTTTTTGAACTGGTATTTTTTCGGCTGAATTTTTAATTTCTGTATCATTTAGTATAGGATCGGGAGGTTTTTTGTCCCCGGGGTCGTCCGGGCCCATTTTGCGGTAACTTGTTATCTGGGCTTGATTGACTTAAAACTAAGTTGATAATTAAATTAAAATATATTTATTATTAGAAAAACAGAACAAAATTAAGTATAAGAGTAATGTTAGTGAAAATAAAAGAAAGGCCTGGCCTGTTAATCCTCAGGAGCTGCCGTAAACAAATGATGTGTTCCCTATCACTGTAAACACACAACTGGGTCCTGGGGTTAACACGTCCATATCGTCAGGAGAAGAAGACATTGGGTAAAGGGGTCTCGAATTCAGGGCAGCTTCTATTTTTATGACAAGAGTATTCATCTCTTCGAAGGTGAGGACGTGGTCCTTGAGAACTCGAAACAAATGATGTTTGAAGGATTTTACCCCGGCTTCCCATATTCCTCCGAAATGAGGAGCCGATGGGGGGTTAAATTCCCATTCTACTCTTAAGGAATGAAGATGAGATCTAAGGCTGTTTTGATTTTCTTCGCGAGCCAACCATTTATAAAGATCCTTCAGATATCTGTTGGCACCGACAAAATTCGTGGCATTGTCGGATAGAATTTTGGATGGTAATCCTCGTCGGGAAACAAATCTATTGAGGCAAGCAATGAATGCGTCGGACGTCAGTTGTGTCAAGCTCCAGAGCTCAAGCAGACGAACAAGCAGACCTAAGATTTTTGTTGATTACTTTTGCGTTTGTTAAATTCCTTAGTGATAAACGGACCACAATAGTCTACACCTGTTACAACAAACGGTCTTCCTTGTTCAAATCTTGATGGTGGAAGATCGGCCATAGGAAGAGTAAAATTTTTTGAGCGAAATCTGTAACAGGTACTGCATTTGTGAACTCTGTTAATTATCCTCCGAGCTGAAACGATCCAGTAATTTCGTTGCACCAGGGAATGCAACAGTTGTGGACCGGGGTGAAGATGCATTCTATGGTAATGGTCAATTAGCACTTTAGTCAAATGTGCCTTCTGAGGAAGTAAAATGGGGTGTCGTGCATTGTAGGGCAAGGAACTGTTCCTTAAGCGGCCGCCCACCCTGAGTATCCCTTCCTGGTCCAAGAATGGGTCTAAGGAACGTAAATTACGCGAGACTATTTGGGAATCCGCTGGAAAATAATGCTGCTGAACGCATTTTATTAGTAGCTGAGTTCCTTTAAAAATGTCCACTAAATTTAGAGTTCCCAAGATTCTATCCCTTTTCTGACGTTTCATATTACTTGTGAATCGGACTATATAGGCAAATAACCTTGTTAATTTATCAAACGAAGAAACTCGCTCCATTACATTGATAAGATAAGAATCAGATGCTTTGCTCGTTCCGACGAATGCCTGGGGCTTCACTTCTGGTACGGGAACGGGCTCCTTGAAATGGATATTTGGCCACACCGAAAAGTCGTTTATCAACCATTCAGGCCCATTCCACCACAACTGGTTGTTTGTTAAACCGGCAGGTAATAGTCCGCGCGAAGCCAAATCAGCAGGGTTTTGTTTGGACGAGACATGATACCAGTCATTAACTGATGTAATCTCTAGAACGTGGGTTACTCGATTCGCCATAAATGTTTTCAATGTAAGCGGTGATAGACGCAACCAACTAAGAACAATCGTTGAATCCAAAAAGAGATACGTTGAGTCAACGAAAAAATGTCTGACGCTGTTCGTAATTGATTTCAAGGTTTGGGCTAACAGGAGCGCAGCGCACAATTCCAGTCTTGGAATTGATAAGGTCTTCAGGGGGGCCAATCTCGTTTTAGAAATAAGTAAATGAGAATTTACACTACCATCTGCGAAATGGACTCTTAAGTAGATAGCAGCGGCATATCCCAGGTCTGATGCATCAGCAAATCCCACGCACGAGCGCGACATGAATTGGGTCTTGTGGAAAAATACATCGTGGTATTTGAAGCGACTGTAACAAGTGAAGAGAATTGAAAAATTCTTCACATTCAGCGGCAATCGGTGGTGGGACAGGAATATCCCAATCCAGTTTCAGGCTCCATAACCGCTGCAAATACGATTTGGCCTTAAAGATTACCGGCGCAAGGTAACCGAGAGGGTCGTACATCCGCACCACGGCAGACATAATGCCCCTTTTGGTCAGAACTGGTTGGCTACCTTGAATATCATAGGATAGGCAGTCACTGGCCGGTTCCCATTGTATCCCCAATAATTTCACAGATTTATCTCCTGGTTCTGAAAATCGGACCATTTCTTGACGGGTGTCACTTATTGAGTGCAAAAGTTCGGGGGAATTGCTCATCCACTTCTTCAAGGTAAACCCTCCTTTCTTGAGCAAATCAATCATCTCGAATTGGTGTCCAAGAGCCTCTTCAACAGTATTTGCCCCGGTTAAAATATCATCTACATATATGTTTTCTGTTAATGCAACCGAGGCCCTAGGATACATCGATCCTTCGTCTGCTATCAGTTGATGTAAAACGCGTATCGCTAGATACGGAGAGCACGGCAATCCAAAAGGTAGCCTATTTAATTGATACTCCTCAATGGGTTTGGACGCATCGGCACGATACAGAAAATGTAGTTACGGTAGGTCATTTGGATGCACTACTACCTGTAAAAACATTTGACATATGTCCGATGCCAAAACGACTCTATAACGTCGGAAATTATGAACCACGTGCCTAATATCCAATTGAAGCTTAGGCCCAATCAGGAGATGGTCATTTAGAGATCCAATCCCTAACCACCGTAGACGGCGAAGCGTCAAATACTAATCGGAGCTTTGCGTAGGCATCGTCTTTAATTACCGAATGATGGGGTAAAAAATATCGACCCTTACCAGCAGCTGAGGAAACGTAGCCTTCCTTTACATAGGACTCTGTTATTTTTGAATAATTTCCTTTCAACATAGGAATTTTATTTAGCCGGTGCTCTAGTTTAAGAAAACGATATAACGCAGTGTGATAAGAGCAAGTCAGATCTGGTGGATGAAACTCTTTAAATGGTAATCGAACAATATAACGCCCACTCGATTCTCGAGAGTGAGTGGAACAAAAATGTTCCTCCGCCTTAATATCTTGAGGATCAGGTTTGATAGCGGAAGCAATCGTTTCAACTTCCCAAAAATTCTCCAATGTTTTGTTCAATGCTACCTCTGACTGGTCACAAGATGAAAATAGTGAAACCGACTCATTTTGTGGAGTGGAATGAGATCGTATAAGTCCAATGATCACCCATCCGAAAATCGTCTGGAGGGCGCTAGGATATCCGTCCCGTCTCACACATTCACCCAACAGGATTTCTCCAAACAAATCGGCTCCTAATAGGAAATCTACTGGACCCGGATTCCCAAAGGAGTTATCCGCCAAGGTATATCTATTGAAATACTCATTTATAGAGGCCGGCACTGGACAAACTGGTACTCTATCTGTAATTTTGGAAATAATGATAGCATTAGTTCGAAGTCGAGGCTGTTTACCATTCCAGGGCACTATGACACACGAAGTTTCGTGGTTACCCCCTTGTATCGGATTATCCCCGAAGCCCCTCAAAGCTTGTGGATTGATTCTTTTCTTGAGTCCTAAACTTCGTACGCAAGCTGAAGAAATGAACGAACGCTGAGAACCACTATCAATTAAGATCCTAATGGGGACCAACCGCCCATTGCTATCTTCTATCTTTCCCATTACTGTCGCCAATAGAACGGAGACATCTGTTTTGGATGACAAAGATAAGACCGAGCCTTTTAGAGATTCGTTATTGTCGGTTTTGATATCTAATTTTTCTTCTGTTAACGCACTCGTTTTTACCTTACCGTTGGATATTGGATTAGGTATTTCGTATTTCTTTTGTAAAGCATCCCAGGCTTGACCTTCGGAGGTCAATTCTACTGTCGAGATGGTTTGAAGTGCCTGACCCTTTAAGGCTGACTTCAGATAATGAAACTTTTGAATATTGCTCAAATTCGCATTATTGTGAATTAATGATAAATACGTGTCCTTAAAGGACACCCAATTCGAAATAAGACCACTGAAAGAGGGCAGGTTAATGGTTGGCAATTTAATGTGAGATTCGACACCGTGTTAGTTGTGGTCTCCACTTCCGGATTGGTTACCGGCAACTTGACCCTCCGCAGCGATCCCAAAAGACAACGCTTCATAATAATTATTTGTAGTTTCTACGCGAAGAGTGTCGAAACGATCAATCGATTCATCTTCAAGAATTTTGGCAAGTGAGTGGGCCTCTTTAATTTTTTTTAAAATTGTACGAAAGGTGTTATCCAACCGTGATAATCGCGCTGTTAATAAATTTCTATCTTGAGGTCGGGTAGTGATATTGGACCCAATAGTTCGCGTTTCTAATATGTCTCGAGATAAATAATTAAGCTCGTATTCAAGATCGAATAATTTAGTTTCGTTTTTGCTTAGGTCTGATTTAGGGGCCATTATTTAATCAAATTAAAAAATGGACAAAACCTATAAAGAGTGCACACAAAATTAGAACAAATAAAATAAAGTCTAAAAGAAGATAGAGAAATTATATTATCAATTTAGAAACAGTTATGGCATGCGATCCGACCGCCGGAGGACCAATTTTATGTTTGAGCAACCTCGAAATAGTTATTGGACCTTTTGATGAGAGCTCCGAAATGGATAAGGAAAATAAATGTCTGATTCAATTATACCAGATCGCATGTCATTTTGATTGTAACCTTTTGTTAAACTAATAACATAAATCAATTTTCATAAATTAAATAACTAATATTTTTGAGAATGAAAAAAACAATTAATTAAATTAAAAGAACAATTTAAACGTTTTTATAATGAGAAAATGAAGTTACTAATATTACCTAAATTATAAACAACTAATTCGTAATAAAAGAAAACAATTATTATTTAATCTTACGATAGTACATTTAACTCTATTAAATTACAAATAAATAAAATGTTCAAATAAAATCTATTACAAAATAATGAACGTTTATCTGGTTTTGTAGTTGAGATGATATAATAATGAAAACTCCTATCTGTCTGTCGAAGTAGTTTCCAGTAGATAGTAGATTCTCGGCAGGGCGAGCTGGATGTTGAGAAGACAGAGGATTTTCGTCGGCAGAGCGAGCGAAGACGTTGAGATGATCGACTGGGTCAATTCGAATTGGTCGAATCGATGACGAGGTTGAAACTAATTGCACTTGCAGGTGGGCAGCAAATTAGTATCTTCGTCAAATTCACACAAAACAATTTTGGGCTCCTATAGAGCATACGATGTGCACGTCAAGAGGCTCGTGGCAACACTGTCTACTCGGTCTCACCGGAGCGAACAAAAGCCGCTCGACTCTCTTTTGTTTTTCTCTCTTCACTTTTATAACATGTTTTCACACTTACTACAAATATTACACTTATATCTAAACCAAATAAAATTACCTTTTAATTTAAATTATTCTAAACAATTATGAAATTAAACGTTTAAATTATTATATTAAATAACATGTGAAAAAATAAGTAAAGAAAATGCTCTTTCTTTTACGAAAACAATTATTTAATTTTTATGATTAAAAGTAATAATATTTTATGAGGTTCCTATTCCATCTGGCCTTAACAAGGAATTTAACTCTATAAACAAAATTTCTCTAAATACTACACAAATATTATATTAATATGTATTTCCTATACACGTTATCGATTTCCCCAAAAAACGGGGACCAAAATTAATGCAAACTAATAGTCACAAGATTTGTGATATAGAAACTACTTTTTAATGCATCTCGCACTCGTTTTTTTTGTCAACCTATGAATGAATAAAATAAAACGATAAAAAAAAAAGTCCTGGAAATAGTATATTACAGAAACAAGTGATTCATCAAATCATTGGTCACTGAAAATGTTTCTATAGATTATTAATTTTTTCTCTTCAGTTAACTGTGGTAATAAAAGAAAACAAAATTACCTTGTCATAATCCTGAAACTTTATGTAAAACTGAGTTACTGGGTTTTACTTTACGTAAAACTGAGTTTTACGTTAGATGGCGATGTGATTAGAGCTTGTGACGGTAGTAGATACTGTGAGTTTTTATAACTATACATTATACATCATATTTCTACAGGTATAAAGGACGAAATTAATGAAATTGAAAGTGGAAAAATGGACAAGCGCATAAATCCTTTAAAATGTGCACCACATACACAAAAGCAAATCATAACAGAAGACTGGAATAGGCCTTATACAAGAGAGCAAGCAGCATTTCCAGCAGTAAGTATACTAGACTGTTGATTTTTTATTATAATATCAAAGAAGGATAGTTATATTATACTGTAATATTAATAATCAAAAAGGGTCATATTTCACTATAACTAAACATAATATAAGACCGGGGAAAAATTCCAGCGTAAAGTATAAGTCTCCTTAAGTCTCCAAAATTAAAAACAGAAATTTAAAATAACTGTCCAATATTTCGCCTATTCAGGCATCCTCAGGGTAGAAAGAGAATAACACCAAAGCAAAACATGAATAATGCACACAAGAAACATCCCACCACCTCCAAAGGCTCAAATGCAACTACTGAATCATTAGGAAGGTTACTAGACCCCAGCTGGATAATGTTAGATAAAAAACATATGATTCAGTAGTTGCATTTGAGCCTTTGGAGGTGGTGGGATGTTTCTTGGGTGCATTATTCATGTTTTGCTTTGCTGTTATTCTCTTTCTACCCTGAAGATGCTTGAATAGGCGAAACATTGGACAGTTATTTTAAATTTCTGTTTTTTGTTTTGGAGACTTAAGGCATTTTCGTTGGAATTTTTCCACGGTCTTAACATTTATATTAGGTCTCTTTTTTCCTTTCCCTTTTCAATATTAAACATAATATAGAACATTTCTGTAGCCCCGGCAAATGTATGATTATGTAGAATTTTCTTCAGAGTTAGTAAATTGTATTGACGGAAGTGGAATCATGCCATTCTCTTAGTTTTCAGGGCCTAAACTAAGAGAATGACATTATTAAATAAATGAATGACATTAATAATTAAATGAATAACTGAAATGTACCAAGAGAATGGAGTTAAAATATAAGGGATAACTCCATTTTAAACCAACACTAGACTTAGCCACTTGTGCACTATGAGAATGACACGATTTCACTTCCCTAAGTAAAAAAAATACATTATGGACTAAATTCGACATAATCAATTATTCACAAGGGCTACAGAAATATTCTCTCCTGTAGCCATTAGTTATTCTATGCTTTCAGCAAAGTAATTTTCATTCATTAATGGAGGAGATATAATTTCTGTCATGTCAGAGAGCATCAACCAAATTTATCATTTCATCAAAAAAAATTATAATGAAAAGAATTACAATAATAAAAAAAATGTATAATAATTTATCATAATTACAATCATCGGATGAAAATAAAAATTTTACTATGGGTAAACTCAGGGTACCTCTATTATCTTTTGTTTTGTAATTTTGTATGGTATCTGTTCGTTAGGTTGTCGCTTTGAGTTGAGTTAAAAGTTTTAACTGTTAATTCATTTCAATTTTTATATTTTCCAAAAATACAAGTTATCGTAAGCTTTAGTATGGAAAAGAGAATATAATTAAGGGTAATGCATTGATTTCAATAATCATTTCATTAAGAAATAAAAGTTAAAACTAAAATTTCGAAGTATAGATGATATAGGATATGATAGAAAAGATATGACCACAACCGAGAAGTCTGCTTGATTGGGCCAAGATAGCTCAAATGGTAGAGTTCCAGACTAGCAATCTGGAGGACCCGGGTTCGAGTCCCGGTCCTGGACATATCTTTCCTTTTCAAATAAAAATATTTATAGATGATTTTTGTTTGTTGAAATAATCATTTATAGATGAAATGATTACCAAAGTATACACATTTCCTGTAATTACATTCTATTTCCCAAACTAAATCTCATGATAACTCTTATTAATGGAAAATATTAAAAGGGAAGCGAATTAAAAGTTAAAACTTGTTGTGAGACAACTCCAAGAGATAAGCTGCAGACTAATAACATAATTTATTATTATTTGTGGTAGGTAAGATTCCAAAAAGATTTGAGCCTATTCAAGCAAATTTTGTCACTGTTCCTACTTCGATTATACTTACACTAAATAACTAACACCCCTAATCTTAAAACCCATCTCAGTTTCTTAGCTCATCCTACTATTCCTTCATCTTAACTACTCCTTCCAATAAAAAATAAAAATAAAATTGTATTGCCTACTTCCCTATATACTTATCCCATCAATCTGGTTGCCAATATCAAACTCCCATTACCAAATCCAATTTATGATAAAATTGATCTTTCAACTTGTTATGTAAAGTGGAGACCAGTATTTTAGTTTTCTTTATATTTATTACCATCTCATTTTCTTTAGTTAAAATTTACTACTTGAGGTGTTCAGGATCAAAAACAGATAGCTCCAAAATTTTCTAAAATTGATTTTTTCAGCTTTTTTGCTAGTTAAGTAAAACAATTTTGTTTAACACAGTTTGCCTTCTTATTTATTATGGTTCTAGTCTGGTTCTGAACCTGAAGTTCAGGGAACTAATAAAAAATGTGTGTTAGGGCGCCGTAAGGGCTATCCATGCCTATCCTTGCCAATATAAACAGTAATGTTGAAGAGAAGTAGGACAAATTCTTCTTGACGCGATATCGGCGTATGTTATCCGCACTTAACTCCAATCTGAGTATCAATAAAGTTTTTACAGGAGCAATAAGAGCCTTTGATGCTAACAGATAAGCATTAACTTCCCTTTCAATTGATTTTGATCGCAGGAAGATTGCTGCGGTATATCTGAGATCCGATATGTCTGCGAACCTCATAGAAAAAGGTTGATGAGTGTGAAATGGCATAATGCAACGAGAGCTATAAATCGTTTCTAAACATTTGAGTTCAGTAATAAATCATTCCCATTGTGTGTTTGTAAAAAAATCTTCACAGTAGTGGTCTTCAGTGCTGACTGGTATTGGAACCTCAGCCTCTTCTATTTTCCAACAATTTTCCATTAGTTGGTTTATCGTGGGTGTCACGGTTAGTAATGTACTAACTTGTTGCTGCTGTGATGGCCCATCTACTTTTCCTGTAATAACCCATCCAAATACTGATTTTATCGCATTAGGATACCCTTTTTTTGTGACGACAGTATCCACATTAAGAATTTCTCCAAACAAGTCTGCTCCCAGTAAAAAATCTACTCTGCCTGGGCTCCAAAATCCTGGATCTGCTAATAGATATTCTCTAAAGCAGTCAATTACACTGTGAGGTACTAGTGAATTAGGCATAAGTTCCGTTATTTCTTTCACCACCACTGCTTCTGTTTGGAATTGTGGGTGAAGATTGTTTTCAGGGGCTAATATGCATGAAACTTTAAATTTTCCATCTTCTATTGGAATATTACCAAAACCACTCAAAGCTTGAGAATTTCTTTTTTGTTTCAATGCCAATCTGTTTACGCAAGCTTCAGTGATAAACGAGCGTTGGGCTCCACTGTCTATAAGCAGACGGATGGTATGAAACTCTCTACAAAGATCTTGTATTCTACCTATGGCTGTTCCTAGTAGTACCAACGAGTCTCCATTCATAAGACTCGAAAGGACTGCAGTATGGGCAGGTTCTTGAATTGTCTGGACCAAAGTTTCCTTTAAAGGTCTATAATCTATAGGAGTGTCTTTTCCATTTGGGTTTGTCGCTGCATGGCGAGATCTTGGACTAGAAGTTGCCTCCTTGTCTTGATTAAAATGAAGCAGAGTGTGATGATTAGAATAGCAGTATCTACACGTATATGTTGACTTACATGCCTTTATAGTATGATCAGAAGCTAAACAGTTAATACATAATTGGCGGGTTTTGACTTCTTTGAATCTTTGCTGTGGAGTCATACCTAAAAATTTATAGCACTTGTAGATACGATGTGAATTTTTACATAGTGAACATAAGTTGCTTACTTCCGAAGTAGTAGTTGTCATTATTACTTGTTTTGACATTCTAGATCTTGCCGAGCTAGGTGAATGAGATCTGGTCCCTATAGTTAAAGATTCGGATTGTACAATTGGGCACTGTTTGTGTATGAAATTTACAAATTCTGTAAAGACAAGTTCTTCTCCTCCTATCCCGGATTCAAATTTTTCTCTCGTTTTGGGATCCAATAAACTTAGAGCATAGGATGTGAGAATAAAGCCGGCAGGATCTTCTAGACCCAGATTTTTAAAAGCCAACGAACTTTCCAATACAATGTTAGAAAAATGTTCTAGTGCTGAAAGTGAAATTTTAGATATCGGTTTGTAAGAAAAAATATTATTGAGGTAATTAGCCGCCTGAACCCGTTTATTGTCATATTTCTTGCATAAAACTTGCCAGGCTTGCAGATATGATTCGGTTGTGATCGGTATTGCTGCCAATGACTGAAGAGCTATGCCTCTCAGAGAACCTTTTAAGTAATGAAATTTTTGAATAGTTGATAAGCATTTGTTTTCATGAATTAGTGATATAAAGGTGTCTCTAAAAGATACCCAAAGGCAAAAATCACCATTAAAGGTTGGTAGTGAAATTGGAGGTAATTTGAAAACCTCGTTATTCCTTGCCTCGGATATTGAATTATTGGTTGAAGCTGTGCTTGATCCTTCACCACACAAATCTTCAAAAGATTGTGCCTCATAAAATGCATCCCGTGTTCGAGATAAGAGGTCAACAATATGATCCAATTCTTCTGTTTTCTCTAGCAGAGCAGCAGCGCGTTTCGCTTTGATAGCAGTAGAATGGAATAGGTTCCAATTCGAATGAATGTTGGAAAGCCTCGCTTTAAAAATTTTAATTTTGGTAGGATTTGACGCGAGTGATTCGCCTAAAGTTTTGGTTTCGATTATGTCTGACGATAAGTCTTCGATTAGAACGATTTGTTCTTCAAGAGCTTCTGTCTTGTTATCTACCTTTGGGGCCATGGTAATGGAAATTCTGAATAGGAATTTCAGAAAATTAAAGGCAAAGAGGTTATAAAGACTAATCTAAGGGAATATGTGTCCCATATGCCAGATTTACAAAATGAATTGAATAAAAAATCGATAGCTGAAAAAATGGAATCGATAGCTGAACGCTGCAAGAAATTAAATTGTAAAACACATGTTCATTTACAAAGTAAATTGAATCGATACCTGCTAAAATGGAATCGATAACTTAACGCTGAAATAAACTAAATTGTAAAACACATGTTAATAAATTTGATAAATATAAAAAGGAAAAGTTCCAAAAACAAAAGCATCCGGCCTCCGGAGGACCAATAAAGTTAGGGCGCCGTAAGGATAACAGGGATTGCACCCTTGTACAGCCTTCCCTATAGAAACTAATCTCTGATAGGCTGCTGCCTTAATCTGACTCAGATAATTTTTCTTTACAGAAAATTACCTACCAGGTTAAATCTTGAATTGTAAAATCAAATAAATAAATGGACGTCAGATATAATACCAAATGCTAATTTTTTTGAAACTTTTATATTGAAGAAAAACAAAGCAAAACAAACAAACAAGAAATACATCAAATGACTTACAAAAAAAAATAAAAATACATTAAGAATTTCGTTAAATAAAATAAACCATATGATACTTTAAAAAAAAATGAATTTATACAATAATTAAATTTAATTGCGCAATTAAAAAATAAAATAAAAATGTCTATAATACACTGGTCAGGCGGGTTTCTTGATAGAAGTGCTGGTCAGGCGGGTTTCTTGATAGAAGTGCTGGTCAAGCGGGTTTCTCGATAGAAGTTCCCTCCTGGTTTAAACGCAATGAATACACTGGTAAACAGCTATATGATTGGTGTAAACTGCACCGCGCGGGTCGCTATGGAACAAAAGGTTGACTGCTGTAAGTTAGGTCCGTGAGGTACGCTAGACAAGACAACAATGACGACTGTTGTAGGGTAGGCCCACAAGGTGCGCTAGCCGAGACAACAATGATGACTAGAGACTTTTTTCTAATAAAAATAAAGAAAGTCTCACAGCTGTTTTCGATTAAATCACTCTTAAATTCAAACAAATATTACGTTGAAGTATTTTTACAGATGATTTATTTTAATTGAAATTAAATTAATAAAAAAAATACAAAATAATTAAAACTAAACAAAATTATCAAATATGAACATGTTATTTAAAAAAACTGAGCGGCCGCAACAATGTGTAAAAGTCAATTTTTTAAACTTAGAATTATCCGCTTTTGATCCTGAACACCTAACTTATTACAAAATTAGATACCAATTTTGTACATTAGTTGGATTCTGGTGATGTATCAAAATTTTCCGTCTTAACTACATGGAGGCATCACTACTTTTTAATGTTACCAAAGCCTATCCTTTCTAAATTATTCTCTCAGAAACTATCTGGCTAAAATTTTCATATTATTTCCCTTATATACCTAGACTATGTATAGCTCCCATAATTATAGAAGAATGGGTATCTGTTCAGTAGGTTGTCGCTTCGAGTTAAGTCACAACAAGTTTTAACTTTTCATTTGTTTCCCTTTTAATATTTTCCAAAAATACAAGTTATCATGAGCTTTAGTAAGGAGAAGACAATGAAGTTATGGGAAATGTGTATACTTCTAAAATCATTTTATCTAGAAACGAACGTTTCAATAAACATATATCATCTATACTTCAAAATGTTAGTTGAAACGTTTATTTCTTGATGGAATGATTACTGAAATCTACTAATTAACCATAATTACATTCTCTTTTCCATGCTAAAGCTCACGATAACTTGTATTTTTGGAAAATATTAAAATTGAAACGAATAAAAAGTTAAAACTTGTTATGACTCAACTCCAAGTGACAAACTATGGAACAGATACCAAAGAATGAAATAAGCAAGTTTCTTAGTTCTTTCAATATGATTTTAATAATAATTGTTTATTATTTCAGGCATTTGTCAAAGCTGAGACCAAAATCTGGCCAACTGTGGGAAGGATTGATGACATTTATGGTGACAGGCATTTAGTATGCACCTGCCCACCATTGTTACCTGACTTTTAAAATAAAAATTCTAAACATTAAACTATTTTTCTATGTCCATATCTTAAAAATTATTAATTAATAAACTACATTAAAAAACAGGTCTCATGATGATTATGCCTTACCGCAAGATCAGAAAACAATGTTATATTATATGTTAAAATCAATATAAAGAAGTATTTGTTTAAACAGGTATTTGCTAAGGATAAATTTGAAGTTGGTAGAGTGAAATCGAGAGAAGCTGAAATAAAGTTAATGAAACAAGAATGGGTTACTTCACGAGCATATAAATGTTCTATACCAGATGAACAGGAGATAAAGACTCAAATAGAAAAATTACTAGAAGCCGATCTTATTGAAGAGTCAGATTCACCATTTGCATCACCTGTAACGCTCGCTTTTAAGAAAGAAGATGGTCGCAGAACTCGGCTCTGTATTGATTTTCGAAAATTAAACAATTTGATAATACCAGAAAATTATCCGTTTCCGACGATAAACGATGTCATAGATAAGGTACCTAACTGCAAATTCTTTAGTGTTGTTGATATAAACTCTGCTTTTTGGAGTATTCCTTTAAAAAAAGAAGATAAAGAGAAGACATCGTTTATAACTAAATTTGGTAAATTTATGTTCAAAGTTCTCCCTTTTGGACTTAAAAATGCACCAGCTATCTTTCAACGGATATTATCAAATTTTATAAGGAAAAGAAAATTAGACGAATTTTGTGTTAACTATATAGATGACATATTGATATTTTCTAAGTCATGGGAAGACCATGTTAACCATATTGAGAGACTTTTACAGGTGATTGAAGAGGAAGGTTTCAAACTGAAATTAGAAAAGTGTAATTTCGCGTCAAATTCGGTAAAATATCTTGGTCACATAATTCGAGAAAACAGAATATCCCCCGCTCAAGAGAATTTGATAGCTATAAAAAACCTGAAGAGACCAACAAATCGGAAGTACGAAGTATTTTAGGTTCTATTAATTTTTATTTGAAATATATTGAAAATAGTGCCGAGAAATTTGAACCTTTGCATAAATTATTGAGAAAGAATATCGAATTCAAGTGGACTGATGAATGCGAGAAAAGTTTTAACTTAATAAAATCCTATTTGTGTTCTTCTCCGATTTTAGCAATTTATGATATAGATAAAGATGTCTATATAGATACGGACGCTAGTTATACGGGTATTGGAGCAACTTTAAAACAACCTCAAACTGACGGAAAATTACATCCAGTTGCATATTTTTCAAGAAAACTTTCTGAAAAAGAGAAGAAAATGGAGATTATTTATCTTGAATGTAAAGCTATTAAAGATGCTATAAAGTATTGGCAATATTATTTAATTGGTCGGGAATTCACCGTATGTAGTGATCATAAACCATTGGAAAATTTGAGAACCAAATCCAGAACAGATGAGATTTTAGGTGATTTGGTACATTATTTATCTCAGTTTAATTTTAAAATTATCTACAAAAGAGGAAAAGAAAATGTTCTAGCTGATCTTCTGTCTAGACAACCGGTTTTAGAATATTTCGAAAATGAAGATGCTATCAGGGTAGATCATTTTAGCAGGTATGCCTGGATTTCTACGACGATAGGTCAGTGTGCTGGAGATTTCATCAAGCTTATTGATCCCATTGCTCAGAATAATAAAATCAAAATTATTCTAGCTGACCAATATACAGCCCTCAATTCTAAAATCCTTAAAAATTATCTAGAGAAGATGAAGATCCATTTAATATTCACCTCAATAGATTGTCCACAGTCTAATGGACTAAACGAGAGGCTTAACCAAACGCTGGTAAATAGAATAAGGTGTAAAATTAATAGCGGTGATAAGCGTGCATGGCCAAGAATAGCTCAAGATTGTGTGTTAGAATATAATAGAACTATTCATTCTTCAACTAAATTCGAACCGACATACTTACTTTTTGGAAAAAAATCATTAATTTCTCCGTTTCATACACTAAACGAAAATGATCTTGAGAGGGATAGAAAAGAAGCATTTCTAAATTCTATGAAAAATTTTGAAATAAATAAAAGAAGAGTAGACAAAACAAGAAGAGTTCACGAATTCAAAGTTGGTGATAAAGTGTACATAGAGAATGGAAACAAATTAAATAGAAAGAAAATGGATAAAGTAAGAATTGGACCATTTAGGATTCTCAGCAGGATTTCAAGTTCAATGTATGAAGTTGAATGTGGAAAAAAGAAAAAAAAATCAAATTACTTTCACAGCAGCAAATTGTCACTTTTCCCTTCTGGAAAAATGATTTCAAGGGGGGGGGATGTAAAATCCAAGTACTGGATATTTAGTTAGCATTGGTTGAGGTTATGGAACCTTCATATTTATAATAGATCACCTGGTGCTAATAGCTCAGAATAAGAGTAACTTTATTAGTTGGATCTCAACCTGTAATTTAATTAATCTTTTCAGGTTTGTATTGTTTAGTTGGGTTATATAAATAGTGTATTAATATGTCTTGTTTATCTTTTAAAACGTTAATATGTAATCTTTTCAGATTAATAAAATCAGTTATTATCCAACTTATATAGTTATGCCATAAAATTGGCTGGTTTTATAGATCAGGACTATTGTATGCATTCAAGAATTCACACACACTCTAATACATACGCATATAAATATATATATATATATATATATATATATATATATGCTTACAAACACAAACTCAGTCACTCACACAGAACAATGTAATAGTTATTATTTCATCGTTTTATACGACTACCAAAAATGCTTTTGAAGAAATAAACTAAAATAAGACATAAAAACGTTTTATCAGTTAAAACGTCAAACAACAAACCTTAAACTTATTCTCGTTTTTTTAAATTTCCCTTGATGTCTACCAAAAGTAAAACAGGCAATTATAATACTCTTTTTACAAAAATGTTCGTTGAATGAACAAAAATTTAAAAATCCATCTTCCTTACTTGCACACTTCTTTGTTTACTCCAGAATAGATTCCTAAGGCTGTGAGTTTGTAGTGAATTAATAAACGATTACAGAATTTTGTAATTCCTTTTTCTTTAAAAACCGCGTTAAATTTATACTTTAAAAAGTTATATCCTCAAGGTAGTATCCTTGGCCCAATCCTTTATACAGTTTATACAGCTGACATCCCAACTCATCCTAACACGATCCTTGCCACCTATGCTGATGATACATGTGTATTATCAGTCAACACCAATCCAGTTATTGCATCCCAAAGCCTCCAATCCCATATCACTGATCTTGAAGAATGGTGTCAATAAATTCTTAAAAATCCCATCAAATCACTTTTACCTTACGTCGTAAACCAATGGCTTCCTGCCCTTCAGTATCCTTTAATAATATCCCACTGGTGCTTGTAGAACAGATCCGATACTTAGGGTTGCACCTCGACAAACGATTAACCTGGAATCCTCATACTAGACTGAAAAGACAAGAAACCGCTCGACGTTTCAGGCTACTTCAACACTTACTAGACAAACGCTCTAACCTCCCAATTAACTACAAAAGACACATCTACATGACCATCATACGACCTATTTGGACTTACGGAGTAGAGCTTTGGGGCTCCACTAAGCCATCGAATTCCTCTCGTATCCAATCCGTACAATGCAAAATCCTTCGTAAAATCCTCAACGCTCCTTATTTTGTTAAGAATAAAGTCATCCATAACGACCTTAATGTCCCATTTGTTGCTGATTTGGCCCGAACCCGGTATCTATTCTTTCATAACAAACTTCATTCCCGCTCAAACCCTTTAGTTTCAAGCCTAGCTTCCTCTTCGATTCCCGATAATCCTCCGAGGCGTCTGAAAAGAAGATGGCCACGTGACCTTCTTAGTTGAACTAGTGATTTGAGTACTACCAGTGGGTAGTTTCTCTACTTGCCATTAACTCGTGTCATTATCTATCACATAGCCTATTTACTGGATGTATTTTTTAATGGATTCTATTGTTATTATTTTTAATAACATTCGCAGATTTGAAAAAAAAATCTGGATAAGAATTAATTGTTTTATTTTAAAATAAACAATATCCTGTCTCCCACAGTCCTTATCGTGTTTAGAATTTCTGGAAAGAGATATATATACATTTCTGATCTTATATAATACTGTCTGTTGTAGCTTAGACTGATATGATTTCCGGCTGCTAAAATCAGTAGAATCATTCTTTAGTAATCGTAATTTACTTTTCTTTAGTGACAGGTTTTGATTTAATCTTATCATTACTCAAGCATTGTCTTTATCAATTGACTGCTTATCGATAATGAATGGTAATTAAAACGTGATCAGTACAATTATAACGGCGATTGAGTTTGCTGTATTATCTAAGTAAATGAAAAAATGTTTGATTAATGGAAGAAACCGCATATATTAAACTCGCTATTTAACAACTAGGTTTAAGTTTTTGCGTTAGGTTTTTTTGGAAAAGTCTGTTCGTAGAACATCGAAGATTGCAAAATCAGTGAAGTGGCCACTGACGATCTCTTGCCATCATACCGTCTTTATTAATTAATATTCATATTTTACTCTTTTTTTTCGTATTGACCACTTCGGATCACGGTACAACTTTATTTTTCTTTTGCTGGAGTTTTTCTGTCTCCAATATTCCCCCATGCGTTCACTGACATATTTCCTTTGGTACTCTGCCCAACTTCGTCCTAATTTATCTGGCCTTTCTTCATCCTCGAATCTTTTCACTCTGCTTTCGAATTCAATTCCTTCTAGTATGTGAGACTGAAATGTTCGATTTTTCCAAATCCTTCTTTTACCAGAAATAGTCAAAGATTAGTTTGTTCAATCTATACAGATGTCCGAGGAATGTCGGCCTCCTCTTCCTCATCCGAGATT
Source organism: Troilus luridus (assembly GCA_964056705.1). NCBI lineage: Eukaryota > Metazoa > Arthropoda > Insecta > Hemiptera > Pentatomidae > Troilus > Troilus luridus. The sequence goes on along the minus strand of OZ057413.1, from coordinate 89,957,071 downwards.
CTTTCCACTTTCTGGCATATTTCTCTGTTATTTCGCAATTTCCATCCGTCTTCAGTCTGAACTGTACCCATGATTTTTCTTCGAATGCTTCTTTCCAGGACTTCCATTTTTTTTTTTATACTAAAGTTCATCGAGAAGCGTTCCGTTTTTACAACGGAGTTATAATTTTACTTTATTTGTTATATAATTTGTTAAATATTTGGATGGAAATGCCAAACTTAACGAATTTCTGCTAGTCATTACTTTTTTTTTTTTTTACTTTCGTGCAAAAACACGATGATTCTGGGCAGTTTGAAGACCATAAAATTTCGGGAGCTCCGATACCGAACTAAAGTTACAGTTGACGAGATTATATACGTCCTATATTCAATATTTTCGCGGAATTCCTGGATATTCTGGAACACTATTCTAATCTTCACACTTGGAACCCTAACCTACAGGAACGAACGACTGACATTTTGGACGGAAAATGTTTAAATCTTAGCCCGACATACGAGAACGGCATATGTAGAATAGTCTCCCTCGAAGCAGAAAGGAGGTCTCCTCTTGCTGTAAAGACCTTGGTTCTCTGAGGATCTTGAATCCAAGCACTACAATTCCCCAAGCATTAAAATTTGATTGGGCTTTTATTAATTTAATATGGCATATAATGATAGTAAAAAAAAAAATGTTCAGTAATATTTTGTATTTAATAATTTGTATAATAAATATTACAATATTTAACAATATAGCAATTTACAATTCTACTGAATTAGGTTTCTTAATATATATGTAAAAAAAACAACGTGTGCCCGGAATTAAGATTTAGGAGTTACTTTGTGTAAATAGTTAGATTAAAATTGTAGCAAAAGGGAAACCTACACCATTTTTGCTTCGATTCAAAATAGAAGGTGGGCAAATTAATAGAGCCAAGTGCAACTTGATTTTTTAAATTGAATTCTAAGCTTATGACACTTTTCTATTATTTGTCAATAAATTACAACAATATTTACATTTCATGAAGTATTGGAAGGTAACTCATTAATGATTTAGTATCAATTATTCAAAAACTTGTTAGGATAACTTATATGATTAACGTCTTAAATTGATACGTATCAATTTATATTTATTTTATAATTTTTTATTAATTGTTAAGAGCCCTGCCACGGAGAGGTGGACGACCCGGGTTCGAATCCCGGCCAGGGCAAATCTTTTCTCTTCAAAATAAAAAAAATATTTAAAAACTAAAACAATTAATAAAAAATTATAAATAATATAATGACGTAAGTCAACAAGATCCTAATTAAAGTAATGTTCAATGAACATTCTTCCTCGTGTATACATCGCAAACATTGCGAGAACACGGGGATATGGAATCGGTGAAGAGAACAGCTTTGTCCTGAGTGAGAGGCAACCCCTGGTAGCTCAAATGGTAAGAGCGCTGCCACGGAGAGGCGGACGATCCGGGTTCGAATCTCGGCCAGGGCAAACAAATCTTTTCTCTCCAAAATAAAAAATATATATTTATATTAGTTTTGAAGAGAAAAGATTTGCCCTGGCCGGAATTCGAACCCGGGTCGTCCGCTTCACCGTAGCAGTGATCTGACGAACTGAGCTACCAGGGGTCGCATCCAAGTGAGGCAAATCCGTTCTCTTCCTTTATCTCCGTGTTCTCGCAATGTATACACGGGGAAGAATGTTCATTGAACTTGGATTTGGATTCATTGACTTGGATGCGAACCCTGGTAGCTCAGTTGGTTAGAGCACTGCTACGATGAAGTGGACTACACGGGTTCGAATCCCGGCCAGGGCAAATCTTTACTCTTCAAAACAAAAGTATTTAATAATAATAATTAATAAAAAATAAAAATTATAAATAATATATTGGCGTAACTCAACAAGATCCTTATTAAAGTAATGTTGAATGAACATTCTTCCCCGTGTATACATCGGAAAAATTGCGAGAATTCGGAGATATAGGATCGGTGAAGAGAACGGATTTGCCTGACTTGGATGTGACCCCTGGTAGCTCAGTTGGTTAGAGTACTGCTACGGTGAAGCGGGTTCGAATCCGGGCCAGGGCAAATTTTTCTCTTCAAAACAAAAATATTTGAAAATAACAAATAAAAATTTTATTTTAGTGTGCTATTTAATGTACTTACTAAAAGCTTATTTTTTCACTGTTAGGGCATGAGTATGAGACCAACCTAGTCTCGAAGCGTCGCCAAAAGAAATTAAAGAACTGACTGGAACTCGAGAATCACGAATATATATTTTCTTTAACAGTCAAGATAAGTAGAAACCTGAATTTAAATTTTTTTTTTTTTTAATTATATATATATTATATACAAAATTTGGGGTGGGGTATAACGCATATTAAAATAGTTGCTTTTGGGCGCAGTCACTTTTAAATTACGACAATGACCCGTAAATGGTTTTATCAGTGAATAACAATTACAGCTAGGTTTAGATGGTGTACATTAGAGGAAAGTGTAGGTAAATACAGTAATTGTTTATTGGATTTATAATTTTTTTATAAGGTACTATATGAAACGGTTAGGGTCTTCTATCACCATGCGTCTATCACGCGTTCAGTTATCATACTACAAGTTTTTTTTTTATGAAATGCTGAACTGAAATTTAAGAAAATTTGCTAAATCGTTTTTTAATTATCAAATAGGAATATCCCAATCATTATGTAAGTTTTTAAGTATTATAGTATCTACAGACTCTTACACTAGAGATAGTCCAGTTTATTTTAAGTAGGTATCCTTAAAAGGGGAAAAGCGGTTTTCAGTGTGATCTTGGACAAACTACACAACCTTTGTCCTATAAAGAGTACAGTCTCTACCACGTACAGAACCCAAGATCCTTTATGTTTTCAAAATGGCGACCGATTGCAAAGTTATCTGCTTAAATCTCTGTAAATAGTAAAGATGGAGGAAAAAAAGTTTAAAAATTAAAATACAAAGTCCAAAAAAAAATCTGTATGAATGCTTTTTGTTTTTCATATAATGGAGATTACATGATGAATGAAGCATATGTTAAGTTGAATAAACCCAAATATCTTCTTCATTTCCATTCTCCAACGATATACTACATGCAATTAATTAATATGTTTTAAATGTGTACCAAGTTTAAATATAATTAAATAATATAAAAATTTATTATAAATATAAGTAAGCTACAACAAAATAGTTATTAGTGGTTCAGTATTAAAAAATACCGCCACGAAAATGGTCTTCCTGTATATAATCGATAATTTTTTTCTAATAAGCGTACATATTGGAAATTAATTATATATAGTTTTTTCTGTTAAGCTGATTTTCCTTAGAATGATCAGTCACTATAGATAGATGGTATCACTAATTTGAATAACTAAATGGTATTTTTAAAAATTACAGATTATTTTATTATTAGTGGCATTTTTTGAGTGTTGTTATCAGTCAGACATTTCTAGATTGAAAACAGGATTTTTTTTCTGTACAAATAACAGACTGCCAAAAATAGAACTCTCATTTTCGATTTCATAAATTAATTTGTGTATTATATTAATCGTCGGGATTAATTTATGTGGAACATTTATTTTAAAATTAATTATATATCATATTATATTAATATGATATTATTATTAATATATAGTTAATATAAAAGTAAATTAATACATATTGTAGTTAATATATAAGATATGTTTTCGTAGGAGCTTATTATTTTTTTAAAATTAAGGATAATATCGTCGTGAAAAAATATTCTTTGTTTAACAGGGACTAAAAGTCGTAAACTATCTCCATCCTTCCTACTACTAACCATTTAGTTTTTTTGTTTTTTTTTTAACCAACTTTATTTGCAATTTTACATATACAAGCAGTATAATTGTGAATACATGTTCCGGACTACCTTTACATGTTTAAAGAACAGTGATTTTAATTAATTACAGTTACCTTTTATAAATAAGTTTCAAGGAAAAATTTAGAAAAAACCCGCTTAAGAAAAAAAATAAAATAAATAATAATAATAATATAATAAATAAATAAAAATGATAATAATAAAGTAAATAAGTATAATTATAATAATTAAATAGAAAATAAATGAATAATTAAAAAGAACTATAAAATAAATACAGATAACTTGACTTCAATACCTGCAAATAGTGATTTATTAAGAAACAAGTATATGTTTTGTTCTTTTGTGCGTGTAGCGTCGTAGCGAATGTTTATCATAGTTACCGATTTCTCGGATTAAAGGGTTTTCAGAAGCTGGAGTTTTTTCGAAGTATGTTTTTATTTGGGCTGAAACAAATTGTTTAATAGTGGGAAGTTCAAGATCTCTAAGCACCATTTAGTTTTTCTTATCCAACTTCACCTCGATCCTTACTTTAAGTTTAAAAAATAAAAGTTTATGTTTTTTTATACAGATAATTGTAATACTGCCTTTGCTAATTTTGATATTGTAAGGATTATTATTTAAAATTTATCTTGTAATTTAAAAGTTAAGTTTATAAAAACAGCCATTCGATAGCTGTTTAGAACGTCTTTTTATCTTATTCTTAAGTGTCTTAGTGTCTCAGAATAAGCATTAAATTTTCATTCTTTAGATATAATCCTTCTTTTTAGGTCAGTTATGATCTTAGATTTAGATTTGGTGGAAATGAGAGCATAAGATTATCGGGGGCAGATTTTTATTACCTACAGCGACTGTAATTAGAGATGGCCTTGCATTTTTATATCTATTAGTTTATGAAACCGGCATACATTTAAATTGATTCAAATTGCTATGTTCAATTTTATTCACCATCAGAGAGTTGTGATAAAAAATATCTTATGTGCAATACATAGTTTGGTACATATCGTAGGGAAAAAAAAGTATCCTATGTATATTCAAAATAAATACACACACGCACAAATAAAGTAATATTAATTTCATTAACTGCTGTCTAATTTCATGTTGATTAAGTTAATTTGGAATAATACTTAAAAAGGATGAACTAAAATATACTTACACAACAGGAAATTAAAATTACGGATTTAATTTTCTAAAATTAAACTAATATTTATAAGTTACACTTTTTTTTTTAGTCTTTTTTTAGGAAATATAGAGTATAACATTATTTTTCATGACAACGTCATTTGTTACTCACTAATAATGGTAAAATATTTAAGAAAGAAAATTCAGGAAAAAAAAATCTCTTTAGTAAGGAGTGCTATATATTGAACTGAAATCAACTGTCAACTATTGACCCAATTACAAGTCCTGAAGATCTGCAATGTGGGTCGAAACGTTGGCTTTAAAATGAACCGTACAAAAGGGAATTTTTTCTGACTGCCACACAGTGGGGCGAAAACGCTAAAAAATCATTAAATCCTCAGAAGATTGAAGTATAGCCTAGAAATTTGGCAGAATTGTTTGTGTTACCTAGTAGAAGGATAGTATATATTATGAAACGAATTCGAGGATAATGTAATGTTCAGTAGGTATACAAGACAATTGTCAAGAAATTTAAAAATAGTTTTCAAAAAAGTTGTGTAATGTATCATTCCAATATATAAATTCATATTATATTAACTTGTGTGGGAGCCCATGTAATACAAAAGACATTTTTATAGGTATTTATAAATGTAAGAATTTATATGAAAGAAAATTTATTTTATTTATATACAAAAAAAAAAAAGCTACATTAAAACTAAACTACATACATTGCAGTTTCATTGATTTCACCTGATGGTCCCTCAACATGAGAAATTAACTGTTTAGCACCATCCTCAAGGTCCAGTGGGATTGGTAGCCATTGATTGTGTCCGTAATGGCGAAAATAAAGGGTCTGAAGAGATGAGGAGGTTGTGCATTAGGAGGGCCGAAAAAACATTAAAATATTTTAAATGTAGAGCGATTCGAAAAGTAATATGCCCCTTGTTACTGTTATCACCCATCATGTCATAGGGCTGACTATCTTTTTTTCTGGTACCGTTTTTGTATAGCATTGGGGCCATTGCGCGACCGGAAGTTGTTCATTTATTCACACTATAATAAACCACAATGTTCTTATGATACACCGTCCTTCGGAAGGGTCGTTAAACAGGGGTCCCGAGCCTGTACGATGTCAGGTACTCGTTAAAAATCCCTTCCCTAATTAAACCTGGATAGGCAAAATTTAGAGCTCCCACTGTAGCACCGTCCGATTAGCCATAGCAGCAAAAAGTGCGGTAAATGAACAAACAACAATTTCGAGTGGAAATGTATTTGATTCCTTAAATATTTAAATATTTTATAGTTAATTATTTATTATAAATTATACATTTCGAACGGTATGTTCAAAAAGTCAGAAACAGGGATATTATATATCTTGTGAAGTCGAGACTTGACATAAGAAATGACAACCTATGAAATGAACATCAGTAACTAATTACATCACAATAACATTAGTTTAAACTTTGTAATTCTTCATATATTGTTATTGAGAATAATGACGGAAGATGAAAAATAGCCATTTAGATAAGAGGCAACAACCTAGGAGATCCCGGTCCTTGAACCTTCATTCGATCTTGTTTGCGTCAATTATATAACGTAGTCCGTTACCTTCGTGAATATTTGTTCTTATAGGCTCAACTACATTAAACTAGGAATCAATTACACCTAAAAATAATAGTTGACCCAGCATTTATCTTTAAGAAATGTAAATGCAAAAGAATATTTAATACTTGTCTGAAATTCTAAAACTATTTCATCGAATATAATGTATTTTTTCTTGTAAATTAATCTAAAAATTCAAGAGATGCAACGAAGCACTTTGTATTCAAGTGCTTTGTCAGCCAATAAATTAAAATACTAGTATAGAAAAATCTTGAAAGGTCTTCATTGGTCTGTTCGGAGGTGATTTGTCTAAGATCACGCTGAACTGCCAGGTTTTTCTCTCAATTGAGGGTATAAAGTTTATAGAGGCTGGGTGAGCTCGACTAGGGTCTGTAGATTCCACAGTGTTCATTCGTGGTGGTTATCATCATCATCACTGGCACTACATCCTCGGTACGGGTCTTCGCCCCATCAAGACGACGCCTCCACTCATCTCTGTCTTGCGCCGGGGTCTGCCAAGCTCTGGCGTTGAGGAGCTTCTTTGCGTAGGCTTCGAACTCATCTGCCCATCTCAGTCGTGCCCATTACCCAGTGCGCATTCGGGTCTTCTCGTTTCCTTCGAAAAATCCGACTGCGTTCATCTGCCAAAAGATATATCGGAGGCATATCTGCTATTACGCACAGAGCATCATAGGACACAGTGCGAAAAGCTCGAGCTACACGCAGGGCACTTCTTCGATACACATTGACAACATTAAGAGCATAAGACTGCACTTGGTAGGCTTCCGTCCAGATCGGTGCTGCGTACAAAAGTATTGAATTGCCTACATTAGCTAGAAGCTTCCTTCGATTTTCCCTTTGGTCCACCGATATTCGGCATAATTCTGGCCAATTTGTTAATCACTTGCGCTGCTCCGGTGCTAACTTGGTGCAAGTGTTCATCCAAACGAAGTCTGGCGTCAATCTGAACTCCGAGATATCTAACAGACGGCTTTGATAAAATTTCAAACTCCCCGACGGTCAGACTGATTATCTGCCTCACTTTACTACTGGATACTAATCAGCAAGCTGGAGGCCTACCGCTGAGAGCCATTCACGAATGGTGAGGACTGCCTTGTTCGCATTGTAAATTGTAAATAATCTCCTCTAATAGTTTCCCTCGAACAATTATTGCCAGATCATCTGCAAACCCGAGGGTAGTAGTTTCCTCTGGCAGGGGCAGTCTAAGGACGGTGTCATACATAATGTTCCACAACAATGGCCCTACAACTGAACCTTGATGAACGCCACCCGTGACCTTGTAAGTTTTCAACCCATCTTATGTATCATACATCAAGATTCTATCTGTGAAATAGCTCTCAATAATCTTCATAAGGTATTGTGGGACTTCTATCCTTCGCAATCCGTCCATGATACTATCCCACCGAGCTGAGTTAAAGGCATTCTTAACGTCCAACGTTATAATGGCGCAGTATTTCTTACCGCCTCTTCTCCATCTTTTTCCCGCTATGGCTTCCCGAGCAGCTCTGATTGCAAAATCAATGGCATCGATTGTCGATCTGCCCTTCCGAAAACCATACTGGTTATCGGACAATCCTCCGGGTGCTTCACTGACTTCTTTTAATCTGCCATAAACAATCCTCTCCAATACCTTGCCAGCAGTGTCTAGAAGACATATTGGGCAATAAGATGAGGGGTCTTCCGGGTGTCCCTTTCCCTTTGGAAGGAGAACCAGTCGTTGCTTCTTCCACTGTGTTGGAAATACGCCTTCACTGAGACAGCAGTTGTACACGTCTAAGAAGAGTTGCGGCCTTGTTCTAATAGCCGTTTTCAAGGCGAGATTAGGGATATTATCTGGGCCCGGAGCTTTAGAGCTCCCTATTTTTCTGCTTGCTATATCTAATTCGTCCTCAGTGATTTCTGATTCCACGTCCAGCATAGATATCTTGTCAAAGTGGACTTGGTAATATAATGTACCAACTTTCTGATCTTGGTGACAAAAAAATCTTAAGTAATATAATTTCTTCAACCTTATTTTTTTAGTTCTTTCTTGAAATATAAAATGGTTTAATAGTAAAAAATATTTTTGTAAATACGTGTTCCTAGACGCTTTCCTCTCTCCAATGTCGTAAATGGTATTTTTTTGTTTCCAACAATACTTTGAATGGTCCCCCATTTTAATAATTGGAAAATCCGGGAAATACCAGGAAAAACAACTTTTAAATATTTGTAACAAGTGAAATATGAAAAATATTGTTTATTATTATATGCATGCGACCTTGATCTGATTACTGTAAAATGAAATTAAATTGGCAATTTTAAATCCGGGTTTAATATGTTGTAAGTCATACAAAAACATTATTTTTTCATTTTAAAAATATATAATTTAACAATAGATAGAGCTCAAGGCTCTATTAAATTATATGTAATGGGAACAGTATTCTTTTACGAAGTGAAGTACATTAAGAGATCCTGTTTATTCTACACGTGCGTACTTTGAAAACCCCATGTATCCAAATTTTAAGACGAGTCTAAAATTAAAATTTGGTTACATAATCCCTTTTCTAAGTGTCTCTCACCACTTGAAAATATGTTATTAACAAAAATATGTCATTAAGTAATTATCTTATTATTAATTAGAGATTAGAAAACCCGGTGGTTGGGTACAAAATGTTGAACGAATCGATTTCGACAGATAAAAGTAGTCCGACTGTTTACTAAGCTTGTAAACAAGGTGATAAGGCGTAAACATAATGTTTATTTATATTTTAGAACGAAAACCGCTAAAAATTATTTGAGTTATTTATTTTTTACTTTTTAGATAATGTATAATGTTTAGGGGTGTATAGTTTTTTGTTTGGTTGAAATAAAGAGTCTTCAAAGTTTACATTAAGTAATAGCGTGGACCCTGCATTTGGTCTGCCCAAAGAATGGCCTCTCTTATATTAGATAGACAACTGTATTTTTAAGTTATAATCAGTGTATACTTTATTATATGTCCAATAATTTTTAAACTCTAAAATTAGATCAATTTTAAGCTTGAAAACTTACTTAAAACTGCGAAGGTCATGACAAAATATTTTAATCTGAGTAACTCCTCACCTTTTAGAGATAATTAAACTCTCCCTTCGTAATTCTGAAAAATTAATAAAAGGATCAGTTTGGCGCATCTGATTCCAAAACAAATTTTAAGTTGAATTGTGGAATCAAGCTATGCCAGTCTCATGTTTACCGTATCAATTTCCTTATGTATTAATAAATAATTCATGAAACTTGGAAGATAATCTTAGTAAGCTACTTATTTAACTTGGATAAATTTATTTTGAAAAAACCTGTACCCCTACAAGCCATGATGGGTCTTGATTTTAGTACATGATGGAAACTACTTTTTCTTGGACAAAGGTTGTAAAGGAAGGTAATTTAAATAATTTGTCAGAGATCACGATCAATCATGTTTTCTCCCAATTACACCGTACCCACATATCCGTGGAAGGTCTGTTGATCCCACAAAATGTATCCAGGGCTGTTAAAAGATATGGAATGTTACTTAGTTGCAGTTGATCTAATCATAAGTTTGAAAAATAACAATACATAATGATCTAGATAATAGCAGAAATGGAATTGTGTGGGGATACTGCTTACAATATTTTTTTAAATATTGGAAATATTAGATTTAAAAAAATACATTATCTATACATAATCAGTAGATACTATGAATATTATTTTGTCAAGAGACGCTTCAACATAAGACAAATAAAAAATATTCTATTTTTGGAAAGATTAACAAAACAGATTTAAAAGTGAGCAAACATCATTATTTATTAAATTATCTTCTTTATTAACTATTATCTCTATAAAACACGATTGATACCTATACGAGTTGGATAAAATTTAGTCTATTTTTCTTTTTAATATTACTTGTTTGTTTGAAAAGCCTTGATTACCAGTTTCATTGTTATTTTCATGATAAGGAAATATTCATAACCCAAGGTTTTTGAATAAATTGCGACCCATTGTGTTTCTCATTAAAATATGTCCTGTTAACGATTTATAAATCTCCTTGCTGTTTATTAGAGGTCTATCCAAATTTCTGTTGGGTTTCTGCCCTGTAAACACTATTTAATCTTGTTTATTTAGGAATGCTATGAATATTAAAAGAGTAAAAGATAATTACTCAAACTTATGATTAATTTCAATGTCCACAAATGTTCTAAATTGGTTTATTTTCAGAAGGTGGTTTGTGTCTTCACCTATTTAATAGCAAGCCATACTTAATACTTTAATTAAATTATCAATATTGTAATAGTGAATATACATTGTATCAGGATTAAGTAAGCGGCTGAATCATTAAAACAAATAACATTTAAATATATGAATACTTATGTTGAATACAACTATTACTTACATTAAAACATATTAATAAATGATCCAGAGCGATAGTCTTGCCATAAAACTTAACTTATATAAAACCTTATTTGTGAATAAAAAGGGTACGTCAAGGGTTCCTCGTCAGATAGGTTTGTTGGTAAGTGGATCTCCCGGATCTGGTCATCTTCCGTGTCCCAAGCCAGTGCTCAAGTCCTTCCTTCGCGGTGCTCTTGAAGGTATTGAACCTCCACTGTTGAACTGCTTCTTGCCTATGTGGCCATTTGGTATTTGTTTTCAGTAACCGTCGTTTGCCTTACTCTATTTCTGGGATAATTCTTATTTTAATTTATTTCTGCTTAAACCTGATATGGCTTGTATGATACATAGCATATCTAAACAGAAGCTTTCTAATGATTTACTCCTCATCGATTAACTTACTGGATTTATAAGGTATCAATAAACAAATTAGCAATCATGACTCTTGGTGTTAATAAATTGAATTATTGCTAGAAGTTTGCTTTTAAATTGAGATATTTCTTTATGAATACCTCAAAAACTCTCGTAATGAGCGACATTTTATATAATGGGCGATCCAGAAAGATATATATAATCTGGTTATTATTTGCTTGTTTGTACGATGGAATTTTCGTATTTATTACTACACACGTTTAGCACACATCGCCCCAGTAGTTCGGTGGTGTAGTTGGACTATATTGCATTTTACATTAATTTATTTATAGACGATGTGCGAGGTTCCGCTAAGTTTAATGACCGTTATTTATTTGTACTTAACAATTAATTATTAACACAGTGACACTTGATAGTTTAGTACTCCGGACCTAGACGCCAGTCTTATCGAAATTATCATTCAGAAGATAATGAAAAATTCGATACGAAATTAAAACATTTATTTTTTTCAAAAATTTTTGGTTTAATGAATCCTCTTAAAATAAATTTGAACTCTTCCTCATCAATTAAAAAACGTATACAGCTGGTTCTTATTTGTTTACTTCCCAATTGTTTTTATTTACTAAATTTACCATCTCTATCTTACCCAAACAAAACAGCAGAAGTGAGTTATCATACAAGTTATGCAAGTCGGTTCATGAAGGTTAAAATTTGTTCCGTGAATTCGTTATCCTCATATCTAGGTTATGCCCGAGGTTTAACAGACTTAAATACTAATGAGAAAATTTGTCTAAATTATTGCAATTTTATGATAATGTATTCGAATTCATTTTACAATCCCAAAAGACGGAATTTAGCGTTTATTTTAAATGCCTGATGAAGTGGACTTTTCAATGTTGAATTCCTTTCACAATACTACCTACTTTTTCCCTTTTCCAACATTTCAACAACCAATAGTTTGTGTGTTTAAGTTTTGTGACATTTTTATACAATGCATTATTGAATAGAACCCCTGCTTTTTAATAACTGTTCTTTTATATTTAATTTCTGGATTCGATAGACTTAGTTATCATGGTATCAGGTGCCAGGAATAATGTATCTTTCTGGATACCCCATTCCCACAATATTCCGTAGATGATGACATATTGAAAAAGCTTTTGACTATGACTTTCGGAATCAGCTTTGTTTGGTCCTACACAGAGAGATTACGTAGTTGGTCAACCGGTATTCCATGCTAATGCTCTTATAGGACGGATACAATCAGGCCAACTCTGTTTTGACCATTTCATTCCTGCTCTACAATAAGTCTTTCGGATCCTAAGTTTTGTATGCCTTCTGTTAGGCACTTACTGCATTCAAAAGGAATAAAAGAATTCTACACGTTAATTTTTTTTAAAATGCAAATGCTTCACACAGACTTAGAACTTATGATATTATATCCTTTTATAGGACAACGGTTGTGCAGGAAGGTGATTTGTCCGAGACCACGCTCAACTGACAGACCCCTCCCTGTTTAGGATACCCACTTTATAGAGAATGGTTGTACCCCAGGAAGGTCAGTAGATCCCAAAGGGTCCAACCAAGGCTGTTGACATATTAAATAATTTATCTGCCACAGTCGGATTTGATCCCAGAACTTTCAGGATTTGCAGGAAGGTAGCAGCAGAACTACACACACTGAGCTGCTACCTTCCCAATTAGTAATCAATATATATTGTAAAAGAAAGTGTATAATGTGAATGCTGCTAAAACTCAGAAATGAGTCCCGGTACGATCAAGGGAGTTGTATGGTGTGGTAGCCCTCTAACTCTCCTCCTTGAAGAAGGTTCCCGTTTTCACCTAAAGGGCGAACTTTTGAAGATATAAGGGCTCGAAGTTTTCGCCCTCTAGAAATTTCTAGAGCAGTCCAGAACATTCGAGAGTATTCGAGAGCATTCCACATCATTCTGGAATTTCGGGAACATCCCAGATAATTGTGGAATATTCCAGAACATTCTAGAACATTGTGGACCATTCGAAGACTTTTTCGTATGAGTGGAGCTACCTATTCATAGGAGTATATAAAGCAAGATCTGTCGTGGGTTCGAACGTTCTAGAATATTCTGAAATGTTCGGGATCCAGATCATTGTGGAACATTCCAGAACACTCTCGAATGTTGTGGAATATTCTGGAGCATTTGAAGACTTTTCTTTATTTGTGAAGCTACCTATTGGTGGGAGTATATAAAGCAAGATATGTCGTGGGTTCGAACGTTCTAGAATATTCTGGAATGTTCGGGAATATCCCAGATCATTGTGAAGCGTTCCAGAGCACTTTCAAATGTTGTGGAACATTCCAGAACACTCTCGAATGTTGTGGAATATTCTGAAACCTTGTAGAATATTCGAAGGGGTATAAAGCATGATGCGTCGTTGTTTCGAACGTCAGTTTCTCACCAGTGAAGTGCAGCTAATGAATAAAAACAAACAGTGAAGTGTGAGTAATCAAAGTGATACAGTGACTGAATATAAATCGAAAATAAGGTGTGTAAAGTATTTAAAGTATTTAGTGTATTTCTTAATAATAAGCTTTGATTTATACTTTATACAATGCCTAAACGTAAAAGAGGAGGAGATCTTGCCAGTTCCGAAGCAAAACGGCGAAAACAAAAAGAACAGCGAAAAAACGAAACATTCGAAGAGCGCAATGCACGTTTACGTTCCTTACCTACAAGTATGAGCACTGTGAGATGTAGAGAAACCGAAGAACGACGAAATGAACGAATTGAAAAATCAAGAATTGTGACACAATCTTATGATAAAAGACTGCAAACGCAAGCCACCCATGAAAATATCACTCTACGAGAAGCGCGGACGAGGACAAGTAAACAGTACAACCTAACAAATGAACCATTCCACTACGACCCGACGAAAGAATATGACAAACACAAAAATGTCGTATTCGGAAAAACGGATAACATCTCCCAATATTGCAACGCGAAAAAATTTAGTAGAGAAATACCAGGAATCTGCTGCACAAATGAAAAAGTTCGATTACCACCACCAGAAGCACCTCCGCAGGAATTTCTACATTACATGACCGGGGAGACTCAAGAATCAAAACAATTTGTTCAAAATATAAAAGCGTACGATTCCTGCTTCCTAATGACTTCTTTCGGTGTCACTTCGATCAATACTAACAGAGAAGTCGATTATGCTTTCTCCACCCAAGGACAAATCAATCACAAAATGGGCTTATTACTACCACTACCCAACGAAGACTATATATTTCTACAAGTATAATTCATCGGAAATGAAAATAGAGAAAAATTGTCCAATCTGAATTTCCCAATCCACAAGAAGATCCGGAGCTGTACGACATAGTAGTAAAAAAACATGATTCACGGGCCATTAAACCCCAATTCGCCATGTATGAGTGATGGAAAATTTAAAAAAAAAATACTCTAAACCATTCTTGGACGACACACAAACCGGAGATGATGGTTATCCTAAATACAGAAGACGATCGCCCAAAAAAGCAAACATACGAAGACAAGGCAGAGACAAACTGGAAAGTAGATAAGTATCTTATAGCCCCATATAACCCACTACTTTCCAAAATGTTCCAAGCACACATAAACGTAGATACTGCAATTCAGTGAAATCCATTAAATATGTCTGTAAGTATGTGAACAGAGGCAGTGACATGGCTGTATTTCAAATAGCCTTAGATAGCAAGCAACAAAACAGAAACGATGAGATCCTCATGTACCTAATGGGAAGATACATCAACAGTATCGAAGCAGCATGGCGGATTTTCGGTTATCCTAAACACGAAAACGGACCAACTGTGTTATATCTAGCAGTAGCAACTTACAGAGAGCTTACTTCAATAAAATTCAAACACCGCCAGAAAAATTGTAAGCGAACCACCTTAGAACACGACATTAACAGCTTTTTTCCAACTGTGCCATACGGATCCTTTAGAGGATCGTCCAGGAATCATGAAACCTAACGCACTGGGCCGAGTATACACCGTACATCCGAACAATGCCGAATATTTTTATCTCCGGATGCTGCTACACGAAATACTGGAACCAAAAAATTTTACAGATCTCAAGTCTGTTGACGGTTACATATGCCAGACGTATAGGGAAGCATGCCAACGCTTAGGACTACTGGAAAATGACAACCACTGGGTATTACCACTACAAGAAACTACCTCACAGCATCAGCTGAGCAAATCAGAGACTTATTCGCCATAATTCTAACACACGTAAGCCATCGAATCCCAAGACAGCTATGGGTCTCCTTCAAAGAGAGTATGAGTGATGACATACTGTACCAAATCCGAAAAGCTAATCCAGAACTGGCCATCGAATTCTACGACGAAATCTTCTATCAAACACTCATTCGTCTGGAAGATAAAAAATATTTAGCGATAAAAAAACAGTCAAAACTTAGTACAACTTGGGATGCCAGCACCACGACAAGATGCTTTCAGTGTGCTAAACTTCGAAATTACAAAGGAAAAAACCTACAGCCCTAAGGAACTACTTCAATACATTACTCACAACAAACCACTTCTCAATGACAATCAAAAACAAATTTAAAACGATATCATGGATCGGATCAACAACAACACTGGCGGAATCATTTACTTGGACGCACCAGGCGGTACCAGGAAAACGTTTCTAATAAATCTATTGCTGGCAGAAATACGTGCTAAACAACACATCGCACTTGCACTGGCATCATTTAGCCACACTTATGGAAGGAAGACGAACTGCCCATTCCGCCCTACAACTACCGTTAAATATAGCCGAAGAACAATTCCCTGTATATAAAATCTCAAGAGCATCTGGACGAGGTGAACTTCAAAAACAAGCTAAAATTATCTTCTAGGACGAATGCACGATGGCACATAAAAAATCACTCAAATCCATGGACAGAACATTACAAGACCTGCGAGGAAACTCTGAAGTGATGGGAGGAGCTCTCCTCATACTCAGGAGAATTTCGACAAACAGTTCCAGTTATCCCCAAGTCAACACCAGGTGACAAAATCAATGAATGCTTTAGAAAATCATATCTCTGGGAACACATACAAATAGCGTGGCTAACAAAAAATATGAGAGTTGAACTATCGAAGGACAAAACAACAGCACATTTTGCACAACAACTTTTACAAATAGGCGAAGGCACATATCCTACTGACCAGACGAACGGCCTCATTGAACTCAACAGTGATTTCTGCAACATAGCCACTAATTAAAAAAGAACTCATAGAACAAATTTATCAAAATATTGTTCATAACTATACCAATCCGGCGTGGCTATTTCAGAAGGCTATTTTAGCAACTAAAAATGATATTGTCAACGATATCAACTTTAATCTTCAAAAGAAAATTCCCAGGGAAGAGAGAATAAACAAATCGATCGACACAATGGTAAACGTTGAAGAAAGTGTCGACTTCCCTACAGAATTTTTAAATTCTTTGCAAGCACCAGGAATGCCATCACATTGCCTTCGACTGAAAATTGGATCTCCAATCATACTTCTCAGAAATCTCAACTCACCAAAACTAGGTAATGGAACAAGGATGGTCGTCTAACAGCTATCGAATAACATCATCGAAGCCGAACTTATGACTGAGAAGGACAAAGGACACACAATATTTATCCCCAGAATACCACTGATCTCTACTGAATGGCCATTCCAATTTAAAATTCTGCAATTTCCAATCAAATTAGCCTATAGTTTTACGATTAACAAAGCGCTTGGACATCAACCTCACAGACTTCTGCTTTTCCCACGACCAACTATACGTAGCTTGCTCTCGAGTAGGAAATTCAAAAAATATCTACATATATACCTACTCCGGATAACAAAATTTAAAATATTGTGTATAAACAAGTATTGTAACTAGAAGTATAGTTGTTAGAATATATTTTCAATAAAAAATTTGTATCTCATATATTTTAAAGTTTATTCTTTTGTTCCAAAAACCACGCATTCTCATTTCAACTCCCTGAGCGAAGCCGGGTACCCCCACTAGTTTATAATATATTTAATTACAATAGACAATTGTTTAATTACATTTGATAATTTCCAAGCCAAAGTTAATTTTCTTCCTACCAAATGAATGCTTATTTTTCACAGTTTTTAGCAATTTATCTAATAAATTATCTTTGTTTTTATAGTTTTCTTTGGAGGAGGAATTCCCCCTTTGATCCGTCACTGTTTCTGTCTATTTTTTTTTTTAATGAAAATTAATTTCATTAGATAGCATTGAAAGAATTTGTTGTTTGAAAATATCTAAATTAGCAATCACGAAAGGCGTTTTGGAAAGAAGTTCATGGGTTATCTTGGTTAACTGATAAGTAAATAAATAATTGCCTTAACAATCAGTTCTCAAAAGTCTAATTCATGAATTATCTTGGGCATTTTTTATTGTTTTAAAGGTTTTTAGACATTTTCGCCATTTATTGTATTGCCTATTTACGACGATTTCGCATTTTTTTTCTGTAATAGAAATTCAAAAGAGCATCCATTAATTTTAGCATTGAATTGGTGAATAACGACAACCCCATCGATGCGACGCATTGGAGTTAATGGAGGGGAGGTGTGAGCTTGTTGTTCATAAAGAGATTTACCGACTGCAATTGTTCATATTTTTACAATGATTTGTAACTAATTGTAACGGATTAGTATGTTTAGGTTAGAATTTGGCAATTTTGCAAACAGATTGAGCGAGAGGAAGCACGCTTACAAGGTCACCAGGTATTAGTTTTTACATTATTAAGTAATATTTTCATGTTCCTACCATTTGAAACATTATAAAGATAGAGAATTGGTTTAACGTTTAAAGTAGATAAAGTGACATCTTAATGGGAACGGAAAAAATCTCCCAGGGGACCGGGAAAATTTGTCCAATTAGTCCTTTTTTTTATCTTATTCTTTGTTGCAAGATAAAAAAGTACACGAGGGAAAGGATAATATTTTTTAGGAGGAGAAAAGGTCACAAAAAACATTAGAATCGGGCTGCAGTCATTCAAAATTACATCATTGAGTTTTACACAGAATTGTGTTTAACATCAAGCCATTGATTTATTTTTTTAAAGCGAAACTATACTCTTTTAATAATCAAACCTTTTAAATAAGTGTTAAGCGAATTTATGTTTTAACTTGGAAAATAAAAGATCGGATAATAGAAAATTTATCCAATATATATATATTAATTACATACATTAAATCCAACTATTGATCCACCAGGAAAAAAATAGAAAACTTAATCGATATATTAAAACTTATCGATAGGGTTCCATTTTTTAGCAAAGTTTTATTTGTTTAGTTACCACTAATTATCAAAACTGAGTATTGGAAAAATAATAATTGATTTTTTTTTTTTGTTTTTAACTACATTTATCAACTCAAGGAAAGGATAAGGAACAAAAACAAAACGATCTTCAGTATAGAATTAAGGTAATTGCTTACTTGTTTTAAATGTCTACATTATATTATTTTACTAAGTTCTATTGGATCAGTGAATTCGATAAAAAAATTAACAAAAAGTATATAAATATATGGTGAGTCCAATTGTTGTCGGGCTGTAACACACTATACTGCATTGATAGAATATGAGCAATGGATAATTCATGTATTCACACTTATGCTGCTTGTATATGTAAAATTGCGAATAAAGTTTCTTTGTATGGATAATTAAATTTATGTTAACAAAATCAGGACAAATGAACTGGTGGAGAAAGTAATAATAAAAAACTTAACGCCAATTCCACTTTTGATTAAAGCAAGGTAAAAATGCATCATGGCCCGGACACGGAAAATCGGTCATTGAACCCACTCTCTTTATTAATAGTGGTTTAGAAAAAAATAGTTGATTTGTATGTTAAATAGAACTATTAGTAAACTATAATTAAAGTAGACTATTTTCATCAATGATGATTATTATAATCTAATAGCTGATTTGTAGTTTATGAGATCCAATTCTTTACATGTAGTTAGGTCTCATTTGTATCCTGCTGATTTAAAATATTTTAACTTAGCAACTTTGTCGCTATTAGACTCTACACCCTCTATCGTGATTATGGCCTAAGAATTATTCTGAAGCCTTGGCACAAAATAAAATAAGTTTTACTTATCTATAAAAATTCATTGACTGAACCCTCACGATTTTCAAAATTACTAAAGATACATACAGTCAATCATTTCTTCATCAACATTTATTTGTTTGTGGTTTATACTTATCATATAATTTTCATAATAATTAGTTACCAGAGATATCGTTTCTGGTTCAGAGTTTCATTTAGTATCTCATTATCTTACGTAAATATTTATTCGGAAAATTCTACGCCATTCCACTGATTGTTTGACTTTTTTCGTTGTATTTTGAAATAAACGTTTCACATCACAGATCCTCTTTGTACTCAACCTTGTAATCTTTTGACCAAATGCGTAGGTTGCATTCACTGTTATCTATTAATCTTTCCTGAAACGCTCTCCTCTGTATTAGTAATCGTTTCACTTTTTTTTTTCATTATGCTCAGATAACGTTCCGTTTCTTCTCTTTTTTAGCTGTTTAATTTTGAATGTTATAGGTATTTTCCAATTTTTTAAATATATCATGCTAAAATGTTGCTGAATACAGTTATTAGAAGCAGGCCATTTAGGGAAAATTTCAGATACAGATCTACATTTTCAGGTAATGATTATAAATGTTATGTAATTACATAACGGTAGAGTAGATAAGTGGGGTTATCAGTGTAGTTATTGACTAGACTAAAACCAGAGGGAATCTTTTTTGGCAACAGACCACCAGCTAGTAAAGATGGAACTGAAGGCTTATTCACTTTTGTCAATTAAATATTTGAAGGTCCATGTAAGTCTGAGGCTGTTGGTTACTTGTCTAGGGACTCTCTGCTGGTTTCAGGTAGGTCTTTTATTCAGATTGACAGATTGGACCTTTAATGCAGGGTACAAACCAGGACTTTTAAAGAGAGCATGGGACAGCTGGGTACCGATTCCTGCTGGAGTAGGTTTATCTCTTCTTGCCTACTTGCAATGGAGAAGACTGGAACGGGAAAGGAACAAAGGCGTCAGAGTTGCTGCCAATTGGGAAGTGAGTACCTTTTTTAATTATTATTTTTTATTTCTCACTTCCGCAGGGTGTTGCTTTAACTTTTCCTTTATAATAATATCGAAAATAAAAATAATCGTGAGTTTTAGTAACAAAAAAAGAGTTTAGTTATGAGAAATGTATGTATCTTTCGGTAATCGTTTCATCTAGAAATGAATGTTTCTAGAAACAATTCAAAATATAGATGATGATAAAACTAAAATACTATCTATAGTCGGTTCTTCAATCTATGTACATTCAGTAATAGTTACTATATACAGTCATTAATAAAATTATTTTTATTTTCGATAATGTTCTAATGTAATGATCGATAAATGATAATCATTATTCATTATAATTATTATTATAGTGTTAGACTTTCTAAATAGTTTTGTTATTTAACTATTAGTGAGTTATAAAGTTGATTTTTAATAATATTGTATTCATACCCCTGGTTGTGTTGCAAGGGGTGGTTTTCTTTGTGAACAACCTTTGTATGCTTGTGAAATTATGATTTGGCCAACAAAGAATTTCCATTGTTATAATTTCTCTGGTCACATTAATTAATAGTTTCTTTAGTTTTACATTATTATTGTACCGTTATGAATCAAATTGTTTGAATTATTATTTAATTACATTATATTATACTCCATAGAATTATATTTGGGTTACATAAATGAAAAGATAGTTCATATAATTGGCTTCTTTTTTTTCACTTGCTTTATTTGCTTAATTTTGTTTTAGTATTTTCGGAATTATACAGTTTTACAATGTGCATTCAGATTTTCCAATGATACATTGGGTTTGTTTATCTACAGGCCCATTGTAACAAGCAGAAGTCTATAGTTTAATGATAATTATTTTACATAAGATGAAATTAAAGCTATTTTAATTTCGATGAATTTACAAATTTTACAGTTTAGTTCTTAGTAGTCAGTTTCTACAAATCCCATTTGATCGTGAGGGTCCAGCACAGTGAACTTTTTTTGTTTTCCTATATATGATATTGAATATAAACTGTACTGTTTTGCATATGTCTGATATTTGCTTTTTATATAGAATTAGTTTGTTTAATCTTTAATCATTTAAAGTTGGAAAATATTCACCATTACATCTATTATAAATGAGATTGGTTTTGATAATGTAGAACTCTAACTTCCTGCTGCCCTTGACCAAAAAGAAGTTTATACTTATGGCAAGGTCCTTTCAAATTGTTCCTACTTAAAATATGCCCCGTAATGTACAAATATTTGTATCAATAATTAACATTTTTAAAAATTAATTCATTTAAATGAATAAAGAAGATATAAATGTTTTCTGATCCACTTACTATTATATGAATGGTAAAGAAACAGTAGCCAATATTATCATTTTTCATTCCGGATTATGCCTCACTATAACCATTATTGTCTAACAATCATCTTTCCGAATCAAAATATTATACCTTGATTACTCTTTCCATCAAATAGTTCACAGGCATATAAAATTGTTTTTCCTAGATACCAAATAAAAAGTAGACACTATTAGATGGCCTTGAAAATAGCTTACTATGACTTACAGGTGATAATTTAAAAAAATAATTTAGACTTGTAAAAACACTCAAATCGAATATTTTAAAAATATTAAATTTCACCAATTTGCCAAATTTGACTTGGATGTTTTCACTACTAATAGGAAAAAGTGAGCTGTGTATTGGGGGTTCAATATCTCATGTTCAGAAAAATATTTGTATATATATTTTTTATATAAATAATTTATTTATTTTTTTCATTAATATTTGTATTTTATGTATTCTGGTGTTTTCAGGTAAGCTGTTACAAAGCTCTACCTCTGAGGACTTTTTCGAGGGCGTTTGGATCTTTGTCTGAAACCAAAATACCACTTAAACTTCGTCCATTTATTTATGGCAGTTATGCAAAAGTTTTTGGAGTCAATCTGTCCGAAGTCTCGGAGCCTTTTGATAATTATTCATCTCTCTGTGAATTTTTTACCAGAAGACTGAAAGCTGGAGTGAGGCCTATCGAAAAACATAAATCAGTAGTAAGTAGTCGTAACTTATATAAACAAAGTGTCAAATTATCCATTTACTTATGCATCATGTCATAGAAATAATTTATGAATATATTTTTCTGGTCAACAAACTTTCGGCCCCTCCAAAAAATATATCCTTAGCACGCCTCTTATTATTCAACTTAACGCCCTTAAAAATGATTTGTGCTTATTTTTATGATTAAATATTTACTTTAGTATACAATTTGACTAAAGAACACAATTTTAATTACTGTTTCATAAATGTTTGATTTATTTCAAATATAGAAAGTAATTTTATTTCTAATAGTGAAGTAATCTTTGACTGTTCGTATAATCAAAAAGTTTTTCAGGGCATTTAGGGGGAAAGTATTATCATTAAATGATTGCTGACTTTTTAGTCTATCTTAGACAACAAAGCAACAAGTCAGATAATCAGGATGAATTGGATCTAACTGAATAGTTGGATTTGTTATTTTTAATTATGATCTAAAACTTAATCCAAAATTATGGTAATTTACAAAAACAGCAAACTTAAATAAACAAGTAAATGTTGATACTATAAATACATTACCTTCTATGATAATTCAATACGTTAAATTTTAAATTCTAAAAATTGATCATGAACAAGCGTTATTTATTTTAATTTCAGAAAACATAAAATGGATAAAATGCATAAAACAGATAAAAGTTCATTGAGGAATGTTTAAATTGTCTTCTGGAAAGTTGATTCAGTAACTTTGTGTGATATCACAAAGATGTTAATCCTACTTCCCCTTTTTTACATAACACAATATACGAACAGCATCAGTGTAAAATGTGTTTGTGGATTTATTACTTAAAGGAATGCCCTGACTTTTTAATTAATTAAGAAAATTGAAAATAAAATGTTTTAACAATTATAAGTTCTCTGCTAAATAATAAAAATGTTATTACACTGTTTGGCTAAAATTATATTTCCTAAATAAATTACTATTTTGAAATATCAAATATATATTCCTACTTATCTATTGACCAACTTAACTTTTCACAATAGTCTAATCATAATAAAAAAATCACATTATTATTCAGATGTAGACTTTTATGTAGTCATAAAATAGTTCTAGTTTAGCAATTCATTTTTATCTTAAACAAAAAGTACAAAATAGTGGTAAAAACCGCTCTGGTAAATTTGAACATAAGGGTTTATGTAATCATACACCAACCATCATTATTCAAGTCAAGAATTTTTTTTTTTTATCAGTTTCTAACAACAAAAACATATGTATTGGTAAACACTATCTGTAATAGGGATGGGTAAGGTTGTATCAATCGGATAATTTGTAGCTGATACTGAAAAGTAGTGGATACAAGGATCGGATACGGTCGAAATGTACCGGGTTTTTCCTTTAAAAATGATAACAAAAACTGATGCCCCAAGAAAGGCTTCTGTGTAGCGTATTAGAAGAGTAAGAGTCGGGATAACTGTATTCAACTACAAAAATATCAAGTAAAAGTATCCGTATCACTTGTATTCAGATACAGGAAAATCCAGTATCTACACATGAACTAATCTGTAATGAACATGAGCTTTTTAAGTTATCTGGGAAATATTATTTTGGTTTTGCTGGGTTTATTTACTTAAAAAGACACAATGAAAGGGGGCAGTTGTCTGGTGTGGTCAACTGTATCCTACATAATCTGGAATTGTTCCAGTGGTTTCCATTGTATTGCTTTTCCAACTGGCCTACTAGCTATGAGGATCTTATTAGCTGCATTTGAGCTTACTATATTACTGGCTGATTCTTTTAATCCTTTGTTCCTGACGATGTGACATTGAAAGTTGTGCCTCTTGCTTTTACATTGTTCTCAGCATCAGGTAAACTTGAGAATTAGGTAGTTGTAAGAATATTAATCTTTATTAATTTTACTATCCTCTTGTGGTACAGGTAATTTTTGAATCAATGAATTTACACACAAGCAAAACAATGGAAATGTTATTCACTGATATTAATGTAACTGAAAAAAAATCAATCAATCAACACAGGCTCTACAACCCAGTGCCGCATACAAGCGTCACCTTCAATCTATCTTGTGCCAAGGTCTTCCAAGCTCTGGATTGTATAAAAGCAAAACAATGAAATATATTTATAAAATATAAAACATGTTTCAGTTTATCATGGGTCTAAATTTAGTAAGAGGATATTTAAATTTGTATGCGACCCTCAGAGTTATGATGCATTAACAAAGTGGTCCGCTATATCATTTGGATTGGTCACCTCTGTGTTACTACAATCTTTCTTCTCCATATTTATATTTTAATATTTTTTACAGCAATAAGTCACTATATTTTTTAGTTGTTGAATTCGATGTAAATTCAGATAATTATAATTTATAAGACTGTCATCTATCTTACAGTTTGTTTTTTATTGATGTGAAACTCTGCTTTTAAAAGGTATTAAAGTATTCAAAAATTACTATTGCTCTGAATATTTAATTAGAAACAGGATGAGTCCACAGGAAAATTTAGTAGATTACTCTGCAGAATTGCAAAAATTGGTCCAATTTAGTATAAGTGAACTGATAGAGGCATGATCAAGGTTGAGATGAGGTTGGAAACGTTGTTTTTTTCCTGCTTAAGTATATTCTCTGCCAATAAAAACAAAACAATTTTATTCTAGATACTGTTAGCTAACGGACAGTTTGTTTTAACTTAAATCTTGTTTTGAAATTCTATACTTTTCTTTAAAATCTTAATGAAATTAAATTTTAAGAAGTGGCACTTCCATTGGCTCTCTTGTGAGTGTAAATAATATAAAATATGTCTGGCTATTATAATAAATATTTTTGACTAATTTTAAATAAATATTTGTTAATGATTAAGGTTTATTCGTTTTTCATTCAGAATTGTAGTAGATTATAACAATCCACATTTTTATTTTTATTTGCAAATTTTGGAATTGCGATGCATTTTAATAATTTTTGATTTCCTAAAATATTTGTATCCATTCTTGTTTAATGTAGTGAGGCTCTTGTTTCATTCAGGTTTAGTTAAATAATAAAATTAATTTACTTCACTAATAACATTAATTTAATACTAAGCTTCTTCCATCTAGTATATTCTTCTGACAACCTTCTATCTCAAGTCTCATTAATTATATTTATAAAAACTAATATTTTTAATTTGATTGATGCAGGAATATTTGTATTGGTTTGCAGGTTTCACCAGCAGACGGTACTGTCATGAATGCTGGGAAAGTAAGTTCTTTTCAAGTGGAACAAGTCAAAGGGATAACTTATTCTTTGAAAGCTTTCCTCGGCGACATCACATGGAAGGGCAATGAAAAGCAGATAATGAGAGATGTCAATGGCAATGAAGTTTATGCAAAGTAAATTTTATTTTGTTTTATTATAGACATAGTGTAGGGGATTAATTATCTAAAACAATCAATATTGTATTTGTCTGAAGATTAGTCTTTTTAAATTATCAATCAATGGCTATAATGTTTGAGAGCTGTGGAATACAAATTGATAAAACAAATTATTCTTTTTGGTACTCCTAAACATTTTTTAGGATGTTTAAGTTGAAAATAGTTGACTAGATAATTCTAATAATGGATTGAATTTGTCAGGGGGTGCAGTCAAAGATAACACAAAATCAGCAAAAAGAAAAGCACCACCTGATCAATTCGATCCATTATTAAAATAATTTAGTTTTCAATTTCTGTATTGTTGGTGTTCATAAATACTACAAAAGCATTATAATTATGATAAGTAACTAATTATAAAATTAAACTATTTTGACAGTAATTCCACATTCAAATAGGAGTTTTATTTATGTAGATAGGTATTTATTGTATAATTAATAAATAAACATGTTAACACTTTTAACCTTTATTAAAGACTGAATCATATATGTACAAAATCATATGATTTACTAATAACAACTGACAAACACGTCAGCCCCCCCTTAAATTTTGTGGGTAGCATCTTATCCGCATGTCGCCTCCAAACTTCACCACAGTCAGTCTTAATATCATAATGCAGTTTCCCTTTTCTTGCTGTCACTGTTACAAAACTCCACTTCTCTCCACGATCTTTGTAATTTCTAGTTTGAACACAATCTTCGGATTTAAACTGTTTTAATTTTTTTATCATCTTTCAACTCTGGTGGCGTTTGACTAACTTGCAAGGATGGGTTTTTGAATAAAACATCTTGCTTTGTTCTAATGTCCCTTTCAAACATTAATTTATATGCTGAACTTCCTGTGGAATTAAGTCCTGCTCTCCGTTGGGTAAGAAGGCGAAATATTTTGATTTTTATGTATCCTCTTTCATCTTTCTTTGCTTTCAGGGAATTTTTCACGGTCTGAACAAACCTTTCAGCTTGCCCATTAGTTAGGCGTGGAACGGGGCAGTTCTATGTAAAATTCCATTTTCTTTCAAGAATTTTGAAAATTGGTGAGACGTAAACTGTGAGCCATTATCAGATACCAACCTACTGGGAAAACCGAAAAACATAAATAATCATATGATTTAATAATAACAACTGACAAACACGCTAGTAGTTAAAAAATGATTTAGGAATTTATGAACTTATAATGATAAGATTGCAAAGATGTAAATGTTTAAAATCAATTATTAAAACTTTTTTTAAGACTACTTAAAATTTGAATAATTTTATTATTAGAATACTTAGGTCTGTTGCATTTTCAAGAATATAATTAGCAACTAGTTTAAAAAAAATTATAATATAGGGTTGATTAGTTTGAGATGAGCTTGAAAATGACTAATCATTTTGATCATTACAAAATTTAAAATTTTTAATATTAAAAATAATGAAGATACTTTTCAAAAAAGAATTACAAAATAAGCATTCTGTTTATTATTGTTGAATTTCTAGGTGATTTAAGTTGTGAAACAAATGAAATATAATGTAATATGGCTACTTCTCAATTATACAGATTTCGGTTTATTAATTATTCAAGTAAAGCCTGCACCGTGGTGTAAAAAACATCAAATGTAAAGAAAAAGTTTGAAATCCATCCATTACAATCAGGTTTCTTCGTTTAGTTCAGTTTTTATTTCCTAATAATGATTATCTTTATTAATTATACTACATCTTATTGTCTTGTCTTCTTTTTTGTTTTTATTTATCTATTATTATGTTTTATGTGATTATTTTTATCTTTTAAGAGAAACAAAAAGTCCTGACAATTGGATAGCTTACAAGAAGAGTTTGCTTCAAGATCCTATAAAAAATGATCTTTTTCAATGTGTGATTTACCTTGCACCAGGTGATTATCACCGTTTCCATAGCCCTGCTGATTGGCATGTTTCATTCAGAAGGCATTTTAAAGGTTTGTTCTTTCACTTAAAAAATAAATAAATAATAAATAAAAATGTACTTCAAAAGATATTTTACTCAAATATTTAAACTTATATATTTTTATTTTAGGTGAATTATTAAGTGTAAATCCATTTATAGCTCAATGTATTCCGGGATTATTTGTTCTTAACGAGAGAGCACTATATGTTGGTACATGGCAACATGGATATTTCAGTATGAC
Source organism: Troilus luridus (assembly GCA_964056705.1). Lineage (NCBI taxonomy): Eukaryota > Metazoa > Arthropoda > Insecta > Hemiptera > Pentatomidae > Troilus > Troilus luridus. The sequence goes on along the minus strand of OZ057413.1, from coordinate 89,929,056 downwards.
AGCTGTTGGAGCTACAAATGTAGGATCTATAAGAGTTTACGATGATGAGGTATCTATTAATAAAACAATAATATTCCTATTTTTGTATGTTTTTAATATATTTTTCTTATAATTCAAGATTCACAACCAAATTTAGTTTATTTGAAGATTATTAGGTTCAATGAATAATAAAAGTAATAATAAAATATAAATATATGTATTGAATTTTGAGAGTTGGTTGGGGGTTCAGTACCTTCAATGAATTATAGAAGTGAATAAAATATAAATAAAGAATAATTGAAGGAACGAATAAATAAAGGATAATTGAATTTTGAGGGTTGGTTGAGAGTTAAATTTTGATGGCCAAACAGGCAAAAGTGGCCCTGCTTACAAACTAACGTTATGAGTTCAATCTTGTTCCTGGGATTTCTCAAGCATACCCCGACCTACGGTTATGTGAGGACTGTCACATACCTACTTGAGTAAAATCACAAATAGCAGGTATAGAAGTGAGGATCTTATCCCTAATACTTCTATGAGGAATAGTGTTGTGGTATTCCCGAAAATGTGGTTCTTCAACCATGTGTCACAATCAGTGTGGCGTCGGTAGAGAGAGCGCAGGTGAATTGAACATACAGGGACTGGTCATGGAACTGTGGGTAAGCCTCTACACCGTAAAAACCATTATTTGTCCCGGATGTTCTGATTTGTAGGACCTCAGTAGGTTTTTCTTTGGTCACCCCGTATGCCAGCAATGGCAGGAAAGGTGAAGAAAAAGAAAAAAAAAAAAGTTTTCCTTTGGTCCTCTACAAGTAAACTTCTGAGTTTTTTTTTTAACCTCAATACTTGAGAATTATTGTGACATTGCCATTGCAAGTTAATAGTATCATTATGAAACTTCCTCTTCAAATTGTTTAATCTTTCTGTGAAGAGACCAATTTGCCAGAGCCTTGTCATTTCGTTTGTTGACACTCTTTTTTATTGTAATTATTAGGAGTAGTTAGTTTTTCTTTGGATTTTAATCTGGGTTTGGTTCGCCCTTTATATAGTACAATTATCTAAATATCATTCTTGATTTTAATTGTATTCATACACCACTAGTTACTTGTATAAGACAAAATGTTAATATCTTTAGCTAAGATGTTCATATTTCCTTTAGTAATAATATAATTTATGGAATTGTTTTTTTATAATGCCTGTTATTTTTGTTTCAGTCTCTACACACTAATATAAAGCATTGTAATGAAAAAACAGAAACGCACTTAGATCTCAATTGGAAAAAAGGTGACGAAATAGGAGAATTTCGAATGGGTTCGACGATAGTTCTTCTCTTTGAAGCTCCAAAAGACTTTCAGGTACAGATTAGTCCGATGGAAAGGGTACAAGTTGGTGCAGGCATAACAGTTTGATTACTGTAAAATTAGGTTTTTTAAATTGACATGACTGTTTTGTAAATATTTATATATCGTCTAATAATGTTGAGAAGTTTATTTTTTAAAAAAACATTATGACCAACCTGTTAATTATTTATTGGTGCTCCTGTGATATGAATTATTCTTTTTATCAAGAAACAAAGTTTTTTGATTAGATTTGTTTGATATATTCCTATAGATTTAATAATATCTTAGAAGAATTGCTATAACTGGTGCTGATTTGGCACTACTATTAAAAATGAGATTGTTCCCTCCATTGAATTTTAGTTAATCAATTTATAAAACCAGATATCTTAGTTTGGTTGAAAGTTTTCATTTAACATTAAATGTAATATTTTGAGAAATATTAATTAACTCAGCCTGATAGTATTTATGAACAATTATAAGTATTGTTTAAGTTTTGTTTTCATAGTTAAATTATTTTCAATAGTTTAATTATATTATTATCTAAAGTACTGAAGTATTTTATACCATGGTTAAATGAAGTTTTGTGTTCAATGATTTAATCAATTCTTAGTTTAGGTAATTTAAATGATGTTCCTTTCAATCCAATTTTTGCTGCTTTATTATGTATATAAAAGCTTTACAAAATGTACTGAGCATAAATCTAGCTTGAAAACAATAAGATTGTTAAATAATACCAATTTAATTATTGTAAACTAGTTGTAAATATAAGAAAAATTACTTGCATTTATATTTTTATATGTAAAGCAATTGTTACTTAGATATACTATTTCTTCCTTTACATCATTTTTATTTTAGATAATATTATGTTTTTAATATTTAAAAAAGTGCTTTAAATATTGTAAAAACTTATCCATTATTTGTCCTTTAAGTATGGAGTATGGAGTAATAATCGTAATATTTTTATACAATCAGTTATTAATCATCATTTTTAAAGTAGCAGAGTTTATTCTTGGGGTGACAATAAATTCATAACTAATTGTTTATAAATATATATGTATAATAACAATTGCATCAGAAATAAATATTAAAGTTAGAGAATACTGAAGCAATGTAATATTTTAATTAGAAGTTTTAAATTATTTGATTTTAAACATACGTTTAAATTATAATTATAGTTATAATATTTTTTTTTTTAATTATTTGATTCTTTTATAATTACTGCAAAATATGTTTGTTAGGTATAAAAAAAAATAATTGTAAAAACAAAAAAAAGTTGATGAAAGTTAACAATTTTTTTAACACAACATACTCTATAAAAATATATCTGAACAATAGTCATGATTTTATTGTATTTTATAAGACACGTGACCAGTTTATACAAAAAAATACTTTTTAAGAAATATACACATTCCACTGAAGTAACTTCAATATTTTGTGAGTGAACAATCATTTAAGTGAATGTGTTTGTTTTTTAAACTAAAGGAATGATGCTGGATACTTTAATTTTATTTGTTAAGACAAAAAGCTACAAATTACTTTTAATGTTAGCACTTTTTATTTAGTAGAATATGATCATTTTATAAGTCTAGTATTATTTTTTAAATTTTGTACCTACCGAAATTTTGAATATTAAAATCATGATAGTTATTATATTTATATTTGTAATGGTGTAATACTAACAAGTAATTGTAAAATTTATCTAAATCAATTCAGAAGCAATATTTTCATACTTGTAAATAGAATTTTGAAATTTGTAAATTATTATAGATGTTCCTTGAAGCATTATACAGTGTTTTAAACAAATAGATTTATTAAGATTCATTTAATTTTAGTTATAACTTTTTATATTAATGTTGTATTTATCACTATAATCAAAGGGTACTACCACAGGACAGTAATTTGTAAAGCTGTATCCTACTCATTCGTCTAAAAAAATTTAAACTTGTGTTTAAAAAAAGGTAAAGAAAAAACCTGTTAATGTGCTTTTAAATAAGCTATATTTTTCTAAATCATATCCTGAAAAATTCAGATTAATAGTTTGTTCTTCATTAAGGCTTATGAATAAAATATTGTTTTTCTTATATCAATTAATTCCACTTAAGAACTCTGTCATGGGGTTTTTCTGAAAATATGGCTAAATCCTGAGCATTCAAAAGTTGTAAAGTGCAATCTTATGATCAAAGGAAGGAGATTTATTTTACATGGGGAAATATTTTATCAATTTATAACTAATTAGTGATTACTTCAAACTTATCTAAACAAAACCTTTATTTCCCCCCTAATTTTTTTTAAATTTATATAATTGTATATTACAATTTTATTTTATTTTAAAATTAAATGTGCGATATTTAGACCTGGATATATTAAAATTTGGATCCACCTGATCGTGTAAGAATTAACTGCGTAAACTACTTAAACATAACTACTTCAAGTAATAGTTTAATCAATAAAACTTATTAAAAAATTAAGTTCTTTGTTTTTAATTTAATTGTATAATATAGGTGTTAATCAATGTATTTAATAATTTTATCATGTGTTTTTTATTTATTTATTTTATTTTACTTATGTTTAACTTATATTAATATCAGGAAAAAGCACAAATTTATTTCCAAATCAAAACTAAGTTTAGAAGTTTTTTTATCTATTTTTGTTTGTTTTAATAGTCAACTATTTAGTGATTATAAAATGTTTTGTTTTAGATTGAAGGCTCAAAAATATTTTGTTCTTGTGAACAATGTGCCGTAGGTACCAAATTAAAATGTTATTACAAATATTAGATGAATATGTGCCAATTTGTTTCAATTTGGTTTTTGTTTTTTTTAATGTAGTGAGATTTACTTTATATGATTGGTGTCTCAGTTCTCCTGTGATATTGTTTTAATTTTGTATGGAGAAATAAATATTATTTAAAAAAGTAAATTTCTGTTCTATTTGTAGCTATTCCATCACTATTCATAAAATAATGATAATGACTTTTCTAGAATATATTGGAAGCTACTTCTTATCTAGGAAAAAGTTAAGAAGAGACAATTATAATTTTAATAAAACATACGATAAAATGTTATGCAGAATAGGGTTGTGTTCTCAACCCCTTCCGGACCGGACAAACGCTCTCTATCAACTTTAAAACATGACTGTTTTGTTCAAATTCTAAAACCTATTTTATTCAATTGAAATTCTATTATTCAACTAATAAAATTTCCTATTTATGTAATAATAAAATAAATAAAAGGAAATTTTGGTTCTAAACTTCAAGGGGGTCTAGGGATCTAGATATCCCAGTGTGCATTGTTATTGGGATTTAGTGGTACTTATAGCAACTAACTGCTTTGTATTCAACTTCAAAAATGTGTGTTCATCAGATTTATTATCGTTTTAATTTGATATTTTTTAAAATTATTTTTGTTTTTGACGTCCAATCATTGCAATTTCTCAAGAGATAAAAACCAAACAAGTGGATATATTTCTATTTATATATTATTATTGAGGGGTAGACCGAGGCGTAGGTGGGAGGATTGCGTTAGGAATGATCAAACGGGTTTGGGTTTGGGTGGTGCTCCGTGGACAGAGGTTTGTAAACATTTATTGGTGGTATCGGTGTCGAGCCTTCAGGTTTGTTAAGCCTTTTATTTATTTAAATATTATAATTAATTTTTATGAATAAGACAGACATTCATATAACATGAACACTAACATCTAAAACACATGTTCAATAAATTTAATTTAAATAAAAATATATGGCATTATTTAAATATATATATTTGCAGCTTATTTACTTAATTTAATTTTACTTAGTAGCTTTATTAGAAAATAATTGATCAGATAACTTGACTTAACCTCATTCTAAGTATGTACCTATTCACTGCTTTAGGTGCAATTTACTCAGGACAGAAGACTAAACAGTAATAATATATTTTAATAATTTCACGAAAAAATTGATAAAAGAAAATGGAAAAAAATAATTAAAAGAAATTTTTGGTTGAAGGAAAGCTTTATCACCCATAATAGAATAATGATGTATGCAATTCCACCTGAAATGTAACCTTCTACATTCTTCTATTGACTGGTCCTTTTTTAGAACGAATTTTCTGCTTAATCCCTCATTCTCAAAGATCACATCCATACAGAAAACTTTAAGATGGTTGTGTCTGTTTTTACGCGCATTTCCCATCTATGACTGCGTCTGTACTTGATCTGGAATTTTGTTTTTCAAGCAAAAGTAGATCCTAAATCCTTTAATTTATCAATATTTTAAACTTCAACTCATTCATACCAAATCCGCCGCCGTTTCTATCAATTTTATATCTTGTAATTTTTAATTTACTTCTTTGTAAGCAATTTTCATCATGAGTTTCCGTGTCTCCATCTAGTAATACCAAATTACCGCTAACCGTAAAATTTTACTAACTTGTTTAATAATAAACAAGTACTGATATGCTACCATTTACATTCGAATCTTCTTTGGTCACTAACATAATCGCTTTAGAGTATTCACAATCTTCAGTTGGTCGATTTTCAGTGGCAACCAGTAGAAAGCGAGTAGCAGGCTTGTTCCTAAGTTGTCGTTTTGTCAAATCTCATGTTTCAAAAAGTGTTGGGCATTTGTTATTTTAGTATAGTTCAATCAAAATGTTATATAGCACCTGAATGTCGAACGACTCAAGTCTTTTTAACATCGACATTAACTTCATGTACTTAATTATTTAAATTCAATAACATTTGCCCGTAAATTTAGTATTCACCATTACTATCATACACACAGACAGTACATTGATATATACATTCCACCAAAGAGTGAACCTTCTCGTTACATCATACTTTTTTTTTTAAATAGATGCTTTGTAGATATCTTAATATTTATTTTAAAACACTATTTTTCTGTTATAGTTTTACTCTAAGGGTTTCCTTCAACCAAAAATTTCCTTTAATACATTTTTTTTCTATCCTATCTTCCATCTTCCTCCCTCAGGATACCCTATATCCATCTTTTTCGTGGTCTTCCTCGCCGTTTCCTCCATTGAGCTCTCCAATTGAAAATTAAATTGGACAATCTTTCTTCCTTCGTTCTTCTGAGATGGCCATGCCATTCTAATATATTTTTCTCTGTATTTAGATGGACGTTTTGTTGAGTTTTTATCCGTTCTCTAGTTTTGGCATTAAACCTTCTTTCTAGTACTGGATAGGAATATGCTTTCAATTTTTGGACTTCCGTCCAATATAAGTCGTATATATATATATTTTATATCTGTTATAGTCAGCACAGGCTCTAGCCTTGTCGCGCCTTGTGCGTGTGCAATCATGACCTTAGCACGCGATTAAAATTGAACACTTACAGTTATACAAGGTGTTACAAAAACGGCAAATCCCCTAAGGAGGTGAATGTGCCCATGAAACTAAAAAAAATTTCAATGGGATCAACATGAAATGAAATTTTTTGATACCCTAAGACGCCTCCCGGGCCGCGAGTCTCGGGCCCCTTGAGACCCGGCGCCGTGTGCCCAGCACAGCCTGCACATTAGGTAAAGCCGGCCCTGGTTATAGTATTACCATAAATCTACCGAAGCTTTTAAATATTACTTACAAATGTCAGATGAAGCCATAATAAGTTTCTGGTTGTGTGTTATTTATCAGTTGAGGTAAATAAAATGTCTCGCAAATATTTATCACAACAAAATCTGATTATGGGGGTTAAAAAAAAAGTGTTATACATTTGAAAATTTAGTGAATAATTTCAAAATGTGTTGTTAATGAATGGCTATTAACAGGTAATAATATCGATACTGTAGGATCATTTGCCGCTCTTTTCTTGGCGCCCCATTTGTTAGATCAGAATTATTGTACATTTAGAAAGTCCAGAATTTCTGTCTTGGAGTCCGTTGGATCAGGTTTATAAGAAATGTTTCTTAAGGTAAGCTCACATATCTTTATTTATATTTATCATTATGTATTCCTACTTATGAGAAGCGAGGGGATGGTTGACTGGAGAGTAGACGTAAGGAAGAAAATAGTTGGGGGTGCAGTCAAATGAAAACACTAAATAAGTGGTTGCTTATTTAATTATGTGCCGACGTTTCGACCCACTTTGTGGGTCATCTTCAGGGCTATAGGGAGCTGTAGCAAGAGTAGACGCGGTCTAACTGACAAGAAAATACGTTATCTTATATTCCTACTTATCTTTATTTCAAGTTCGAAAGTAGTATTTTCTTATTTTAAAAAAAGTATGTATGTATCGACTAGAACGGAGTGATAAATAATGGTAAATTTTTGAACATTTTGTTTAAAGAATGGAATAAATTTTCCATTAAAGTACCTAGAATTCAAAACATATCATATTTTGGATTGGAAAACTCGTTGTATACAATGGAAATTATTGAATCTTGGACGAAGTTGTATACTTCTCTTTAACAAATTTTAAAAATGCAAACATTATTTGAGCCCAAGTGCTTGTTTTGGGCTATATTATACCCCAATTAAATATTAAATACTATTAATATTGGGACAGTAGTCCCTTAACACTCTGGTATTAAAGATTTAGTCCTCCCACTTTGGTCATTTGATTTTTATTTTTGGTACAATTATTGAATGCCCAATTGTTGTACCTCATTTTTCAATAGTCTGGCGAAATAAACTTCAGCTTTCAACATACTAAATAATTGTTAAGAAAAGAAGAAATATAAAAAACACTTATTGTTGGACCAGATCTCCAACAATTATTAATCATACTAATTATTTAATCTCAAGTATTAAAGTGATATTGTTACGACGATTGAGATTAATATCTACAGTTCTGGAGATAGTGTTGGTCTAAGTTCGATTATCCAACAATTAGTAATGGACGTAAACAGTTATAGGGGCTGATCCAACTGGTAAACGTCCCACCAAGACGTAAGTGGGATGATTTTGTTAAGAGTGACTATACGGATTTGGTTTGGATAGTAAAAATAGACAATTTGTGGTAAAAGCATATAAGTAGCGATCGGTATTAACCTTCGCGTTCGCTATTAACTTTTCAAGTCACGTCAACACGATCATTCACTGTATGTTTATTAAAATCAAGACACCTTTTAATTTATAAATTGTTTTGGAGTAAGTTGATGGTAATTTCTTGGAGTATATTTTATGCAGGTTGTAGCATAAGCGATATTTAGTAATGATGGTGTTCCCTTCTATTTATAAATTAAGATAATACATTGATGTTGTAGAGTAATGCTAAATATGTACTATAAAATAAACCTTTCTAATATGTTATTAGTACTGTTTTATTAACGAACAAAATTACGCAAAATGTTGCAACGTTTATTGATCCTACAGAATTTAGTACAAATTATTCTTTACGGTTATGATGGTTGATTTCTGTAGATAAAAATATAAATCTAAAATTAACACCATGTGGGCTTGGATAATGAGAGGTAGGCGAAATTTGCGGGCATTATTTGCCAGATGTAACCTCCTACAACCTGTTATTCGTGTAGATTCAAGACTTATTCCTACAAATTGTATAAATTCCAGTTGTTGGTTATTCTTTCGCGACAACAGACAAACTGCCAGGAAGGTAGTCACTTATCCTTTCTTATTATTTAAAAATAAAATGTCGACGGATGTATTGAATGCCGTACCAAGTGCCGAAATTGATCCCGATGGAACTTTCAAGTATATTCTTGTGAAGGTTTATGCCCCTCAAACTCCCGATGGAACTGAACCTTCAAAACTTATTATTCGAGGAAATAAAAGAGGGCCATACCATGCAGATATATATGATGAGACTGTTAAGATATTAAATGAGCTGAATTTGGACTCAGAGTGTATTGGAGGAGGGAAGATCCAACACAATTCAGCTGAGAAGAAAATAAATATATATGGTTCATCTCAGGGATTCGGGAAAGCGGACCATGAAGTCTCAGCACAGATATTAATGCAGGCCTTTCCTAGCTATGAGATAACCTGGAATAATGATTCAAATCAATGACTTATTTTATACTCAGTAGTGTAAAACTTGGAGTGTGTATGCAAAAAAGTTGTAGGCTTAAAGATTATTTGAAATACAAATAATTCATTAATACAGATAGCTTAAAGAACATTTTCTCATTTCTGATTTGAAGTAAACAGAATGAGCCTACATTCATTGTGATTGACAGTGTCATAATACTTTAATTTGGCTTCACTTTTTGAATCTTTGCTATATTTCATTTATTGCATGGGTTAGTGTACATTATTTGGGAGTGAAATATTCTTTCACAGCGATGAAGTATTATTAATAAGTATAAATCAAATAAAACATGACTATTATCTTGTTCATTTAGCCTGTTGTACCATAGTGTTCGTTAATAATTTAATATTAATTTTGGTAATTATCTCGCAGGTTGTTGCTAGAGTTGAGTCAATGCATGTTTTCATGAGCTTTATTATAGAAAATATAATGTAATTATGGGAAATGTGAATACTTCGGTAATCATATTATTTAGAAATGAACATTTCAACAAACATATATCATCTATATTTCGAAACGTTAGTTGAAACTTATGTTTCTTGATGAAATGATGACCGAAATCTACCCATTATCCATAATTACATTCTCTTTTCCATACTTAAGCTCACGATAACTTGTAAAACAAATAAACAGTTGCAACTGGTAACTCAACTCTAAGCGACGACCTGCAGAATAGATACCAATTATTCTTTCATAGCGGTGAAGTATGATTAATAAGTATCAATCTAATTAAAATATGACTATACTTCTTGTTTATTTGGCAAGTTGTATTAATGTATTCATTTAAAATTTAAATATCTGTTTTGAAGCCCTGTTTACCAGATTATCAAATCTACAAAAGATTCTGTTGTTATTAAAACTAAAAATACTTTATTTTTTTATAAAAGCACTTATATTCACATGACGTTTTTTGGTGGTTAATCTGAAGGTATTAAATTTTTAAATTCTTATTTTTTATTATTATAATTTTTAATTATTCATATCTAATTATAGTTTTTTGTTATTTACTTCACAGGTTGTTGCTTTGAGTTGAGTTACAATAAGTTGTAACTGTTTATTCATTTCATTTTTAAAATTTTCTAAAAATAAAATTTATTCTGAGATTTAGTATGGATAAGAGTATGTAATAATGGGGAATGAGAAGATTTCAGTGATCTTTTCATCAAGAAATAAAAGTTTCAACTACCATTTCGATGTATAGATGATTTAAGTTTCTTGAAGCGTTCATTTCTAGATGAAATGATTAAGTATACACATTTCTTCCCATACTTACATTCTCTTTTTCTTACTAAAGCTTATGAAAACTTCTGTTTTTGGAAAACAATAAAATGGAAACAAATGAAAAGTTATAACTTCTTTTGACTTGACTTATAGCGACAACCTGGGAATAATTACAATAGTTTTTACTCTGGTTTCTTCTTAAACAATATGTGAGATTTCAATACAACGATTAAATTACTTATAACTTGACTGTTATATACCCTACTAAAACTTTTCATATAATTTATTAATTATTATTCTTATCCTTTTTATTGTATTAGCACCTGCACAGTATCACTTCCAGCAAACTTGATCTCATTGATTTTTACTCCTCTATTTATGGGAAAGTGAAATTTGCGATAACTGATAAATAGCTTCCTTAGCCACAATAATTAGCTTACTATGGTAAAATAACTAACTAAAGAACACTTTTTCTCCTTTTACTTCTAATCTCCCAATTTTCTTATATTTAGTATTCTCTACTACTCATAATCTTTCTACTACTAGATTAGTAATTTAATTTGTATATATTATTTATTTACATATATATTTATCTATGGATCTGGACCCAGATTAAAATTATTTTAATGTGGGTCTGGGTGCATATATTATATATATATATATATATATATATATATATATATATATATATATATATATATATATATATATATAATAAAATAGAAAAATAATTTTAATCTAGGTTTAGATCCCTTTAGAATAACAGAGATGAACAAAATTAAATAAATATATATCTGGCCAACAGCCTATATCAGAATAAAACAATATTTACATATCTTGAAAGTAAATAACTAAAAGATATGGTTTGGTAGAGAATGAGAAAATGTAATACAAAAATAAAATAAAAAAACAGACAAATTTACAATAAAAAGAAATAGGCTTATGGAAAAACAAGTGAATAAATAATAGCATCTAATAATAAAAAAAATGATATTATGAGAGGAATATTTATAGTAGTTATCGATCGATGAAGTTGAATATATCTACAAATTATTTATTGATTATAGAGCATCTGTTTGGGAATTTAGAAGATGTAGGAAAAGTTTGTATTTAAATGAGGTTAAAGACGACGCATGACGGATATCGAGTAGGAGTGAGTTCTAAAGAGAGATAGAACAGACGAGAAAGGAACGCTCAAAAGTGTTGGTTCTATGGGAACGGATATAAAGATCGGAAGGGGCGAGATCTTGTGCCCTGTGATTGGATAGAGGATTTGAATTGTAGGAGACTATAAATACAAGATGGATTGTAGTATATTGAGGGTTGTGAGTTGATAGTTTGATATAAGTAAGAACCTAGGAAATAGAAGGGAAGAACCACTTTAACTCAATGTAACGACGTGACACATGAGACCTTCTCGGGCCTTCGAAGCGAACAGTTCATAATTTGCCTCAACCTCTGTTCAAGAGGCCACCTTATGCCACACAACCATAGTCAAAGTGGAAAGATAAAAGAAGTGATGAGGAGCTTACGGATAGATAATGTTATAAGATGCCTGGAACAGTGGAATAACTTAAGAGAGATTATTGCTCGACGGAAATTTGGGCAATGCGGGGTTTCAAGGAGAGGGATTGGTCGAAAATGATTCCGAGGTTATATATATATATATATATATATATATATATATATATATATATATATATATATATATATTGTGAAACAAAACAAACAAGTACTAATTTCTTTCGAAGGGATATATTTGCTTCTAAAGTAATAATATTTTATAATTTATTTTATTTTATTTGTTACTAATTTTTATTTGAAAAGAAAAGATGTGTCCAGGACCGGGACTTGGACCTGGGTCTTCCAGATCCCAGAAAAGAAAAGATATGTCCAGGACCGGGACTCGAGAACCCGGGTCTTCCAGATCACTGTGACATCTTTTCTTTTCAAATAAAAATAATAATTTTTTAATTTGAACCACACCAATAATCATGTCAGTCAAAACTAGCACAACACATTAAGGTGATTGGATTGATTTATGACAGCATGTTATTTTAAAAGGTTTTAACGTAGTTGATTACAGCAGTATATTTAAAAAAATATTGATCCCCCATTTAGGGTATATGATACTTTACTTATTAAATGATTACATAAAAACACGGAAATTAAAAATTTTATCTAGACCTAATTATGTCAGTACTAATGTCACTCTTCTGGGTTTGTGTCTCTCCCGATACAGTGTTTTCCAACATTGACTTAAATACATAGTAAATTGACTCCTATATGAAGCACAATTAAATTAATACTTGTTTCCTAAACTATTTGTTAATTAAAACTTTACAGTGTCATTTAAAAAAAGATATAATAGGACTAGTTTTTAAAAATAATCTCATATTTCTTTAATATATGTCCCCAGCTAAATATCAGCTATTACAATGAATTATTCATTACATGGTTTTTAAATAAATATAGAATGTAATACTACAATATAATATATATTTAATGTATTAATTTTAAAGGTCTTGTTAAAGTGTGAAGTCGCCTAATAATTTTCAATCCTCATGAATTCTTGGAGACCATAAGCATGCTTATCCCCTAATATACCAAGCCTTGTGAATAACACTCCTAAATAAAGAAATTCTTTCTTTTAAATGACAGGAAGTCAGTACAAAACAGTACTTAAAATAGTATTATCTCACACATGGAAAAGGTGTACAATAATTTATGATGTATTATCTGATAATAAATTCAATCAATATGATGCTTTGTGTTAGAATAATTATACAAATAATATTTAGTACACATTTATTTGTGTGTATTTATGTAAATAATATCTAAAAGGTAATTGTGATAAAAACTTATTAGTCTTTATCTAAAACTATCATTAAAGTTTATGTACAAATATAAATTTTATCATAAATTCTACATAATCAATATCTGTTTCTTATATACAAATTACCTATTAACTATTATTTTCTCTTCATTGCTTCTCAACTAGGTATCTGATGCCTTATCCTTTAAGAGTACTGATTTCATATGGTGCTAGACACTTGAAGCCTACCCACCAATAGAAATCAGTTCTCCTTTGGATATTTCCATCTTCTGATTCCTTAAAGGAAAGACAAATTAATGAATAAAATATATCCTTGGTTTGTGACTGACGAAACAGCCTCTGGAAACTGCTGGTTCCATCATCAAGTTAGTTGACATTGAAGGTTTCATTTTCTAACAGTTATTTAAGTCATACAAAAAATCTTGATGATCCTCTTCACTCATTTTTCAGCTGAAAAAAATTAAGGAGCAATTAATTTAAAAGTAAAAAATATACAAATATTTGACTTAAATTCTGTTTGTACAGTCTATCTGTATAAATAAAAAGGCTCAGCGAACCCGAAGGCTCGATGCCGATACCACCAAAACTTAAAGCCAAATAAACATAAATATTTTTGTAATTATATAAAAATTCTTTTTAGGTATGAGAATGTTTAAAATATGTGTTTCAAAAAATTTTTTTGGCATAATATATAAATGAGAGAACTTCTTCTACTGCACTAGGTGCATTCCAAAAGAGAGGTGATGATAGAGCTCACTTATTAAAAAAAAATATTACATGTTTATTAATTACATTTTGAACTAAATAAACTAATTTAATGAGCGAATGGAACTTTTTTGGTTTTATTGTTACAAGCGATTCTTAACAAAACTATACATAGATTTCCATCTTTCAATTGCAATTTATTTAAATTAAAGTTAAATATCATTTTTCCCATAGCATAGTGAAAGCTATCAGGTTGGGGATGGTGGAATGGTCTTCAGATATGAAGGCCAACAGTGAAATAAGTGGATGAAGCCCAATGAATAAGCTATCGTGGACAATTGACTCTGGTCCTCCAGGTTGGGATATAATGAGGGAGGAGCAAGGTCCTTGGTCCTACCTCAGTATCGAGAATGTACGATGAAAAAACCCTACAAATTGTAGAAGACATGGATCATATAAACACTTTTGGAATGTTCAAGGCACTGCAACAAAAATCGACAGTGTCCCAGTAGAAGTAATAAGATAAAATATGGAAGTAGAAGTACTTACGGAGACAAAGAAGAAAGGTAACGGTGAAGAGATTATGAGGGACTATATACAAATGAGGAGTGGTGTTGACAGAAGCATAAGAGCCAAAGGGGGTATCTATCTTGATTAAGAAGGCTTTGAAAGAAAAGATTTAAGGATGGGATTTTATAACTGAAAGACTAATAAAAATGGAGTCGACTTTATATGGGAGAGAAGTTGTGGTAATATGAGCTGATGTTCCAAGTAATGATGCAAATAACCACGAAAAAGAATATTTTAGGGAATGTCCCTAAGGGAAATTTTGATACGATTCCACCAAGAAAAGAACTAATTTTGATGGGAGATTAAAATGCAAGAGTGGGGATCTGAATGGAAAAGGATGGTTGTATGAATGTTCAGGAAAGGCAACAGTGATAGGTTTATTGAAATTTTCTCTCAATTTATTTTGCGGGTTACAAACTCAATGAGAATGCTCTAGGCCTATATGATGCACTTACCAAAAAATTGAAAAAGTGCCATCTGAAGGACTATGAACTCAAGATAAGAAGGTTAGTTGAACAGACTGGACATCCGAAGAATTGAAAATTGCAATGGTTGAGAAAAATAAAGCCTATCAGAAGCGATAAACTAAATTCGAGAAGCTCAGTGCTCTAAGATTACATGTGAGTTGGGCTACAGGAGATCTGCTGAAACATAGAACGTTCTTAAGAGTCTGAGACAGCAGTAAATGCTTTTACCAATATTTAGCCAATAACAATAGAAAACTGGGCGAACTATTATGAGAGTTTATTAACAAAGAACCGATACGGACTACAGGAGGAAATGACCGAATCTTGAACATGCTGAGGAACCAGTTACAGAAGAAAACGTGATAGATAGGTAAGGTAATTCTTTAAAAAAATGGAATTTCTGATTTTCTTTTATATTAATAGCTGTTTAAAAGAATTAGGTTCTAACAATTTTAAAATAGCAATCTATTATAAAATAAGAAATATAGTAAGGGTAATAAATAAGAACGCAATCACATTTGTGAAAAAAAATGTTTAGGTATACCGCGACTGTAATTGTAATTGTGGTATAGCCCTACAGCCTTCTCTAGCTGGGGGTGACTGGAATATCCTGTTCTCATTCAGACCCTTCCATGTTATAGTCATCAAGTGGGGAGGTGTCGAATTCAAGTACATTTCGAACTCCAATTTTCTCCTGGAGATGTTATCTTTGATGTTTGAAATGGTATTTGGCGTTAGATCACTTAATGATGCGTTATTTAATTAAATACAAAAAATAATAAATTTAATTTCATTTACCTGAAAGGTACCTCTATTTAGACTTGTGTGAAATCAGGTACATCATCGCAGATAATCATTAGTTTTTAGATAGATAAACCCATCCTGAACTTCGAATTTCGTGATATAAAATGAATATAAACCCATCTTAAATACTTCTTTTGCGATTGTGTTGAACTAATATTGTTTTACCACCGTTCCCTAAATTTGACACCTCATAGTCGTATTTATTAATTTAACGAATTCTTACATCGTTCGAAAAATTACTCCTCCCATATTATCTGTTCCGCAGGTTGTCGCTTCGAATGGAGTTACAACAAGTTTTAACTGTTTATTCGTTTCATTTTTAACATTTTCCAAAAATGTAAGTTGTCATGAGCTTTAGTGTGTAAAAGAGAATGTTATTATGGGTAATGAGCAGAATTCGGTAATCATTTCATCAAGAAATAAAAGTTTTAACTATCATTTCTAAGTATAAATGATTACTAAAGCAAGCATACAGATTCTCCATAATTACATCCTCTTCTCCATTCTTAAGCTCATGATAACTTGTATTTTTGGAAAATATTAAAAGGAAAACGAATGAAAAGACAACCTACGGAATGATTACCTTTTTCAAGTATTTGAATATTGATTTTCAGATCTTACTTTAACATGCAAGTGGCATATAATTGAAAATTTAATACGCTACAGAACGAAAACCTGTTTGACAGAGCCCCCAACAATTTTACCAGAATATTCCCTAAGTTATCATTACAGTTACATTGGTAGAGCACATGCACATGCTTCATCACGTAATCTCGTATATTCTCTGGTGGACTCGTCCTTTTTCAAACCTTTTACTCTACGTAATACCTTATTTTCGAATATTTTTAAGACGTTCAGTCTTCAGAGTTAGCTACTACTATGATTTATAAAGGTGCGAGTTTTGCAATGTTGAGATCGAAAAAGCAAGCAATACATTTCCTGCCTTTAAACGCACACTTGTTTCCTCTTTAATTTCAATTTATATTTGTACGAAATTAAAGCGGAAATAAAGGCGAGATTAAATGCAGGAAATGCTTGTTATTTTGATCTTGATATTCAGACATATGGTAATATGTCTATATATCTTCAGATGTATTTATATATATATAGTTTAGTTTAGTTGTTCATTTAACGTCACTTTATGCTGCTATGGCTAATCGGACGATGCTACAGTGGGAGTTCTAAATTTTGCCTACCCAGGTTTAATTAGGATAGCGATTTTTAACGAGTAACTGACATCGTACAGGCTCGGGACCCCCGTTTAACGTCCCTTCCGAAGGACGGCGTAACTAAGGATCTTTTACTCCCTTAAAAAAATCCTAGGGCCACCTGCCGTGCTACGAACCCGCGATCTTGGGCTTAGTAGTTTGCTAACCACTAGACCACAGGTGACCTTTATATATATATATATATATATATGTATATATATATATTACTATAAAACAAGGAAACAGAATGTTATATCTGAAATACATTAGTTCTTACTTTTCGGTATGGAATGGTTAGTAGACTCAACTGCGAAATGCAAAATGTGCTCACAAAATGAAAAAATAAAAACTATATGCTTAAACGGTGCCCTACACGAGAAGTTTCAAGAATATCTATTTTTCAAACGTGACAATTTTTTTTTCCCACAACTTTATTTTGGTGACATTATTATAGAAGAGAATAGCTTTAACAAGTAGTGTAGTTTAAGTACTTTGGGTCTATTTATCCACTGAATGTTTTCTCCCTCTATTATTAGATATTCAATTTAAATTAGCTAAAAAGAATTAATTTATTTCTAATGAAATCACTAAATAAAAAATCCTGGCAAAAACTAACTGTAAATCGTAGTCAATCGAATTTTTCCAATTATCATTAATAATAATTATAAATGCGAAATTCTATAAAACATTCATATTTTTGCTCTAAATAATTATCTAAATTCACGGGAACATCCTTCCATTTTCTTTCATACTGTAATAATTGTATCACTTTATAATGAGTATAAAATTCTCAGTTTTGTTTCAACACTAGTAGAAAATTGTTGCGAATTTCTGATAAACAAAAAAATTATATTATACTATGCGTTTTATAAATGTTATTTTATAAATATAAAATGTTAATTTTAATTTATAAAAATAAAAGTTCACCGGTTCAGTCAATAATTTGATATGTGGCTTCTTGTTGGTTCTTCCACCTTCAACTAATTTTTTTTTACCTACTCTTACAACTATTTAGTTCTACCAATGCGATGCTTCGGTTCCAGGTATTTTTGTACAATTAATTAACTTTGTTGTTTTATCTTACGATCGTTTGGGGCTAAGGCCATTTAGTATATTTATTGAAAAATTATTTACTAATTATATAAGTAATAAATAGATTTTGGAAGGACGTATCGGGTGCAGGAGAAAACCGATCGTTGAGCACCACCATAAGGTTCGTCTATTGGCGGACCAACCCTCATACCGGAACTACAGATAATCCCCCTAGGACCCCTAGCAAAGGCTTTGCCTACGTCCGAACTCTAACTCTGACATTTGGCAAGCAGTAATAATAGCAGTAAACGGGTTTCAACTGAGAAAATCCACTCATTCGTTCAGGAGATATAAGAAGAGAAGTGAATAATAACTTAGCTAGATTAAGCAATTAGATTATTCGATTTTTTTTTTTTTTTACTTGGACCAATCGAATAACGAATAAAAACATGAAATGCACTCTTAATTTCTTCTTTATTTAACCTTCTGCCCGGATCATCGGTATTTTTTACCGATAATCCTTAATTCTTTTTAAAGAATACCGACAATCCAAAATACTAGGAGTAAAAAATACGGGTGATCCGGAGAATGGGTAAAAATCACGATCAGGGCTGAGGGTTAAAATAAATCTTGTCCTACATCGTTGTATGTTAATTAGTATGGGACTCCTCCAGTGATGTGTAGAACTAAATTTTAATCTATATTCCAAGATAAGATCCCATGATGAATTTAATCCGCCAGTCAATTGGATACCATACCAATATAAAGGTTCAAAATACTTTTTGAATCTTTTACTTGACCTCCCTAAAATTTTAAGAGAGTAACCACTTGTAAAGCAAACTATTTACTTCAGTGTTCTGATAACTCAAAGCTGGATATTGGCTCATAATCATTGGTTAGATCATAGCTTGATAAGTATAAATCGAATAAAATCAACGATTTCCCAAAGGATTGGGGGATTTAATATTTTGATTAGCAAATGTATCTACAGCGTTTCTGTAGGTTGAGTATCGCATAATGGATTTATCCACTATAAGGCTACGAGAATGGCATGATTCCAAATCCTTCATTACAATTCACTCATTCTGTACAATATTTGACTTTACCACTAATTCATCGGGGCTGCAGATATACCGAATTCAACGTTGTTTATAATTCGGATTGAGTTTTAAACCCGAATGAACTAAAAAACAGATATTACATTAGAATGGAATACATTAAGACACCAAGATCAGAAAGTTCCTTACCAATCAATGTTGTGACTTATTGACTTTATACTAAAGAACACTTGCCTCTAAGCACTTCTTCTTCTAGGTCTAGTAACACTGCAGCTACTTAATTGGAACTGAGAGGAGGAGATGTTGACAATGGCTTATAAGGAAGGGGTAAACTTATCTACCATGGATGGACCAGCCAGGACAAAAGAGGCAGGATATGGTCGAATTACAACCATACACTTGAGTGAA
The DNA here is from genome assembly GCA_964056705.1 of Troilus luridus. NCBI lineage: Eukaryota > Metazoa > Arthropoda > Insecta > Hemiptera > Pentatomidae > Troilus > Troilus luridus. The sequence goes on along the minus strand of OZ057413.1, from coordinate 89,909,441 downwards.
TATAAGGAACATGTCTTAGGATTACCATCCTTAGCTAGGCGAAGGTGTCGTTTGAGTTTTGCTTTTTTTATTTGTTTCTATGAAGAAGCAAACAATACGACTTTGCATTTGAATACAGGTTCCTTTATCAGTGTTTATATTTCAATACTCCAATTTATACACTGAATATCTGTATATTACTACAACCCATGATGGGTCTTGGGCTCCATACGTGATTCTAGGACATTGTAGTAGACTTTGTAGAGGCTGGGTGAGCTCTAGGAGAATTTGTAGCCCTCCCACTGGGTCCATCCGCGACTGGTTACAGAATAAATAATTTATAGGCCACAGTCGGATTTGTGCCCGGAACTCTGCCCTTATACACACTTATACTTATACAATACTTTTTAAAAATAAAAAAAAGTTGTTTTAATGGCATGATTTCTATCCTAGTAGAAATATAGCGAGTGGGTTTTTGTGCAACAGTTTACAAAAACTATTTGTAGCTGTAAGCTGGACATCAAGAATATTATTTGTAAGACAATGAATTAAAATTATTTGAGAAAATTTTCTGTTATAAACTATGCATTAAAGCAATAATAAAAGTAATCTGAAAGAATTAAATTGATAAAATGATAAATTTAATCGATGAATTAGGAAATTATAAAACAAAATCGGTAAATACTCTTCATGCTAGATCTCTTTGTATTCAATGAAATTTTCACAATGTTTTAAAATTGGTCGAAAAATTTTATCCGCATATAAATTGTATAGAAATAGTTTTTCGAGAAATCAGCATTATAATTCAATATTTTAAATATTGGAGCATTCCTGCTTAGAGCCGATAGTCCTAAAATTCCTGTTGGTAGTTCATTAGGTTTGTGGTAAAGACTGAAAAATGTTTCTACAATTCAGTAGTTATAAAAGAATAAAATAAAGACAGTGAAAAAATATAGGGTTCTATATTAATTATTTTATATGTGCTAACGGATCACAAGTCATAATTGTAAGCTGGCAGGTATTTATCTCTCTGGTGCACTTGTATCTACATTAACTAGACAGACCCTTTGTATATATTTATATATATATATATATATATATATATATATATATATATATATATATATATATATTTTTTTTTTTTTTAACCTTATGAGTTTGTCGGGCCAATTTTTTAAATTGTAGTTAGTATACTTTTGCTCACAGCTTAACGAAACAAAATTTATTCAAGAACCATCAAAAATACACAAAGCATACGCAAACTACCCATCTTCAAGTTCGCAATGAATTAAATTTTTTATTTATTTCGTTTATTTATTATTCGTTCTCTTTTTTTTTTGGGTTATGGTTTTCAAATATTAACATTACAGTTAATTATTCCCCTTATTATCGTCCAACGTATTATCGATTTGTAGGATAATTGTCATGCAAGGCCAATAAATAATTTTATGAAATTTCGTAACTATTGAAAATTTTCTATAGCTGAATTACAGTTATGATAATCATGGTGTAGATTTCTTACTTGTTGATTTATTTTTAAAAATAAATTTATAATTATTCGTAAGAAATTGCAGTTTCAGTTAGTCCAATGACTGATAGCTATTCAAATTTTATGAAGTTCTTAGATTTTTTAAGTTTTCATTGGTTACGAAAAAATCCATTTTTTTTTTTACTTTTTTAGAATTTGTAAAATATTTGTTTGTCAAGATGTAAATTCAGTTAATTAATTATCTCCACCAACACTCCTTTTGAATGGTTTATTATTTAGCCTCCAAACCTTGCAACTTGTGTTCTTCTTTTTCAGCTGTTTGGCTTCAGGAAACCTTGCCCATAGCCGCTTGAACAGCGGGGTATGGTGCATATGGCTTCAGCACATCATAGGATCCTAAATTTAAAAATCCTATCGGAAATAGTTCGAATAATTGTCTTTTTTGTCTAGTATTCGCATGGTAGTAAACATATGGTTCGATACATAAAATGACGAGTGGAGATTTTACATTTCTCTAAAACAATGTAGCAATGATAAATGCTACTGTATATTAGTTTATTTATAATTTTGAGTGCATTTAATCTATCTGTCACCGCTGCTAAATGATGAAACTTTACAGAAAAAATCATTAAGACCAAATTGTAAGGGTTTTCTCTTAATATTTATGAACATACAAATGATTCATGATTCAATTCCTAGCTGATGTACTGTAGAATTACAACCACATAAGTCGTTGGCTGAGTGATGTTTTCCAGGTGATAATATTAGGTTTGCCACAGACACTGATGTGGGGAGAAGGAAACTAGTCCAGCAAGTTGGCTTTGTGGTTGACCCTTTTTGCCACCCCAGACGACTATCTTTAGGGTCTCCTCAGCGTACAAACTAGGGTAGGAGTATTAAGATTCATTTCTTGGAAATTAAAGAAAATATTTAAATTAAATAAATAAAAAAATATTTATTCACCCCGATGAGACTCGAACCTACAATGTTCTAATATATATGGAGTTAATAGTTTTTCAAAACCATGCTTATTATATTAGTTTATATATTTTTTTACTGATGTCAGTTTAACAAATATATCAGATGTGGATATATTAAAAAAAAATAATGGCTTTAAGGTGTATTGTCAGCAAAGTAACTTCCCTGGCCTCCCCTCTTCCTTTATGTGTACATATACCAGTACTAAAATATTATAAGATCAGGACAGTGATAGAGAGTGGAGACAGAAAGAGAGAGAGACGAGAGGAGATGGTATGACAGGTTATGGACAGTTAGGAGTGTTGTTGATAAGTTATAATGTCAGTTCATAGTAAATACTCAATCTAATTAGTTCATATGAATAAATAAATAAAATAAATAAAGGCTTAACGAATCCGAAGGCTCGATGCCGATACCACCAATCTATGTTTACAAACCTCGGTCCACGGAACACCATCCAAATCCAAACCTCCTAACGCAATCCTCCCACCTACGCCTCGGTCTACCCCTCAGACGTTTCCCAGTCGGTACAGCGCCTATTAACATCTTGGGAATTCGTTTGTTACCAAGCCCAGCAAGTTTACATGCCCATCTTAATCTTCGCGACGCTATCACCTGAATAATATTTACCGGATGCATGCTTCGCAATTCCGCGTTATGTAATCTCCTATATTCCCCAGTGGTATCATCCTTTTTTGGACCGAATATTCTACGTAACACCTTATTACGAATACCTGAAGACGTTGTTCATCCTGATGAAAGTTTCGCTCATACACATCCTCACCAAAGTTACTAATTTCTTTGGTATACCCAGTTCAATCAAAATGTTATACATAATCTGACGGTCGATAGAATCATAAGCTTTATTAAAATCGATATAAAGCTGAATTAGTTCATATGATAAAGTATATTTGTATAATCGTGTTATGTCGTTCCAAATGACAATAAATATAATTATTTCCAACAAGTCAACTCCATTGTTTGTTAACTGCCAACTACAAGAAACTATATGAATATACCATCACGAAGGATGGTGTAAACCTAGATGCTCCAACGATTGCAGATACAAAATTTAAACGTTCAATGGCTAAATGTTTTTGTATTTCATGAGCTGCGAACTAATGAATTAAGAGATATTATGTCTAAATATTGAGAGACCATTTGACTTGTTATAATAACAGACAATATGAAAATTATTTTTTTTCACATTCTATAGTTTTAAACGATACACACACCTAAATATTGTTTGTATCGGGTCGTTTCATAGAAATTGTCCGTTATCAAAGGAAATATTACTTGGTAAAAGAACTTTACGAATTGACTTGAGAATCATTTTTTAAAAAAACTTACTCTTAGCGAAGTTACCGAAATATCTGAACAGATAGAAATCTGTCGGAGATAAGTCTGGCGAACAAGGTGGGTGTGGGAGGACTACGTAACCCAGTTCGTTTAGTTCCTTCAATGACTGTCGTGAAACATGTGTAGTGTGTTAGAGTGTAGTTCCCTTCTGTAAGGGATATCCCTGCAGTAAGGTGTGGATATGATGGTTTCAACTGTATAGGAAGGAGAAATAAATTATTTATGAATTAATCTGTGTCTCCAGCAGAGAATTTTTCAAACCAACGGAATGGCCTTTCCCAAACGCGGTGGTGGAAATGTTTCTTTCATCTTGGACTGCCGACTGTCCAAGTTTATGATCATAAGAAAAATTACACGAAAATCCATGCTCATATTTGATGTCATCCTAAACAATGTCCGTTAAATTCTATTGCTAGTAAATATTATCTTAAAACAGAGGATTAATAACACCACATTAGAATTTGTAAATATAAAGTTAGGAAAAAACAGAAGTCCACATTTTAGAAAAGTTGTTGTTAGATAAGTGTTTATCGCATAATGTGGATGTGATTGTTTCGCCTCTGGGTAGAAAAGAGAAAGGAATTATTTATGAATTAATATGTATTCGCTGTAGTCAAACATCCAGTTTTATCGTCCGTGTCCTTCGGAATCGCCTTTAAAGATATAGTTCCTTAGATAACTTGCTTTATACAAATGAGCTAGACCAGGTGCATCAGCTGACTTCCGCCTGATGTAACAAGATCCGAAGAACATTCGATATGTTGGACGGCAGAGGCGGGTGGGTGCGGAAAAAAACGGGTAACCCGATCGGACGCGACGAGGGTGTGCCGCTCCTGCGAGGCCTCTCTCGCCTGGAAATAAGCCCCAAATCTCCTGGCGCTCTTTGTTCCTGCCAACGGGAGGAGGAAGATGTGCTTAATAAAAGGATCGACTTGATTTAAGCATTCAAGCTTCTTTGCAGTATGGAATATGATATAGCTAATTTCAAAGTGTTATGCAAGGAAGGAGAGGGAGTTTGCCTTTCTGATTATGCAATGATTGGAATATTGACATAAAAAATGATAATAGCGTCTAATACATTCTAAAAATTATGTACGTTATCTCGGACTATACTCGGACAATAGACTTTCATGGACATGTGCTACTACAACTCGTGAAAGGTATTGGATTCAGTACGTGGTAGCGACTGTACTGTTTCTTGGAAATAAGTTGTGCAGAGAGGTGATTTGTCCTAGATCATGCTCAAACGACAGGGTTCCCACTGTACAAACTACAAACGACTTTCGCATCTTCTGTATAACAGATTTTCACTTACGAAACAAACGACTAACCTACAACAAGATACTTTGACCTATTTGGGCTTAGGTAGAAGAACTTCGGTAAACGCCACACGCCAATATATGGGTATATGTTCGATTTGTTTTTTTAACTTTGGCTTTTAGATCTATATAATCACTGTAATACCGGAGAATTTTTTTCTTCTTTAGGTAATTATCATATTCAGTTATAATTAAGATTTATCTATCTTTTTTATACTACTGCTAAAAAAAAATATTTAAAATTAACAAATTAATGGTACTCCAGAGGAAGTTATTTGAAAAAAAATCATTTAAGAATGTTTTTAATGAAAATGAGACAACCGATTTGAACACGGAATCTTCAGCATAGAAACTCAGCACTATACAAGCTGAGCTAACATTTTAACACATTTATAACCAGTTATATCAAAATTTGTTCATCAATTTTCGACAAAATTGCAATAAAGTGTAAAACCAATGCTATAAAATGGTACTTGGGTCTATTTGGTGGAATATTTTAACATCCCAAGCCTATATCTACCTTAACCCTCCTAATACTGGGTGTCTCTTCTTAAGAGACACAAAAAACAAAGGTCTAGGACATTTATCCTTAGACTGTATGTAACACGAGGAGTAGAGTCCTAACGAATTTGATGCACAAAATAAATCACTGTGGATTAATTTTTTTCCAAAAACCGAGGATCCACCTACTAGTACTGAGCAACTAGTAGTTACTGTCAGCCTTATTTCAGATCGCTGTGACTTTTCAGGCACTTTTTATAGATTCTTAATATTATAGGAATATTTGCAGTTTCAGTGTCAGTTTGCCAGTTTGGGTTCCAATTACAGCCGTTAGTATTCATTATTATAGTTAAGTGAATATTTCCTGGATGTTGTTCAAGCTTTTTTGTTCTTTCGTTTGAATTCTCTCTCTTTCTTTCCCTTTTGCATCCTTTGTTCAAAAGCCATGAATTCGTTTATGCGTGTCATTTCCTTAATATTTCTCAGATGAATTACACTAAAGTAAACCTTGTTTGTTATGTTACCAATAAATATATTTGTAAAGAGCACATAACCACGACATATTTATGCATTCATTGTAACTAGGTAATTTAGGTTCTCTTGGAACATGTTTGTTTTTGTTGTTCTCTAAAACGACTTATTTTCAAATTGAATAAATTATAAATTTTGATAGTTCAGTAATGATTGCTATTACTTTTCTAAAGTCCCATTCTATCAGAATCATAAGCAATGACTCTTAGATGGATGATATCATCGTAGACAGGGTCCTCCATCGACCCCACCTGATATTACGTGTAACTTTTTTCATCCGGTATTAAGAGGGTTAAATCAGTAATTCAAGGTTAGACAGAGACATAGTACAGTAAGTTTCACCATCACAATTTTGTGGAACAATTATTTACTAGTTATCAATGTATGTATCGGAATTCTTAGTTTTATTATGTACTATCTATACAGATAAGTTAAACTACAATTAGTAAAGGTTCTAATAAGATATAATTATGCTAATGTCAATTATGTCTGGACTGTGAGAAAACTAAAAAGTTAAAACTATATTAGACAGACGGAAAGAAGATTAATTGAAAATTAAAAAAAATGTAGTATGTCATATTACCATTGATTTTTCGCACTATTTTATCATGATTTTGATAGATAATACACCAATTTTCGACCTTCATAACACACTAATAATGCCTTAATTAAAATTAAGTAAAAGAAAACTACTTTTTTTTTTTATTTTAAGGTTATTTGGAGCTAGTTTGTTTACACTTCTTCTCTAGACTTTATGGTATATTTTGGATTAAATTAGAGACTAACAGTGAATCCTAACACAACAGATATCAGTTCTTAAGATATACAGGGTGTTTCAGGGTTAAATAGCCAAACTGAAAATTTGAACTAAGGACCTCAAAACAAGAAAAAAAATTCCTATATTTTATTTATTTATTGATATTTACAACTATATTACAATAATATATCAAGTAAATAGGGTAAGTGATAATCGAACCTATATGATCGCTATAAACTTTTTAATCACATCAACAGGAATTGATCATTACAAATATGTATATTCAAATTAAGATACCTATTAGTTTATAAATTATGTTTATGATAATTTCTTGGATTATATTGCACGCAGGTTGTATAATAAGATGGTATTTAATAATGATTGTCATATATATTACACAATTAATGTTGGATTATTTCAAGGTGATCTTAGAGCTTAAGTTTTGGCGGTAATCTGTTGATGGAGGTTTGTATACAGTGGTTAGTGATATCGGCATGGAACCTACGGATTCGCCTTTTGCTGCTATTGATATTCTTGTATTAAATATACCACCAGCCTATGAACAAAGCGGGTACCTCTCTTCTTAAGATTTATGTTAAGTATTAGAAGACTATTTAGGTCTCCAAAAATATTCTATAATGTTTTTAAAACAAAATAATAACACTAATAGGGCTTAGCTCGAAGGCTCGATACCGGTACCACAAATCTCTGCATACAAACTTCCCAAACCCAAATTCGCCACACTCCCTACTACGACTAGGTCTACCTGTCAGAGGTTTACGAGTCGGTTTAGAGGCGCTTTGTACAACTATGTATTTAGAAATTCATAAGTTACTCATCCCAACAACATCAATCAATTTATAATATTTCTTAACAATTTTATTATTAAAATGAATGACGAAAGTTACAATATTTAAAGTTTTATAGTAAAGGTTGAACTTTAATAGTTTATCATATAGCTCTTGTAATTTATCTAGTTCATAAAAAAAAAAAACTGTACCATTACAGCCCATGAAGGGTCCTGGGTTCGGTACAATGTAGAGACTCTACTGTTTTTGGACAACGTTTGTGCGGAGAGGCGACTTCTCACTCTCAAATCAATTACATAATCGGCCTGTTTGACAATTAGCTTGTTAATTTCTGATTCTACTACATTAATTTTGTGACATAAGTTTAAAGATTATTTGATAAAATATAATTCGAATTTTGAAGGAAGCTAGATATAAATTAATAACTTTCTCATGTAGAACCTTGCCAAATAATAAATACGTAGTTAGATCTCATGACTATTAAAATATTTTCTTGCCGCTGCACTGTACCTAGTTCTTACTAAGTACCTACCACTCAGTACTCATTATTAAAAGAAAGCGAGATATATTGTTAAATACGTCAAAATTTCTGCTATTGAGCAGTGTTGAATAGACGACGGAACCTTGCCTTGAATAAAAGAGCCGTGTTGGTAGAACAAGGAACCGGCCCAACAAAATATTCTTGAGAGCGAGCGACAGCTGCCTTCTCAATGGAGCCCGCATTGAACCATGACAAAGGCTTTTGTTTTACCAAATGCCCTCCGATCGGTAGCCCTAGTCAAGTCGAAATGGAAAAACCGCCTCTTGTAATTGGACACCATAAGGCCCTCTTTGCTCGTTAACACCATCAATCCCACGGATTTTCAGGTAACAGACATGTATGTGAGGGAATGATTGACTTGTCAAACAATGACGAGTAAGTTAGTTTTGACTGACAGATACATACAACCTTTGGAATTCATATTACTTTTAAAACTATCATCCAACCGTTCTGTCTTTTACTGATTTGAAACATGGTAATATAATATGTTGAATGACGTCTTAAACTTTTCGAAAATAAGGAGTTGCATAAAATATTCGGTCTAAAAAAGGATGAGACCACTGGAGAATTTAGGTGATATCACTATACTGAATTGCGGAGAATGTACTCGGTTAATATTATTGAAGTGATAACGTTGCGAATATTTGACATTTAATGGTGTAGGGCTGAGTAACGAACGAATTGCTAACTAGTTAATAAGCTCTGTACCGACTCGTAAACGTCTGAGGGTAAGATCAAGACATAGTTGGGAACGTTAAGAGTGTGGTGAGTTTGGGTAGGGGTCCGTGGATAGAAGATTGTAAGCAGAGATTGGTGTTATCGGTATCGAGCCTTCTGGTTTGCCAAGACCTGTTATTATTGTTATTTTATTGTTTAAAACACATAATCTAGTTTTTAGCTAAATTTAGTCATATACATCCAAATTATGAATAAATCCTTCACTAAAATAGGCCAAAAAACCCCAATTTGTAACTACCGGGTTATCCTGGAGGGTTGAACAGAGACTCCAGCTAGAGCTAGATCCAAATTTTTATAACATAACTTTCTTATTATTTTTAAGTTCATAAAAATTTAGAAATCAATGATTTGTCTTTTGAGAATAAAATCTACAATATTATTCAGTTTACCCGTTAATGATAAATTAACCCGTTAATAAATTAATGTGGTTAATGAAATATGGATGTTTCAAAGAAGTGGAGGGAGTCGTCAACGTGAAAGAAGAAGAAGGAAGACAAAAACAAAAACGCTTCTGTGAACAAAATTTGTTTTCATTTCCTGCATGGATTCTAAGTCTCTCTTACGGTTACATTCACGAGGGACGAAGGCAAGAAATACATTTGTCTCGCTAAACAGACTATGTTGTGGATGTAGATCGGAAGCAGCAAAAATTAGGAGTTGTTTTCAGAACTCATTAGATAATTAATCTCTTTACTCTGTAAATTTGATTCATATTTAAGTGGAAAATAGTTGACTGGATTATCCAAGGGGGTGTGAAAAACTGCTAGTTGTCAGTTGCCAGTTAGTGTTTGATTCTTCACCTCACTGCTCTGAAGATGGCCTAAATCTTAAGCCGGAACATAGGGATAGTAAAATAGCTCATTCTTATTTTGTCTAATCCTTCACACACCCATTTCACACCAATCTGAAAATTTGATAAGTTGATGACGAAAAGAAACTTGTAACTTATGAATTCAAAATTAAAATCGATCACGTAACTGTTGGTCAAGAAACGTTTATTTTGTAGTGGTCGTAAATATTTTATTTCAATATGTATATATAAAATATGTATATATATATATATACACATACATATACATACTTATAACTACATCTTGAATAACGTTTATATTATGAGGAGGATCCTCACACTAGACTGAAACGACAAGAAACTGCTCACCGTTTCAAATGCAATAAGCTCTCAATTAATTACAAAATACTCATATACATGTCTATTATAGACCCCTTTTGGAATTACAGAGTAGAGCTTTGGGGCTCTACCAAGCTATCGTACCCTCGCGTAACCAATTCTTACAATCCAAAACTCTCAATGCTTCTTATTTTGTTACGAGCAAAGTCATTCACAATGACCTTAATGTCCCATTTGTTTCTGATTTGCCCCAAACCCGATATCACACAACAAAAAGTGTTGGGTAACGTGAAAGTACACGGAATACAATCAGAGGTGCTCACAATATTATTATAAAAAAATAATAGTCGAAAAATCATAATTTTATCATTAGCAAATATGTGGCCCTACGTAGTTACTAGTGTCTTTTGGATCGTTTAAAATGGAATGTACGTCTTCAAAGGAAAAGTTATTAAGTACAACTTTAAGAAATCAGAACATTTTTATTCAAAATATTTACCCTTCTTTTCTATAGATTTTACTCAACCTGTTATCAAATTTTCAACCCTAGAACTGAAAAATTGAAGGTTTTTTGATTTAATTAATTCTGAAAATGAGTGTTTTACTTGAGACTCATTTAACAAAATTTATCCTTAAGGAAGCTATTCAAATTTCTGAGCCTTTGGAAATCTTCTGGGGATGAGTCTGGCGAATATGGTGGGTGTGGGTGAACTTCTTAACCCACCTCATTTAGTTTCTTCTGTCGTGAAACATGAGTTTTTTTTTTGGTAAGTTTTTGTTGTATTATGTCAATATCCCTGCAGTATGATGAAGATGTGCAGGTTTCACCTCTGGGTTAGAAAAGGAAATGAATTATTTATGAATTAATTAATTAATTCATGAATTAATCTTTGTCACCAGCTGAAAATTTCTCAAACCAACGGCGAATGGTCGGTTCATTACAACACCCTTCCCCGAACGTGTTGGAAATATTTCTTGCGTAGTTTCCAAGTTTAAACTCATAAAAAATGACACGAAAATCGTGTGTTTCCATGGTCATATTTGATTGCCTACTAAACAATGTTCAGTTTTATTGATATTGTAAATGTTATAAAAAAAGAGAGGATTAATAATTGTTCATCGCGGGTTCGTAGCCCTAGGATTTTTTAAAAGGATTAAAAAATTACGTTGAACGAAGGTCCCAAGACTGTACGATGACAGGTACAGGTTAAAAATCCCTATGCTAATTAAACAAATAATATAAGTTGTTTTCTTGATGATTAATAAAATGATTCTTGAATTAACAAAGTGAAATCTTCTGTATCGATCACAGGTTCTTATCGAAGCCCAGAAAGTTCAAGAAGACCTCCTGAAATCCTCCTTGTGTCCATTGGACTCTTAGGTAGGGGTTTTACCACCCCGATATCAATTCGGTGAGGACAGGGGATGAGATATGTTTTCCCACAGGAATCCGGCTCTCCCCCTTGGTTACTTCCGCTCCTTCCCATTCATATTTTAATAATCCTTTTGTTTCTTATAGTCATGCCGTCACTTAAAACCTAATAGATCAAGAGAGGAATAAATTTTTTTATAATAAATTCATTTATAATAAAATTAGATACATTTAATCTAATTCCTTGGTTCTAAATTGGATTCAACGGTAAATATACCTATTAACTATAAGTAAATAGAAAAAATCTTTTTAAATTTTTCGGCAAATTATAGGAATTTTTAATCATTCCTCAATTGTTTTACACGCTAGGAAATCAATCCATCTTCAGAGACTTAATTTTAAAGATTAAATAAAGCACGGCTACAAATAACCTCGAAACTGACTAAAAAGGTTTTTTAATCCAATTTTTTTTTCAAACTCTTACTGTAAGTTATAAAATCTTATTTTAATATTTTTGAGTCTTAAAAAAATTCCTATAAGAGTGCCACAACCATAAAATCTTTATCAGAAGTGTTAGAGGTGTAAATTTCGTGCAAAACCATCGTCAAAAATTATTTTTAATTTAAAAAAAAAAGGAATAACTTAGTTGATTGATATTATGATTGTTCGTTTAAATTTTTTAAAATATTTTTTCTCTTAAACCCTACAGTTATACAGTAATTGCCAAAGATGATTAGATCTTAATGCAAGTTAGGTTGTTGGGTGTCTCAGTTAATAAATATAAAAAATACAATTTTTAAATTTGAGTAGTTAATAAATAAAAAAATCATCCAAAAAACATTTTTTAATAATATAATATAACTTTTATTTATAATATAATATATTTATGTTGTCAAAAACCGTGGTGCGGTAAGGGAAGAAACTGTGGTAAATAATAGAAAAATTTATATACATACATATATATATATATTAAATTTTTGTTATTATATTCATCCTAAATTCCATATTTATGTAATTTAATTTGATTTTTTAAATATTTTGTTTCTTACATAAGCGATGACTTTATCATAGACCGCAGATTTCTATTCCTATATGTAATATTACGACTAGGTATTTTTAATATCATACGCATCATTGTACAGTCATAGGGTATTCCTGTTTATAAGGGGAGTTAAACTTGTCTACTATTAATGCCTTATTAACATTTTATTAAACAATTTATGTTGTTAAATAAATAAAATAAAATATGTGCAGTTACCTCGTTCCCTCCATGAAAACAAATTAAGCTAGGATTAGAAGAGAAATTCATTAGAATAATGTAAATAATTTGAAAAGATGGTTCTCAAATCATTTTATATGATTAGTCTTAATTGATCTTTAATTTACATTTAATTATATACACAATAAATTTAAAAACCAAACATATTTCAATATAAAAGTTAATAATTTTATGTGGCAATGATATTAGACGATTACGATATGAAATTTAATAAATTTTGCTTATATACCAGAAAAGTTTCTTAGACTTATTAATCAAATCCCCTCCCCCTTATCTACATAAAATAACCTAAGAAAAAATAGGTTAGAAGAAAAAATTATAATGCATCATTAAAATTGTCTTTAAAATAGTTTTCAAGTAACTTTATATGACTAGACCTGTTTATATGACGTTATATGACTAGAACTTTAGATACTGTTTGATAAAATCCTAAATTATTAAGGTTATATATTTTTATATAATAAAACATTTTTTATTTTTATTTCTTTAACCTAATAAAAAAGTTAAGGTAATTTTTTTTTCTTAGTCAACGTTATCAGTTACAACCAGCCTCTCCTTTTTGAAATGCGACCGATATCTTATGTAACAACTGCCTTTTTTTTCTTCATTTTTACAATAGTGCGTTACAATAGACAATATTTGAGACAGCATTATTATTATTATAATTAGTAAGAACACGACGCTTCCTCCTATTATAAGTAGTAAAATATTTGACTACAAATGTTACGTTACGAGAAAAAATAATTTTCGATAGAGATATTAATGGGATTATTCTTTCTTTTTCTGTATTCGACCTCATGTTTTTTCTTTTTCTATTAATCACGAATGATAAAAAGTACCGTAAAGTTAATACTATATTAAATAATCAAAATTTGTAATAATAATAGAAGGAATATTAAAAGAGCCTAAATAATTAGGAAGTGAATCTTCAAGAAACAGAATGGCTTATTTTAAGTTTATTTTTATTTTCAACTTAATATTTATTGACAGTATTCTTTTGAGATTACCAGAAATATTTACTGAGTCAGATCAAGTTGGTAATCCTTACCGGTAAAAACATTAACAACATCATGCTATGTTTACATTCTTCTATTAGTTACTAAATTGTTAGATAGAGAGAAAAAACAAGGATTAACTGTTAAGAACACTAATAAATATAGCTCAAATTAAAAAAAAAAAAGATATTTAGTTGAGATTTGTCTGTATGGTTATATCTGAAGCAAAAAAACAGAGTTAACTGTGATAATAGCACATTACATACTCAAGGACGTAAGGTAAATATTTAGTAATGTATAATATACTGTTAATTATACAGAGATAAGAAGTATAGATAAATTTAGAAAAAATTAAATTGAGGCATGGGGAAAGCGCATAACTCATAAATTTCAAAACTTGACTTTTACGCTTTTTTTTGCTAGTTTAGTCAGGTAATTTTGTTTAACTCAACAATTTTCCCGCCTTGTTTCTCGTGGTTTTAGTCCTGTTCTGAACCTGAAGTTTCGGGAGAATAATGTATATAACTAAGAATAAACAAGCAAAAACTGTAAAAAAAAAAAATCAATTTTTGTTGTCCGCTTTTGATTCTAAACACCTCAATTTAATATTTCTTTGCTTTATTATTAAGCCTATTTTAAAATTTAGCCCTTGCTTTCGTTTATATTATATAACAGAACGAATTAGTTTAAAGCAAGAAAGGAGTGTTGAAAATAAAAGTTGTATGGATATCATAAATTATTATATAATGCTGACTAATTACACGATGATAATTATGTAAATTTTAGATCAAACAATATTAAAGGTACAGAAAAAATATTGTCAATTTCGATGCGAATGCTTAAACAAATTATATTTTTAAATATAATAAAATGATATTAAGGACTAATTTTTAATGATAATATTATGATTCAACAATTCGATTTTGTAAATATAATACAGTTTATAGAGAGATCTTACATAAATAATATGTTTATACCATGAAAATAATTGTAAAGTTTTCACTATTCTGTATAAAATCTACTTTTGGTTGACCGATAACATTCAATAAATGTGTTTACTATTGCCAAATTTTAAATAATTATCGTTGTTTATATATGGTATGTAGGTAATACTGGAGTATATAAAACAATTTACAATCACCTGTTTCCTTGGTAATCCAGACTGGCCCCAGCGAAGAGATCCTGCCAGTTCGTTATCTCCATGTGGGCTCTTTTTCGCTGTGGGTTGAATTTTCCAAACACGTGGGCATAAAGAACGTTTGCCGAGTACGGGAGAAACTGAAGTCCGTTAGAGAGTGGTGGAGGGGTTGGATAATAGGGGCTGCTGGAGTGGGGATGTTGCTTGGGAAAAATGCGTTCCCCTAACCACCCCTTGGCACCCCCCGGCCATCTTCTCCACCGGATCCGCATCTTCCAGGAGCCGCTGGAGGGTTGGTGGAGTTCTGGAAGGAAGCGAAGGATGGATTTGTCCAACTGCTCATAAGAGTTTTGGTATAGATCCAATCTTTCAACGGGAGTCCTGCAGGTTGTCCATTATTTGGATTTCACGAATATGAACGAACTCTAATATATTCCGATCCTTTCGTAAAGTCACGTTTCATCTTCCGCTTGGTATCTGTTCCGCAGGTTTTAGATTCGAGTTTACATCAAGTTTTAACTGTTAATAAAAGTATCATTGCGGGGATTTTTGTACTTATACATCTGTAATCATTTCATCTAGAAGTAATAAAGTTTCAACTACACTTCAAAGTATAGATTTTATATTATAATTTATTTTATATTTATTATTCTTATGATGGTGATAATTTTTAAATATTTTAATTTTGAATAGAAAAGATTTGTCCTGGATTCAAACCTGGCTCGCCCGCGTCTCTAGCGCGGTGCTCTAACCAACTGAGCTAGAGACGTGGGCTACCCGGGTTCGAATCTTCGGATGACCGGGGCCAGGACAAATCTTTTATCTTCAAAAATCAAATATTTATAGACGTTATTTGTTTGTTAAAACGTTCGTTTCTGGATGAAATGATAACCGTAGAATACACATTACCCATAATTATGTTCTCTTTTTCATAATAACGCTTATGGCAAATTGTATTTATGGAAAATATTACAACACAAACGAATAAAACGTGAAAACTTGTGACTCAACTCGAAGCGAAAACCTGCGGAATAATACCCTCGTCTTTATTGTTAGCGTTTTTAACATATCTTTTTTTTTTTTTTAATTATTAATTATTATTACTGAATTGTACAATTGTAATATATACATCTAGTACAAGGGCTATATGAATAAATAAATACATGACAGGACATGTAGAGGCACTACCCATTAGCAGCACTCTAATAACATATCTTTAGACATTTTTATTGTTTACTTTAGTGATATAAATTTACTCTTCGCTGGAAACCTATGGCTTCCTGTCCTCCAGTATCCTTAAATAATTCACACTGACTCCTTTAGAAAATAATAAGATACTTAAGATAACACCTTGACAAAAGTTTAACTTAAAATCCTCATATTAGACTAAAGAGACAAGTAACTGCTCGGCCTTTCAGGCTACTTAAACACTTACTAGACAAACGCTCTAAGCTCCCAATTAAATACAAAAGACTCATTTACATAACTGTTATAAGACCTAATTGGATTGAGCCATCGAATTCCTCTCTTATCCAATCCTTACAACCCAAAATCCTTCGTAAAATCCTCAATGCTCCTTACTTTGTTACGAACAGAGTTATCCAAAATGACTTTAATGTCCCATCTGTTATACGAATTTAATTCCCCGAATCCGATACCAATCCTTTCATGAAAAACTTTATTCATACTCAAACTCACTAGTTCCTAACTAAGCGACCTTTTCAGATATAAACAGTATGATATATGACCATTGCTTTGGAAAAGTAATCTTAAAAGAAGTTCATTCAACTATAATTTACTAAATGACTGTTTTATTATGAAAATGCCTCTGATGCAAACGTCTCTTTAATACTCACATTTAGGTTGATTTTGACCCGCGTTCGAACCCTGTACTATACCTAGGTATAACTAGATATATACCTAGTTAGGTATAATATGACTTTTAATGTGTGTCGACGATTCTACCTAAAGGTCAGGACGCCTGGTCTCTAGTTCGGTAACTATAGAAAAAATACAGAATAGTGACCTCATGGTAAATACATCTTTCATATAAAGCAAATCAGTAATTTCCAATGACAGTTCGCACCAGAGATTAAAAAACCTGTATACCTATGTGCCTGTAAAATTGGAGTTTTTGAAGTAGGTATGGTATGTAAAACCATTTTGCACCCTCACTGCATTTTGACCAGGGTCACAAAAATCTATCTGCGTTGCCTGGATATAAGCTTTATGTTATCGTTATTGTTTGTTTTCGGTCATAAATGTCTGTTCCATACATTTTGTAGAAAAATAGCAATTTTGAATATATTTTTTTTTCACTATGGTGACGAATTATAATCTGCAAATTATGTATTTTTATTTATTTACCAATTTTTATTTACCAATATCGGTGGAAATGAACCAAATTGACTATTTAATTTCATTTAACGGCGACTCATAGTACTTATTGATGCGTAGTACAATGGCTGTCGCTCTACGGAACAATAAATATCATATTGGTCAATACTTACATTTTTTCTATTTAAAAAAAAACTCTTTACTTTTAGATTAATTTATCTAAAGTCATGAGTCGATATTCGGAATTTTTTGTTACTCACTCCTTAAGGGTTTATCAATAATAATAAAACATTTTTGAAAAAGAAAAACCTAAGTTAGCTAAATATTTTATTTGAAAAGAAAAGATATGACCAGGACCGGGACTCGAACCCGGGTTTTCCACGTAACCGTCGTGTTCCACCTCTATTGGTTCGAGTCCCTGTCCTGGTCATATCTTTTCTTTTCATATACAATATTTAAAAAATTATAACATCTAACAATAAAATAAAATAAATAAATTATAAGTTAGCTAAAATTTTAATTTTGTTTATTACGGTAAATATTTAAAATAACGTGACATTTTTTCCTAAAATTAACAAGAAAAAATAAAATCTTTCCTCTTAAGAAAAAGTGGATGATTTGTATTGACTACCGTTCATTTTCTGCCTCTCAATTTAATTATTTGCCTTTTTTTTTTATTCAGCATAACTCCATTTCATAGCATTTCACCATACCAAAACATATGTAGAAACATTAATATCTGTTTTAGAAGGTTCGATTTTATTTTAAATTTTATTTTTTAATATATTTTTTATATCCCTTATCCACTAAATGAAACCGGTTATGTTTGAGCCTTCTAAAAATATTTTGACTAGCAAACAGATGGCTGATTACTAAACGGGTACGAAGAATACGCCATGGGGTTTCTGTAAAGTCATTTTAGTTTTCAATCATCACATCGATTTTTGGCGATCCCTCCCAGTGAATTTCCTGCATGAAATTGAAATCGTCATTAGATTTTTTTTTTCTCAATTGAGATTTGGTAGCAATAAGCAAGCAATACTTGAACATAATCAAGAAATAATAGAAGCAAGAAAGGCTTGATTAACATATGCTTCACCTCTACGATAAGTTTATGGTATTTTGAATCTTCTGGGAGCGAGTTGCCTCAGTGTAGAGCACTGAGTTATTGAGCTGTATCTGGGACTTGAATCTGGGTGTGGTAGATAAATTATTTAATCTGTTAACAGTTATAAATCGAGCCCATAGGGATCTGATAGATGTGACCTACCTAGATTTTTGACTCATTGTATTTTTAAAAGCTTTTTAATTCTGGAAAGACCTATCTGATAGTCCTTTTTCATGATATACCATGATGATTTTTTTTTTTTTTTAAGTCATATTTTGAGTTATATCATGTTTGATTTTGAATTTTTATGGGGTAATGACATTTAAAATAAAAAATTTCAAGCTTTTAAAAATTTTTCACTTATCAAAAAAATAATTTCAATACCATCATTCCAATAAGAATGCTTTGCTTTACCAATACTTAAATTTTTAGTTTTTAACTCATCTGCTTTAATTTTGACTAGATATGGAACTTTCAAATACCTTCTATTGAAGATCTAGGTCTTTTGAACTATGACCATTGGCAGATTGGAGGGGGGGGGGGGGGCATGCCCCCCCTAGAGTTCTCATTAGTTGATAATGACCTGGAAATTAGTTGGTTTTTAACAAGAAAAAAACACGTTTTACACACCAAAATTGTATCGAATGTTTTCTCAATGGGAGAATCCAAAATCGGTGATTCCGAACCCTTTTTGTTTTTCATTCACATATAAATAGCTATATGTTCGATTTTTCAGAGTTTATTATTTATTACAATTTGAGGATCGTATTTTCGTTTGTTTCGTTTTATCCATGTTATTGTTTTCTGGCCTCAGTTGTCTTGAATTAAAAATTGATATTTTATGTATCTTCATTCATATATGGATTGCATACATTGATAAAAAATTCGCAAGGACCCATCCCCCCCCCTTGAAAATTCTCCTAGATCTGCCAGTGACTATGAAATAGTTCTTTTGAAGGACGGTATGTTTAAAATTGTATGTACTTTCTTAATTTGATGTCAACTTTTAAAAATCAATGATCTTAATGAATGTTGTTGTACAGCAACCAGCATTTCTTGAGGGATATGGAACGCGGAGGTTCGATGTTTTAGATCTATTCAAACTATCTCTTATAAGCTTGAACACCCGTTAACCGAATACATAATATGCATTTTTTTTTAAGGACTGTTATAAAGATGAATCATACGGCTCTATACGCCTATGAAAGTTGATTTGTTGGAGTTATTTTGGACTTAAGATGTTTGTTAAAGATAAGGGAATGTCGCCAACCGGGGAGAAGGGCGAAGGCTCCTTGTGAGGGCCGGGCACTCTCCCCCCGGTCCCAGTTAAAAAGGGCCCTCGAGCCTTGGAGAGCCCTTGAAAAAACTGAGGCTTCATCCTCGAGACAAAAGGAGCGGATTACTCCGTCTTACTAATCAGTGGAAAATTTCGCACCGCCTTTCGCTTTTGTACCCCCTCTCTCATTGTTGCCGATACGTCAAAGGGTGGACGCCAAGGAGGATTTCAATTAAAAAGCTATCCTCATTAACTGGATTGCTCTTGTAACTTCTCACCATGTTTTGAAATTCACTAATACATATTCATGCTAAAGTTGTAAATAACCGGACTTCATTTCGATCATAGACGCTTGGATGCAGGGGGCTATGTGTTATTTTAAAAAAACATTTACCAACTTGAATAGAACGTTTATGAAAATGGAGGTATGAGTGTCACAGGTGATATATATCATTAGGAGATTTGATCCTTATTTATGTTTACGGAAAATGATACAACGGTGTTATGTTTAATAAAAACTACCGACAATAGAGATTTAAAAGTAGCATTTGCCACTACAAACCATGAAGGGTCTGGGATTCGGTACTTGGTAGAGACTGTACTGTTTCTGGGAAAACGGTTGCGCAGGGAGGTGATTTGTCCTAGATCACGCTTTAACCCCTAATTCCCCCTTATTTTGGGTACTCATTTTATGGTGGGTCCTAGATCCATAGTATCCATCTCCGGCTGCTAATAGTTCAGATTCAAGTCTGCCAGCGAGTGGGATTTTAAGCTAGGAGCTTTCGGCAACTCAGCGCTCTACCACTCAGCCACTCCGCTCCATACAGAGACCTAATATATGCATATGAAACCTTCAGGATCATCTGTGGAATCATGGAAATTCAAAAAAAATAACTTTTCCACATATTTGCTTGTTTAGTCAAACAACTTTGTCTAGCACGACATTTTTCTGCCTTATTTCTCATGGTTTTAGTCCTGTTCTGAGTCTGAAGTTTCTGGAGCATGAAACATTTCTTGACTAAAATAGCGAAATATGTGAAAAATGCCAATTTTTGAAATTCGAAGTAATCCGCATTTAGTAACCCTAAACGCCTCATATAATATAAACCATTAAAAAATCTGTACTGTTACTAATACAATGTTCATGGATTTGATTCGGCAGAGATCCCGCTCAACTCCCAGGTTTTTTCACCAAATAGGAATACCCACTTTATGGAGGCTGCCTTAGCCCCCTGTTGGTCTGCAGATCCACATTTGGCTGTTAACAGATTAAATAATGCATATGCCAGAGCCGGATTCGAACCCGAGTTCTTCAGCACTGCTAGTTAGCGATTCACACCGACTAGAGATGAGAAGTACGTGAACGAACTTTAAACGCTCTCTGTTTTGGTGAACTATAGTTCTGTTAGCGAACTAGTTAAATCTTTCTAGTTCATTTAACCTCTCAGTTTCTCCCCCTTTTTCCATAGTTCAATTTCACTCTTAGTTTAGTAAATTTCTAGTTTTTTTTTTTAAATGAACTATTCATTGAACTAGTTCAATAGATTGAACTATCTCAAAAGGAACGATTCAGTAAAAGGAACTACTTTGCCCACCTCTAACATCGACTGTCCCATTTCCTAAAGAAACCATATCACTAGATAAATGATTATTAGATGCATTTATTATAACATTTAAAGACTTATATAATATTTGTTTTAAGTATTATAATAAATTAGTAGTATCCTAATTGAATTATGAGACATGAGTTAAATGTAAATTTTTAAGGTCTATTTGAAGTTATGAGATGAATTTAAGTTTAGTGACGAGCATAACTTTTTTTTTCTTTTTAATATTATTTTATTATAACGACGAGAATTCTTGAAATTTGGCTCTGGTTTAAATGTTGCTGATGAAAACGCCTCTTAAAAGATTAAACTGAAGGCACCTTAAGGTTCACGAAAAAAAAAATTCATAAATTGTTCATAATATATCAAAGAGGTGTATAAAAGATACTATAAACTTTTAAGTAATATTAAACATCTATGTGATTATGCTCTGTTATCATATGTAGCTGAATAATTAGTAAAAATAGGCTTAACGAACCCAAAGGTGTTCAATGCCGAAACCACCATTTTCTTTTGTAAGGAATTCTTAGATAGTTTTTATAAAATATATAAAAACTATGTAAATTTGTTGCTCATCAAAATTACATTGTCTATCTACTTGATGAAAATAGAAGTGTAGAATAAAATTGATTTATTTTTACGTTACGATCATGAACAGAATGGGTTATGACTGTGCTCTCCCCTCTTTCTATTCAAGAATTTTTTACAAGAAACCTTGAACGTTGTTCGCACCAGCAAAGTAGCCGGCAATCAAAGAAAGTATGCATTGTATACATTGAAAAAAAAAAAAACGGTACCTTCTAATGAAACAAATTCTGATGTCCGGTTTCCTTGGAAAAAATAATAGCCTAAATGGATGGAAAAGTTAGCAAAACATTTTTAAAGCTTTAGCAATGCGATTTATAGTATACAATTTATAAACTATAGTTTGCTGTTCACAGACAGGGTTGTGGAAACAAACAATGAAACCCTTGCACAAGTTTGTAAAAAATATTAAATTAACCACTGAAATCCTCCACTATCCTTTATAATCCATGGAACATAGTAGATAACAAAAACATAGCAAGTTGGTATGGTGTATGCGTACAAAATAATTCTTCAGTGTTCCCAGATGTTGATGATCCAGCTCCCTTCTATATTTCTTGAGTCTATTCACATAAGTACAATTTAAATGTTAATATCAAAATTTGAGTAAAAAAGATAAAAATGTATTAAATTGTTTGGCAAAGACAGCAAAGTGCCGCTTAAATTTGCCTTTCTACAATTTGGACTTGATAATGCTGGATCTAGTGGTTAGCTTAAAATTAATGATTATTAAAAACAACCCATTTATTTCATTAAATAGACTTGCATCTATAAGTCTATCTAAGTTACAAATAGTTTTTCTAGTTAGTTTTAGTTCAAGTAAATGACCTGTGTAGAATAAGAAACAATGCAGAGATAGAGAGTTTGCTCAAAAATGAGAATGTAGTAAAATTTATAAAAGGAAGTAGCCTTTGAAGGCAAGTCGTGTTGCGAGAACGGAGAAACAGGCTACCGAAAAGAATATTAGGCAAAAGGAAGAAGAAAAGGAAGACCGATAAGCTAAGCAGATGGTGAGATTAGGTGGAGAAGGATTACAGAAAGTTGGGAGTCCGCAACTGGATGAATGAGGCGCAAGGCAGAGGCAAATGGAAGAGGAGGATTATTCAGCACAGCAAGTGTCATCCAGACCTGTAAAGCCGTGGAGTAAGTTAGTAGTAAGTTTAAAAGGAGTTTCCATGATTTTTTTTAAAACTAAGGTAAAAATCGGTAATTAAAATGCTACAGTAATGTACAACTTAATAATAATATAACATTGTACTCCATTATATTAAGTAATAATCAACAATACCGGAAGGAGTTAATGATTCACTAATCTCTGTTCTGAGATTACAATTCACTAATTCATTTTAATATAAACTTACATTAGTCTGTGGGCAAGTGTCATTTTGTTGAGGAAGCTCCAGTTGCAGATCCTTTTAAGGCATTTACTTTATCTTTGAAATCTCAGAACTGTTGTGCTGCTGATTTGAATTAGACCTTGGCAGGTTGAAATTTATTTCATGGAGCACCAAAGAAAAGAATCTTAACCTTTCCACTCTGATTAGAAAGATTGGTAATTACTCTCAGCCACCAATGCAGAATAAACTAGAGTTGAATAGTGGGACATTCAGTTTTTAGTATTCCCTTTAAACCTCTCTTCATTTATTCTAAGTGCTCCAACTTTAACCCTAAAACTATCAAAAATGCCCTTTAAACCCACCAACTTTGAGCCCTAAGGTAATTTTCTCCTGAATCCATTAGCTATAACCCTTAATGTTGTAATTTTTATTTATTTTTTCAGTAAAAGCAAAACTATCCACTAGGATAAGATAAGTACGGTTTAAGCAAACCAAAATATAGTTAATACAATATAAAATATACAATACAATATAGTTAAATATTGTAGTATTACCCCAGAAGTGGGTGGCACAAGAAGGTCATGAAAATGTTCAGTCAAATCCATAAAGTCTTATACTTTTCAGATTGAAAGTCATAATAATTACAAACAATTATAGTTGTAAAGCTAGGAATACTATAAAATAAAATGAAATTCAATTAACAAATGAAGTTGCAGAAGTTGTATTCTGCTTGAAGCAATTTGTAATGGGGGGATAGATATTCCAATACTTACTTTATTTCATAAAGAAGGGTCGGGGATCCATGGCGTCATGCAATTATTAATATTGAACTTCAAAAAGATATATATAATATCAATAAAATAGAGCCAAAACTCAAAACGAAACATTAAAATTTATTAGAATGCAAATGGAAAAAACCACAAGCAAAGCCTTATGTTTCAAATCTGGTGTAAAAAACAAACAATTGTCCATACGTCGACTGGTAATTGTTTGTTTTTTTACACCAGATTTGTAACATAAGGCTTTGCTTGTGGTTTTTTCAATTTGCGTTCTAATATATATATTATTATATTAGAGCCCCCCCAGTTCCACCCTCCATATGTGTAGAGCAAAGCAGGAGATCCCAGCCAATCCATTTTATAAATTAATTATTATGAAGTTGATGTATATTATAAAATTATGTAATATTAATGAAGGAAATTTTGACAATTAATCATCATTATATGATTGTCTCCATCATTAGAGCAAAGGGCCACTAGGAGTTTGGGAGGTTTGGAATCCCAGGAGGAAGGAAGGTTCCAAAGAACTCCTTAAATTATAAATATACCTGTAATGTATTTTGTACATTGTTTAAAGTTTTATTTTTTATTTTATATTCTTTAAACAATTTTGCAGGGAAATCAAAAATATCCTGGAAACTAATCACCCTCAACGAGCTCATAATTAATCTCAACTTTCTTAGAGCCATGCTCTTTCAAGGTGATATAACTGGACAGTGTTAATTCAATTTTTAAAAAATATATTTTTATTGAATAGCAATTACTAGAATCTGGCCCACTTAAGGGCAATAAGTATTAGTGATCTATGAACGCTCAAACTATATACATTAATACACACTGCCCAAGGGATTTCCGATCCCAGCTCCACCCTCCATGTGTGCAGAGCAAAGCTGGACCATAAGAGATCCCTGCGCTTCTTTTCCAGCAGGGAACTATTGAGACCAGTTGAAACTGAATAAGTGCACTAGAGCCACAGATGCTCAGGACAGGAATGGGGAAGCTGCCCACTGGAAGAACAGAAAAGAGGTGTATTTCGAGATACGTAAACATATACATACGTATACATTGGACAGTGGATCATTGTGGGATGTCTGGACAGCTGGACATTGGATTCAAATTATAGCCTGTAAATATGCTTTATCAATTGTGAATTGAAGTAGTTTTCATCTTGGTAGAAAACGTTTGATCCAGTACAAGATTTTGTCTAAAACACGCTACCACAACTCAAGTTGGCAGCATTCTTAACGGAATATTTTATAGGATGAGATAATAGAAATAAGAAATTTGTTATCACTAATAGGCTAGATGGAGGCATTTTACCTAAAAGTCATTTTATATGACCATTTAATAAGAATTATTTTTTTTTTTTCATGTGACTAAGATGTTATGCTATTGATACTTATTTTGATTAATATCTGGTACTTCATTTTTACTCAGTAAATTTAAGCCACCATGAAAAAATCACATAAACTTAGAATTGATACAGTGAATCTAAATGAAAGGTTGTACTATGGATAGTGCTACTCAGTTTCCTGTGAAAGCTACAGGTGTAAGCCAATCTATTAATATACATGTAACCAATCTTATATATTTTTTAGTAAATCAATTGTAATACACAGATATAGAAAGCTTTTTATCTAATGGTGGTGGAGGTGACAAGGTCTTTAAATAATAATTAAAATAGAGGTTTAAACTGGTTGTCACTGCAGAATTATTATAATGCTTAGAAAAGTATTTTTTTCTCCAGTTTTTTTCTATTTGTGACATCCCATACATCTGATTTTACCACTAAAATGATAACATTTGGTGTTTTAGGATTTAGTTCACTTTAGGATAAAATAAAAAAATTAGATAAATACCCAGTAACATCTTTAACAATGGGCAATACTGTTGGACACACAGTGTTAAATATTTCAATATATGTTCATAATCACGTTTTTCAATCTTCTTTTTATAAAATAAAATACACATACCTTTATAATAATTTTGTTTTTGTTGAGAAATATAAAAAATAAAATATTTTCTCTGTCATCTAGATTGTGGATGTCTGAATGAAGTTTCTACTTATAGTCTTTGTTGGTAAAATTCTCATTTGAGCAATTAAATGATTAATTAGGAATTATCTTATAAGGATTTACTATGATTTATAAGATTCAGAAAACTTTTGCCCCATTGAATTTCAATTGTAGACTTAAAACTTTATTCCCTGAAACCACATATTTAAATTAAATTTTTGGTACAACTTTAATACAAAATAATGTTTAAATTACCTTTTATAGATTTTATTTAAGCAATTTTAGAGGGGTAAAAAGAAAATCCCCCAATCCCCCAATTTGGGGGAACATTTGGGAATTTGAATGGACCCTTCCTTTCTCTTTCATTTTTTTCTCTCTCTAATAATGGATCAAGCATCTACAAGTATAAAGTTAACATTAGTAAATTTAAAAATGTTATTCTATAATAGTATACAATTTCAAAGTACCTTTTGGTAAGAATAGTAATCATACCCTTTTCTAGATTTAATGAAAAACATGTTCTTTTCTTTTAACAAATATAGTTTTGAAACATATATATGTGTTATTGTTATGAGCAATATACATATTTATTTATTAGGAACCAAAAGTTTATAGATACAATATACTGAGAAAATACAATGCAACATCCTTCCTAATGATAATGAAGTTTAATTAAATTTCTAAATATTCTGTAAAATACCTTTTGTCAAGTAATTTGTTGAGTGTATGTGGAAATAATTGGCCATAGATGTATTAAATATTCAGTTTGGTCAGGGATGGTCAATGAATTTATATATTATGCTGATGTTCTTGTCTAGCTTTCCGACCATCAAATTTTTAGAGCGCAGGGATATAGCTATTACTAGCTGCAACTAAAAGTTTAGCCCTAACTATACTGCCAACTCAGTAATGCTAGGCACTATGTTCCTATCTCCTGATGATCTTGAAATTCATTGACCACTCCCCTCCCTGAACAATTTCTACATATTTAAATTATTTGAGAATATGATAAAAACAACTTATAGTGGTCAAGAAAAAAGAAAAAATACCTTTTCTTACAAAAGTGTAAACTTTTTTTTAAGCATGCTGATATTTTGGTTAGTTGTTATCGATCTTCATCAGGGTGCAGCAATCTTAAATCAAGACATTATCTTATTTCTAAATTTTTAACATAAAGGCTACAAGTTAGGACAAAACACTGACAAACCTTTGTCAGAAATGAGAAGAGGGTGTGGTTTCTCTATTTGGTCATACTTTAAGACTTATGTTTGTCTATTTTTTGCATTTAAGTGATTCTTGTATTTTTCTGTAGTATAATGACTAAATTGGTGAAAATTTGAGTGAGTAGCTGTCAGAATCATTCAGTAATATCTTTAGTAGGTTATTATCTTTAATTTTTTCATTTTTATTATTATTAAATAGATTATATGATGTATAATTCAGTTGGTCATTCATCTGTTATCTACTGTTATTCTTTTGAAATTTAGAGTTTTTTTTTTTGAAATTGTGAATCAGAGATGTGGGGTATTGACTCATAGCCCCCTAGTACAGCAGAGGGGCTGCCTCCTTAAGGAAGCTGTACACAAATATGCATGTTAAAAAATTCGAATGATGGATTGGTCAAGGATGATAACATGAAATAAGCATAACTTATTTTTTAATAGTGCCAACATTTTGGCCTATGATATCGGCCATCTTCAGGGCAAATAGAGGGTGCCTAGGCTGTGGTGAATTGTCAAACTAACACTTGTAAATACTTGTATACCCTCTACTTGCCTTGAAGATGGCCTACATCATAGGCCGAAACGTTGGCACGATTAAAAAATAAGTTCTGCTTATTTTGAGTTATCATTGACTGCACCCCCTGACCAATTCAATCCAGGATTAGAATTATCCAGTCAACTATTTTCCACTCAAACGTAAAATAATTTGATATTATGATAGAATCTTGTTAACAATAAATCATTCATTTAAAACAAAAGTTGGTGATTTCATTTTGCTGGTTCCCAAACAGTGCTCTGGAACAATCTATCAAGCCTTAAAAATATTTTCAATCAATGTGAATAAGGCAGTCATGACTAAACGCTCCTCTACTCTGAAGGGCACTAAAAGAGTTTTGTGAAAAAAGAATAAGAAAGACATTATAAGCTGAAACAGATTAGGAACAGCCAAAACAGTTATCCCATGCTATTTTTTACAATAAAATTAAAGTTTTTAATATTTATTAACTTTCTTCAAAATGTTGGTTGATAAATCTGATAAAGGTTCTATCAATTGTTAACTTCACAGATGTAAGTACTCTGTGAATAGTTTTGAGTAAAAGAAATTTAACATTTAATCAAGCATCAATTGATAACAATTAGTTAATATGTATTATTTCATAAGACATTTATTTTAGCATCCATATTGATTAGTTAATTTGGTTTTCTGTTTACTAAAATATTTTGGTATTATTTTAGCTCTAGTTGCAAACAGATATATAAGTTAAGTAAACATCATCCAACAGTTGAGTATGCTTGCATACTCAACTGTTGATGCTTGATTTTTGGATCTTCAAATATCAAATGCACATAAGTTTTTCCTTATTACATGTTATCTGCGGTATTGATATATTAATTGCATTTCTTACTACTTTAATCTATACAAATTCTATAAAGTGTAGACTTTACTTAATTAAAATTTTATTTAAAATAACCTATAAGATTAATTTTAATTTTTGATGTCTTTACTATTTGTATAATTGTATTTTGGAATATATTTAGTGGCCACTCACTACTAATCTGAGGGAACACTACATATTTAGTCAAAAATGTGTATACCGTGGACTTAAACAAAAAATCCAGATCTATAGTCAATCATTGGAGAATGAACCTCATGGATAGATTTATGTTTATTAAAATATCAAGAATCATCATTGAATCAATGTAGTTATTACTTTATTTATCATTGATAATAAATAATTCTAGGTATTTATAAACTTTTAGTTTAGTTTTTTATACTAGATTTTTAATAATACCTGAATTAATTAATCCTTAAATTAAGCTTAAAGTTGCTAGCATCTTCCTAAAAAAAAATATTTAACTGTCGCATTCATTAGATCTGTAACTTTGGTAACTAGAAACTTATTAATTGTACTTTGTTATAATTATTTATTATTATTATTCAACTACTGTATAAAATGCACATGTAATTAATTGAAACCTTTTCCTTTAGACTCCATATAGATAAATTGGTTTAGCAATTGATAGTAAATTAAATTTTCTTATTCCACAACACAAAAGGTAGGTAGCAATGTCTCTTTAAAATTTAACACAGGTCTTTATAGGTTTTTATTAATTGTTCATTAAATACTAAATTATACATTACCTATCACAATGTAGATTTGATTCTGACAATCCTCAAAGAGGCTTTTGTTTTATCCTCTTTTTGGGGGTTTTTTTGCTTATTTCGGTGAAAATTTTTGAGCTTCAAATTTACTTTATTAGCCTATATTTATATTACATTATATATTATAACTAATATATTTTTTGCTCAAAAATCTCGCTTCTCATGAATCATATGAACCAAAGAAAACAACGGGGCCATTTACAGAACTTCACTATCCCTTTACGCCGCAGTACCAGAATTCAGAACCAAAATTTTCTCGCTACTCCTTCTACTACACCCAGACCTCTGCATCAAGCTCTTTCTTCATCAAGAAATCACCGGAATTCTACCTCCTCGCCACTACACCGCTCTTCTAGTTTCTCTTCTTCTAACCATCACCTGGCTTCGTCGCCCTCACCACAACATCACTCTTCTTCAAGATTACATCTTTTATCTACCTCTTCTCCTCAACTTCGCTCTCCTACTCGCTCTTCTAACGATATTACTTCCAACCGCCTTAATGTTTTCAACTATGATGGAACTGCCTCTCCACATTTTATCTCTAACACTCCCCCTCTTAACTTATCCTTCTCCTCAATTAAATCTTCAGTTCCTAACCTAAAATCCCACATCAACCACCTTTGCGCCCTACACAAACACTTAGCTCATCACGTAGAACATCGCATTTTCCTCCTTAAATGTCGATCAAACTCCCTTTTTCCAAATTTTATAACCAACACCCTGAATCATGTCACCACATCAAATTCCCTATACCCCACTTTACATAATTTCTCATTAAAATTTAAAAAATCTTTATTGAATCTAAAAATAAGGGAGAATATACAACATATCCATTCTTTGAACCTTCGTATTTCTTCCCTCACCCAATTTTTAACTAGTCACCTTACCCATGACCACATGCATAACCTATCCACCCTATTAGAATCCACATTCTCCACAACAAGGTCACGTAAAAAACTCCACCTCATCTCCAAATTTAATACCCTTTACCAAAAATCACTTACCTCCAAAATTTACCCCAAAGGAGATATAACCTGGGTACACAATATCTCTACCACCAACATCCCCACCCATGTCCACAACATTCTATCCTTAGGACCCAACTTTGCTGCACCCTCCTCTTCCTTCAAAAAAATTATTCCTGATCTTTTGACCGACTTAGAATATATTCACAATGACCCCCTCCTCCACCGTTCACCTGTTCCTCTAGATCTATCACGTGTCTCCCTAGCCAATATCATTTCTAATTTCCTTCAACACCCCCACTCCACCCCTTCTAATTTCTCCCCACATTTCTTCAAGGACCTATCACTCACACGTTCTTTCCTCAAATCCCATGACGACCTGATTGTCACCAAGGCAGATAAAGGCAACTCTACAGTGATTATGAATCGTTCTGATTACGACCTCAAAATGTATTCTCTTCTTTCAGATACTTCCACCTATAAACCTATACCCCGAGATCCTACCGCTTCTCTCCAAAAACAATTCAACCTCCACCTAAAAAGCCTTTTAAATTCCAAACTCATCACTTACCCAGTTTACAGAAACCTCATTTCCTACCATTCCTTAGCCCCTCGTTTTTATGGCCTTCCCAAAATCCATAAACAAAACAACCCCCTCCGTCCCATTACATCCAACATCAATTCCCCAGCAACAAAACTTAGTAAATTCTTACTCCCATCATTACAAGTCCTTAGCCGTAACAACCCATACGATATCCAAAACTCATTTCAACTACGTGATTTATTAAAATCCCTCACCATCCCTGATCATTACGTTCTCACCTCCTTTGATGTAGAAAGCCTATTTACCAATATACCTTTAGATAAATCCCTCCTCATAATAGATAAAAACTGGTCCATCATAGAACCCCATACCTCTCTCAATAGGTCCTTATACCTCCAATCCTTAAAACTCTGTTGTGAATCCGGCTACCTTACCTTCCATGGACAGTTCTTTAACCAAATTTCTGGACTTGCCATGGGAAATCCCCTCGCTCCTGACCTCTCCAATATTGTTCTAAACGACCTTCTTGACTCCATTCTACCCCAGTTCCTTGACGAGATCATTATTATTAAAAAATATGTGGACGACCTCCTCCTTATCCTAAATCCAAACATTATTCCAGAACTATTATCAGCCTTAAACTCATACCATCCCCGCCTCCATTTCACTTTTGAACTAGAATCGAATAATTCACTACCCTTTCTTGACCTCCGTATCATTAAAAATCCAAACCACACCTTATCCACAGATTGGTATACAAAACCCACTTATTCTGGCAGACTCCTCAATTACTACTCCCAACATCCGCACCACCAAAAAATTAACGTCGCCAAAAATATCATCCACCGTGGCTTATCCCTCGCTGACCCCTGCTTCCATAAAACTAACACCCACCGAATCAAAGAAATCCTTTTAAAAAACAATTTTCCTCCGTACGTTATCAATAAACTCATCCATGCCTATAACAACCCACCCACCACCACCCTATCTCCACATCCGCCATCTACCCCTATATACAGATCCATGCCATATATACCCACCCTCTCACATAACATTCAAAAATCCTTACGTTCATCTATCCCCAATTTACGCATCGCCTTTAAATCCCACAACAAACTCTCCAATATTTATACCAAAGTAAAAGATCCCATCCCCCTTAAACAACGCTCCCATGTCGTCTACCGCATCCCCTGCTCTACTCCTAATTGCAACGCCTCCTACATCGGCGAAACTAAGAACTTCCTTAAAGACCGTATCTACCAACACAAATACTCCATTTCCTCCCATAACCTTACCGCATCAAACTCTCCGAACACGCCTTATCCCTTAAACACAATTTTGACTTTGATAATACATCCATCCTAGCTTCTGTTCCCAACCATGATAAACGCATACTCTCTGAAACCATCCACATAAATTTAGATTCCTCCACTGTTAACCTCAAGATCGATTCAAACAACTTATCCTCTTTCTACTCACAAATTTTCAACTTACTAAATAAACCTTAAATTAGTTTACCTTGTTATTCCTTCCCATTGTCATTCTGTTACTACTATAGTCTCTTTCCTATAATACTTATTTTGACCTCTTGACATCAAATCCTACTGTTTTATCACCCTACCTTTTCCCATTAATTTTCGTGGCTTCCTATAAATAGTCATGATACACATTTTAATATAATATAATGTCAATATTTTGAAAAAATAGTCAATAAAATATTACTATTTATATACTTTTATAATATATATCTCAAAATTTAAAATTAGTCATATTTTTGGCCGTCAGATTTCGCTGGCAACACCCTCATAACGTCTTTTCCGTTCAGACCGCGTCCCCTCGTGCTTCTGCAAGCGTCCTTAGGTAATTACATTTTTAATACTCATATCTTCTCCTCACCCCTTTCCTTCTCCATATTGCACACCTTTTTATTTTCTCATATTAGTTTTTGGCATCCATCATATGTTATTATTATCTAAGATTTCATTAGCATTTAACATCTCTATTTCATCATATTTTACTCTATTTCCATGCTAATGCCATATTGTTACTTATATTTCTATACGTTCCTTGTATATTTACATCATATATTTATACCACTTCATACTATAGGTATGTTTTTAAAAAAAAACAACTGTTATACTCTATATTCATATCTTGACTTTCTACTGTTATTCTTCCCTTATTTACTCTTTAATTTCATTATGGTTATATCTTATTTCATTTTACTTATGTAAACTCCCTAGGAGTCTATTATCTTACCTTTTATAGCTTATATATATTCCACTACCTTTTCCATAATTTTACTTCTCACCTCTGATGTTTATACTTTTTCTTTCTTTTTTAAATATCTTTCTGTTTACTTCCGTCTTTTATCTTTGTATATTAAAACAAATTTTTTTTTTGGCATCACCACCGTTCTGTACATTTTCTCTGTAATTTTTTGTATTCATATATATCCCTCACTTTTGTTCTAAATTTCTACCTCTCTACTTATATTTTTTCTCATTTAGCATATACTTAGTCCTCTATGTATTTTTATTGTATTCATTGTATGTTGTCTGTTTTCTTTCTTAGCCCTGAAGATGACCCACAAAGTGGGTCGAAACGTCGGCACTTAATTAAAATAAGTATCCACTTATTTAGTGTTTTAATTGACTGCACCCCCAACTATTTTCTTCCTTACATCATCCAGTCAACGATCCCTCGCTTCTCATAATATATTTTTTAATTGTTCATTACTTTCTATATGACCAATAATGATACAATAATGTTGTGCTTTATCATTATGTACAATTTATCATTAATGTTTTAATAAGTAGTGATTTAATAATGCTAGATGCAAAGAATACAAATTTTAATTTGATTCAGCATCACTTTATGAGCCATTCTATAATTACTGAGGTCAGCGGTGGTGAAGTAATGTTTTTAATTGCATTAATTCATCAGGTTCATTCCTGCTATTCCATGGGTATCCTTGATTAAGCTGTTCTTCTGAGGGGATGTAAAATGGTGATCCAGAGCCTATGTGGTGTCAGGTTCTTGTTGAAGATCCATATTCTACCTGAATAGTTCAAAATTTAGGACTCCAATGAAAGCATCATCCGATTAGCCATAGCAGTATAATGTTGCTTTAAATAAAATCATATCTGCTGTTTGATGATGGGTTCACTGTTGGAGGGAAAGAAGAACAGTTCAGAAAATACTTGGCTAACTTCGCTGAGCGTACATGGATTTTCGAAACCTTCAGTAGGAAAACAGATTTTTGTTTTTAAGATTTAATCATGGATTGTGGTTTGGTATCTTCATAAACATAAATTTTTTCTTAGTTATAACCATGTCTTTTCTATTAGCCATATTAGATTTAATACATTTTTCATTGCTGAACAAACTGTCTTTCATTTGTTTTACAAATGAGCTCAAAACCAGCATAGAAAAATGGCGTTTTAAAAAGTTTTATTTTAGTCTTATTTATTTTGCTTGATGATCGTGTTTTAAGACATCTTTCTGATACACGACTGTACGAGCATGGTTATCACGAACTCCTAACGGATTACCCTCAACTAGTCTCTAAACTACTTGCGTGAGTTCTTATAATTTGGGTTAGTGAGGTATGCTTAACCCAGTTGAGGAAGGCTCAGTTTGAAATTATCGATTTCCACCTTTATCGCTGTGGGCGTGGTGCAGCTCAAGGTTGCGGACATTAGCATGGTCGGCGGAGACGTCTCTGGCTCTGCTAAATCGATACGCGCTGAGTGGTAAGGTGTTCTTCCAGTACTCAACGATGGTCTACTACGGCCGGAGCTTGGAGGAGAAGAAGCTGGACGACAAGTTCGACAAATGGTTCCTCGATTACAACAAGTACCGCTCCCTCTACCCTAGGTCGTACATAACCGATCCTCTGCTCTACAGGTGGAGGCTCAGGGATCTCTATAGGGACTCCTACCTTACCACCAAGTACAATGACAATCTCTACAACTTTGACTACACGCATTGGAAGTACCTTTACAACAGAGAGAAGGACGACTACAGGCGATACCTGCACGACAGGGAACGGAGAAGGCTCTACGAAGACCTAAGTATGTCCGTCGACGACCTACGGTACAAGTACCCTTACCTTCATGACTCCTACTACTACCGAGACTATTATTACCCGTAAAAGTGTTAAACATCGATAGACCATCAGGAAGTTAAATGAACTGTTACTTTCGACTTTTCTAATTTATGAAAAGTTTCTCGAAAGGTAAAAGATTTCATGTCCCCTTTCCATGATTGAAGAAAGGTATTGGATCTCTGGCTAAACAAGACATATCAAGTTCAGTGAACTTAGTGATTGTGTATCTTGAAGTTATATCCGGATTATATGTCATACATATTTTAGGGGTAAATATAATCTTATTTTACTAATAGGTAAATAAATTGTTTTTCTATTCTTTTAAAATATCACAACTCCTTTTATTGATTTATTATTTTAGGAACGCATAGTTTGATATTTTTATTTCTGCGGAAATTTTGTTGCAATGAAATGTACAATTAACGATCAATTAATTGTTATAAAATTAAAATTAGAATTTCGTTAGTTGAAAAATTAAGACCAAAAAAAAAAAATCAAAAATATCTCAATATCAACAATGTTTGTGTTTCTAGCTGAAATACAAAAATATTCCGCTATATGTTAAAAAAAAATTATAATTAGTAAACCATAAATGCTTATTAGTTATATGTTATTTGTTTTTAAAAATAAAATAGCTAACAATGTGTTGGATCTCAAATTGATTATCCCTAAAGACACAGTTTTATTTTTGTCATCAACAATTATTTTTTCCATGTTTATTATTTATGAAGAATTGAAGCTTCCAAATTTTAGTTACTTTTGTTTAATTAAATTTTTTTATAGTATTTTACTTAATATAATTATGTAATTTCTTTGTCCTCCTTTTAAAATAACAATGAAGATGAAATTTTACTAATAGTTTATATGAATGTAGTTTTTCTGAAAACACTATTCTTTACTTGCAATGAAGATTTCACTATAAGTGTAAACTGTCAACAATAACTATAATTATCAATCTTTTTTTGCTGTATTTGATAGCTACGCAAATGAATGTTTAATGGAACTATATATAAAAACATGATAGAATCATGCACATAAATTCTGATTATGTTTATAAAAGCTAATAGCTTTTGAATAATTAATAATTTTACTAAACGAAGATGGATCGCAGTATTTCTTAGGACAGTTCCGAGAATCCAATTGTTACCGGAGTTATGGACCTATTGATCTTTTATAATAATTGATTCAATGAAGTTAAAAGTACAATGCAGACAATGCACAACGACACATTGAAGCGAATTCAAAATCATAAATCATGTTTGTTTTATATAAATTGATATCTTCCTGCTAAAAGCGTACTCTACGTAACATGAGCATTATATTATCAACTATGTAGTATAGTTATTTGTATTGCCCTTAAGAGACTTCACTTTAGGATTGACAACCGTATGGTAAAACTGTTTTAGAATAAAAGTTCGATGAAGAGGTTTTTTAAGGTTTGCAATCTTTCGAAAAAGGATCTTAAATAAACATCGAAGGAACAGAAGACAATTTTAAGTAGCGGATCGATGTATTTTGTACTAGTAGAAGACTGAATCGCTCACTAATGGCTTTTGATATTTCTGGATAAAGTGAAAGTAGGCAATCATAAACTCAAGTGCTGATTCTATTTAGGTCTTTTCGCTGCTTATGAAGGGCGAAATAGAGTTCGGTGAAGTGGAGAGGTTTATCTCGCAATCATCAGCATTTGGGCAATAATTAGTTTTCATTAGGAAAGTCATTTTCGTAGATTGAGAAAGGAATAGAACGAGGTCTTTGGAATGCAATGACAGACGTGGAGACTTTTGACGGCGAATACTTTGGTGAAACTAGGGATTTGAAGATTGTGAGAGTATGTCTGATAGGTCATACAGGGTAAGTACAGAGTTTCAACATTTAGAGGGCTGAAAATTTAAAGCGAAATTATGGTTAAGTAAAGAGTGCCAAACAAAATTCATTCTTTGAACTGTCTTCGGTTCAATACTTAAGGAAATGCTGTCGCTTCAACAACCATGTGCGTAAACTTTAACAAAATAACAGTATCTACCCTCAACTGCCTGCTTTGTTACCGACCCTAGAATGTGCTTATAGATATAATCAAGTAGCTGGCGACATTTATTCTATGATAGTAAGAGCTTTCCAAAACGTAAGACATATTCTGATAGATCATCATAGGAAGTATATTGCGTATGAAAGGAGGAAGTATATTAGTGGAAAATCTTACACGGATTAAGGACTACAGCATCAAGTTTTGGGCGTTGTCGGAACTAAATGATACTATGTCAATTAATGTTATTTTTTTAATTAGCGATGGTTTTTATATTTATGGTAATTTAAAATTATTTTTATCAGTTTTTGTATAGTTTCTTGTCTTTTTTTTTTTTTGTATCTTAATGTAGGCAATGAAATAAACTAAGGGCAAATATTATTTAACATTTTTATGAATATTGGTTATAAAACTCTGCTGTATAAGTGATGTTGGCTTTTATTAAGCATATGGAAGGGTCAAGGAAGAGGCGGTTCAATTAAGCTTACTCATCGAAAAACCTAGTGCACTCGGAAAGATGTTGTTGGTATCTCAATAAAATATTTTACCGCCATTTTAGCAGTTTGAAGTAGGATCTCAAATTTATAATTTTTTTATTTTTCAAATAATTAAGGGGATAGAAGCCAGCCTATCCTTCCCGCTTACAAGGATATTACGTGGTTTATTGTAATTATTCTTACAAGCTGTATCGATAAATTTACTCAATGTTGGACTCAATGACAGAGGTTCGGCGTCTATTTATCCCTCAACGCAATGTTGTGGAGCGGGGTAGCTCATTGTGTAAAGGATTGAGTTGCTGTGCTAAAGGTCCCTGGTTCAAATCCGGCTGAGGCAGATAAATTATTTAATCTGTTAATCGCCACAGATGGATCCTGTCGGATTGCAGACCCTCCTCGGGCTCATCCAGCCTCCACAAAGCGTGCATCTCAATCGAGGAAAATCTGGCGGATGAGTTTGATCTCGCTCAAACACCGATCTCTGGCTTATAAACAGTACATTCTCTGCCTTCTACCGAACAGAAGTCCCTTCAATACAGGTTTTTTCATTGCAAAAAGTGAATATTTAATATTATATCTACAGCCCCTGCGTGATTATGTCGATTTGTTACCAAAATGAATTAATTGTACTGAGAAAAGTGGATCAGTGTTATTCTTGAAGTAGCTAAGTCAGATGTTGGCTTGAAATGAACATATTTCTTATATTGATAACTCCCTTTAAAAACTTATATGTGATGCGATTCTGCTTCCCTCAGCACAGTAATTTTATTGTTGACAAAATTAACTACGTATTCAACGGGGCAGCTGATATGTTAAACGATTTTGATCTTCAATCTTTACCTATTTGTGAAGCATTTGCCATCACATTCAGGATTAGTAAAAAGAATGAAATCAAATATATGATTCTATTTCTTCATATTGAAATATCATTCATTCAGCTTTTATTACCACTACATATATGATTTCTCCGAGATCTCGCTCAACCGCGAGGTTTTCCCCCTATTAAGGGTACTCACTTAATGAAATGAATGAAAAAAAATTAACATTTTTAAAAGAAGCGAGGAGATAGTTGACTGGAAGATCTGAGTAAGGAGAGAAATAGTTGGGGGTGCAGTCAAA
Organism: Troilus luridus; assembly: GCA_964056705.1. Taxonomy (NCBI): domain Eukaryota; kingdom Metazoa; phylum Arthropoda; class Insecta; order Hemiptera; family Pentatomidae; genus Troilus; species Troilus luridus. Next base: position 89,870,834 of record OZ057413.1, on the reverse strand, counting down.
TTAAACACTAAATAAGTGGGTACTTATTTTATTTTGTGCCTGTTTCGACCCACTTTGTGGGTCATCTTCAGGGCTAAGAAAGAAAACAGACAAAACAACAAAACTATAAAAATACATTGCAGTGCCAAGTATATGATAATATAAAAATATATGTACAGTAATAGAAATTTAGATAAAAAACTATATGAATAAAAATGTGAGGGATATATATGAATAAAAATATTACAGAGTAAATGTACAGAAAGGTGGTGATTTAAAAATTACGAAGATAAAAGAAGGAAGTAAACAGAAAGTTTACAAAAAGAAAATGTAAAAACATCAGAGGTGAGATGTGAAATTATGGAATAGCTAGTAGAATATAGATAATATATAAAATGTATGGTAATAGACTCCTAGAGAGTTTACATAAGTAAAATGAAATTATATGATTATATTATATAGGCACAAAATAAAATAAGTACCCACTTATTTAGTGTTTAATTTGACTGCACTCCCAACTATTTCCTTCCTTACTAAGATTTTTAATATGAATAAACATAATAAATATTTTAAATCAGCCTTTTTACTAATCCTAAATGTGGTGACAAATGCATAAACGATTGGGAAAGATAAAAAAACTCCGAAGTATTATCTTTAATCTTTATTTTTCTTTTCAACTTTGCAATGCAAAAACCTATATCCCACGATATAGGAAGATATCCCATGAAGTTTCTTGAATACTAGATACAGGCTGAACTGTTTCAAAGTAGTGATTTGACCGAGATCAAACTCTACCGGCAGGTTTTCCCTAACTGAGGATACGCTTTATGGAGACTTGATGAGCCCGAGGAGGATCTCCAATCCGACAGGATCAATCTATGGCTGTTAACAGATTAAATAAAATCTGGCTCAGGTGGATTTGAACCAGGAACCTTTAACACGGCTACTCGGCGCTCTGCCACTGAGCTACCCTGTTTCCCGAAACATTGTCATTATTGTTAGTATTTTTATCAATGCCCCTATATGGGTAAAGAGTCGTTTGAGATAATGTACGATTTCAATCATCTGGCATTTTTGTTTATATCGGAATGCGTCTGTCTATGACGGCAAAACACTTCTCTATGACGGCAGACCCTTCCTATGACGGCAGAACCCACCTAGAAGGGACCTTGTGACCCGCTAACCACAATTGGGTTAAGTAAGCTCTGATCTAATTCCCCCCGAGTTCGGGCAGGCGCCTTACCCTGGGGCTATAGCCAGTATCGACTGCCGCCCCGACAAGACTATATTGTATTCACAAGGTACCTCTCCTAAGCATGCCTAGCAGTTACTTATTTGGGACACTTTAGTGCACAGGGCAGCTAGTTTGTAGTCATAGGATATCAAGTAATAATTGTCTATGTCTATTGTTAAATGTCTGTAATTAAATACATTGCCTGCTTTTTCGAAGTGTTTTCAATATTTCCTCTTTTCTCATATTCCTAACTCATTTCCTAACTTTTTTTTCTATTTATTTATTAGACATTATGTATTTAATGCCTTTATTCCATAAAAATACATTAAATATTTTTTGAAATAAAAAAATGGACGAAAAAGGTTCGAAATGAGTCCCTAGAATAAGTATGTCCTAATTTATTTTTACACAAACTAAATTATAGATCAATAGATGCCAGTTCTATGAGCACTTATTTGTTAGATATATGTTAGAATTAGCTGCATTGTGTTTCACCATTAGTTGCTGCTAAAAAATGCCATGAAAACAGAATAGCAACAAATAAATTTATTGACCTATGAAAACAAATAAAGTCAACGCCTGATTTATAAGCAATGAATTATTAACGTAAAAGTAATATCACTTAAGTGTCACGCAACTCTGAATGTTCTTAAAATGCCAAATTTAATACGCTTTAAACATATTAATTCACAAATAGCTGCTTTACAGTTTATTCAATAATAATAATAATATTTTTTTATAAGGCTTAAAACGATGAAAACCAACACCAATTATTAATTTCATTACACATCTTTCCACTGGGATTCTTCTACAATCAAATCTGCAAAATCAGCTTTCATACGATTCGCCTGCCTACGCCTATTTTACTATAATTATAATATTTTTTTATAGTACTTAAAAATCGCCATAGCTCTAGAAGGTTTGATATCGATATTAACTACAATTGAATCGCCTACTGTAGAAAGACAACCAGTCAAGATTTTTGTTTTTAAATCTTTTATCGTTCACCAAAGACAGAACGAGTTGTTCATTACAGAAAGGACAACAGTCTTCACTATGCCTTCAATATTTTTCTTACTTCCTATTGGAAACTAATTCAGGACAAGGTACTTTTTTTTTGTCTTCCTTGTAAATTTAGAAAAGTTGACTGGTTGCCTTTCTGCAGTTAGCGATTCAATTATATTTAATGATGACAAACATGGCTCCTTTGAAATCTCCCCACAACGAAATCTGAAAAATTATCATTGACACTATCTCCCATTCTACGTCTCTATCGAGATTTGTCTGGATTAATTCTTTATAAAGTAAAAGTTTACTAAATACCCATTCCAAAGATCACGGAGTATTTACTGGATGCATGCTATGTAATTCCTCATTGTATAGATTCCTGAACTCTCAATTGAATTCATCTTTGATCAAGTATTCTATCGATAATTTATGAAGACGTTCTGGTTGAGATCTTCCTATTGAGTTGTTACCTACGTTTTCCACCCGGAACCACATTTGATAGAAAAATTGAACAAAAAAGTTTTACCAGACTTAAAACTAGACAAACGATAAATTATGTTTATTAGCATCCTTTCGGCTAATAGTGAATCTAGTTCACGCGCTTCTGAATGTTAAAGCATAGCTGCTAGTAAAGCTAGTTTAATTTTAGATTAACCTAAGTTTAGAGAAGTCCAATTCGATATTATTAAATATATGTAAAGCAGACTTTATTAATTTTAGTTCACAGACAGTGACATTGCAGAGATAATGATTTGTAATTATAACAATGAAGACTTATCGAGCATAAAGTATTCATGAATCGTTGCCAATACTACCTATCGTTGTTTACGGATCTTCGTCCATCACTTACGTTCAAACCCAAATCTGGAGATTGCCCTTCTGTTAGTCCTCCCATTTACGCCTCGTTCTACTTTTGGTCATTTACCAGTCGGTATAATATTTTAGGATTATACTTCGTATGAAGGGTTTAAAATAAAATTCAATTTCCATCAAGTCATAGTTAATAATAATTTCTATCTATTATCTTGAAATAATAAGGAAAATGTTAGTTAAGTAATATTTTCCTTATTATTTCAACTATTATTAAAGGATGTTACGAAAGAGGAAAATTTTATTGTTAGCAAGAGATAATTGAAAATTTTCTGATCTCTTTAGTTAATTCTACTTCAATCTCCTAAAACAAGCCAAAGAGCTACCAAGGCGAACTTATTGTTAATTTAAGAAATGATTCAATGGTCTTATTATTTAATAGAATTAGTCTAAACCATGTTGTTCCTTTCACTGTTCCTTGATTATGTTAATGTTATTAGTTCTAATCAAATATGCCAAGTTATTCTTTGATTTTAATAAATATAGTTAAAATAAAGCACAAACAAGTTATGGATATAAACATTTTGTAAACTTGTAAATTTTATATAAGTTTTGGTTCTTAGTGAATTTATATATCCTTGTACATTGAACATATATGTCTAATTTTGATTATTAAGGTGTACTAAATTTCATTTATAAATGAAAATTATTTTCAAATTAATTGCAGTATGGATTAAGGAAACTAATTAAATGTACAATTATTCAAAATCATGTTTTTATATTAATAATTCTATCACACTTCTCAACTAATGATTACTATCAGAAGAATCAAGACAAGCAATGAAAGAGGTGACACATTTCTCAATTTAAAAAAAAAAAATTTAAAAGGAAATTTTAGAACTATTTTTTCTAAAATTTACTTTTGAATTTTTTTTCTATTCTATTTTTTTTAATAAAATTTTTAGCAAACTTACAAGTGTGCATACACTAATGTTAGTTTCTATTAGTCTTATTTATTATTAACATTATGACAATCACAGACTTGGTGATATAGTTATTTAAACTCATATGGTACAAATTTATACCATATACATGAAAGGATATCTTAGTGAATATATAATTAAAAAAGGACTTCATTGAAACTTACTATCAATACCAAATCAACTAGTTTGCAATTATTTTGCTTTAAATAAAGGCTTTTTTAAATTTAAACCTTTAAAAAATGAGCAATAAAACAAAATCAAGATACCTATTGTATATTTGTTAAAAATAATTATTACAGTTTTAATCCATATATAATTGAAAGATAATTTTTTTTATCAAGGTTTGCTTCGTCATTATAAGATACAATTCTAATCTAGCTTTAAAAGTTAATCATTTGATTAGAGTAGTTATCTTAAAGTAAAAGTTTGTTCCAAAAAGAATTGGCCTGTTTTTAACAATTTTTAACAGGCCTGTTTTGGCCTGTTAGTAATAATTTGGTTCTATGTGAAGTTAATATTGAATGGTACAATTAAAATTAACCTAATTTGGTGAATATTGTATTTTTATTGATGAATTGAGTCAAAATAAGGAAAATAAGTGTAGTCAATTAAAACTAAATAGCCCACAAAAAAAATAAATATATTTTTGTTATTACTTATAAAAATTATTATGTGTTCCTTACTCTTGTTCAGGCGCGTAGAATGCATTATTAGTACTAACTAGATTTGAAAGAAGTATATTCATCCATCACAAAATAAATTTCAACAAGTCTTGGCTTGATTTCAACCAGGGTCATGAAATGGGTGACACCTTAACAAAGATGATCAATTAATGTTCTATATCAAGCATGTTGAATAGCTGGGGCACATCACAAATCCCAATCAGAAGTTTTTGTAGTTGGACTTCTGTCATAGAAATATTTAAAAAAAAGGTGCCTGTAGATTTAATTTTGCCCGAGTGGAAAGCAAGAAACATTCAGTCGGACTTATATGTAGATCTTATTATTAGTATGTATCTTAAGTTAGTTTTGACACATGCTTGTATTTGTTCTTTGAATGAGACACATTTAGAGACAATTTAATTTAATAACATCCATATGACTGAGATATCTCTGATATCATTAGTTGAGAGGATTTTAGATTATCAGGTATTTAGATATAATCACTAGATTTAACTGCCCATTATCTCTTATTTTTTCCTTAAAATATTAAAATAAATGATTAAAAAAAGAATTCACAAATTGTTTGTAAGAAAAATTAAGTAATATCATTAAAACCTTGTCTATTAATACAAACAACAAACAATAAGGAAATTATAAATAATAAAGTAATAATTTTAAAAAATATTAAAGTTCATAAGGCTTCATTCATTAATTTATATTTACCTAAATATTTTTATTTCTGACATTTAAAATTCGTTGAATTATATACAGTTTGTAACTCATTAATATACCAATAACAATAAATAACAAGACAATTAATTCATAATTTTCTACTGTCATTGTAAAATGAAAATAAAAAATTTCCTAAACCCAAAATAAAATATATCCACTTCACTGAATTATAAATCATACTGTCATCTATTTTTTTGGTATTTAATAGGGCATACAAGCTTAAAAATCCAGTCAAGTCCTGGCTTCAATGCGGGACCTTGGGTACAGACTAATGAACAACCCAGAGAGAAAGTACCTCCTACTGAAAATGCTTAAATTTACAAGCCTGTAAACTATACTTCTGCTACTTTTGCATATGAAAAGTATTTGAGTTATGGCAGGATCTTTATAAAAAATTAAACTTTTGTGATGGTTTAATTACATTTATAATACATGTTTATAATATTTTATTTTGTCATTTCGTGAGCATGAGGCATATCAGAAACAAATGTAATCAATTTCAAGATTCTTCGTAAACGATAGATAATATAACCCAACTGCAGAAATTATGATGATGGATGTGAGAGTCCATAAAGGAGGTCTTTGTTGCATCCTTAGGATGCCCATCTAGAAATCTCTTTTGCAGCTTAATGAAACTTAATGAAATTCTGAGTTGTGGTATATTTTATTTGTTTTATATATTTAGACCCACCATTTGTCGATTAAATTTATTTTCCAAATTAGTAAGGCACCTTATGGTTCTCCTATTGTTCTAGGTTGCTTATTTGGGCTTTAGACTCCAAGGAAGTATTGCAATCTACGTTTTTCTATTAGGTAAACTCAGGTACCCATTTTATCCCTCGTATCACAATCTGTAACACCATCTTAAGAACATGTTGGTGACAATGTAAAAGAATGCTAGTCATCTAGGAGTACAGATCCTATTAGGCAAGGTAGGTATTAGCTGGAGTATCTTTAGATTTCCACCTGCAAAAAAATTATATGAACTTTGTTGAAAAAGAAAGATTTGATGGGACTACCTGGGAATAAGGATAAGGATCTGTAACGATCTCAGGAACTGGTAAAAGAACATCTGATAGGATAATATAGAAAGATAGAACTGGTAAAAGAACATCTGATAGGATAATATAGAAAGATAGAACTGGTAGTCTGGATTCTAAGCAAAATGGTTTTCCCTGATGACTATCTTCTATTATATGTATCAAAGCATGGGAGATTCCATGCTAAACCACAGAGTTTGGATACCGACCCATTATGTCCCAGTTGTTGTTAATTCGAGACTGCCCTGCATGTTCTTCTTGCCTCCCTTCAAGACCCAGAGAGCCTTGGTGGAACAAACTAAATAAATTTGGATGTTTATAAAGCAAAAATTGACATATAAAAAGTGTAAAACCATGTTGCTGCGAGGTAGGGAGTAGTAATTACATAAACAGTGACTGGTATGGATATGACAATAACAAAGGTTATCTTGTATAAATCAGTGGTTCAAAAATATACTCCATTTTTTTATTAGTGAAGTGCAGTAAGTCAATTTTCGTTTTCTGTAGAGTGGCATGTCTTACAGTACACTTATTCCTCCGAAAGGGGAAAATTATGCAGTCAGTTTTCTTGGGGTTCATTAATATTTAGACTATCCTCCTCCTCTTGTGAAGCTCTCTCTGCGTTTATTGAGCTAAGTAAACGCCAGTATCGTAGCTTTTTTACAACAAAAATATCAGTCTAGTATATTGAAAACAGTACTGGATATAGTCAAAGCCCTTGGGAAATAGGTTCATGCAAAGCCTTCGGACTTCGCTTTGTCGATTTGAACAATTACTAGGCGCTCTATATGAAACAACCGCAAGACCATGTAAAGATACACCAGAAATTCGTTGTCCTTGAATTTCTTGCACATGAGGCTATGGGATACTGAGTCGAATTCTGGTTCACCTGGCACCTTGCCCAGGTGAGGAAGCAAGTTAAGATGATTGGTAGTATGGAATCCCTTATTCGTGGGCTTCTGCAGCGAAGAAAAGACATACATTAGGAAAGTATCTTAGCTTGAGGCAGAAATTGCATAGGTTAATCAGGTGAGCTATCCCTTTTCAAGGCTGTTATTTTAACAATACAGTCTTATACCGTCCTGGCATGGAGCATTTTCCTCCTTCGTAAAACGGAGAATGGCCATCTACTTCAATACATACACATAATTGCTGCCTGTGTCTTCTGTGGGTAAATCAGTTGTAGTGCTGGTTCTGCTAGTTATGATTTCACCGTTGTGATCATATTAAAAGGCTTTACAGTATTTAGAAAAATCTATCTTTCGATAGAAAATAGTATTTTTATCTATCAAGACATTCAAGTAAAGTACCACTTGTGATCACGTAAAATGACCGAAAAGGAAGGTGCACGATTAGATCGAGAGATCGAGAACGAAAAGTGCATCCTATTTATTTTTTAATCGCTTAATGTTATTAAAACATAGGACACAACGTGGCTTCTTATTGAGCTTAAATAATAATATTTGAAGGCTTGAATGGAAATTTTTTGTTATAATTTTTTAACATAGAGTTTTCTTGGTATAATGAGCTTATCTTCGCCTTGTAACCGTTATCGACTCAAGAATCATGGTTTTCAGAAATCAGTGTATTCCAGTGATAGGAGCTTCGAAAATTTCGTCATATTTTCAAAAATGTTTGGGTTTCATTTGATAGTAGGACCAGATACATGAATGATGATTAAGCCATTAAAGGAATTTTTTAAATATTTGTCTAATACTACAGCCCCTAATAAATCTCTTTGTCAGGCTATCTTGTAATATAATATATTTATGCTTAGCACTTATGAAAATTGAGAAAACATGGCCATAGGGAAGAGTCAATCGTAAGAATTAGGTTTTGATGGATTCTCCCATCATCAGATTTGAATTTTTACAGTTTTTTAAACTTAAAATATCATTCTAATAATATTTTTTTTTATAAAACAATTCATCCACCAATGTATTCACTTTTCAAATGTAATAAAGTTAAGTTATTTCTACTCCGGTATGAAATTAGTTATTCTCTTTGCCCGCCTTAATGCTTGTATATTGGGGACTACAGTAAAGGGATTACGCACAGACTCCTGGATGAAAGTAGGAGCGAACTAATCTTGTCAAAGTGCAATTGCAATACGAATTTTGTTATTATTTTTTGAAATCACAAAGGTTACTTAGCTACAACATACTCGTATTAACTCACGATTTCTTAAAAAAATTAATTTCCAAAACTACTGGACCGATTTTTGTGATATTGTTATAATTTTAAACAATATAACTATCCATAATTAAAAATTAACCATTACATACCTCATTCATTAAACTAATTTTTATATTTTATCAGTTAAGATTTTTTATTTTTTTATTTATTATTTACTATACTTAGATATAATATTAATAAAATGTAAAATCCAAAATCATTTTAGTTCCTTTTTTTCATTCATTCTTTGTCTCTTTTAAATTCAAATGTATCATAATATTTTATGACAGCAACGCGTGGCCGGGTCAGCTAGTATGTATATATAATCGAAATCTTGTGTTAAGTAATTCAGAGAGAGCTTTGTTGATTAGTGCTTATGTGAAGCTTAGCTTTTGTAGTTTTACTTTTTCTCGTCAACATCTGCTTTTTGTAAAAACTTTTATCATTCTTATTTTTAATGATAACTCTATAAATTATTATGTCATAGGAGAAATCCCCAAAATAAAAGCTTTAAGTCTCAGAAATGCTGGTTTTCATTTTTTGATTTAAACATCTTTGCTGCATAAGAAGGAACATAACTAGTTTTGACAGCATAAGATTGTCTATAGCCTTTCCTTTTCTCGCCATTTTCCTAATGCGTGTCTTAGGTTTCTTTTTTCCTTTTTCCCAAATAGGGGTGGCATCGTCTTACGTCTGGTCATTTTCATGGGACATTTCGTCTGAGATTGACAAACGTTGTGCCCACTTACTTTTTCCACCCATACACAAAATCTTTGTAGTAGGGGTAATTATCTCATATCATCAGCTGAGGAAAGTCATTTTCGGAGAGTAAGTAACTTCTGACTCAAAGGCGGTGAAGCTTATGATGATATGCGTAACATACTCCAGAACACCTCAGCAAGGACGTAAAGGGTATAGATCCTAACCGTAGTCATAAAATTTGGTTCGAAAGCATCCATGTTCTGTAAAGAATTGCGAAACCAGTAGTCCAGAAGAATCTACCTTGCAACTAGTTGTTCCCGGACAATGGGAAAGTATTTCCTCAAGGTTTTTTGTTCACCAAACGCCAATCCCACTCATCAATGGCATCTTCTCGGATTATCGCTTCCCATTTCCTGTGGTTCTCGGCTATTTTTGTACGGATATTGTTCGGTAGATCTGCTGTGCCTTTCTTTTTAAGATTAAATCTTCATGCATGTGAAGGTCGAGAGGTACCCCTCTTACTAACACTTGGACCGCCTCAAGAGACACATCCCGTACGCTCTCATGACTCGCAGCCGAGGCGTCAGCTGAATCGTCGTCGAGCTGCGCTTCTGCCAATGTGAGAGGTTTTTTAACCACGCGGGATATCTGAGACACCAAAAGACAAACCCCAAGCGACTAAGGTTGTTCTAGGATAAGGTCACCCTATTTCCACGACCATTATAGGCATCGGGGATCTGCTTATCCCTTTCTTCTCCCTTATAGAGGAGTCTCAAATCGGCAATCTTCCACTTGGAAAGTATCTCCAATCAAGGAAATCATTGAAAATCCCTATTAACCTATCTCCAATATAGGGGATATTGTTCTTCAAAATAAACGCGCTATTGGATCCAGCCCAGAAGAATGACCTGCTTTCTGTTTATCAACGGCTATAAAAAGGCCACATGTGGCCCATTGGTGGACATAATACCGAGCAGGGTGTGCCGTTGTTGTTTACACTGCAAAATATTGGTTGTTGCAGAACATCATGGTGCATTGAACTTTGTCTTCTTTTATGTAATTTTGGTGTATGTCCTGATGCAGTATTGGTGAAACATTGACTTGTTGGTTTTCCGGTATTTCAAAGACTTAAACCTCTCAGTTTGGGGGATTTTCCTATTACTTTATGATTTATATTTTATGGCTCTTTTTGAGTTCTTGCTTATTTTTATTGATTTAATTATAGTTATATAAATTTATTAATAATAATTACAGGGGCCGCGGCGAGCCGAGCAGGATGGAGCTGCTGGAGGTGTGCCCGACGGCACCGCCGCCTCGCTCCGTCCCTACTTCCCCTCACCTGAGGCCGAGGGAGGACAAGCTGGAGATCATTACCAAGCTCGAGAAATGTCTCTCCGAAAATTCTTTAGTCAATATTGGAGGGGGCTTCCACATGGACGAGTATCGGAGGAAGGTAAGATCTTCTATATAGTGCATATGAAAAGAACATCCTTACACTACTTATAAAAATAGGGTCACCTGTGATGTAGAGGTTAGAATAACAACCTCCATTGGTCAAGATCGCGGTATCCCTGTACTCTTGGCCATATGAATTTTCTTTCTTTGAAATTCTTTGTTCATAATATTATACCATAATATCATATATTATTGGCATTAAAGTGGTGTTAAATTAATGAACGATAAAGACCCAACAATTTCAGATCTTCTAAAAAAAAACCTTCGATTCATGAACAGGTTTGTTTCCATAGCTTCCATCCTTGTTCAACTCAGATCTACTATCATTTGCTCCTTTCAGAAATGCATACGATGAACTAGAAATAATTAATCAAAGAAAGTAAAAAGAAAAAGAAGAATACAATTTACAAACAGATGGTTTCAAATATATGAGGATATATAATATAATAAAAGGCAGTGGGATAGTTCAGTGAGTGCAGAGTTGCTAAGGTCCTCGGTTCAAATTCCGCTGTAACAGATAAATTACTCAATATTTTAAAGACCCAACAATTTCTATGTCCATATATGGACGCTGTGGGATCTGCGGACCCTCCTCTATATTATGGGTAATCTTAATTGGGAAAAAACTTTGCGGTTGAACATGGTCTAGTAGCTAACACATCCCTGCATAGCCGTGGTTCTTGAAACAGTACAATACCATGTACTGAGCCCAAGACCCTTCATGTGTTGTAGTGGTACATGTAAAAAAATAAAATAAAATATTAATAGCCTGTAGTAGATATATAATGTTATCATACTAATATATATATATATATATATATATCTATATATATATATATATATATATATATATATATATATATATATATATATATTAGCCTCTAGGAGTAGAAGTGAAACTGACAAATAGACTAATTAATTTTTTCAGTATTACAAAAATTCTATTGAAAAATCCAATTTAATATATATATGAATGATAATTTAAAGGCGTTGTTCACCAACAGGTTTTACACCTTACTTTAAAAAAAAATCAACTAATGAATTGGCATATAGATAAATAAATCTTAGCAACAAGTACACTAGTGTACACTATACGCAAGTACGAATAAACTCCAATATTTGTGACTCTTAAGCCCTGATAAAAACTTGCTACTTGGTTCGAAACGTTCGTTTCCAATAAATACAAAAAGTTGCTCACTATTCAAGAATTTATTTTTGGTCTCCATTCCGACCATTTTCTCCTTCATGTTATTTACTTGATCAATTTTTTTATTTAAAATCTTACCTGTTAATTAGAACGACAAACAGAATACACTTTAAAAAAAAAAATTGTTTTTTACTGGATCAGGTTAAATGCCATGACCCAAGGAATATCTTTGATATAATTAAACGGTAGTTATTAGAGATGGCCTAACTATCCAATGGAAAGATCTATTTAGATGCAGTAAATACTTTTAATAAATTATTCGTGTAAATACCTTTTAGTACAATTACAAGTTTTTTATTAAAGTTGGTCAGGGCAATATCAACGAAGATTATACTGATGGATTGAATTGGTTAGGGGGTGCAGTCAATGATATCACAAAATAAGCAAAAATTATTTTTTAATTGTGCCAACGTTTCGCCCCACGGTGTAGGCCATCTTCAGGGCAAATAGCGGGTGCCTGACTTGTCAAACAATTGTCAACTCCTCTTCCATTCAAAATCGAAGATTATACTGTTGATTAATAAAAAAATCCAAAGCTGCTATTTTTTTAGATTTATTTTACTAACTCTTTAGTTTGTTCTAGTTATTAGTGCGACCCAATTCATTGACGCTTGAATTCTTAATAAAGCTTCAAGTAGTGAGTATGATGGTATTTTAACCTCATCGAATTCGGGTGTCTTGTCGAAAAGACATGCCGGCTAAATTTTATAACTGATACGTATTACAGAAATTATTCATTACTTTAAAATAAGACATATGTATTTTAATAAATATTATAAAATATTAAGCAGTATATAAATGTAAATCTGAGGACGAAATTCAGAGATGTTTTTCTATATCTTATGAAACAAGCATTCCTTCTCATACCTCCTCCTATTTATGCATTCGCACATGCGGAACTCATTAAACTAAAACAATACCTCAGTTAACTTATGATTTAATTAGAATATTTAAAGATCTCTATCGTAATTAAACTTAGGCAAAATTTAGGACTCCCACTGTAGCATTGTTCGATAAGCCATAGCAGCATATAGTGACGTTAAACGAAACCAACTAACAATTAGAATATAATTCTACATCTATAAGTGGTTAATTCAAATATTCAACAAAGTTTCTTGTTCTTAGGGACGCCGAATCATGTTATTTTCGTAGGGAATAAGGTGCCTAGTCAGTCATTGGATTGTAAAGGAGTCATTGCTTATATTATAATTCCATTCCAATGCAAAAACTACGAGAACGACACGATTCCGCTTTCCTCAATATATTTAACTGTCTCTCGACAATACATTTAATATTCGACTTAACCACATATTCACCAGGTCTGAGGAATTATTCACTTAGGTAACAGCTATATTATTATGGCTACTGGGACTACTTCCGTCAGTTATAACTGCCATGTCTTTTCGACTAAACCCCTTAATTCGGTATAGTCTTTGTAACAAGTATGCGTTAGTACCGTAAATATTCAATATCCAGACGACGATGTTCCATCAATTTGATGAATATTGGGAATTTAATCATTCCCTGATGGTAAACACGGTTGGTTAGACTATATCGGGGTGAATATTGATCAGGATGCTCGCTACAGATGCCTGCCTCCCGAGGTCAGGCTGGACATCCTCTCCTTTCGAGGGGTTAGGGGACGTAGTATAATCGATTCTACCACTCAGCTTTGTTTTATTATGCACAATGGAACAGTTGTTCATCGAAGAGCACGCTACCAATTAAGGAATTCATAAAAAAATCAATTACTCAAAACGCCGGAAGTATTCCCAGATGATCATATCAAATAAGGACTCAAAGGTATTAGGGGCATCAATGATTTGAACAGAAGCTGTCCAAAAGGTTGAGATGGGTGAAGAAGATAGGACTAATGGCCCTGTCACGAATGACTGAATCGAAAGCGTTTAATAGGTCAAACGAAAGTGTGACATCAAATTTGATACGAAGAGATCGTCACCGTAATACCTCAGTTCTTAGTTAATGTTTTTTAAAAATTTAAATAAACATTGCTAGTTGTCCATGCAGGCACTAAACAGTTTGAATTATAATTCAATGATACTTTATTAATGAAATGGACTAAATAATATGTAGTATCAAAGACCTGGTTAGGCAAAAATAGGAAGGATTCTGAATCAAATTGGAAACTAACTGAACCATTCGTTATTTACGACGAAGGTCAGAAAAAAATCTACTGATCGGATCAGTACAGGATTAGTTGACGAGGAATTGAAAAGTTCACAAAGAAAATCATCGGAGTATTAGAATTTTCTGAATATAGAAAGTGAAGTAAGGGGTTTGCTAGATGTGTCATCCATGGATCGACCATAAAGTTTTAGGCTTTGAAACAGTGTTGAGTCGGCAGCTTAGAAAAATGCTTGACAGATTTGAATGCACGGAATTTAAGAATGGAGTGCAAACTGCTAACTACACCTATGATTTAAATCACCTGATTTGGATTTGAATCAAGTATTTAATAACTAAGCCAGTATAGAATAAATTATAATTTATTAATAATAAGATGTAATTAGTTGGGGGTGCAGTCAAGAAAACACGCAAAAATAGGTGAAACTATTGTATTTTATGTGCCGACGTTTCGACCTACTGTGTAGGTCATCTTCAGGGCTATGAGAAAACAGACAAAAACAGAATAGACTGTAAAAATACATAAAATAGAGATACAGAAAAAATAACAAAATGTAGAGATATAAAAAAATTGAGCGAGAAAAAAAAAGTGAAGGATATATAATGAAAGGATATATGATGATTACATAGTAGATGTATAGAAAGGTGATAATGCAAAACAAAATATAAAGAGAGAAATGAAGTTAAACAGAAAAAAAAAATAAAATTCTTATATAATTTATTAAGTTCCTCCAACAGCTTAATGATATAGGAATATATTTCTGTGGCTTTAATGGAATAAAATGTTGGCTACACTTGAGTAACAATAGATTATTTTTCAAATAATACATTTAACGTGAAATATTGGGTTAAATTTTCATGGATCCATCATACCTTAAACGAATTGTTTTGAAGTAAAAGATGCCTCGTTATGTAGTTTTTGTATCCTACAAGTTTTAAACGTTTGGTTTTTAAAACTATGTCTATATAATGAAGAGGCATGCTTCATTCCGGAAAGTAGCAGAATTGGCAACGAAGAAGAAGTGAAAAGATATTTAAACGTCAGGGCCAGCATTATATACTTCTTAATCCTTTAAAACAACTTAATACGGTTTGTCCGCGTTTATAAAAATACAATTGAACGATATTTGTATACATACATTTTATTAAAGAATAAGA
Organism: Troilus luridus; assembly: GCA_964056705.1. Classification (NCBI taxonomy): domain Eukaryota; kingdom Metazoa; phylum Arthropoda; class Insecta; order Hemiptera; family Pentatomidae; genus Troilus; species Troilus luridus. Next base: position 89,855,544 of record OZ057413.1, on the reverse strand, counting down.
CCTGAATACTCGAACTGTTTAGTATCTGTCGACTGGTAGCAACAGGTGCACAGTTGACCTGGAATGAGACAATCTGCTTATGTAAAGGTTTCTTTATTATAGCTTCTTCTGTTTTGTTTTTTGTTGTAGGATTACTTCAGGTAAAGGATTACTTCCAATCAGAATTTCTAGACGTAAATACCATCTTTTATCGATTTAAAATACATCGAAAAAACATATTTGTAAATGATTTACAAATCGACTATTCATTACGTTACCATTGGATACTAGTACTTACCTGTTGTCACTCTGGCGTTGATCGATGCTTTGACACTTAATTGTTGACAAATCATAGATTTTATAATGACTGAAACTTCTTATAGAATACAGAATGCACTTATATTATTTCATGATAAATTGATTCTTAGTAAATAATTAACAGTCAGAGCACTCAGATGTCGATCATCTACTCCCAATACCTATTTCAGTAATTATTCCGCAGGTTTTCGCTTCGAGTTGAGTCACAATAAATTTTAACTTTTCATCCGCTTCCCTTATAATATTTTCCAAAAATTCAAGTTTAGAATTTATTTACTAAACTTGAATAATATTAGAGCTTTAGTATGGAAAATAGAATGTAATTATGGGAAATGTGTATATTTAGGTAATCATATCATCTAGAAATGAACGTTTCAACAAACATATATCATACTTCGAAATGTTAGTTGAAACAATTATTTCTCGAAATCTGCTAATTATAGATAATTATATTCTCTTCTGCATACTTAAGCTCACGATAACTTGCATTTTTTGAAAATATTAAAATTACACGAATGAACAGCTTAAACTAGTTGTAACTCAACTCGGAGCGACAACCTGCGGAACAGATTCCTACCTTCTATTATCGATTCAAAATTAATCGAAAAAATATTCATAACAGTTAGAGTGGGGTACTGATAATTACCTGCCATGACTCTGGCTTTAATCAATGGTTAAGAAACATGGTTTACATTGTGATTGAGTAAATTATGTATCGTATTGATATACACTAGTTGTGGTTATATTTATGTGGGTATACATCAGATTAGTTAAAGATACTATAAATTTCCTATATTTTTTAAGGGAAACCCATGATTTTGATTCCCACACATTTACAATTACTATATAATGCCATTGATTTATTAGATTGCATTAAGAATTCCTTCTATGTTTTTAGATACAATGTGTTACTTACAGAATATAATTCAAAACTCCTGACACTAATTATGCATAAAATGTTAGTATGTCTCAATTGTTGATTAGTTTATATGCAGGAAGCACTTTCATCAAATTTTCTTATGCATTAATTATTAACTTCAACGTTATACTATTGCTGATAAATATTCTTTAAGAATGTAATGAATCAAAATAATAAGCTTTTGAAGCATCAATTTCACGTAAGGAAATTTTATTACTGTAATCGTGGACTCGAGAGGGGGAGGGCAATATAAACTCAGTTGACAACCCTTTTAATAAGATTATAATAACAGAAAAAGAAAACTTCTGATGTTTAATAAAACTAAACAAATCATGTGACTTATAATGATAAATCTTTTTTTCAAAATTATCCTGTAAATTAATGCAGACAAAAATAAATTGTTAATCAGAAGAACCGCCAAGGGAGTGACATTGGACGATAGTAATGCTCCCTAGCGGCGGATGGCAACACTGGGAAGGCGTGGTGGGGAACTCATATGGCTTCATTCCCCTTTGAAAATCGTTGTCGTACGGTTGGGCTCGCCTCCCGTCACCAGTATACGATCTTATCACTTGTTTACATCGAGAAATTTCGGATAAAATAACAAGTTATTAGTGCCAGAGTTTCTTGAAGCAAGCACTTGGATATTAGGAATTGTTGGTTACTGAGGTGAGTGTTATCAATTATGTTTGTTTACTTTTTGTTAAGTGAATTCTATCTTGGTCCCAGCAACTTTCCGGCACGAATTACTTTACTTCTTGACAATACAATTTAAAAAACACATCAAATATTATTATAATAAAATAGTGTTTTAGAAAAACAGTTTAACCATTTTTTAACTATGGCCTTTATTTTATTTTTTTTAAACACCCACTGAATGATTAATTTTGATTATGATAACATAAAATTGATTGCACTTATTCCCAGATTGAACATGAATCTACCTTTCTATTGACAGTTAAAATTGTGAGTGTTATGAGGAACCATGCTTTCTGTTGCTACTTAAAAGATAATCTTTGTTGATTATTGATTATTCTTGATTAACAACAGTAAAAAGAATATCCGAGTTATTCATAATTGAAATAATGTCTCGCCTTATGCACTGCAATGCTTGTAGAACTTATACTAGGTGCTAACATAATACATTGTTATTGTCCTGATGAAATAATTTATATTAAAAATTTATAAACCTAATTGTGTTAAATGAATGTTGCTTGGTCAGTAATTAATTCTAGGTCAGGCTGCACTAATAACACTTTTGCCTCTGATAGACATAAAATATAGATTTTTTGTTTTATTAACACATATTTTATTCACATACTTAGTTTATATATCTGTTAATTATTGAAGTACTTAATGATATCACTTTTATCATTGCCAAGTAAATAGCCAACTAAGTGCACTGAAACTGTTAAATGCATTTAACTTTTGAAAATGTGGGCTTAAAATGTATTATGAATCATTGCAGTACTAATTTAAAATGCTTGAGTTTGGTTTTAATGTAAAACAAGTGTATTTAACTTTAATAATAAACTTTAGTTTAATTCCGGTAATTAAAATTAGTTAATGATACTATAAATTTCCTATATTTTTTTAAGGGAAACCCTTGATTTTGATTCCCACACATTTATAATTACTATATTATGTCCTTGATTTATTAGATTGCATTAAGAATTCCTTCTATGTTTTTAGATACAATTTGTTACTTACAGAATATAATACCCCAAAACCCCTGACACTAACTAAATATGCATAAAAAATGTTGATGCTGAATAATACATCTTAGACTTTTAATTTCATTTAGTAAAATCATTGGTATTTATGGGAAACGAATAAAACAACTTTTTAAGTATGTAATCTGATATTAAAAATTTTAATATGAATTTAAATTACATTGTCCCTTTCAAATTGACATTTTGTTAATGTTTATGAATAGCAACATACATGAAATTTTATGAGTCATTTGCTTTGATTATTCTCCATCCAGAGACTTCTGAAGGAAATATTTAGAGAGAAAAATACTGGAGTTCCAATTGATTTCCCTGGCATTCATTTGATAACAGTAGTAAACAAAAAAAAAAGTATGAAACTGTAGTTAGAAGGTGAAAGAAATTTAAATTTTTTTTATTAAAGTTTAATTATTTTGTGCTCTGTTTAATTATTAACTGACTATGGTTTGATTCTTTTGAAGTATTGTTATCAGCTTATATAATTACTTTGTACATTGTTGGCAAATGCTTGTTTTTATATTATATCTATATCTTATATAGATTAGATATATAATAGATTATATATATATATATATATATATATATATATATATATATATATATATATATATATATATATAATGATTTTTGTACAATCTGTGTTGTTTCAAATTGTCAAATTACATTTTTTGTTACGAATGTTTTGAGCTATTTCAATCATATTGAGTTATTTCAATTTTGTGTAAAGTTTATGAACTGATATTTGCGGAATAGGGTAATATTAGAAGTATGAATTAGGTAACAAGAAGCAGATGACTTTTTAATTTCTTTTCTCTTCTTTTAATATATAGTTTTAAATCCTAATTGTTGTTTTAAGTTTTGATGAATAGTGTTTAAGATTTTCTTTAAATGTTCCATTAAAGTGGTTTTATATCAATTGATTTAATTATTTTAATGTTTGTTTTTTAATTTTGAGTTCATTTTTTATCAGGAAAAACAACTTAGTACACTTTCTTCAATGAGCTTATGATACTGATTCCTGAAGTACCCTTGTTAAGTCTGTCACTATTGACACAAAAATAGTTTGTATCCCAATTTTTCTTTGTGTATTAGTGTTCATTGGCTTAGTAATGAAGACCATAGTTGTTTTTTTAAATATTAGTTCGTGGATACTATAATTATTCTTAAAATATTTATTGCTATGTATTGTAGCTATTTAAATTATTTGAATCAGTTACACATTTAGCTCGGCTTTGCCTTCGGTTTTCTATGTACTATAAATAAATTTAACCAAATTAATATTCAAGTTTTAATCAAGTAAACTAATTTTTGGGTACAGAAGTTAAATCTTTAAAGTTGCAGTAATTTGTATTCCATGCATGCACTGAATTCACACTGAAACTACATAACAAGCTTGCTGACGTGACTTGAAGGCTAATAAACTGTACGATTCGTAAGGACTCATGTTTTGTTTAGGGCCTTGTTTTTATCAGAACTGGTCCAGTGCATCGAACCCTTTTTGCATATAAATTGTATTTATGCATTTTATTTATTTTTTTGCTTTAAGCGAAAATATAAAGTACTATAATTATTGTTATTAGTTTTGCTGGAGACGCGGAAGCGAGTCTTGGCTTCCTCACAATTTTAACTGGCATATTATATGAATAAGTGTAAATTATGAATAATATTACAAATAATTTGTCGAAAGTTTGAATGAATTGAATATTTAATCTGTTGGTGTACGACATTCGGCATAGTCGAAGATACATGGTCCATTTATGGACTTGAAGAGTATCAAGCTGAATCTTCGTGAATAGCTTCGTTTCGATGAGACGCCCAACAATTTCCTGTGCGAAAATTCTCGATTGTGATAGCTAACAGAGGTAGCAAGGATAAAATATGTCTATTTGATGATTCTCAAAAATTCATTACTAACTGGGTTTTTTTTTTTTGTTAAATCTCAGGATAGTTATCTAAATTATTTGAAAAAATGTTTGTCCTACAAAATGTTATTGATACATATTGGAAGGAGGGGGCTCTTTGATCAAACCATACATTTTGTAGGACAAATATTTTTTCAAATAATTTAGATAATTATCTTGAGATTTAAAAAAAAAAACCCAGTTTGTAATAAATTTTTGGGAATCATCAAATCGACATATTTTATCCTTCCTACCTCTGTTAGCTACCGCAATTGAGAATTTTCGCACAGGAAATTGTCGGGCGTCTCATCGAAATGTAGCTATTCACGAAGATTCAGCTTGATAGTAATCAAGTGAAAAAATGGACCATGGATCCTGGACTAACAGTTATTTTGCCTAATATATTTTTTATTTATAGTTCTGTAATATAAAAAAATAACGTATTTTTCTGCCACTAACCTAACATTATTCTTTTAATTATACAAATTATTCACATTCACGGGTATTTTACCATCCAGATCTAAAGATTTGGTATCGGTTTCGCAGGTTGTCGCTTCGAGTTGAGTTTTAGCATTTTATTCGTTTAATTTATTATATTTACCAAAAATACAAGTTATCGTGAGCTTTAATATGGAAAAAATGTAATTATGGATAATGAGTAGATTTCGGTAACCATTTCATCAAGAAATATAAGGTTCAACTAACATTTCGACGCACAGATGATCAGTTGAAACGTTCATTTCTAGTTGAAATGATTGCTCAACTATATCATAGCTACATACTGTTCCATGCTAAAGCTCATGATACCTTTTATTTTATAGAATATTAAAAGGGAAACGAATGAAAAGTTAAAACTTGTGATTCAACTCGAAGCAACAACCTACGGAATGATTACCATAGATTGTTAATTTTGTTATGGATCGCAATTCTAATACATAGAAGACTTTAGTACAAAATCCGATAGTCAAGCTGAGGGTGATTATATTATTTTAAACTCTAAGCTAACCTCGAGAAATAATTATAGATTCTAACTTTATTATTGATTAATATTTTGATTGCTTCTAAATTTAGCTACTTCGGTTTTCTCTGTACAATCAAAGTGTTCGATTGAATAAGTCTTTTTGAAATTTATATAATATTGATGAGCTACCTTTTTGATTTTAATTTTTTCTATAATTTTTGGCGTAATGTGAATACTTAAACGATTTCGTCTCAAAGCGCATTCTTTAGTATTTTACGTGATTCGCCTACTTAGTATTAACGTATAATATTTTATAGCATACCTGAAGCAGTGAGAATTCCAGAGTAATTATTGTAAGTCAAATACCTGTATAAATTTTACTGTGTAAATGTACTATATTTCTCCGCCACAATAATGTAGTTGTTTTCTTTCGATTGGAATGGAATTCGCTCTTCTGGTATGTGCAATTAGTTTTATCTCTTTTTATGTTACTTAAAATATATTTTATAATGTTTTGAAATAGTAACTTGATTCCAAATTCCTAGGCACGGTTTCTATATTTAATTTTCCGGGTGTAGGTTCAAATAAATTCTCTTAATTAGGGAGAACTGTTTATTGGAAAGTCAACGTTTTGAACCACATTGAATAAGTCTTCTTCAGGGCTATTTTCAAAAATTTATTGTAAATACAACTGCCATTTAGAACTTGTTTAATTATATAAATATTTTTATTATATAATCTTTTATCTTCGATTAGGTCATGGAATCATAAATAAATAAATACTTCTTAATGCCATAATTATCTACTTCTTCTAATGGAAGGATTTTGTTTAAAATATTCGATATAATTCCAATATAATTAATAGGATATTGTTAGTAATGATAATGATTATTGTTTGAATCGAATTGTATTTTTTCCTCCAGAAGGTTGTTAAAACACTGCTTTGTGACTCAATATATTATGTTACACTTAGAGATGAATAACTAAATTTGTAGGAAGTGATTAATACTTCTTGTGAGGCTTGTGATTCAGAATTTTTGAGCAATAACATTGGTAAGATTTGTTACGGACTGTTTCCTGATGGCAATTAAGAATATTTTCCTCATAGTTGATTTCATTTCCCCTCCAATCAAGTGAAAGTTATTTTGTTTAAACATTGTCCAATACCCCACCGGCTTACTATAGTGACGTGACACTGTTTTGGGATGGTATTTCCCATTCAGCAGAGCTTTGATTATTAATTTATTTAATTTTTTATAACTAATTATGCTATTATATGTTATGTATAGTAAACACCAAGAATTGAATTTTTTGAATTAATCTCTATGTTTTATAATTAATCAATCATAAGTTGGTTGTCTATTTTACAGTTATTCAAATAATAGCAATTAATTCCATCTGTTGTCCTTGGATTTTTGAGATATTTTAATGATTAATAAATACCTTCTCAATAAATTAAAATAAAATTGAGCGGTAAATATAGATATTTCTCTAATATTTAACATTGCAGTGTGGGTGTATTTTTTCTTCATTTTTTGAAATAAAAACAAAAATGGAACTTTTACATATTATATAATACAATAATGCTTCTTTACACATTTCTTTATGAAACAGCTACGTATTATATTTTCTTATTAATATCTCGTACAGAAAAATGATCTGAAAATATTTTAAGTTTTTAGATTATATAGTGAAAATAAGGAGCGGAATGGCTCAATGGTAGATCGTTGATTTGCCGTGCCGAAAGTCCCGGTTGCAAATCTGGATTTAGATACTCAAGTATTTAATCTATTGACAGCCACGAATCTAAATATGCAGACCCACTGGGCTCACCCAGCCTCAATAAAATGGGTACCCTTAATTTTAGGAAAATCTGGACAGTTGGTCGTGATATCGGACATATTATCTACCTACCAGCACATCCGTTGTCCTAGAAACGGTTCAGTCTTCTGAAACAAAGACCATTCATGGATTCTAGTTGTGTATGTTTTTTATTATTTTAAGCTGAAAAACAAGATTTCATAACTGTAACTATCAAGCTGCTGAATCGCAAAATGATTTTAAATATTTATATAGCCTTATATTATTCAATATAAATGCATATGAAATATGAAATCCATAAAATATGAGTAGGTGCGATCATTGAAGAAAAAACTTAAGTATCAGTTCCGCAGGTTGTCGCTTTGAGTTGTCACAATTTTAAATTTTTTATTCTTTCCTTTTTAACAATGTTCTCGAAAATAAAAATAATCATAGTTATAGAATGAAAAAATAGGTGTAATTATGGTGGATGTATATATTTCGATAATCATTTCATAGAAAAATAAATGTTTAAACTAAAATTTCGAAGTACAGATGGTAATATAACCTAAACTGTGTGTATAAACCATTTCTTTATTCTGTATTCAGTCAGTAATAGTTATTATAAACAGTCAGTAATAAAATTCTTTATCTTTTTAAGAATATTATTAAAAGGGAATGGAATAAAGAGTTGTGGCTTAACTGGATGGGACAACGTGGAGAACTGATAACAAAGCTTAGATATATTACTCTACATATTTTAATTGTGTGCCTAAGTTTTAGACCATCATCTGGACGTAGGTATAGTTTATTAGAACATGTTACCGAATTGTGACGTGCTTCGCTTTTCGACCGAAACGTTAATTTTATAGTTGTCTTTCTTCATCCTCCATAAGACAACAAATTATTATCTCGCGTTTAATTGTTGCTAGCTTTGTTTTCGTTGGAATTCGGAATTGACAGGCGCTTCTACAAAAATAAGTACCTAACTTTTCGTAAAAGTTTTCTTGCGTGTCAGAGAGAAAATTGTGTTTTGGTGTTAGTCCATATTTCACCTGGACCAGTTTTATTCGGAAGGTTATTGATCTTAGCCAAGGTCTCTGTATAAATTAGATTGATGCTCTGACGTAGGCTGCGGTGATGCGCTACCGAATTGGCTCTGTTCAACCGTGAACGCCTGCTGTTGGTAATAACGCTTGGTTACATATATTTCTTTAAAAAAATCTATTTTCTTTAAATATTAATGTTTAAGTAAAAATAAATAGATTTTTTTAATGCAAATGTTTAATTGAATAATATACTTCTCAATGACCGATCAAAATACAATAATTTAATAAGTTTACCTCATTATCCTTGGCGGCTATCTTCAGGTCACGTGGCCATCTTCTTTTCAGACGCCTCGGAGGATTATCGGGAATCGAAGAGGAAGCTAGATTTGAAACTAGAGGGTTTGAGTGGGAATGAAGTTTGTTACGAAAGGATAGATACCGGGTTCGGGCCAAATCAGCAACAAATGGGACATTAAGGTCGTTATGGATGACTTTATTCTTAACAAAATAAGGAGCGTTGAGGATTTTACGAAGGATTTTGGATTTTAGGGATTGGATACGAGAGGAATTCGATGGCTTAGTGGAGGCCCAAAGCTCTCCAGTCTTAAGCCCAAATAGGTGGTATGATGGTCATGTAGATGAGTCTTTTGTAGTTAATTGGGAGGTTTGAGCGTTTGTCTAGTAAGTGTTGAAGTATCCTGAAACGTCGAGCGGTTTCTTGTCTTTTCAGTCTAGTATGAGGATTCCAGGTTAATCGTTTGTCGAGATGCAACCCTGAGTATCGGATCTGTTCTACAAGCACCAGTGGGATATTATTAAAGGACACTGAAGGGCAGGAAGTCATTGGTTTACGACGTAAGGTAAAAGTTATTTGATGGGATTTTTGAGAATTTATTTTAATTCTCCAGTTCTGACACCATTCTTCAAGATCAGTGATATGGGATTGGAGGCTTTGGGATGCAATAACTTGATTGGTGTTGACTGATAATACACATGTATTATCAGCATACGTGGTAAGGATAGTATTAGGATGAGTTGGGATGTCAGCTGTATAAACTGTATAAAGGATTGGGCCAAGGATACTCCCTTGAGGAGAAATAAAAAGTTAACAATGAACATTAGTTAAAAAAAAAACTAAGAAAACGCGTTTATAACCAGCCGAAATAAAACATACAAAATAAACAATACTTACAAAACAAACATGTTTTAGTAGAAAGCAAAACTAAAAAGTAGAAAATAATTTTCATTAAGTTTAAAATAAGAATAGGGTGATAAACAAAAAAATCATTTTATTACAATAAAAGTGCATTTAAAAAGAAGTATTATTAATTATAGAAACAATGAATTATTTATATTTTCTCAGTTCTGATTTTTTTATCTGTACTTGAACGTTTTTCCTTTACAAAATCTTTATTGCAATTAATTAAATAGGACTTGCTTTAAGCTTATTCGATTGCAGAGGCGCTCCTATAACTTGCTTTAAACAATAACGGGAAAATGAATTACAGAATCGATTAAAAAAGGAGGTAATGGGACTGTTACACTTTACCACAGTCTTGTTTTATTTTATTAATTTCTTTCATTAAACAATTGTTAATTGTTCAGTGAAAGAAATTGTCGGAGATGAGATGAAGATATAAAATGATATACAATTAGAAATAAATCATTAGTATACCAATTGAAGTAAAAAATATATTAGTTCCTTCCTATATTTAAATTGTTTTAAACCATTTTAAAATATCTGTACTTTAATAAATATTTTTTGTTTAATGTCCTATTACATTTATTAAATATGAGCATTATTAACAGTTTCAATATAATGAATCAAATTAATTAATTATAAAATCATTTTGAATTAATTAACTATATATGGGAAAATTTTGAAATGTTTATTATTTATACTGTATTGTGCAATTTAAAATAAAAAATAAAACTCAGAATAAAACGTTTAACGCAATCAACATAAATAATTGTTACAGGGAAGTTGCTGTGTTAGTTTAAAAATTCAAACAGCTTTTTTTACGACAATTATTATTTTTTATGTTTAATAACATTTTGATTTTTAATGCTTTATTTAAACCTCTAATACATAAAAAAGTCATTTTCGTTACCACATTTTGCGGTATACACTGCAATTATATTCAAAATTGCACTTCATTTCAGTTAAATGCAGGTTGTAGTGAGTTCAGTTTAAGATAGCTAGGTAGATCCTTTCTCTCCTTAAACTGCCAATGGAGGTTTTAAGGAAGGAATCTTGAAGGATTATCTCTCCACGTTAAACTGGTTTTAAGGAATAAATAAGGAACGACTGCATACCACCGTTAGTCTCAAATTGTTTGAAGTTATTTAACTGTTAATTAATTGAGCACTTTGATTTGGTTTAGTGCCTTGCTATTCTTGGACGTTTAATGAGGCTATTATTATGTTGGTAAAATTTATTTCTGTCTGCATTACTTGATAAAGTAAAGGCGAACAATGAGATAAGATTATTATTAAGTGCAACCAATTCCTTGAACTGTAGTTTTAAATATTCCTTTAACCTGATTGACGAAGTGTAGGACGAATGTCAAGGATAGGGGCAAGTCATGGCTCCATTGAAAATAATCCTACTTATTAATTGAAAAAATAAATTTGAACCCTTATAGCTAATTGCTATTTAATTGTAATACTAATTAAGTAATGGGGAGTTCTATATTTTCAGATTAGTTATAGATTAATGTTAGTGATCAGTTCGATTTAAATGCATGCGATGAAAATTGGTACACGATTATGTTCGTTTGCTTATTTAACGTCACTTTTATGGTACTATGGCTAATCGGATGATGCTACAGTACGAGCTATAAATTTTACCTATCCCGGTTGGATTGAGATAGGGATTTTTAATGAGTAACTGACAACTTACAGGTTCGGGACGCCCCATTTAACATCCCTTCCAAAGAAAGGCATAACCGAGGATTTTTTACTCCCTTTAAAAAATCATAGGGCCGCCAGCTAGTCTACTGATCTTGGGCTCAGTAGGTTATGCTAACCACTAGACCACAGGTCGCCCCGTACTCGATTTATATCCATCCAGGTTTACTTGATCAAATTGAATATTATCTTTCTTTATAAAATTGATTTATCGTCGTTTTAGCATTTGATATATTTCCAGCGTTTGGTTTTTTTTTTTCTGGTCCATAGCCTTAATCGCCGTGAACCTATTCATAAATCATGTTTACCGATCACAGATCACGCAACCTGTGTTGCGTGTTCGTCTAAATTCTCCTGTCGACTCTACTTGTCTTTTAAATATTTTATGTTCTGATTATGGAATCCTTTAGGATTATTCTTTCCTTTTTTATTATAAACATTATTGTTTTAGTTTTAAAGTCATTATGGTAAGCAGGAGGGTTATTAATACAAATTATCCCATCCTATATTAACCCTAGAAAGAAGGTTGATATGGTTCCGCCAAAAAATGAATTTCAACCCAAGCGGTAATCATTTAGGTTCCTAATTTGGAAGATAAAAAAAAATAATAATGTTAAGAAGGATTTTCATTCATTATTATTCTAATTTATTTTATTTTTTGCGAACCATCCAACAAAGGACCACAGATATCACGTTTTTAGCTCTTTCTTTCTTCTCCTCCAATAATCCCTCATTCTCGCTGAATGTTGCCTTCTTCTATTATCTGTCCATCCCCCTTACCCATGGTTTATTCTCTTTTCCTCAAGAACACTAATGTTTTTGAGTCAGCTCCTAAATCTCAGTCTGTCAAGGCAGTCCTAATCAGAAATTCCAAGTCTTTTAAGTTCTTCGTTCATCTGCTTAGCATAACTACTCTGGCTTTTCAGGTGGAATATCTTATTGAATTTCTGCGTATTCATTGTTGTAGGATCCTTTCTGACCAGGTGCTCGTAGAACCATTTTCCCCCCATTTTTTTCTCTAAAAAAGTCGTTTCCCCCATACTTGTTTCTAATTCCTCTTTTCGTAAATTTCTTTATTTGATCTCAATCTGCAGCTTCCCTGTGATATTCTTGGGTCACACAAAATGAATAAATTCCACGCTGGCGAATTTTCTCTCGGATTTCTTGAGTTACAGCCATTTCACGGAAAAGCTATTTATTTAATAATATTCTGCACGCTTTAAGCAAAGCTACATTATGAGCTAATTTTAAATTTCCATGGATCTATGCCAAGATCTTATGACAAAATGACTATTGGAATTTCGATATTTGGAAGCATATTCTCCAGGTAAAAAGTGATTTCAACTTCAGAGCGAAGTCGTGCTAATTCCAACTATTTTTCGGCTCTAGTGGTTAAAATGCCTGAGTCATTTGGCTGTTTTGGTTAGCTTTTGTCTATGACCAAGAAAGGTGTGCAGTACCAGATCCCAGCAAACTTTTATATCCACTATTTTTTTAATCAATCTTTCAAAAGCATATTTATACTATCATTATCATCCGTTTGCCTCATGCTGAATAGACTAATGGGTCTTTGATCTTCAAAAGCGACCTTTATCAGTGATGAGTCTACTATTCAAAATACGTCTCCTGTATGCTCTAGTTGCAATAACTTCGTCTTTGGTGGCAATTCAAATCCTCCAGTCTCTCCAAACACTTGCCCTTTAATGATCTATCCGTCTAAGGGATCACTATTAACCTAAGCTCATCACAAAGAGGATTGCTGGTACGTTCTTGTCGTTCATGGAATTTTCGGTATAAATCTTCAATATAAATAAGCCCTTGGCCACCTCTCCTAGCAAATAGAGTCGTAACTTAGAAGTTTTTGATGATGAAGTTCCCGTCACCATGATGCTAAATATACGATCCATTTCTTGTAGTATGGGTTATTATTATTATTTGCGTGTTTTGTGTCATTGAATATTTTTCTAGCTTCAAACAAAAGTTAAAATTAAGAGGAAGAAAGCGGTCCGGATGGAGGCAAACAAAGTCTTTTAGACAGGGAGAACTGTTTATTCCCTATTTAAGAGAATTTTTTTTACCTCCATCCGGAATCTTTTCTTCCTCCTATATATAAGGTCAACTAATATTATTCAAGAAGTTAAAATTATTTATAAGGATTGGATTCGAGATGGGAAGTCTTTAAATTTGATTTGAAAATAATAGGCCTGTTATGTCTGAGGTGATTTTTCATGTATTAAATGCGTTTTTTTCAGTCTTAATTCTAAACTTGTGGACTGAATTAACCGAAATATCACATGCTCTTTTCTACAAAATAAAACATACAAATCATTGAAGTTTGTCTAAGAAGCTTGCAATTCCTTATAGAAAGTTAAATTTCTTTTATGGATATTTTATATGTTAATGATCTTGGATTTATTTAAATCAATTATAAAATATTGAAACGAAAAACCATATTCAAAAGAATTCTCAATAGCTATGTTGTTTTTTTCCATAACTCATAAATTTTAAATATTTTATAGAACATTTGTACGCACTGAGTAGAGCCGTGTTTTTCGTAGCCGCAAGGTTTTGTCGTTTTAACCTTGGGGTTGATAACGTCGTTCGAAATATTTACTATTATAATCATCTTCCTATAGCCTGGTACGAAAACATAATCCACACTGCTATGCCTTAGGCATCTTCCAGGCAGTTCTATTATAGTTCCGGATTGGAACCATGGGAATAAAACAGAATACAGATCTGTTACACTAGATTTTCCTCCTAATTTCTCACACTTATCCAGTGTTGAAATTCCGTGAATGGTCCATTCTCCCTCGCCTTCAGTTGCTTAATGAGATTTTGGTGGCGATTTTGCGATGGTATTGTTTCTTTCTGCATTGTACTGTTCTTCACATGAATCATTATGATGGATTGGATACATTCTTATAGCATGACAACTTTTGACAGGAATTCTTGCAAGGAGTTAATATATGCCGGTTTTAAAACAACGTCTCTGTTCCGTTGGAAGGTTTTTTGAAAATATTTAATTTCTTATAATATAACCCTTGGAGAAATTTGGGACAGCATGAGTATTCAGGATGTTATAGAAGGAAATCAATATCGCGAACAATGCACTCTTTAAGTCGTTGTTTATTCATTCACGTCACCTTATGCTTCTGTGGCTAATTGAACGATGGTATGGGCGATCTGTGGTCTAGTGGTTAGCGTAACAAACTTGGGCTTAGTAGATCGTGGGCTCGTAGCCCGGCAGGTGGCCCTAGGATTTTTTAAAGGGAGTAAAAAATCCTTAGTTACGCCTTCCTTCGGAAGGGGCGTTTAACGGGGGGCCCGAGCCTGTACGATGTCATGTACTCGTTAAAAATCCCTATCCTAATTAAACCTGGATAGGCAAAATTTAGATCTTCCACCGTAGCATCGTCCGATTAGCCATAGCAGTATAAAGTTAAATGAACAAACATTGAACGATGCTACATTGAGGGTCCTAATTTTTTCCTACCCAAGTGCTAACGAGAAGCTTGAGCTGTACAGAATAGGAGCCAACATTTTACGTCCCTACAAAAGGAAGCCATGACCAAGGATTTTTACTCCCTACTCTTTAAGTGTAATTGAAGTAACTGTATAATATTGATTTAATGGGTAAGTTAAGTCGTTGGACTTGATAACCATTTGAAAATTATATATGTTGAACCAAAAAGTAAATAACGGAAAGGCTTTTGAACGAAGAGCGTAATTTGTGTTCTTGTGGAATTAAATTTCGTATGTGAAATTTTTATAGAAATATAGGTTTATAGGAAAAAAACGAAGCAGGGTCAAATAATAAAAAAATATATTCCAGTTCTTATGAGTTATTATTCGGTGCTCATTAGGTGACTCCTTGATGAGTGAAATGCAAGAATACATTAATAGTCTACTATTGTGTAATCAAGTATGTAATTTATATAAGCAGGGTATATATGTTTGCATTTCTCACTCTCTTATGGAATTAATATATTAGACGTTTTTGATTTTTAATTTACTCAATTCAAATATCCTGTATTCAGTATATTCACCATGTTTATTAAGTAGCAATCCATTATACAGATCCTAGATTCATTTACATCTATTATGAATAAAATGTGGCTAGGTTAATTGGTTTCCCTATTGTTTCCATTTATGCAAGATTTTATCTTCCTTCATCAACTGAGTCTAAAAATATAGTTAAATATACAATTTGACTAACTTCCTCCATTGGAGTTTTTTTTTTCAATCATCTGCATTATATGCCAATTTGAATTGATACTAAGAACAGCCAAAAGAATCAATTATTGCCGAGGACGCAGAAGACACGTAGAGCGTCCTATTTTTTTGCTGGCTATTCTTGTGTTTCTTTGTCCTCCCCTCCATATCTTTTGTTGCCTTCCTACATTCCTCAGCTACTTTGTTCATCTGCTACCTGGTATATTCCATTCCCGGTGGTAACTTGCCTGCCGGATATGTTTCTCTTCTTGTTATCTCTTAATCTAGTAAGTGGGGTTAATGGAAAAACAAAAACAACATGCACACATATAGCAAACAAGAAATGAAGTCCACTGTACAACTAATTCTGTTTTAAGATAAAAAAAAAACTGTTTATTTTTCGTTTTAGATGTTAGTAAATGAGGCATTTAAGATCAATAGAGGATATATCCGAAATTTCAAAAATTGATTTTTCACATTTTTCGCTAGTTTAGTCAAGAAATTTTATAATCCGAAAACTTCATCAGTTTCAAAACCATGGAAAATAAGGGGGGAAAGTGTCGTTTTAACCAAAATTGCATGTGACTAATCTACCGCACAATTTGAAAACCTCAATTTTTAAAATTACGGAGCTTTCGGTTTTGATCATAAACGCCTCTAATATAAATAGATGGGATATGTTACTGCTATGTGCAATTGAAATTTTAAGTATAATGGAAAATACTGAATAATGGTTATAAGAAGGTTTTAGTGTTTTGCCATTTGTTTGCTTTCTTCGGTAAAATAAGTCATGATTTCGTTCCTTAGCCAAAACGGAATTTTTTACAAACTTTGTAACCGGTCCTCCACCCGGACCATTTTCATCCTCATATATACAAAGCCAACTATTATATTTCAGCAAATATCATAAATTAATATGATATGCAAATTATAAATTTATTTATTTATAGTTTTAATATTTTCGTCGTCTATATCTTAATATTTTATGATTCGTTTTAATAAAATTTATACTGAAATAATATGGTGTATAAAAAAATGGCCGTTTTATAAAATTCCAGAGTTCAAAAGTCTGTAAATAATGGTGTCTAACATTATCTTTCGACACACCACACTCCTTGGCAAGTTCACGAGTACTTGTGGATGGATTTGACTCAACAGCTTTCTTTAGAACCTCATCAGTATCCATTAATGGTCCCCCGGAGCCCTTCTTCCTTTCCAATGTCGTATCTCCACTGCTAAATTTTTCAAACCAACGCCGCGCAGTGCGCTGGTCAAGGACACCTCCCCCTTCATATTTAATAATTTCACGAGTTGCTTCAGCGGCTGTCAAATTTTTTTTCCAGTTATATATTGAAATAACGAGAATTTCGTAGGACACTGTCATGTTTCTTCTTTGAAATAAATAACTAAATTGTCCAGTGTTAGGAAACAAGCTTAGAGAATGCTCTAAAGGGATTATTAAGTGTCGGTAAATAATAAATAGCATTAAAATATTTACAGACTTTTGAACTCTGGAATTTTATAAAACGGTCGTTTTTTTTTTATACGCCTTATTATTTTATTATTTTTAATATAAAA
Source organism: Troilus luridus (assembly GCA_964056705.1). NCBI lineage: Eukaryota > Metazoa > Arthropoda > Insecta > Hemiptera > Pentatomidae > Troilus > Troilus luridus. The sequence continues at coordinate 89,838,184 of OZ057413.1, read as the reverse complement.
GAACATGTCGGAAGTAGGATAAAACCCCATCTTAATTATATGTATTTTTCACTAACAGTAGAAGAAACAAAAACATTTAATTTACTACTTTTATTGACTAGGACTCATATCGACCAAAAACATAAGATTTTATTTTGTTATTGTGACTTCAAACATATTTTTTTACAGAGAGCCGCCATCTACTACCGTTTTGCAGACTGACCACGTGTGACACTTGAAGTGTTAATTACTATTATTTAAATTTTTAGAATATTTTTATAGGTAGAATATTACCACCACACTACCAGCATCCACAACATGAAAAATAATGTTATATTTTCTAGAATTACATTTCATTGAACGCTATATAATTATTAATATTTTTATTATTATTTATTTTTCTAGGGGCTCAGGAAAAGAATAGGGTAGTTTGGTAAACAAAAGAGTCCTCTGTGTAGTTAGTGTCGTCAGCTAATGAACTGTGAGTTGTACCCAGTTACATACACGTGCCTGCTTGGACATGGTTCTTACGTTGTATGCTGTTTTAATTGGCTTGGTTTAAACATTTTGACCAAAAAAATATATTTACATCTTTGTTCATTATGCCATTATTAACAATAAATATCCCCCTAAAAATAAAATAATAAATTATGATAAGCGGCGGATATTTACGATTTTATTCGTGTAGTTATTTGTTTGGCATAATCACCTTTATTTCTTATTTTTTAAACATTATAATATTCTTTTATTGTTTTAAAATTAAACATTAAACTATCCATTCACCAAGAATCCTTCCTATTTAATAAGATGACCTTGATAATCATTCTTAACGCTAATGATATCCTGAGCCGTCCTTCAGTGTCAAGAGGTCATTTGTCATCACATTTTTTTTCTTGTTTATTCTTGGAACGTTCCTTGCTGCGTAAGTGTAATACATCTGACAGATGCTGTAATGGCTTGATTAAAAAAAAAGTTTTACCTCGTTTGTTCTATGTCTAAGCTGTGAAAAACATCGACGAAGAAATATTATATTTTTTACTATTATGCTACTTTTTTTTTAAGCATCAACTCGTTCAATGAAGTTAAAGCTTTCTTACGGTTGGAACCTACTAAATCTTAAGCGGAAAACAGCGATGATTTAGTAAAACTTCTAAGGATGAATGAACCTGTGCCGATACGACCTAAAAATGTCACCTACACATCTCCTCTGTAAGGGTACGTAGCCCTACAAAATTAGGCGCAATCCTAACTCTTATTGGCAAATCCTTGAATAGACTAGTTGATGTTTTTTTTAAATCCGGCTGCTAACAGACTAAACAATAAAAGTCTTGTCTGTAGCGGGATTTGACCCAGGATTTTCGGCCTGGTAACTCAGTGCTCTACCACTGAGCGACTTCGCTCCCTATTAGCATAATAACGACACAAATAATTCTGTTTTTCGATAGAATAACCGACAATTTTGAAATAGAGCGCAACCCCTATAACACTTGTATCATGAGACATGACCTGCTTTAATCGGTGTTACATGGAAGATGAAGGTGGCCAATCCAAAGAGAATCAAATCGTATGAATGCAACCATTACATTCTGTTCATGACTTAAATACTCCAGTAGCTAATTAAGACTTAATCCTTACTAGACGGCAAACACAAGATTAATGAACCGAAGACTGTCTTGTTATATCTTATTGCGTAACTTGGTCTTAGGTCTTTAGGATATGTACCCTGCTTCTTATGATAATGGTCGTCTTTTATACCGTTTCTGTGATATATTTTTTTCTCTTCTGGTATGAACCACACCTTAGGAGAAGTAAACTCTTAAAAGTAAACATAACAATCGTATGCGTTCTTGTATACGTGGGCTGGAGTTATGTTTATGCATTTGCACGATAATTATATCCCGTGTCGTTATACGCCAACGCTTCCTCCTACTCGTACTAACTAACATCTTTGTAGCATTCCGTAGAGGTTACGGGAAGAATCAACTCCCTCCGACAGTTTATGGTAGAAATGGTACAGTCTCTACTATATACTGAGCCCAAGACTCTTTAAGGGCACAGGTTGGTTTTTTTAACACACTGCTTTGACCACTGATTATCGCATGCTTTTGTTGAGGCTATATCAAGTATTACCATGGCTAGTATAAAGAAAACAATGTTCTAATAAGACCTGTGATGTGCACAAGACTCAATAATAGGGTATAATATTTCTTGAACCACGGTTTTGTGACCTTGAACATTGGTTGGCCGGATGTCATGCTCAACCGCCACCTTTGAAATTAATTTAAATTTAATATCTAATGGGGAAAATACTTGAAAAACTCATTCTGAAACGTCTTCATCCTATCATAGAATCCAATCAAATAATCCCAGATCACCAATTTGGTTTCCGAACATCACACTCCACCATCCAGCAATGCCATCGTGTGGTGGACGTTGTCTCATCTGCATTAGAGCGCGGAATGTACTGCACGGGAGCTTTTCTCGATGTAGAGCAGGCTTTTGATCGAGTCTGGCATCCAGGACTGCTGTACAAACACCGTAAATTCTTACCTTCAACTTACTTCCTTATTATCAGTTCCTACCTCAGTAATAGAACCTTTAAAGTAAACCATAATTGTTCCTACTCTTCCCTCTTCACCCAGTCTGCCGGTGTTCCTCAAGGCAGTATCCTGGGGCCCATCCTATACACGATATATACAGCTGACATCCCAACCCATCCAAGCACTGTCCTCACTACTTACGCTGATGACACATGTGTGTTATCAGTTAATAAGGATCCATTTGTTGCATCCCAATCTCTTCAATCCCATATCTCACAACTACAAGAATGGTGTCAAAATTGGAGGATTAAAATAAATCCTAACAAATCCCATCAAATTACCTTCACCCTTCGTCGTAAACCTACGAATTCCTGTCCTACTGTATCGTTTAATAATACACCACTGAACCCTGTCGAACAGATACGTTACCTAGGACTCCATCTGGATAAACGTCTCACTTGGAATCCTCATACAAGACTGAAAAGACAAGAAACTGCTCGACGTTTTCGCCTACTTCAACACTTACTGGACAAACGCTCTAAGCTACCAATTAATTACAAAAGACTTATTTACATGACAGTCATCAGACCTATTTGGGCATACGGAGTTGAGCTTTGGGGCTCTACTAAACCATCCAATTCATGTCGTATCCAATCCTTGCAATCCAAAATCCTTCGTAAAATCCTCAATGCTCCTTATTATGTCACAAACAAACTCATCCATCATGATCTTAATATCCCATATGTTACTGATTTGGCCCAAACTAGATACCTATCCTTCCATAACAAGCTCCATACGCACTTGAATCCGCTAGTCTCTCAGCTTGCTTCCCATACTATTCCTGATAACCCTCCGAGGCGCCTGAAAAGAAGATGGCCTCGAGATCATCTACTATAGAACTTTATTGGAGTGCTATCGATGGGTAGTTTCTCCACAAGTGTTTTCATGTCATATTCTACATTTTTGCACATTTACTTGATATAATACCATTATAGTTGTAAATATCATTGAATTAAATAAAAAAAAAAAAAAAAATTTAATATCTTATATTTTTCATTTAAACAAATAACAGCAGAATAGTCTAGCGTTACCTAACCTTTTATTCCTAATTTTTCTTTTATCACTTTTGAACACACTTTGTAAGTATTTTTATAGGTCGGTTTATGCATTAGTAAAACAATTATTTGGCAAGAAATGGTCAAACCGAAAATTACTAGTTGCATTGTTAGAACCTAGGACCGATGCAGGGTTGAATCAGACAGTCCAACCACGAATTCCTCATCATACCACAAATTATATGTTACCTTCTCATCGTGTCTTCGGGGATCATTCGTCGGCCCGTAGTCACGTACATTCTTCCTGATGGTTGTTTATTTCCGTCTGTGACTCTTCAACCTTCGTCTCGTTGTTTTTTTGTCTCTCATTTATTTATTGTGTTCTTTTTTTTTAATTCGCTAAAATAAATTTATAAATTAGATTTGCTAGAACAAAATTAGTTATATCGTTGGTGTTTTCATTATTTCTAGGCAATTACATACATAATTCATTTGCATTGCAAATACTGGCCACAGGTGGTTTAAGTTATGCTGACTTACAAATATGCAGTAGGGAATATAGTAATTATTTGGAATGATCCTACCAGTAATGTCATTATTGGAGAGAAATGTTAAGTGAGTAAGTGATAGTTTAACAGCTAACCCGGGATTGGCGTCTAGTTCTGAATTGTTGTAATTTTCAAGTTTAATGAATATTAACTGATCTAGGAAGGAATTAAACTCACTAAGCTCCGTGAGTTTTAGCAAATTGTTAAAAAATGTTATAGTGATTACGAAGATTGCTCAGCATGTAGAGTCCTGATTTGTTCATCCGTCTGTGGCAGATCAATTATTTAATCTGTTAACAGGTATACATGTTGCCTCTTGGGATCTGCTGACCCCTCCCAGGGGATAAACAGCCTCAGTAAACGGGATACCATTAATTGGGTGAAAATCTGGTTTTTGAGTGTGCCTTGTCTGAATTACAGTTAAGTCTCTACCATATACTGAACTCCAGAATCTTCATGGGTCGTAGCAGTCAGGTTTTTTTATATAGTGATAATATCTTATTTTATATTAAATAAGATGTATTATTATAGCTGGGTCGCATAATGTAATTATCGAACGCTGCCCACATTTGCGATAAAAATATATTAAGATGCCATCTACAATGTGGGTTCCCTTAATAAGGGGAAACACAGCGACTATCTCGGATAGATCATCTCCTTGTCCGACTGTTTCCTTAAAAACAGTACAGTCTCTATCATGTACCAAACCCATGGATTGTATCATAGTTGCCAGGTTTTTTAAATTTTTTTTTACAGATTGTATCTTAAATTATATTTAAATATAGCTGATACGCTTACCTCGGTAGACAATTTTTTTTATTGGGACGTGTTTTAATTTGATCACAATTGTATTTTATCTTGTATAAATACAATTGAAAAACAAGATGGGTTGCTACAAATGGACTGTATTCCTTCACGGTACCCACCATTCATAATGGTGGGTACGAAGTGAACTAATGATTTTTTTTTGTTTTAATGTTATTCACCTCTGATTATTTTCTCAATTCGTTTTTTATAAATTACGCTAGATTATAGTAAAATTCCATTGATTGTTTAATTTTTGTTATCTTATACTAAAATAAAAACGAGGGGTTAAATCTAGATCTTACATATTTGTTTGTTTATTTGGGGTTTAGGGTTACTACGGACACTAGGCCATTAACGGTTTATCCTCCGGTTATCAGGTCAAGCAATTAACGGCATGAATCAAATCTTCAATATCTACGTCTTAAGATTATTTATTTATTATTATTTTGATGTGGGGTTTTGGGAGGGAGTATATTTAATGTTAGTAACATTTTATTTTAGAATTTTTTATTGTTACATTATATACTAGCTACCCACTCCAGGTTTGGTCGGGTAATAAGGCATATTATGCCTACATAATTTGTCTGTGTAATGTATTTTTTTTTAGGGGTACGTATCGGCCACTATAGACCACGCGAATATCATCGGTTAGGCTTCTTTGGGAGTCATAATTCCCATCTCAGCTAATGTATTTTTTTTTTCCACGGAACGGCCTTGGAGACCACACGAATATCATAATTTTCACTTTATTCTCTCCTTCCTTCCTTGTACTTTATCATAAAGAAATTATAAAAATAAAAACAAAAGCATATATTACTTTAAATACGAATTTATTATCTTGCACGTTAGATAATTGCACGGGATCAGGCAAGCAGCGTCCTCGGTGAAACCCATCGATATTCCAACCCATTTACACAAAACCTCGACAAATTATGGACCTAAACCTTCCTGGTGATTCACTCAATTTATTGGTGAATACCGAATGAAAATCCGTCCAGTAGTTATTGTGTTTACCGCGAACAAATGCGGCCGAGGAATTAGTTTTATAATACGTATAGATATTTAATACATTTCAGCGTATCATCTCCTCTATTCACCTATGTTAACTACCTATGTTCCCTTCGTTACAATACATACGTCGCTTTATTGAGTAATTATTCATAAGAGATTTATTCGTAAATATTATATTTTAAATTTAGTTTTACATAGATTACCTTCCCGCAAAGCTCCTGGGCACGACCTCATCACAATTCATATCTTAAAACATTTTCCTAGAAAAGCCATTCTATTCCTTACCTATATATATAATGCTGTACTCCGCTCCACATATTTTCCTGACCTCTGGAAATTATCCATTGTAAAAATGATACCCAAACCTAAACAAAACCCAGAATACCCTTCCTCATACCGTCCTATCTCTCTTCTACCTTGCATGGGTAAAATCCTAGAAAAACTCATCCTCAAACTATTGTACCCCATCCTTGATGCAAATCACATAATACCAGATCACCAGTTTGGATTCCGAGCATCCCACTCCACTATTCAGCAATGTCATCGTGTGGTGGATGTAGTCTCCTCTGCATTAGAACGTGGATCATATTGTTTGGGCGTCTTTCTTGATGTGGAACAGGCATTTGACCGAGTCTGGCATCCGGGATTACTCTACAAACTCTGTCAATTCCTACCGCCTACCTACTTTCTCATCCTTCAATCCTATCTCACAAACAGAACTTTCCAAGTAAATCATAATATTTATTCATCCCTCTTTTCCCAATCTGCTGGTGTTTCTCAAGGTAGTATCCTTGGGCCAATCATTTATACAGTTTATACAGCTGACATCCCAACTCATCCTAATACTATCCTTACCACGTATGCTGATGATACATGTGTATTATCAGCATACGTGGTATACGTCAACACCAATCCAATTATTGCATCCCAAAGCCTCCAATCCCATATCACTGATCTTGAAGAATGGTGTCAAAACTGGAGAATTAAAATAAACTCTCAAAAATCGCATCAAATCACTTTTACCTTACGTCGTAAACCAATCTCCTTGGTTCCTGCCCTTCAGTATCCTTTAATAATATCCCACTGGTGCCTGTAGAATAGATCCGATACTTAGGGTTGCATCTTGACAAACGATTAACTTAGAATCCTCATACGAGACTGAAAAGACAAGAAACCGCTCGACGTTTCAGGCTACTTCAACACTTACTAGACAAACGCTCTAAGCTCCCAATTAATTACAAAAGAATCATCTACATGACCATCATACGACCTATTTGGACCTACGGAGTAGAGTTTTGGGGCTCCACTAAGCCATCGAATTCCTCTCGTATCCAATCCTTACAATCCAAAATCCTTCGTAAAATCCTTAATGCTCCTTATTTTGTTAAGAATAAAATCATCCATAACGACCTTAATGTCCCATTTGTTGCTGATTTTGCCCGAACCCGCTATCTATCCTTTCATAACAAACTTCATTTCCACTCAAACCCTCTAGTTTCAAACCTAGCTTCCTCTTCAATTCCCGATAATCCTCCGAGGCGTCTGAAAAGAAGATGGCCCCGTGACTTCTTAGTTGAACTTGTGATTTGAGTACTACCAGTGGGTAGTTTCTCTACTTGTCATTTTCACATGTCATTATGTATCGCTTAGCCCATTTACTTGTTGTATTTTTTTTTTATACAGTTGTAAATATCAATAAATAAATTAAAAAAAAAAAAAAGTTTTACATAGGACTTTTCTTCCTCAATTGTCATAGTTTTAGTTCTGAACCTAAACTTTCGGGGACATAAAAATGCTTGACCAAACGAGCGAAAAATGTGGAAAAATAAATGTTTTAAATTTCGGAGTTATCCTCTTCTGATCCCAAACGCCTCATATACAACTGTTATCTAAAAATAGTTTAAACTTTATATTATTATAGTACACCCGAATAGATATATAAAAAGCAATACATATGCCAACTACTAGTCCAAAAATCTCTTCACAGGCTAGATTACGAAGCTAAATCTGTTGCGAAAAAATTTATGTTTACAAAAATAAAGTGTTTAGTGTTTATAAAAATATTTAAATGGAGCGGAGTGGCTCAGTGTGGTAGTGCATTCCGTTCGCTGACAGACTTTTATTTAATCTGTTAGTGACTGGAGATGGATCCAATGGGATCTCGGACCCTCCTGGGGCTCACTCTTCCTCTTTATTCTATAAGTGGTTACCCAAAATAAGGAAAAAAAGCTGGTGTTTAAGCACGATCTTGGACAAATCACCTTCATGCAAATCCGTTTATCAAGAAACAGTTCAGTTTCTACCTTGTGCTGAACCCAAGTGGAAAAAACGATGGGGTGATACAGGTTTTAAAAAAATATAAAAATCTGACAGCGATCTGCTTTTAAATACGATGCATGTTAGGAAATATATTTAATTTGACCTAAAATTCCTTCTCAGCCTACACCACTTGGGTTGGGCCATCGACTTGTGTGACACACCCACTGTCGTAACTCAGTATCTGTAACTTACTATCCGAGTTGATACACATCTCACGCAGCCTTATCTACCGTCTTAATTTCCGCTTGAAGGACGTTTCTTCCTCTGCGATGTTGTACTGAAAATGTCTTGTTGCTCTATTTTTTCTTAGCAAATTTAAATGTTTTAAAAATTATTTATGGAATTTATTTTAGAAAAAAGTTGTAAATCACACAAAACAAAAAATATTTCAATTAAGAATTATTCTTAGTATAAGAAATTAGTTGAGATGACAAGCGGTTTGTTCAGTATATTTTTTATTTTTTAGTTTCGTATAATATTTTCTTTTGATTTTCATTTTATGTTAATCAATGTTACTGGAAAACTATTGTTTTTATTGATTTTGTTTATTTCGTTTGTTTATTAGAAGCACATGAACATTTTTTAATTTTTTTTCCCTTGTCTCGATTCCTTTCTTTGTACTGAAAGATTGTTTATCGATTTGTTCTAAAATATCTTATGCCGAATATAATTTATTTTTTCTTTATATTTTTAGTACTCTGATAACTGATATTATCTACTATTGACCAAATATCTTCTGTTCAAACAATACTTCCGCAAATATTGTGAAAGAAATACAGAGGAAATAAGTGAAAATAATATTTATTAAAATAAATAGTATTTATCGACAATAAATAATAACAAAAATCATTCAATCTCAAATATAATTAAAGAAAGTATTATATGTCCCATAAGATGACAATATATACGGCATATTGCCTTTATGGACATCAAAATATTACAAAATAGATTTATTTTTTTATAATATGTCGGTAAACTTAATTGGTTGCTATGGTTACATTTATTACATTGGATACATTTCCTACTAATAATACTTATAAAGTTAAACATGTGAAGGAATATATAAATATAGATACAGAAGATCAGAAGGTCAATACTACTCAAAGTATTTTTTTTTCTTTTTCAAATGAACTTGTATCCACTGTTCTTACTTATTAAAGGAACCATTAGGCCTTGTGTTCGCAGGTGACCAACAGACTTGTTTTTAAATATCCTTGGCCTTGCTGATCTTCTGAAAGGATGTAAAGCGGGTTAAGATCCCTATTCTAATCATACCTTAATAGAAAAAATATTCTCCGATAGTTATATTGTCCACATAGCATTGTCCGATTACCCAGAGATGCAAAAAGTGACATTAAATGTATAAACTATAATATGAACCATTTTCTCCCGAGCATTTTTACATTTAATTTATTATTTTTACAATTTGATTTATTATGATCTACTGTAACGAGTAGATATTTCTGTTTTTTTGTTGTCTGCTACTTGCAATTAAACTTTTCTCAGACATTGTTTAAATAACTTTTCTTTCATACTTGTGTGGGATGCTTTCTCATGTTAGTGTATTTGTATGCTGTATTTGGGATGTGTGCTGAATTGTGTTTTTTTAAATACTTTTATACTATTATTCTCTAATGTTCTGTCTCAGAGTAATTGTATTCCGTTATTTTTGTGTATGCAGGCTTCATATTGGAACTATCCTAATTAATTTCTCTTTTCCATCTTTATATTTATTTAATCGTGTTCTTTTGTTCAATGTCCTTATTTACTTGTTCCAGTCGTTTTCTTAAAATTCCGGATATTTTATCCATATACCTCTAGAGAGTTCGTATAACAGTTTGCGTATTAACATATGCTCTCCCGGCCAATGAGATTTCTCTAGATGCAGCGTTAGGCTAAGTATCTCCCTTTGTATCGTGTCGAAAGCCTTAGTCACGAGTCTCGACTTCTGTGACTCGAACCTAGGCTGCAGTAGGTCATTATTTCAGTTTAGTAATGGGGCAGTGATTAGCCTGTGTTGAAAAGGTTGTCATAAAATTTGTATCTTATTCAGATTTTTTTCATTAAAAAAAAATATTTTAAGCTCTCCAACGTGGTTTCGTTTAAAAGTAAGCTCCACGCTTGAATGTTAGGTCTACATTTTTCTTTATTAGAAATACAGCATTTATGTTGAATAATACTAGTTGACTTTATATTTATGAGGAAGAAAATGGTTCGGGTGCAGGTCAGAAAAAAATATCTTCAGTAATAACTGGTTATTTTTAAAGCCGACGTTTCGGCCCAGATTGTAGGGCTAAATACACATAGATTAAAATAATACATGGTAAAGCATAACAGTATACGTAGTAAATTAATAGGAATAATAATATATGTAGTAAAGAATAACCAAATATATATTCATCTAAGGGTGATAAGAAAGAAGGAAGAAAATAGTTGGGAGTGCAGTCAAATAAAACACTAAATAAGTGTTTTTTTTTTGTTTTGTTTTTTTGGCATCACCACCGTTCTGTACATTTTCTCTGTAATTTTTTGTATTCATATATATCCCTCACTTTTGTTCTAAATTTCTACCTCTCTACATATATAGTTTTTCTCATTTATCATATACTTAGTCCTCAATGTATTTTTATTGTATTCATTGTATGTTGTCTGTTTTTCTTTCTTAGCCCTGAAGATGACATCGGCACTTAATTAAATAGGTATCCAGTTATTTAGTGTTTTATTTGACTGCACCCCCAACTATTTTCTTCCTTACATCATCCAGTCAACCATTCCTCGCTTCTCGTGATAAGAAATATATAGAGAACCCTTTAGGTAGTTCCAACAGAAAATAGAGGGAAGAGTTATGGAGAAGTATCGAATGAGATATAAGAAATAACATGAATTATCGAATAAGAAATAAGAATTAATAAAAAATAACATGAAATAAGGGCATTATTTGAGGTAAATTAGAGTAATGCCCTTTGGTGTTATTTCTCTATCATTTACCTTTATCATCCATCCGGGCCATTAAGAAAATGGAAGAACCTCTTACAGCATTTATGACATAAATATTATGGTATATTGATCAATAATTACTATTAAGCTTACATTTTGTCTAATTTAGAGGTTTCGATTAAATTTGTGATAAATCGGTCTAAAACAAAAATATGTAACCGCTTATAGCATCGATTTTAAAAAATCGGCAAATTGTAATTAATGTTAATCATAGTCATGGGACAAACCTTATTTTTTATTTGATTTAACCTCACTTTAAGCTGCTTATTGCTAAATTTCGCTTATTCGTGTATATTTAAGATTTTACGTCCCCTCTGCAGGGCGGCGTACCTAGGGAATTTTCTGCTCCATTTAAATCCCAAGGCCAATGGATTCCAAAACCGTGAACCATCCGATCTTGGCAATTTAACGCTGTTATGCGAACCGCTACACTGTTTTGGGTGCACCTTCTATGTACATCTCTGTTATTCTAAAATATTTTCACTTTCATGTATATATTCGCAATTAAAGCTGGTTCTGTTATATAAGTGTTTCTGGGTGATTTTAATTATTCGGAGGGGTGTCAAGGGGATGGTGCCGTTCTGCTTTTTAAGATTACGATTACACACTTTGTTGACCAACGCATCTACCATACTTAGTTGCGAAGGACTTAAAAAGTTTCACCGGATTAACCCACATCCTCCACCCGTGGAATGCTTCCTAATGAGCTTTCCTTTGAGTTTTGTCATGTATTTCATTATATTATATTAATATTTGATCAAGATTTTCTCAGCTCTTCTTTATGCGAGAAAGTGTGCTGTTTAGCCTTCGGAAAGCTTAACAACAGAAGACGGATATACGGGAAATCTCTTATAATACCTTAAGTATTACCGGTGTTAGCCAAATAAGAAGTACCAATTAGTAAAACAAACAATTAAAATAAAGATTCCCAACTTCGATGAACTTCGCGTTTTGCGGATTCAACAAACTTAGCCACAATGACAATGTAGAGTCTGCTTCCGGCGTCGACAGAATGTATAATTTATGGGACACCCATTCTTGTGTTTCCTGGTTTGAATGTTAACGTTCTTAATTGCCTTTTTGGAAGGTTTTGCTTTTACTAATCGTTTGGTTTGCAGGACTGCTTTGTAAAGTTATTTGATTCAAATGTGTTATTAATTAAATGTAATTTTCTCTCAACCGATTTTTTCCCCTAAAGCATTCAGATGTAGAGATCATTTCGACATTTACATATACAATGTTTTTTTTAATTTTGATATTATATAGGGTCTATGATGAATAGAAAAAGCGAAATTCAAGAGGGAATAAAGGCGGTATATAGAGATATATAAACCTTTATATCTTAGGGTATAATCATCCTTCCAACTTATCTTTATGGATGTGAAACTTGGCCGCTAACGCTAAAGGATGAAGAACGTGTTTAGGTATTCGAAAATAATAGGTTACGTAGAATATTCGGTCTAAAAAAGGATGAGACCACTGGGAAATTAGGGTATTACACACCGGGGTGGGAGGGGAGTGGCTCAGTGGTTGAGCACTGAGTTGCCATGCCGGAAATCCTGGGTTCAAATCCCGCTGCGGGCAGTTACTTTTATTTAGTCTGTTTGCAGACGGAGATGGATCATATAGGATCTAGGACTCTCCTGGGGCTCACCCAGCCTCTATAAAATATTATAAAAATAGGGTACCCATAATAAGGGAGAAAAATCTGGCGGTTGAGCCTGACCTAGGACAAGTCACCTCCTTGCAGAACCGTTGTCCATGAAACAGTACAGCCTGAACCATGTACTGAACCCCCAGACTCGTTCACGGGTCGTAGTGGTACAGGGTTTTTTTTTTATTACATACCGGGGAATGGCGAAGCATGTATTCAGTAAATATTATTTAAGTGATAGCTTTACGAAGATTTAGATGGGCGTGTAAAGTTGCTGGGCAACGTACGAATTCCTAAGATTTTAATAAGATGTTAATAACGTCCCGATTGCGCTAAGAATGATCTGGCGTATTTTGGTTTGGGGTTGTGCTCCATGGACAGAAGTTTGTAAGCAGAGATTGGCGATATCGGCATCGAGCCTTCGGGTTCGCTTGGCCTTATTATTATTATTACCATATTTGGTGTAGTGGTTAGCATAACAACTTTTTATCTCCATATTTGCGAGTTTGCAGCCCGACCGGTAATTCTTGGATTTAAAAATTTTTTTTATCGTTGTGGTATTGTTCTTTATATTTTAGGGTATAATTTTTTATATTCGTAGTTGGAAAGTTGTCCCGATAATCAATTATCCACTCAGCGTATATCGCTCTTTCGTCTATCCTTAAGTTCGGTTCTTTACATCTGCCTTAAGATACGTTCTTTGTTCATCTGAATAACTTTACCTGTAGATTTCTCTTTTGAATACCTGAAGAGTCATAATACAGGATAGTTATTTATTAGCTACCCCTATTCACAATCTCTTGCGTTATGAAACAAACCAGTCTTTATGAGGACTGACGGAGACGCTTTAGAATAAATCTTTACCATTAAGGGATCGGTATGATGAAGTGTATTTCTAACCAAAAGGTGGAAATTTATGCTTGGGAAGAAAGTATAATAAAAACTTATGTTATTTAATAAGACATCCAAGCATGATAAGTATATATTAATTTTTAATTAGAGGAAAGAAAATAGTCTGGGTGGAGATGAGATAAATAATTTCTTAAATATGGTTGAACTATTTATTTGAAAGCTAACGTCTTTATTAGCATTACTCTCATTGTTTTAATTATTTAGTTGGTTGGCTGTTATTCTTAATACTCATATCCAGTTATTCAAGTCCATATATTTTAAGTAATACCGTTATTCTATAATTACTGTAAAATCTGTTTTCTCCTACAGATTTTCTAAATATTTTTTTTCTATTGTACTCTTTACAAAAAAAAATTCTACATCAAACATTTTTCATTATCATTATTAAGTCTTCACTTGTTTCCTTATACTCACTAATTATTCTTTAAGTTTTTATATTTATTTACAGGGTTCTATTATTATTTATACTACTCATATCGCCTCGTTTTAGGTCATATATTTCAAATAATACCTTGATTATTTGTTTATTTAACGTCACTTTATGCAGCTATTGCTAATCGGACGTGCTACAGAGGGAGATCTAAATTTTGCCTATCCAGGTTTAATTAGGATAGGGATTTGTAACGAGTACCTGACATCGTACAGGTTCAGGACCCCCGTTTAACGTTCCTTATATAACCAAAGATTCATTACTCTCTTTAAAAAGATCATTGGGCCTCCTCCCGGGCTACGAACTCGCGATATTGCCTTATATTGTCGCCCCTAAATATTACCTTTATTTTATTCTATAACTTAACTCATGCCCCCTTTTATATCTGGTTTCTATTCTCCAATATCATGCCTTTTTTATTTTATTTTAGATATTTTTATCCTTTACGATTTCCTGTTGACAAGTAAACAATACCCACTAGGACTCTGAAGAAGATGTGCAATCTGGGTTGTAACGTATATAAATAGTTCTACCCTATTCAAGAAATTATTTCTCTGACCTCCACCCGGATCATTTTGTTCCTGTATCATGTATGAGGTAAACTAATATTTTTCAACATAATTAGAGTATATCTTTATGATTTTATTCACTGCATACAGAGCATCATTATATTATGTTTTATGATGAGAATTGAGTGCACAACGAGGAAGTGCAAGTGGGCAGAGATGGTCTTTTATATCGTTTCCTGCTCTGGTGATAGCATGATATGGCCCCGGGTCTGAGCTAATATGGAGAAAGAGACCAGCTTCAACTTTCACACACACCATGTCGTGTTCTATAGGGAAACGAAACATCTGTCATGTTTTGTAAGAATGGCTTTGGATTTCTCTCACTAGCAACAAAATGTATATACTTGGTAGAATTTCGAATTCTAAACATATTGTGATAATTAAATTATTAATTATTAAATGTCGAATTTTGAAATTGACACGATCCAACGAATGCTGAGTTGATATGTTGCCCCCACGTGCCCAAACAATGATCTCAGGAAAAGTTAAGATCTATTGATTGATTTTTAAATAACAAGATGGGATGCCATCCTCAGATCATTATCTAAGTTACGCTAATACTACTCGTATATCATTAGTGTTTAAAAACATATCCCTCTCTTTTCCAAAAGTTCTTGATTGACTGGAAGTTCTTCAGTAAATAATGATCCTTTTACATGAAATAAAATAATTTTACTTTTATTTTATGGTGATCATGGTTACAAATATATTTCCACTTAGAACATGCCCATTTTCGTTATTTGTTAGTCTTTTGAAAATTGTTTCATAAAGTTCTCGGCATCTTGTCTCGCTCCTCTTTTGCCTTCAACTGTGCTATCTCATCTTTTAGGTATAGACCCTGGGAGACTTTTGAGTAAACAGAGAGACGTAGAGACACCTGATCGGTAACCCTTTATAGGTTTATTAAAATATTCCTAGCATTCTAAACAGTGTTACATATAACTAGAGTTTGATCCTTCTACTTTCGGATTTTGCTTACTCTTTTTATTAAAATGATTTTCAAATATAACTTAGTACTTTCTAAATTGCAGTATTCCCCTAATAATGGGTATATTTTTCTATGACTTGCGGTTTATTTTGTGATGTTGTTTATTCATTGCTCGTCACTTTATGCTACCATGGCTGATTAGACGATGCTCCAGTTTAAGTCCTAAATTTTGCCTATCCAGGTGTAATTAGAATACGGACCGTAAACGTTTACTTCCCTTTCGAAGGGCGGGATAACCAAGGATTTCTTACTCCCTAAAAATTGCGAGGACCAACTCCCGGGGTACGAACTCGCGATCTTGGGCTTAGTAGTTTGTTATGTTAACCACTAAACCACAGGTCGGCCCTAAATAATATCTTTATTGTATTCCATAATTAAACTCATACCACTTTAGTATTTGATTTCTTTTCTCCAAATTCATGACAAATATTTTTTTAATCTATTAACAGCCATAGAAAGAGCTTATGGGGTCTCTTGGGACTCAGCTTCTATAATGAGACCATTCTTAATTGTGGAAATTTCGAAAAAGGCACCTCCTTGCATAACTGTTGGCTAGGAAACACTACAGTCTCTACCATGTACTGAGCCCAAGACTGAATGTATCCGTCTTCCATGTACTTTTAACCCGGGTTCTTAGTATCTTTCTTAAAAAGTCATATCCTTTATCCATCTCCGATTTCTCTATTGAATACCTAAAGACAACTCATTTAGGCCCCGAAGACAGAATATTTATCAGTTGTCCATATTCACAATCTCTTACTCGTTATGAAACGAACGAGTCTTAATGAGGAAGCGTTTTAAAAGAAATCTTTACCGTAAAGGCATCATCGGGATGATGAGTTGTATTCCTCACATTTTGGAAAATCATTCTTGCACAATCATACTCTATTAGAAATGCTGACACAGTGTAACTTGTGAATAACGTATTTAAGGGAGATTATATATAATCTGAAATTACATAATTGCAGAATAATGTAGAATTTATTTGTATGCACCTCACAATCTGTTTCCTTGCGTTATAAGGAATAATTAAAAGATCATTTAGAGTAACCTGTTCAATCTCACGAAGTGGTTACATTGAATCAAATCCAAATTTTCCCAGTACAGTTGTGAACAAGTAAAACTTTTTCCCTTGTGTTACTTGGTCATTACAGTTTAGTAATGTTCTCAGGTAAAACGTGAGATAATTCCAATTAAACCAGTAGATCAGTGTTATGTAGCTTCAGCCTGAGATTTTGTTTATTGGGTCATAGCAACATTCGCGTGAGAGTCTATAATAACTCGGCTATCCCATTCTCTTAATAGAACTCAGCCGCATGTAATTCTCCTAAAAGATTTCACCCTCGCGTTTAATTTTGGAAAGTAGACTTTATTTGGGCTGATAGACATTACTTAGGTTATTTCTTATTTTTCTTGCTGGAAAGTTTAATTCGGATTAATTGCAACACATGACAGTCGGGAATGGTTCGCTATGGCTGTACGACACAACTATTGTATCAGAATACTTTTCAAGATAATTTTTTTTTAAATTCCACTACAACTCATGAAGGGTATTAGGTTCAGTTTATGGTAGAGCTTATACTGTATCCAGGACAACGGTTATGCAGAGAGGTGAATCGTCCGAGATTATCCAATTTACAGAGGCAGTGAGCTTCCAAATAAAAAATTTTTAAGACATTTAAAAAATAAATGCCTTTTAACCCTCGACTCTCTATTTTAATGTGGCTTAGACCTAATTGATGTTATAAAAAACTCTACCACTACAACCCTGTGAGGGGTTCAGTACATGGGAAGACTGTACTTTTTCTAGTATAACGATTAAGGAGGAAGTCATGCTCCTCTGCAATGATTTAAGGTTACGTAATTTATAGATGCTGGGTGAGCCTCAGGAAGGTCTCCGGATCTCATAGGGTCCAGCAGTTACTGTTTATAGATTAACTAATTTATCTGCCATTTAAGTTATATATAACTCAGCGAACCATACACTAAGCTACCCCGCTATTTTAAGAATACAATAAACCCTAAAATTAACTGTCGTTAAAAATATAACTCGTATTACTGCTTAAATCATAGTTTGGATTTAACCTTAATCAAAATGATTATTATTTCTGTTTTAAAATATGCTACACCTAATCATCATGTCTGAGTTAATAGTTTTTGAAGAATAACTTGTATTTAGGTTTTGTTGTATTCTAGCCTAGAAATCACTGTTATATATTTTATGGTCCTCGGATCCGGGGGGGGGGGATTTATTTATTTGTTATCGTGTCTCCGGTGCCCTGGTAGAGTCCCGTCCGGCTGTCGCATATTGTTTATTTGGCTTTATTCTTTCGTTGCTTGACCATTCTCTTTAATCTCGATCTCTTGTAATGTGGGATCGTTCCCTGGCTTTTCATTGGGTTGGGAACAAATGTGGCTGGAAACCGCAACATCTGTTTGGTTGGCCAAGAAAAGTAGTATTCTCCATTTGTACTGAATCCACGATCATTCTTTAGTTGACCAGCTTCTGTATTTTTTTTTACAACTGGTTTACGGCTTCTGTCAAACAGGTGCAGTATAGCCTTACATACTTTTTTTTTTTAGCTAAGTTTAGTTACGACGGATAGGTTTTCTGGTATTGTTTCTCCTTTTGTTGTTTGTTTAAATATTATTTTGAATGAATTTTATTTTACATTTGTGCACTGTCGGCACCCAAAAGCTTTAAAGGACTGATTTTGATCATAACAGGTGGAACTGTCTCTCTTTCCAGCGTACAGAAGTTTTTAAAAAATCGCTGCTTATTAACGCTTGTTTGCAAGATTGTTTTCCTTCAGATAAACTGATATTATTTCATACTTCGTTATAGTAAATTACCGCTTCGGCCATGAAATAAATTTAATTTAGAAAATTGCATCCTCCTCTCTTATTGTATCGAGTTAAACCATGACGTTGATGGAAGAGGTTATTAATAACCAACAGTTGGTAAGTTTATACTTCAGATGTTTTCTCCCATCCGTTTACTTCATTTCATCGATGAAGTTGGTTTAATCTCATCAATAAGCAAGTCCGCACACGATGTGAAAGTGAAACCTTGTCACGAAGTACGGGGCCCTTTTGGGTTCGGCGGTTCCTTTGGGATCTTCTGAATGAATGATTATTTCGTGTGCATTGGCTATTCATCAGCTAGTGTTATTGAACCAAGATGTTTTTTTCTTCTGAACTATTGCTTTAACTAAAATTTTCTTTTATCAGTTCTTTCCACTAGGCTATATTAGTCTAGTCAGAGATATCTTCTGGTATCACGAATTGAAGAGTTAGTGTTTCGAAAGTGGTTAAGAACTAAATTTTTTCTCAATAAATTAGTTTTCTTTTTATTAGGAAGAGGTATTACTCTTAGCAACAGTACAATAATTAAAAAAAACACAATAATTATTAATGCAAGTGTTATATGTAGCTCTTCAATCTACTTATTTGGGCCACCTGTGGTGGAGTGATTAGCGTAACAACCTTCTATGACAAAGATCGAGGGTTCACAGACCAGTAGTTAGCACGAGGTTTTTCTTATGGGATTAAAAAATCCATGGCCATGCCGTCCTTTAGAAGGGATGTAATATGGGTGTCCCGAGCTTGTGCGGTGTCAGGTACTAGTTAAAGATATCTGTCCTGATAATACATGGGTATAAGTATCGTCTGATTACCATAAGTATGTAAGTATACAATTTATATACCGAGGATATGATAAATAAATCTGGAAAACCTTGAAGGATCGAGAAATAGATGTCTGTATTACTTTATGTTTTTGTCTGTATTTACTTTATGATTATTGGCAGGCAAATAATTTGTCAAATTATAAGTATTGTTACCATATACAGTATTTATACAAATGAGTTATCCTAAAAGCTCAAGAACTCTATCGTTAATCTCAAATGTTTTTATTGTTATTTTAAAATAAAAACCCCGTTGTATTTTATTTTGAACAAATTCTCCAGACATGGTTCCAGAGTATTCTGGAGTGTCCCAGCGTCTCAAGTGCTATTGACTCCTCTTGGCGTTCACATACCGTGATGTAATATCAGATTAGTTCAACGATCTCCGTGGGACAGATTTATCCTAATTATTATATAAAATTTTGTAAAACAAATAACAGGGGCAAAAAGAGCAGGTGGCGATGTGTTCTTAAATCTTTCGGCTTATTTATTTTAGATAACTATCCCCTATTCAAAATCATAGGGTAGTAGTTATATAGGATATGCTTTTAATGGTACACATATTTTTTTTTTCTATTTCTGATTTTATTATGTTTTGTCAATCTTGATTACTTCATGATTTGTATTATTATGTAGCCTTCTGGCCAGATGAATATTATGTTCATTTGTTCATTATTGTTATTCTAAAGGGATTTGGTCCCAGAATAAAGTTTGTTTTCTATTCTATTCTATTCTATTCTAATTGTATATACAGTTATTCGGAAAAAATATATCAATCTTGATATGAGGCAGTGTTCCTTTACTTAGGGCGTATTATGAGGGAAACCGCATGTTTGTAAAATCAGGAAAATAGATGATAAGCTCTTACCTCTGAGCCACAGGTCTTCATTAATCATTACCAATTTATTTTCAACAAACCATTTTCGGTTGTTTATTTTTATTATTATTTGTAGCACTTAGATTTAAAGAAGGTTGGAGCGCCTCAATACTACTACTTTTTATCATTACGCCACTGACAACCGATTTTTTATTTTTGTATATTTTTTAAATATTGAATGTATGTGTATAGCTTAATGATAACTGAATTGGTGAAACGTTGACCGGTCAATTATTTTGCAGTATTTTAGTAGCATAGGGCTTTGTTATAGGAGTTTTAGAATTCAATTTTATTTATTATATTTTAATATATTAATATTTACAAGTGTTATTTTTTTAATGCTCAAGAATTTATTTATTTGTTTCCAACAGTACCGTTCGTTAAGCATTATATTCAAACAATGATAAAAAAAACTTGCATATATTATATTTAAAATACTTTTATTTAATAAAAATTTTTTCTGGCCTGAGAAAAGTATTTGATTTATTCAAATGATGTGAATTTATAGTATTCTTCTACAAAGGAAGACGTCTAATATTTACAGAATTAAACAAAAATTATGATTTTTTGTTTTTGATAAAAAACCTTTCTATTTTCCTTTAGGATTTTCCGTATAAGGATTATTGAATATATGCTTCCTTGTCTTATTATCTATTTGTAGTAATTATATTCTTGTTTTTAATATTTGAATAATTTAATAAAAATTAAGGCTTAATCAGGATCATATTAGGCTCACATGGAACCTAACAATATTATTATGCTTAATCAAATTATATTTATCAAATTATTATTTAAAGGGATTCAATATTAACCAAATAAATACTATATTTTCATTATTCGCACAAAGTTCTTTACAATACACAATACAATGCAATACAACAGAAATGTATCAATTATTTTCTTATTAACAACTGTTTCTGAATAAATTATAAGAATTGTCGAATCATAGTCCATTTACTTGAAAGATCGATTCGGAAATTCCTTATGAGTAACTTGCCAATCAATCCTTCAGTATATTATGGAAGGAAATATTTATTAGCCCAAGTCGAGAATTAAAAATATTGTCTGCTATCTTTAAGTAATGGGTATTTACTGACTACTTTTTCATGATTTGGTATATTTTTAGTTGTTTTTTTTTTACTTTACTTTACATTTATAAAAACCAAAGTAATTTGTGCGACTGTTTTAATCAACATTTATAACTGATTCATATTTGTATTATAATTAGTTTTGATAAATTCGAATTACTTAAGTATTACTTCTTCTTTTATTTTTTTAGACAGTTTATTTTTTTAAATTAATAGCCTCTTCTGTTCTGACGTTGTCTAAATAGATGAAACAAGTAATAATAACAATAAGGCTTAGCGAACCCAAATCCGCCAGATTAACGTAATTCTCCCACCTACGCCTCGGTCTACACCTCAGATGATTCCAAGTCGGTACAACACTTATTAACATCTTAGGAATTCGTTGCTTACCAACTCCAGCATCTTTACAAGCCCATCCTGATCTTAAACGCTATCACTTGAATAGTATTTACTGGAGATGAAATAAAGAAACAATAAAAAAATTTCTATTACTGTTTAAGTAATATATGTAGAATTTTCCAGCGATAAAAAAGTATTATTCATCTTTTGGAATTATTATATTACCTTCCTTTGCCTTAGTTGTTTGGGGCTAGGTTCCTGTCTTTATTTGATGAATCTGTTTGGGTTATGGATGTAATATGTGCTCCACTTTGCCTTCTTTGATGTGATTACTCTTTTATCGTGTCTCCTGAATTGACGAAACGTATTTTAGACTTTAGGTGTTGCTTTTTCGTTTTTTTTTCTATCGCTTTCTATTTTATAATTTTTTGAGTTTTTGCTCATTGTTATTGACATAATTTTTTATTTTAATTATGGAATCAGTAAAGATAAGATACAGTTTGACGAATCGCCGATTAAATACAAAAATTTGTTATTTATTGGTATTTGCGTCTGGTTTATTACGGCTATTACTCCTTAGAAACTGTTATTTAGCAATCGTCCGTAAGGAGGACTATTGTTTAGATAATGATGCGTGTAATTGTTGGAACCTTAAAGCGTGACTTACTACATTCTGATACAATTAGCCTATAATCAAGAAATTAAATACAATTATCGAGTTATCTCTCACATCTATTACATGCTATTACTCGCTGAGTGATTTACTCTGTCTTTCGAGTGTTGTGAGATGCCTCTGACTGTTATTGGTTCTCATTCCTTCGTCAAGTCTTGTCAGGGACGTCTGAATCGGTACTTGATAATGAATTTTATATTAAATAAAATAAATAATACTTGTCAAAGTTCTTTACTTCTTTTATCCTTTCAAATTTTTTTACGTCACGGTAAAATATATTTTCATTTTGATTACCTGTGTCAAGGTTTGCTGAGTGTGTCGGGCGTTGAGTGTTGAACTATAAATAACGGATTCAAATCCGGCTTAGGTAGATGAATTATTTAATCTAATAATAGCCATAGATCAGCAGACCCTCATTGAGCTTATCCAGTCTCTTTAGAGATTTAAAAAGGGGAAACCTGGGAGTTAAGCGTGATCTCTGCCATATCACCTCCCTCCACAACTGTTGGCTTAAATACAGTAGTTTCTCTGCTGTGTAATGAAATCAGGGGTTACAATGGTAAAGGTTTTTTTTTTTGTCTTGTTTTTTCCAGCGCATACCATTCAATTCAATATTATAAGCTTGGCTGGCATATCCGAATCCATTATCAGGCTAAATCTTTAGGATCTGCAAAAGGAGACTTATTTTTCTTTCCTAAAAAGAAAAAAAGAGTTGCTCATTTTTTTTCTCTTTTTTTACAAAAATCAAACAAACAAAACGATAGAATATATTTTTATTTTGATTAGCTTTGTAGAGCGGTGTGTTCCAGTGTGTCCAGCGCTGAGCTGCTGAAATATAGATAACGGATTCAAATCCAGCTTAGATAGATAAGTTATTTAATCTATTAACAGCCATAGATTACCAGACCATGGGCGAATCCAGTCTGTAAACTGTGTACGCTTGATTGGGGAACCTGAGAGTTTGACGTGATCTATGCCGAATCAATCCGTTGGCTTGGATACAGTATTGCCTCTGAACAAAAGGGTTAGAATATTTGTAGGGGGATTAGTAAATGTTTGGATTTGCTGCAAATTGAGATGTTCGGGATCAAAAACGGATAAGTGCGGAATATCAAAAATTTATCTTTTCACATTTTGCTCTATTTTGGTCAAGTAATTTTTCAATGTGTTTGTGATTCGTGAACTTGATGTTTCGGAAAAAGCTTGACATACATTGCTTGACTTAACATCGAAAAATGTGAAAAAGTCAATTTTGGATCTTTGGTGTTATCCGCTTTTGATCCTGAGCGCCTCAAATATTCAATAAAGTCAAATTTCCTTTTTTGGTATTTTTGTTGACAAACATATTAATAACATTATTTTTATCACGTTTATTTTCATTTTTTTATTTGTCAGTACTTACAATACAATTAAAAATAATAAACATGTACCCGCCTTGAGTTTTGTAATAACTATCCAAATCGGAAATAATTATTAATCAAAATACTCTATAAAACCAAATTGATTAGAGGTTTCGTTGAAGCTTTTTGACATATTTTTGGAGATAATTCAAATCTCTAGCGTTATAACCCATGGAGGATATCGATTTTAGTGATAAATGTGTAGTAAATGGTGGAGTGGTAGCTTTTCCTAGCCAACAGTTGTACAGGACGGTCGCTTGGCTTAGTGTTGATACTGCTTCTGCAGCTACGGTGAATAAGTGGTTAAATGCGCAATTTTCTAATAAAGAGCCAAAAATGTAATGAATAGTTTATATGTAAAAAAAAAACATATTCAATAATAAATCTAAATTCCGGTGAATAAATGGTTAAGTCGATTCTGTACCCTTAATAAATGGTTAAATGCATGTAAAAACTACCATTTTCTGTTATTTTAATAATTTTTAAAATGATTTTTTTACAATATTTATGTATCATTACTTGTAATTAAGCTATGTTTTCCATTCTTATTATACCTCACCAGTTATTACATGATGTACCCTACTTTTTGATTTTGATCACTAGTTATTTCATGATTTATCTTACTCTCTGTATTTCTTTTCATTCTCATCGACAGTTTTCATAAAATCTGTTATTCTTCCTTCCTCGGTGCTACAACGTTGAATGTAGTTATTTTCTGTATATTTCCCAAGCCCTGAACATGGCCTACATCTTAAGCCGAAACGTTGGCAGAATAAAATAAGTTTTTCTTATTTGTTAGTTATCTCTGACTCCACCCCCTGACCAATTTAATGCATTATTAGAATAAGAGGTTAAATCGAATTTATTCCAAAATAAGTTTATTGTACTAATGGAAGCGAAAGTAGTGGCTAATTCAGGCACTGGCCGGAAATGGAATTATTATTTATATTATAAATACATTTCAAGACAAAAACTACGAGATATGCGCGATTGGGGTTTTTGGTATTTAAGGTACGAAATTTAACTTAACCGCTCATTCGCCGGGGCTTAGTTTTACTATTGAATATATTTTTTCAATATACACATCCCATTCTTATCACTTGATTAAAAAATCGCGCATACCAGACATGATGCCCCGCATCTACTCACTTTCCTTGAAGAAAGGTTAGATCGCCCAGAGGGACATTCCCTACACCCGTCGGCTTTATCAATCCGAGGCAACTCCCTGATATCGCTCGAGGGTGAAAGTGGGGAGGGTTGATAATTAGAGATCCCCGTGTCACAGGGCTTTTATCCGGAGTTTCTCTTTGAAACTTTCTGCCTCACTTAATCCGGCCTCTTCCATTCACCCGCTCCGGGACAATGTCGGTGCGTTGTCGGGGAAATTGTGAAAACTAGGTGTCGTACGTCCCATTGTAGTTCACCTCAAGAGTATTATGTCTGGGAGGAGGTGTGCCGCTGGGAAAGAACTTGTGCTGTTGGTTCCCTGTTTAAGGATTTGTGTCCCTTTGAGATTCTCTCGCTGTGACTGGACGCTTGACTTCAAAGGGCTATTAAAGAGCTTCTCTTCAACGGCCCTAACTAGAAAGTTTATCCTCAAGAATAGTAGCTGATTCGTTACTATTCTCCTTTAGGTTCAATAATGTCTAGTATTACATTGAATTCATTACATACGGGTGATTCTGTTCTAACTGTTACCTTTTCGATTAAGACATTTTAAATTCTATAATTAAACTTTTTTGGTTAATTATATTTTATTTTAAAAATGAAATTCCTCGAGGATTTCGTTACAACTTCAAAATATCGAGAATGATGATCAAATTTCCCGTGACATAGTACTGGATCTTTCATCCACAGTACTGACAAAATAACATTGGTAGGCATTCTTATCAGAAATTAGTGAATTTATTTATAAATTAAACATTAAGATTTATGGACTAATAAGTTTCTATCAACATTGCGAAAACATAATAATGAATTCTAGAATTGAAAGTCTAGGAATGGACATGACACCGTGCTGTCAAGTATGTGATAAACTGTAAGTTTTCTCTGGAATGCAAGTTTCAGATAAGTTATATTGATACAAAAACTTTATAAATAGATTGTTAATAGATTCGCCAATTCAGGCATCATCAGGACACTCATCGAAAGAAAATCCCATGAAAGAAGACATCTCATTGAGCACATCTCGCACTAACAGTCCAAACAAGCTCATGAAATAGAGAGAGCAACCTTACTTCAAGACGCCCCACTAACAATAATGACATTCGAATAAATTTATAACTAATTGCATACCAAGAAAAAAGAAAAAAACATATAAATGTATGAAAAGACTTGCAAGATTTATTTTAAATACTTAATGTTTCACTCAAAAATTCTTTTGAATTTGATGGAACTACAATACTTTTGTTGTACTTTGACTGTGTCATTGTTAGTTTCATAACTGTTTTACTAATGTTCGTTGAGAGAGTGCAAATAGAGCAGGTGTTGAGTGGATTATAATTGCAAATTGAACTCTTTAGTAACTCGATGTAAATTTCAGTGGCCTCAATATGGCTTTGATTCCTGTTGAATATTTCAGTTATCCATAAAAATACAAAAAAAACAGTTACTAAGTGAGTGAAAAATCTCTCTTACTTAAAGGTGAAAATCTCTCTTACTTAAAGGTGAAAATCTTGTTGTCAAACATTATTTCCGATATAAATAAGTGGTCAGTAACTTTTTACATACAAAAAGGGAATTTTTTAAAGTAACGGTTGAAGAAATGTGGTGTATGGATCATTTAACTGTTTTTCACCTCTAATACACGAATGTTTATTGGAAAAGTTTATTTTCCATAGTAATTCCATCCAGTTTTCTTTGAAACATTCACTTATTATTTGTTCGATTCAATATATATATTGACAACAAATGGAGTAATGCAAATATAAAAATTATATTCGACAGTCCGTTTTACCAAGAGCCAAGGTTAAGGGTTGACATTACTTGTTAAATTAAATGGGTTAAAGTTTAACCTTTTATAGTTAACCCTATGGGTCCAGTTGATCAAAGCAATTTTTAAACCCAGTTAAAGGTTAACGTGAGATGAACAAATAAATAAGGTATCTGTTTTGTTATTCCCAGCTACAGATCGAAGTTTAACATAATATGCAATAATTACTCTAGGAAAAATCTAATTCTGCAGATTAGTAATTCTGTGACATTTTTCCTTCTTTTTTAAATTTCATTTGACCCCTTTGGATCATGTTATAACATTATTTATTTCCTTTCCTCTTCTAAAGTTTTCTCTGCCTCCAGTAATCCTTCGTGGGTTCACAGCCACGTTCCTTTGATCCTCTGTTTAACTTCGTCCAACCTTCTGTGTTCCCAAATTACCTCCTTCTAACATGTGGGACTCGTTAATTTTTAACACTTCCATGCAATTATTAGTTAGGCGACAATTCCTCTAAACTCTAAGCGTATAAATATGTTTTAATAATGCTATGTTGTAAAAAGTTTAAAAAATAATTAAAAGTACATAATTCGATACCTCACGCAACCACCCGTACCCATACGCGCGCACTACTCACAGACGTTAGGTTGTTTGCAAGCAGTAGTTAAAGGACCCTAAATAAATCTAATTTTTTTTTTTTTTTTTTTTTTAAATTCTGGATTGTTTATTATTATTAATATCAAAATATGATGGCATCTTATATATTACTTATTATATAATTTTATTATTATCGTTTGGAGTGCTATCGATGGGTAGTTTCTCCACAAGTGTTTTCATGTCATATACTACATTTTTGCACATTTACTTGATATAATACCATTATAGTTGTAAATATCATTGAATTAAATAAAAAAAAAAAAAAAAAAAATTATTATCGTTGTTAGTAATAATAAATCGACTTCTACAGGTCTACCGTCTCTAGATTAAACGCTCGAGTTTTTTTCTATCCTCACTATCTATTCATTCCTCACTTATCTTTGATTTATGTTCTGCCTGCGTTTCAGCTTTATAAACCGAAGTGCTGTATAGTCAAAACTTGATCCGCTCCAATTCATTTGCTTACATCTGAGTAAACGAAAATAGAAATCTCAAATCAGCTTGTCTCGTTGTGTTGATGAACAGAAAAGTGATTAATATTTTTTGTAAGATCTTTGCTGACTCTTTAAAAAAAATATTTGCATTTCTTATCAAATGAAAGATGAACGGGTTACGGCATTTACATGTTATACCATTGGCGGCAATTATTCCGATGGTTGTCGCTTTGAGTCACAACAAGCTTTAACTTTTCATTCGTTTCCCTTTTAATATTTTCAAAAAATACAAGTTATCATGAGCCTTAGTATGGAAAAGATAATGTAATTTTGGGAAATGTGTACACATCGGTGATCATTTCATTTAGAAATGAACGTTTCAACAAACTTATATCATCTATATTTCCAAATTCTAGTTGAAAATTTTATTTCTTGATGAATTTATTACCGAAATCAACTCATTACCCATAATTACATTGTCTTTACAATACTCAAACTCGCGATAAATTTAGTTCTGGAAAATATTAAAAATGAAACGAAGAAACAGTTTAAACAGTTTAACTCCACTGAAAACGACAACCTGCGGTACATTAGCTTTTGAAGAACCTATGTAGTTATTGATATTTCTCCCATAATTTCTTTGATAGAAGATTCCGTCTTCTTTTCATACGTTTACTCGGTTCAAATGGGTTGCCTAAAAAGTTTAGTAAAAACTGAAATTAGGTTATGTGTCCAACTTAAATAAATTCTCCAATGTTTCTTGTTTTTGTAATTTCCCGATTTTAATTTAAGGATCACCGTTTTTTATTGTAAGGTTGTCTTCAGAATAAAAAAGATTAAAGTATTTCTAGAAAGATAGGTTTAAAACATGATTTTTTATTGCTTTTTAATACCAAAATTAATTTCCAGTCTTATTAAATATTGTTTAGTCATTAGTTTTTCGTTAGAGAAAGAGATTTTATGAATGATTTTATTTTTTATATAATTTGTTATATTATGTGTTATTTATAGATAACTTTAAATGGAATACTATTAAGTAACTAATTGTGTTTTATTTATTTCAGGTGAGTTCCCTATATTTTTTGAAATCAGACTTTAAGTAAGTGAAAAAAATAGTTTAATTATCGGTGTTGACCCAATTCTTGTTTATTTATCACTGTCATAAAAAGCTGCATGAAAAAAATTATGATGTTTCCAGTTCCCTGGATATTAAAATGTGACATCATATAAAGATCTTCAGTTTTTTTCACTCAAACATTTTTTTCTTACGGTGCCATTTTAACGTCTTCGCTAAGTCTTTCAATTTTTGAGAATGATTGACGTTAGATGTCTAAGGTTTTCGACCACGTCTAAGAATAATTGAGGCGTTGACATCGAAAAAATAGTAATTCATGAAAGGCTTATTTTATAGGAGTACCAAAAAAAGTTTTGACAACTCAAAATGTAAGTTTTCAGTGGAAAATAGTAATTACTGATGTTCACAGAATCTCCCTGTTTTGACTTACTCCTTTTTCTATTCTATTGGTATGATTAATTAATACCTTTTCGTATAATGATTAACTACGATTACGTAATTTTATTTCTATGGAAATACTGAAAAAAAAATTGTTTTCATACTACATTTTCAGTTTCAACGCCTCAATTGTACTTGGGTGCTGAATCGTCACAGAATTTAATGTCATTTATTTGATTATTCCATAACTTGTTCGCTCCTGTGAGCGGCGATTTTTCGGGCGACTATAAACATTAAAGTATAACATATATCTTTGATACGCGGTCATAAGGGATTAAGTCAAAATTTTGGATTTTTCAGGAGAGCAACAGCAAAGTTTAAAACAATGTAGTAGTAATTTACAAACAATTAAGTAGGACTTCTATTTTAAGGATACATTTATTTCTTGTCTGATCATTCCTGATTCTGTATTATGGACTTAAGCCCTTATGAAAGCGCAACAGAGATATAATGTTTGCCCCTATATTTTATATATACTATATTATTTTTTTATGGTGTATTTCATACAGCCATATCTGATTATATGCAAATTATATTTTCAGTAACCCTAATCCCTTTGTTGGTACTGTCATAATTTATTATTTTAAGTGTACTTGTTATTATATATATGTTTGCACCACACATACGTATACACACGTATGTATACATATACGCATATAAACTCACTCGCGCACACAATATAAAAATATACTTCAACTGTATTATATATTTTTGTTAATTATTTTCAAATATTTATGAAGGTTATAAATTTTCCCATCAGATAATTTTAATATTTCATCATAAACGAAATTTTGATTCAAATTTAAATCCTTGAGCATTATTTCTGTTTGTTGTTTGTATGCCTGACATTCAAGTATATATATGGATATATAAGTATATATTTCCCCATATTTATATTTGCAAGCCACGGTTTTCTAAAAAATTTCGGAAAAATGGATTTATAGATTTGCCCGGTGGAGATTTCTCCCGATATTGTCTCTGCCAATTTTCTACCTCATCTAATTTAATGATATTATAATAATCTGTATACGGTATTTTAGTGTCATCTTGTTGGCCAGTTGTAACTGCTAATTTAGCCATTTTGTCTACTATTTCATTACCTTGGATCCCAACATGTCCCTTAATCCATAAAAGTATAATGTGTTTATTGTCTTTTGTTTTCTAACCGTACTCCTTTTTACTTACTTGTCAACCTTAGTAGCAACCATTCTTTATTTTACCACCAGTTGCCTAATCTTGTTCTACAAACGGGCCAATTAAACTTACTAATATTTTCTCTATCTAAATAAAAATATTACTGAATTGGTATTTTGTAATTTTTGTGAACTCTTTATAAACATGTTTAATAATATGATTTATCACTACTGTCATTTCATCAACCTTTCGCAATACAAAAGAATAAATGAAGCCAATTTTAGAATGACACATCTGTAAAACCGGTTGGGCCCGAGTACCATATTCAATATATTCTGGCCACTGCTTTACTTCTTTGGGGTAAAGTTTAATTCTACAATAAATGTTTAAATTATTATTATTGTGTTATAATGTTATATTATTAAGTTTTTACTGTAGTTATTTAATCTCCCCTCTTTAATAATATGGTTAGAACTTCAACTTGGAATATTTTTTTAAAGCGATTTATATATGAAATATGTTGTAAATTAGTTTACAATTCTTAA
Organism: Troilus luridus; assembly: GCA_964056705.1. Lineage (NCBI taxonomy): Eukaryota > Metazoa > Arthropoda > Insecta > Hemiptera > Pentatomidae > Troilus > Troilus luridus. The sequence goes on along the minus strand of OZ057413.1, from coordinate 89,807,097 downwards.
GTTTAATTGCAACGCCACAAGAGGTTTGTTAATCCATATCTGGATGAATGACTTTAATAAAAGTTTGCTTTATTTTATAGCCCCGATTTTTTACATTTTTACATATGACTGTGTATACAAATGATAGGACTGTGTTCAAATATATTGTTATCACTATTTACTCTGTTTAATATGGAAGGGATAATTTTAGATGTACTAAGTATGTAGTATGTTTAAATTAAATAAATAAACAGCCAAACCGAGTATCAATGTTAACGAAAATCACTGAGGGTTTCAAAGATCTATTTAATATGTGCTAGTGTTCATTTTGACGAAACAAAATTTATAATACTAAGTAATACTTTGTATTGTTCTTTTTTGGTTCTGGAAATTTAATGAAATCTACAGAAATTTATTATTTTTATCTTGAGGGTTTTTTAAAAATTAATTCTGTACCCCAGAGGTAAAGGACACAATGTTACATTATTTTAATTGTTCAGGTGAGCCATTTTTCCATAACTTTGAACTATTAAAATTTGTTTCTTCGTTACTTATACAATAAAAAGAAATAACAATTGTTCACATTGTTATTGACATTGATAACGTATTGGGAGTATTGATTATAATATTCATTTATTAAAACATTACCTATTTTGTTGACATGATGTCCTTTACCTGGGGGTAGAAATTAAAATAAATATTTTTATATTAATTAAAGATTGAATGTTAAGCATTGTGGTGAAATAATGTTTTTTTCTATTCTATGAACCTTATCTGAATTTCTTTAACCATTTAACCAAGCAACCGTTAAAATAAATTGACATATCAACAAATATTTAAAAAAACAACTACAAAAATGGATTTTAGGTATTTGATAATTAGCGTGGCGATTTTAATAAAGTCATAAAAGTTTGCTTACTTAGCGATCAAGGCTTATCGCACAAGATCTGCTACTTGTACTAAACCCCTTAGCCCTTGTAAAGTGCGCTTCAAAACTTCTTACAATGGTCACACAGACCTTATTGGATTCGTCCTCCAAGAGGAAATTCTGTCATGGGCAAGAAGAAGGCTCTATAAGTCGTTGCTTTATATAGTCTGCCAGTCCAGAGCTCCAAGTTGGGTTTAGGAAACAGGATTGCCTTGAATAACATTTAACCCGCCTTATGCTCGTTATTTCAACTTATAACCCGTTAATAAGTTGCCTTATTTAGCATGCTATTTTAAGCAGCTTCCCATATGGAGTGCCATTTTCATATTTTATGTTAAACCTTGTGTGGAAGGAAAGAGGCCAAGACTTCACGTGGGATCTTTGAAAATGATTTTCGTTGATCTTTTTAAATATCCTTTTAAAAAATATATAAAAAAAAAAGTTTCAAGTAATTTATTTATTTTGTGTTCACCTAATTAGTCTACATTTTTACTTGAGATAAAGTAGATAAAAACCCTTTGTAGATTGTTTAACCAATGCTATTTTTATAAGTTATATTTATTGCTTGAATCCACGAAAAGGAACCGAGACTGTACTTGGGCTTAGTAATTATTTTCGTTTATCCAGCTAAATCTATCTAGCTAGTTTGACAATTCCTGAATAGAAAGGACTTCATATACAAAGTCTCAACTTTGAGTGTCGTTTTGGTTGTATAAAATTAAAATAGATGGTAAAATATTTGTTGACCGAAGAAAAAAGCCAAAAACGCATTTTGAAAAAGAAATATGATTCGAAAAATTCTTAAAATGCGAAAAAAAAAATTTAAAAGAGATTAGTAGAAAATTTGAATTCGGGATAATTAAAAAAATAAAATAGAGATTGAGTTGAACAATTAAAATACTCTTGGAATGATTTGAACAATTGTACGTTGGTACACCAATTGGTTGGCGGGTATTGTTTCTTTATTTACAATTAATGAAGAATGGTTAATATACATTATTATTTTAATTAAAATTTAAGTAAATGTAGTCAGTATTAATAAACCATCGTGGAATATTGAGGTATCTCTTTTCTATGTAATGTGCGTTATGAAGATCTCCGCTATACTCTGGGTTCTGTTTCTGTGTGCTCAGCATTCTATTGATAAATCTTACATTTAAAGCTAACATAAGCTGTTATTTCTTACAAGGAGGTCGTTGTACCAAAATGAAGGACACATTTACATCACTGGGCGATTACGTCACGGCGTCATCAACTTTCAGTTTATGTTTTATCTACTTTATCTCATTAAGTAAACGTGAGGACTACGATAGTGTATTTACTACTTCTACACGTTATGAATAAATTATTCAAAACTTGTTTTTTATCAAGATGGCTGTATAATTTCAAGAACGGCAATTATAAAGTCATTATTTGAAAAATTACAATACGTCAAATTATAGTTCGTTCAATTTTTAAATATTTTTATTTGAAAAGAAAAGATATGTCCTATCTTTTCACTGATCCGAAAAAAAATATTTAAAAATTAATAAAATCAATAACTGATATAATAAAATAAATTATAATAATTAATATGACGTATGTCAACAAGATCCAAATTGAATAAATATTCACAGAACATTCTTCTCCTCGTATACATCGCAAACTTGCGAGAACGGGCTTCGGATCAGTGAAAAGAAAGGATATGACCATGGCCAAGGAACGAGCCTGATGTAGCCAGGATAGCTCGAATGGTAGAGTTCCAGACTAGCGATCTGGACGATCCGGGTTCGAGTCCCGGTCCTGGACATATCTTTAATACAAATATTTAAAAATTAATAAAATCAATAACTAATATTATAGTTCGTTCAATTTGAAAATTTATTCCGCAGCGCATTTCATAAGGCTCCATAAGATCATGTTTTCTACGTTACCTATGGGATGTTTATATATTAAGAAAAAGTAGCAAATTGTTATTTATATATATAGTATATATATAGATATATATACTTATTCATATTTTTTTCCTTAACTTTATTTACTGGGACACTTTTTATTCGTTAATTCGTCAATATATTATATTTAAGGATTACACTATTGTAAAGTGAATAGGAAGTACCTCGCTGTGTAGTGTTGAGTTGCAATGCTTCCCAGTTTCGAATCCGGTTACGGCTGTTGAAATATCCATTCTGCTAAAAGCCATCGATCGACCCTTTGGGATCTGGACAGTCTCCTGGGGCTCTTTCTCCTAGGCCCATTCTCTATTAAGTGTGTACCTATAATTGAAGACTGGAATTGCTAAAGGTGCCTAAGTGCCAAAAGTGATATTTTTCACGAAGTAAAAAAAAACTTCATATCTTTAACATGTATTGATATTTTTTTTATTGTAAATCATAAATGAACTCTTTTGGTGAATTGACTTAAATTGGTTAGGAGTGTAAAGCTTAAAAAAAAATTTAAATGAAACTTAGATCTTTTAGCTTTTCCAGTACTCAATAAGTAGGAAATCGTGGTGGCTTGCATTATCTTGGCGTTATCACCTTCCTGCACAACCGTTGTCATAGAAACAGTACATTCTATAGTTTGTACTGAGCCCACGACCCTTCATGGGCTGAAATGGTTTGATATTATTACAATATAATATATTATTTTTAGGAAAACTATGGTAATTAAGAATATTAGAGATTCTCAAATTACCATTTTAAATTTTGTGGCTAATGAAAATGTATGCCAATTGTGCGTCTATATTTAAAAAAATTAGGTAGGGGAGAGTGGGGCAAGACGGGGTATCGGGGTAAGATGGGGTAGATGAGCTCCTGACCTTATGAGTACTGTAACCCAGCGGAGAACGGCAGTATTAGTAGTAGGGTATAGTAAAGAAAGCTTCCAATAGGTGCGGGCCAGTTTGAGTGAATAGTTTGTCTTATACACATGTTTTTGTGCCGAATGTTTACAATTTCATTATAAAGTAGTTTTGTTCAGTCCCAGATCACTTTTGATTACAGGCAAGCCACAACAACTTGTCAAACTATTCTATGTATCATTGGAAAGTGTACTTTTTAACCGTTCAATTTCATACGTTCTCAAATCTTCAAGTCCAATCCTAACCTGAAACGAACCACTTAATGCCAAAAAAGTATGAGTGGGGCAAGATGAGGATATATCAGTGGGGCATGATGGGGTTTACCCCATCTTACCCCATTGTTTCCCTATTATAGTATTTTCTATTTTCAATTTAGGACTACTTAAAAGAGATGGTTCGGACGTACAAAAAGAAGACTAATCGAGGGGAATGGAACCCTGAATCGATGAAAAATGCTATTGATGCTATTATGAAGGGGAAAATAGGCTATAAAAGAGCAGCAGTGCCGCAATCTACGTTAGAACGACGTGTAAAACAGACTATAGGAAACAAGGCGAAAAAACTGATGATGTATTGACAGTAGGACCAAGTGGTACAATTTATCCACAAAATAGTAATCCTATTTTAGTTAAGAACCTTGGGCCAATCACAACGGTTTTCAGCGCAGAGGAAGAAAATCTATTAATCAATTATTTATTTAAAATGGAGGAAAGGCTGTTCGGGCTTACCTCTTATGATCTGAGAATACTTGCATTTCAATGGGCGGAGAAGCTGGGGAAAAGCAAGTAGCTGGAAAAGACTGGCTAATTGGGTTCCTATATGCCTCCTTTGTTTGTATTTCCAAGAGCTCGAACTAACGACCAGCTCATGAATGATTGTCTACCAGGGGGATGGGGCGCTTTCCATCTAAATGGTTGGATGCAATCAGATATTTTTTTCACATGGTTTAAGAAGTTTGTGGAATGGAGCAGAGCTACGAAAGAGGAACCTTTCCTCTTGCTTTTGGGTGGGCATTTCACTCACACTAAGAACATGGATGTAATTGATCACGCAAGGGCAAAAGGGGTGATTTTGTTATGCTTTCCACCCCACTGCACCCATCGCTTGCAGCCGCTTGACATGAGTTTCATGAAACCTTTAAGTGTTTTTTATGACCAGGAAGTGTCCTGCTGGCTGAGATCGAATCCAGCCCGAGTTGTTTTACTTTACCAAATTGCCAAGTTATATGGAAACGCTTTTGTAAGAGCAGCAACTATGTCAACGGCAATCAATGGTTTCCGGAAAACTAGAATTTGGCCGGTCAACCAAGGAACCTTCAGTGACCATGACTATGCACCCTCAGAGACTACAGACAGGCCATTGGTTGAAAATGCACCCTCACCACCAAATCAAACAGATTCACATATATTTGCCGCTGCACCTCCTACGCCCCAACCAGCTTCTGTTCCTGGCACACCCAGATCCTCCGCAGCAACTACCACGCCTGGTTTGGTTCCTGACCCACCCCAAACTGGTTCACCGCTCGGGAACTTTCAATCCCCTGCTCTTCCTGTGAACAACACTCTAGCTAATGAAAATAAAATGACTAATACTAAATGCCTAACTCCAGAAGATATTTTTCCCATTCCATCGTGTAGTGGCCATCATTCAAAGAAGAGGACCAGAAAACATGGCAAGTCTGCGCTTTTGAGTGAGTCTCCGTACAAGAATGAGCTGCAAGCAGAAGTTAGATTAAGGATCGAAAAAGAAATTAAGAAAAAAGAAAAATCTAAGCAAAATTTGGCTGAAAGATTTTTCAACAGAATAAATCTTATAAAAAAAATTAAAAGCTTGCAAGACACATCAATCCATGATAAGAGCAAGCAAGAAGAAAATTAAGCTTAAGTGACAAAAACCAGTCCTAAGCGGAAACGGAACAGTTCATCTTTATCGGAAGCTTTAGACGCAGAATGTCTTTACTGCGGTTATTTATATTCACAGTCTTCTGAAGGCTGGATTCACTGTTCCATATGTCATCGATGGGCTCACTGCTCTTGTGCAGGAGAGGAAGATAAAGATGACGAAGCAGTTCATATTTGTGGACATTGTCAGTGACTAACCCCATCTTACCCCACTGGAAACCCCATCTTGCCCCACCAGGTGGGGTAAGATGAATTTTTGTTCTTTAAACGGAAAAATATTTCTAATAATACTTACCTTCATGGAAGTATATTTTTGTATACTGAAATTTGTACACTTCTTATGTACAATTACATCTTTCAATGTGTATTTCATGAATCTGAGTTTTTTATTATTTTATTGACGTCTAAATCTTAAGTACCCCATCTTGCCCCACTCTCCCCTATCAGCTTATTTTTATTTGGTATTTCTTCTTAGCCCATTATAAATATCAATGCAAATATTTCTCTTTGAAGCAATTGATGCCAACGTACCCCAGTACCATGTCATAAAATTGCCTTTTCAACAAGAATACACTTTTTAAAAATAATATGTTATATTTTACATAATAACGCCTATATTAAAATTAATATTTTTGAACATGTTAACAAAAATATATAAGCAAAGAGAGTGCTCAAAATTGGCCATCCTTAAATTTCCTTCTCATGTATTTTACTAACAGTAGGTGGCATACAAAATGTAGTTTAGAGATTATCAGAATGTGTACCAGTTTAAAAAATATTAACGAGTCGGGTGTAAATGCAACTGTATTCGAATGAATAAAGTAATCAAAATGAAGGGTGGTAAAAGGCCCTGTGTATCCATTTTCACCACTTTTTATCCATCGTTACACTTTCCGTATACATTTATCTTTATAAATCCCATGTCTTTATTATTGAACATTTTGAATCAAGTTCATAATTGAAGCGAAACAAGTTTGGCGACACTATTTGCATGCGAAGGCGACCTCAATTCGTGCGAACCAAAAAAGCAACCTGAGTTCATGTGAGGAAAAAGTAAAACGTTCCGTGATGACATTCGCTATAATTATACTTCCGTAATGATACAGCTATTTAAAAATGTTTTCGAGCATTACGTTTTTTCCATTAAAAAGATAAATGATTTATTTAAAAAAATAAATAAAAGCATATATAATAAATAATACTTTATTTATTACATACAGTATTTTTTATTTTCATTACTTATCTGTATTGTTTACTTTCATTACATCTGACTTTATATAATTATTTCTTACTGTATTTTTTTATTATTTATTTTATTTTTTACTGTAGTTTTTATTCATTTTTTATTGTTATGGTTATTTATGCTCCACATGATCATCCTAGCTCTTTATTGATAAATATCTCATGTTCTCTCTCCTCCCTCATCTTTATTGTCCACCACTCAGATACCTGATACTTATGTATTTTTACTTTAGTATTTACCGATTTTAATTTTTATCTTTATTACCTTATTCTTTAATTTTTAACATTTCTGTTTTATTATTATTTTATTCTTTAGTATGTATTTTACTACGTTTCTCTCTCTTGGTTATTAATACTAAACACTCATACATTTTAACCTTTATATTTACCATGCTTACCAATTTTTTAATTTTCAATTGTCTGTATTTTGCATATTTAGCCCTGAAGAAGAGCTACAAAGTAGGTCGAAACGTTGACTAATTAATAAATATTTCGCCACATCTAAGAGAAATTTGTTGACCTCTACCGGGACCATTTTCTTCCATATATATATTATCAAGGTCAACTATTATCATTCAAAAATAAATAAAAGCTTTTTACATGTACAGTAGGAGCCTACATATTTTACTAAATAACTATATACTATAACTAGGAGAAATAAATTATACAATAAAGCCAATCGTTCGAAATTCCTTATGATTTATTAATACTCCAGATTTTACTGTAAATAAGATTTTTTCTTTTTAATATATATGTAATGACAATTTCAATATATAAAGAAAAGACTTCATCAAATAATGTTCTCATTTGATGAATGAATGATGTTTTTTATTGAATCTACATGGGGGCGGTGTATGTATGTGTGTGTGGGATATAAACATATATATGTGTGTTTATATAAATAAATATATATATCTATTTTCTTTTAATGTGACTGTTCACTTATCCAGTTAGATATTTTTTTGTACTTTGCTTAGCATAAAATTTGATTCATATGTAACTATCAATTGTTTCTCTATAATTATAGTTATCGTATTTATATATTTTTTTCTTCTGATCTGTATTTTTTTAAATATTGTTGTTGGAGGAGATGTACAAATTTGTTTGCATTATTGTTTTCAATTCTTTCTTACTTATTTATTTAATTAAATGTAATTATATCATACTTTAAGACTTAATAGCTTATATGTTAATGCCTGTATAGTTATTCTAAAGGGACTTGTCCCAGAATAAATAAATACTTTATTATTATTATTATTTATTTTCTAAGATTTTTTTAACTTATATTTGCTTGGATCTGGGATAGAATCAGTTGGAGAAGACTTGTTAATCAGCCATTTTGGGGGGAGGGAGGGTGGTCTTAATTTCCTTGGTCCGGAGATTACGTTTTGTCTGTGGTTAACCAAAATCGTAATGAAGTTACCCCGAAATCTTGGCCCAAAAGGAACGATTGGAAATCGAAGATTCTCTCAAAGCTATCTCAGATTTGTAAATTATTCTTTAAAACTTCATTTAAAAATAGTCTGATTCTCAAGACACCTGAATGTAAATTCAAACAACTAAATTACTATATTTGTTGTACTATTCGCACATTAATAGCCTGAAACTTCAACCTGAACTACATAGATCTACTGATACCTCAAATTCCCAAAGAATTTATTCCTTCGAGTCAAAAAGTTAAATAATGGGTTATTAGTGTGGGCATCGAATCTATAAAACTTTATTATCAGGGTTCTTATCTGTTGATTTTGTTTTTCTTGGTATTAGTACTCTTCCATAATGACACATTTTTAAAAAGGTTTCTTAATTGTGGTTATTCAGCAATTTGTATTACTTTTTATTTTTTCGTTAAGGAATATATCTATCCTTTTACTGTGTCCTCTTTATTTGATTTTAAAATATAATGTTCAGACCTTAGAGGAAAAATTCCAACCAAAAAGTATTAAATATTTTTATTTCGAAGAGAAATGATATCCCCCCGGCCGGGATTCGAACCCGGGTCCTCTGTCTTACCGTGACAGGGCTCTACCAACTAAGCTACCGTAGTTGATACCAGCCGGGGACAAATCTTTTCTTTTATCTGATCCCATGTCCCCGTGCTCTAGGAAGTTTTGCAATGCATACACGAGAACGAATGTTCTTTGAACATTACTTTAATTTTAGGAACTTGTTGACATACGTCATTTTACTATTTATAATTTATTAGTTAGTTGTTTTAATTTTAAATATTTTTATTTCGAAGAGAAAAAAAATATGCCCCCGGCCGGGATTCGAACCCGGGTCCTCTGTCTTACCGTGACAGGGCTCTACCAACTAAGCTACCGGAGTTGATACCAGCCGGGGGCATATCTCTTCAAATTAAAAATATTTAAAATTAAAACAACTAACTAATAAATTGCAAACAGTCTCAAGTTTCTAAACTAAAACAGAAAACAAAAATAAATAATTAAAAGGCTTAACGAACGCGATACCACCAATCTACGTTTGCAAATTTCCACCCAAACCCAAACCCCCCAGATCACTCTTAACGCAATCCTTCCGGTCTACCCCTCAGACTCTTCCCAGCCATCCATTAACATCCTAGGAATTCGTTTGTTACTAAGACCAGCAACTTTACATGCCCATCTTAATCTTCGTGACGCAATCACCTGAATAATATTTACCGGATGCATGCTTCGCAATTCCCCTTTACGCGTTCTCCTATATTCCCCAGTGGTCTCATCCTTTTTTGGACCGTATATTCTATGTAACACCTTATTTCGAATGCCTGAAGACGTTGTTCATCCTTCAGCGTTAGGAAAACAAAAATACTCTTAAATATTTCCTCCATTTAGACGTCTTCAGAACAGAAAGGGGATAGTAGCAAATAAAAAAAAGAAGAAAGAATTAAAACCTATCCTAACCTAAAAATGCACCTAGGTTTTACACTAACCAGAGGAAACATCCCACCACCTACCAAGCCCTAAATGCAACTCCTGAAACATAAGGAAGGTAAACATAACCCAGCTGGAAAATATTAGATAAAAATAGTTGGTTAATATAAAATATGAAATGCAAAATATACTCAACAAAACTTCAAGAAGCACAACGAGAAAAAAATTTATAATAAGCAATACAAAAACAGAAGAAAAGAGAGCATTAATATAAAAAAGTAAATGTGTTAGAGAAAAAGTACAATATTAATATGTTTTGTGGAATAGCTGCATGCCCACTGGGTTTTTTATAGTGTCTTTTTTTCTTGACCTTTTAATTTCTTTTTTTTTTTTTGTATATGCTCTCTTTTCTTAAGTTTTTGTATTGTATATTATTATTTTTTTGCCTTTTGGGTTATGTTATTTAAGAGAGCTTTGGGGAAACTTTCGATAAATAAAAAAAAAAGTAACTCAAGGTTCACGTTATCAGTAGCTATGGTTCTAGAATTTTTAAAGAATTTCGTCATAGAAAAGCTTGTTTTTTAAAACCTAACTCGTCTAGTCATGCCTGAGATAATATAGACAATAAGTAATTATGTGTTTTTGAAACGGATGAAGGTCGCTAGTTATTTTGAGCCGTAAAATTAATGTGTGTTTTAAAGCTGCACGACTTTAAAAAATGCTTTTTATTGTTTTAAAATAATATATTGAATCACTGATTGTTTGTTATCAATGTTTATATTTATATTTAACGATAGGCGGACGGGGGTACCCCTAATTAATTTTAAAAAATAATAAAAATAGTAGTTTATTGTCTAGAACTTTAAGCTATGAGAAAGATAATATACTGGATGAATTTTAATGGTTATATTAAGTGATATTGTGGATAACGCCATGCCATATTACAGTATAATTTCTGTCAAAAGCTGGAGTGGGGGAGGTGAAACCTATGGGACCTGGAGATCCTCGTGGAGCTTACCCAATCTCTATAAAGTGGGTAACCTTAATAGGTAGAAAAAAACAGACGGTAGAGCGTGAGGACAAATCACCTCCCTGCACAATCGTTGTCCAAGAAACAGTACCGTCTCTTCTGGGTACTGAACCCTTGACTTTTTATGGGTTATAATGATACAGTTTTTTTTAGTTTTTTCTGATATAAAATATTGAACCACTAAAAAAAATAATTATAACAGAATTTCAATAATAATATAAATAATTGCATAACATTTTATTCACATTTCCAATGGTCATAAAATCATTTTTATAACTTTGTACGTATTATCCAACCGATTTTATCGGCCCTATCACTATTACATAACATTCATTACTTATGGATTTCTAAAAATATTAATGCTCAAGTCCCATACTTAATTTTAGAAGTAGAAAGCATTCCAATTACGGCTAGATTTATTTTCACTTCCTTAATATTTTTAATACTATTTTCAGATTTCAACTGACATATCCATTTTTAATATTCCTGAAATCATTATTGCCAATTTCTCTATAACGTATGTAGTTTAAGTTCGACAATAACTCAAAAACGACCTTAAGCCGCAGAAAGTTGAAATATCCTTTTTGGGATCGGTGTAAGAAACTAGTTGCCCACCTCCCTTTTCGGTCATTACATGATCAACGGAAGTTTTAATTTTCTTGAAAGTCATAATATGTTTTTATAAAATAAAAAAAACTGTATCACTTCTCCGATTTTTTTAATTTAATAATCTTTTAAGAGTGTAGGTGTTAGTACATATTTGTGAACATTTTTTAAACAACATTTAATTATTTCGACTATTTGAATTAATACACACATCTGTTATATTAATTCAATTTCAATTTAATCTGTTAGGTCGTTAAGACTATATAACTATAATATATTATTATAGTATATATAATAATATATATTATATATAATAATATATATTATATATAATAATATTAATATAATATTTTAATATAAGACTATGTATTAATATTGATAGGTGTTGAAGGAGAATTTTGTCCAAAATGATTTTCTTGTTCTTAAAGAACCCGAATCGTGCTATTCTCGTAGTGTATAAGTTGCTATTTCAGACCTTGGATGTTTTTTTCTCCGATCCCTTGGTTTATTTATTTATTTGAATTAGATATTTATCAGGAAAATTTAAAAAAAAATATATTTGTAATAAATTATAAATAGAAAGACGACACTGCGAGCTAAATAAAAACCCGAGGGATTTCCTAGAGGTCCTTGAGTATGAAGGGATTACAGGAAGGAGTAAAAAGGAATCCTGGGACGAAATAGACCGAGGACAGAAAAAAAGGTATTGATATATATTTAAATCTGCTTATTAATGATATTCAAATTGTTAAAAAAAAGTATATCACTACAACCCATGAATGGTCCTGGGTTCAGTACGTAGTAAATACTGTACTTTTTCTTGGCAACGGTTGTGATGGAAGGTGATTTGAGATAAAATCTGATTTGGACCCAGGACTTTCAGCGTTCTACTATTGAGCTACCTCGAACGCAAATATTAATATAATACGACGATACTGCGTTCTCTTTAACTATTGTGCATTCCATTTTTTACAACTCATTGTTTTATTTCTCTCTATGTTTTGTTTTTTTGTCTTGGGGTGAAATAAGAAAAAAATCTTTTAATTAACCGATCGTAAATTAGTTTCGGAAAAGGGGAACAGACTTAATTGTTTCGACGTAACGAAAGACCCATTATTATAAAACAATAACCGTGTAGCTGGAACCGTCTGTGGTAGTCTATTGTTTATCACCCTTCACCTTTGCTATCCTTAATAGTTGCATCGGCTAACTAATCACTTTGTTTTATCATTATCTTATGTCTTTACTATTTTTTAAATTATATTCGAACATTAACTACAGAAGGAGTAGTATCTGAGTTATACAAGGATTATAATTTAAATTTTAAATTAGATGAAATGTTTCCGTTTAATAAAAGTGTATTTTCCCATTAGTTTCGTAACACATTTAAAAAAAACTGTAATTTGCATGAATAAGAATTGAGTTTAAAGCAATACTATTAGAATCAGTCTTAGCTCTGTTGTCTTCAATCTCGCTTCCATAGTCGCCAGGGAGGAACAACAGCGCTTTTTATGTGTTGAGTAAGATTTCAGTTAACATTTAAATGCTTTGCATCTTTCCAGATGTGATATTCTGAGATTATTATTTACCTACGATATGAAAATGGTACCCATTTTATAGAGTGAGCTCCAGGAGGGATGGACCCCACAGAGTCCATCCTCGGATATTAACTAAATTATCTGCCACAGCTGTCTTTGAACCAGGGACCTCCGTCACAGCACCCGGCACTCTACCCGCTCCTATGCTATATAAAATGATACCATTTTGTTTTCTATGACGTTTTAAATGCATTATATATCATTAAGACATCGTTAAAGGTCTATGTTTAATAAACATATTTTTGTATCACCGGGACTAATGATAGCATTGTGATGTCCTTCAATCCGCTTCAAAAACATCAGCATCAATTTGTTCTTTGCACGTGTGGATTCTCATTTATCACGGTGTATTGGATATAACATGATTGATGTAGTCATGTTTTACAATTTTTTTTAGCGCACATAATATTGATGGTGGAGCGGAATTTTACTAGGGCGGATCCACTGTTTTGTCAATTCGTATCAACAGTATTATAGGTAGCAACTTATTTTTATTTTACTTTAAATTTAGTTAGTTTATATAATTAATTGCTATTTAAATTGATTCGATCTGCTAATAGCCACGGATGGACCATGTTGAATGTTCAGACCAGGCTCACTCAGTCTCTGTAAAGTGGGTCCTCAATGGAGAGAAAATCTGGCAGTCGAGCGTGACGAAATAATTTCATATTTTTACCACTTCTATTTCTCTGTTATACTGCCAGATACATTATTCAAAGATTTGATTGGTGATTTTTTATTTTATTTATTTATTGCGGATTCAATTTGTATTATGAGCCAATGTACGTTGCTTGAAGAATATTGAGTATTTATTTTAATTGAGTTGCTTGAAGAATATTGAGTATTTATTTTAATTGATCAACTGCGGTTTCGAAACATTTTTGTTTCGTTTTTGCCCTTGAAGGTATCTAACGAATTTTGAGTTTAACTTTTGTCCAGATCTAAATATTTAATCTATCAACTGCCTTAGATGCACTTTGTGGAAGTGTACCTTTAACTGGATGAAAATCTGGTGGTTGAGTGTGATCTTGCCAAATCACCTTCCTGTGCAAACGGTGTCATAGAAACAATATGGTCTCTACCATGTAGTGAACCCAAGAAATGAAAACATGTAAGTTTCCTGAATAAATAACCTGATATCAATTCTTTGTCGCCATGACCACCACCTTGCTGTTGAGTGTGTAACCCACATTGGATTGTTATCTGTGATTTGTTAATGCATTAGGCTGGATATTTGTCTTGAAATTTAATTATTCTTTTCAGCTATATACTTGATTATTGTTTAGCATTTTATTGAGTATTATTGTTTAGACCATTTTCGTTTATTGATTATTCTAATTATTCTTTTCAGACTAATAAAGTCTGATATTACTCCAGGCTACTTTTATTAACCTTAAAAATTAAAATTCAAGTCAAATATCCAGACTAAAGCATTGACAAATCCCATTTAACAATCTAATGAAAGTTTCACACTCCACAGCAAGGTGGTAGTCATGGCAACCGATGTCAGGCTCTTTAGTCAGGGGACTTACAAATATAAACAAGTTTTGTTTAATCCATAATACATAAAATATTTTTAAATATAAGAAAAATCCTATCATATCTATCTCACACCATATATCTATATGATTACCTCTATACACACCTACGGTATCTTATGTGAACTTGTTTTGCGGAATCCATTGCTAATTTGATGTTATATCATTGATACACATCAGTACAAGGTGGTTGGAGGATAATAGGAACCACAATCCAGTGCAGAGGTCAGAGCTCCCTCGCCAAATCTCACCGGATGAAGCTATTGGGATCCATTGTGGGGCTAACAGGTAACCCCTATCAGTTCTAAATGTTTCTCTTGTCGTTCTACATTCGTGTTCATAGTCTACCAGTGATCATCATGGTGAGTCTTATTCGTTTTTCTTATCTACAGGCTTATATATGGCAGGAATTATTCAAGTAGTTGAAAAAAATAATAATGATAGTTCTTATGATTGACTATTTAAAATTTAAATATCCATTCAAAATATTTATATATATCCTTAAAAAAGGCGTTTAGAATCAAAAGCGGATAACTCCGTAGTTAAAAAAAAAATAATTTCAACTAAATTAGTTACTTCAATTAGTCAACTTCAGCTACAGTATGGTTAAGTGGATACGAGAAGACAAATATGACTTTAAATTTTTGTTTTATAGTGATACAACTAAATCTATAAAATTAATTACATTAGTTAATGGCATTATTTTTTTAATGAATTGAACATCCTTTAACCGCTGTTCTTTTATTGGCAATTTAATACCATATGACATTAAAAAACGAAAGATATATGAGGCGTTCAGGATCAAAAAATAATTACGCCCAAATTTCAAAAATAAAACTTTCCGATTTGATTCTACCGAAACTTCAGGTTCAAAACTGAACAAGAGCCATGAGAACATAAGACCTCAAAGTGTAGCACACAAAATTACTTATCTAAAGTAGCGAATTATGTAATATGTAAAAGTAAATTTTTGAAATTTTGGAGTTGATTCGCTATTGATCCCAAATGCTTAAAATTAAAAGTTACTTTAATTACGAGCTTCTTTTTATCTAAAAATTATTCTATATTTTACATTATTTACTTAATAGGACTCCAGTTTATATTATTTATAACTTTATTATATATAAATACAAAAAAAGAAATTAAATTTGTACCATTCTACTAACGGTGAATGGTATTCACAAACGGAGATTTATGTTTCTATGATTTGTAAATTTAAATTTAGTGCTTCTCAACCAATTATTATTTTCACTAATTTCTCAAAACTATTTAATTTTATTCACAAATTCCTTTAGAATATTTTTCTTTAAATTGCCTTATCCTAAGTAAATTATCTTGCATATTGCACTAAAATGATACAATAAAATCATGAGACCACAATCAGTGCTTGTCTGTGGAGTAAATGAAAGAGGCTCGGGTATTATAATAATATAAGCAGCATTCACAGAAACACGTGAAGTTAATCATACTATAATGTCTTCAAGTATGATTGAAGTAATTAAGATATTAACCAGTACTTTATTCTTTAAAAAGTCTTCTTACCAGATTTGTGTTTTTAAATATTTAATTCCCTATGATTTGAGTAATATACTTGCGGTAGAACCTTAAATCATGTATTTCTGTATACATTGACAATTTACTATTTGCCACATATATATGCAATACATATAATTTATACATACATATATTTAGCATATATATATATATATATTTGTTTTATATAGGGTTGTCCATTGGAATAAACTAAATAAAACGAAAGTAAAGATTTATTGCAAAATTTTAGAGTTCACAAATAGAATTCATCTAACCTTTGAATGATTGAAGATAATACGGTAAACTGTTATTTATTTTTTACTAGCGATCCACCCCAGCTTTGCTTGGGTAATAAGGAATATTATGCCTACGCAATTTGTCTAAGTAATGTTTTTTTTTTTATCACGTACCGGCCACTAAGGACCACGCGAATATCATTGGTTAGGCTTCTTTGGGAGTCTTGATTTTCTTTCTTCCCATCGTAGCTAATTTTCCTTATTATATAGAAATTATAAAAATAAAAACAAAACCAAACATTTCTTTATATACGCATTTAATATCTTCCACGTTAGACAATTGCACGGGATTAGGCAAGCAGCGTCTTCGGTGAAGCCCATCGATATTCCAACCCATTTACACAAAACCTCGACAAATTATATACCTAAACCTTCCTGGTGAATCACTCTATCTATTATATGTATAGAACTAAATTTATTGTTTTAAACCTTATTTTACCTTTCAGTTTTCGTTGGACGAAGTGTTGAAAGTTTTTTCATTCAAAAACACCGAATTACGAGTGTGAGTGGGTATCTTAAGATCGATATAATAAAATGAAGTCAATATTTTACTATTGTTTTCAGATGTAATTTAGTATAAATTGCCTCCTCACTAGGAATCTGTTCAAGGTTTTCGTGATGAAGTAAAAAATAAAATAAATAGGTTTTTTAACAGCTGCACTCCTCCCACGCATTCTGCAGGCAAAGACTTAGTTCAGTGAGTTCAACTAAATTCGATGGTTTTTTCTCAATGTTTTATGTTTAGCATACATAAAACGTAGTCTCGAATCATTATTGTTGTTTCAAAAAATTCAGAATTTTTTTTTTTTTTATTACACCTGTCTAAATAGCCATTTGCGTATATGGGAACTGGAATTCAAATATTGTATTACGTTTAAAACAATCATTTAATTTGCGTTTCTTTTGTTGGTTTTTAAAATTTATTTCACCACTTGTATCACTTAATCAAGGACGGTTTTTACGTAACCAGAATAAATAATTGCTTGCAAACAATGATATTCGTATTTTCCTTTTAGTAATATTTTATCATAATGAATAATTAATAGGATATTATTTGTTATTTTAAAAAATTAATTTGTATTTTTCTCTCACGGTGTTTTTGCCTGTACCCTGTTGATGTTAATATGCATTTGTAATTATTAAGATCTGAATATGTAAATAAAAAAAATAATACTCACATTAATCACTTCTTCACAATTCCTAATTTATAGTGAAATCATGTTCTTATAGTGCAATTAATTATAATAATTGCTAGAAATATTTTTACGCATTTAAAAAAGTAGAAAGTTTTGATTTCTGAGTTCATCCAAATGGCCAAATGTATAATGTTCAACCTTACTAAGAATGTATAGTTGGTTGAGCAATGGGTTGTATTCAATTTCAACTAATATTTCAGAAAAGCCATCTAAAACTGCTGTTTCAAGTGGTGTTTAGTGGTAATCAGTATTGGACGTCTCACACAGGGGTATTTGACACCAAAAGTCGATCAAAATATGAAAAATTTTTAGGAAAAAAACGATGCGTCGTTAATATGTCCTGAGTGTAGACAGAGACGTGAGAAGATTGTGGTCAATGCTAATGTTGGTTGTATCGGAACCAAAGAATAGGGTCGGCTTTTCTTCTAATAATAAAAAGGCTAAGCGAAACTGAAGGCTCTTGCGATACCACCAATCAATTCTTGCAAACTTCTGTCCTTAGTTCACTACCCAAACCCAAATCCGCCAAAACACTCTAAACTCAATCCTCCCAGCTAGGCCTCAGCCTATCTCTCAGACACTTCCCAGTGTCTCGACACAGCGCTTATTAACATTTTGGGAATCCGTTCATTACCAAGCCCAGCAACTTTACAGATGTGCCTTAATCTTCGTGAGGCTATCGCATGGATAATATTTACCGGATGCTTCCTGCTTCGCAGTTCCGCGTTATTTAATTTCTAATGTATTCCCAGGGATGTCATCCTTTTTTTTACCGAACAGTCTAAGTAACACCTTATTTTCGAATACCTGTAGAAGTTGTTCGTCCTTCACCGCTAACGCTGAAGTTTCAAATCCGTAAAGAAGAGTTGTGGTTTATTTATTTTTTCGAAAACGCCACTGTGGATTGGGTTTCTTCAACTCTCTCCTTTTCCATCTCCTTAACTCCCGAATCTCCCTCATTGTTGCACTATGGTTTTCCTCTCTTTCCTTACCCATAGGTTTGTACAATTTTGTCTTCAGAGATCCCTCTCCATGTCTTTTTCCACTTATGCAAACCATGAATTCCTTAATGTTAGGCTTTTCAGATATTTGGAAAGTCTGATTTATCTGTGGCCGCTTATCCAGTTCATGTATGTGGTCGCTTATCCAGTTCATATCTGAGGCCGCTTATTCATTTAACAGCACTTTATGCTGCTATGGCTAATCGGATGATGCTACAGTGGGAATCCTAAATTTTGCCTACCCAGGTATATTAGATTCGGATGTTTAACAAGTATCTGAAACTCCTAGGGACTTCCGTTTTACTTCCCTGCATTACTAAGAACTCCTTACTCTCTTACCATGTTAACCATTACACCACATGCGATCCTTTAGTTAATTGTATGGGGTCTATTTTACGTAGGGACTACAATATCCCCCTGATACCCTATTTAATAATATAGTTTCTGTGACCTGCAGTTGTTAACATCGCAGACTGATCCGGAGAAATGCGGGTGTAAAATTAGGAAAACAATAAACAAGTGTTTCGAGATGGAAAGGAAAACAAGTGGACAACATGAACCAGATGGAGATGATCTGGTATTCCGCGCACATGACTGTCCACTTGGTCCATGCCCGCCTTTCTCTTCCCCGAGAATTTTTTTGTTACTTCTATTGGAACAAAGTAGGGCTTTCGCCCGTTTTACTAGAAAGCATGGATATAAAAACTCTTTATTGAGGCCTTCACCTCTGCAGTTTTTCTCCCCAGTTTTCATTAAAAGAAAACTACTATTTACATCATATTATGGAATTATCGGTAAAGAAGTGGAAAGGTTTGTGATTGACCGTTTTTTTCTAAAACCGGTTACTGAAACATGAATGCCGTTTCATAAACACTGGATCTGCTTAAGAGTTATATTGATAATCAAGGGCCCGGATTAATATGTAATAAAAATGACGAAATATGTACATACGTATGTGGTTATTTTTTGAATAATATTTAAGTAAAAGAGAAGAATATCTAAAATTGAATTCAACAAAAAATGCTTTATTTATTATTTAATTTTTTTTAGAATTATGCATATTTGTTAAAAATGGAATTACTATACGTTGGAAAGAACGTACATTTTTTAATTTTCAAACAAAAAAATACCGCCGCTGGGGTCTTAAAATCGCTTTGTAACTGATTTAGCACATCCAGTACCCTGTGGATTTTCGCCATGAGCATTATTTCTTTCCAGCCTAGTTTTTTTTTCAGCACATTTTGCAATTTCTTCTTCATTGTGGGTTTAACTTCTTCAGATTCTTTGTTATCAAGTGAATTGAAAAACACGCATTCGAGGCTAAGTTGTTTTTCAAGCTTGGCTTCTTCATTACGGATTTAGCTTTTTCTATTCCTGCTGAGGAGTCCGAATCTAGTTTGTACTGTGCCTCTTTAATGTTTTCGAAGTTATTGCAGTAATATTTTGTGTTAGCAGAGAGTGTTGTGAAGTCGACACTGCTTTATTGCAACACGAACAATATAATACGGCAGAAGCACTTTTAAATGTCTAATCAGGAAACTCTCTGAGGTATTTGGAAACTAGGTCCCTTGTTTTTGAAGATACCTTTGGCATTTTTTACGTTGGATTTTTCTCAGCGCTGGCGGTAATACTGAGCGAGAGCGACTGATAGAGATTGAGGTAAAATAGGAAGGACTAAGAGGAACAGGGAGTGAGTGATTCTGATAAATTAGGCAAGTAAACAATTCCGATTTAATTTTATTGTGGGTACCTATTCTACTGCGATTTCATATAAACCAGGCTATTCTGTTTTGAGGGGTCAACAGTTGCATGTACGTCCCTGACTGAATATAGCAACTGTATATCTATATATAGCCAAATACAAGCGAATACTATTCGCTTATGACTGTCTGGCTTACTTGTCATTCTGCGTGTCTTGGAACTTTATTTACTCAACATCCATCCGCAAATTCGTGAATGTTGCGAAATGTGTAAGAAAAATGTAAAATATGTGTTTAAGGTGAAGTATGTAAACATATGTGATGAATCAGAATGCCTTAAAACTATTTACGCCTTGAAACTATCAGAATGTATTTTAAACTATTGTTCATTATGATATCTAGCTTAAGTAAAAATATGTAAATACATATGAATCCAAGCCCTATTTTATAACTGTTATTTATTATTAGTTTTTATGAAATCTGTTTTTGGTTTTTAAATTAAATTTGATTTTTTTAAATATATTTGACAATTGATATGATTGCAACAGTAAAAACGTGTATACTTTATTTTATTTTATATTCTATCCCAATGGATACGATTATGATACTGACTGTTATGCTTATTATGTTAAACTTGGTGATTACAGAAATATTTAAGAAGAAAAAAACATTACAAACTTCCAATAATCAACTTAGTTTGTATTTCGCTTTTTTCTATTGTAGTGGAGCCCAGGTGTATAGACAGCGCTGAGGTTCTGTACCGAATATTGTAAATGTTAATTGTTAATATTAATTAATTTATTACAAAAATAAACGCACTACTGTGATTAATTTTATAGCTTTACTTACTATCAAATTGCTACTATCTTACTATGAAATAAACAGAATCTTAAAACCCTAGTTGTCTTCTCGTATCCACTTAAGCACACCATCGCTGATGTTGACGTCTTGAATATTGAAACTTCGTGTAAGAGACGGGTTCTCTCCGCTACACGTTACATCTTGCCGAACTTAAGTGGGTGTCCCGAACATATGTGCTCTTACAAGTAAGTATGGGAAGCTCTTCGCATCTGTGCGCTTACTAAATATACATAGAGTATAGAGGCACGTGCATTGAGTAAAGAAGGCCCTAGATTTTTGTGTGGGTGTTTTAGTCATAAGAATATTATCTAAAACAGTTTAGAACTATTTTGTTCGGAAACAGAAAATTACCAATACTTAAAAATTAAGGGATATTTTACGTGACAAACACATAAGGAATTATGAAAACTTATCTTGACAGTGTAAGCGCGGTGAGTTGCCGTGCCAGGGTCCCAGGTTTAAACCCGGCTGTGGTAGATAATATATTTAACCTCTTAACAGGTTGGCTTCTTTTGGAACAGTCTTGGTCCTCATCCAGACTCCATAAAATGAGCACTAAAACCTAATGGTTGAGTGTGATGTAGGACAAATCACTTCCCTGTACATCCGTACCATAGAAACATTACGGTCTCTTTATTTTATTCTATGCGATTGTATTTAAGTTTATACCTACAGTTGTTTTGAATGTGAAAACAAATTTTTAATTTAAATGCCAAACGAACCAATATACATTTATTTTGATATTTTTATTATACATAAAAATAATCCTTTACCTCCAATTAAATGTAGTTAGATTATAAAAATAATTCTGTAAAGATTAAGATTCTTACCTTAAATATTAAGAATGTTTTGTCTTTACTATAATCCAATGAATGGTACATGGTGGTGCTCCATGGACGGAGGTTTGTAAACATAGATTGGTGGTATCGGCATCGAGCCTTCGGGTTCGTTAGGGCTTTATTTATTTATTAATTTATGGTCCAATGAATGGCACACTTCCGTACGTGAGATATGAAGCGAATTCCAACCTCTTACCTTTTCTTCCTCTTGCCAATCGAATGCGGATTTAATTTTTAATCATATTTTATCATATCTTTCTTCCTGATTGGGTTTGTTTGTGGTAAAGGTAATGAATGACATACATTTTTTAGTTGATTGCCTCCGTCAATACCTTCGTACCTTCGTATTTAACTTAATCTTACTTCTCATAACTCGGCACACCTTTTAAACGATTCGTTCCTTTTAAATTGAAACCTGCTATTTCAGACGCCGAAGTAAATAAACAAAACAATAAAGTGGTATAATTGTGTGATTCAAGGCCATGGTTAGGAAACTATTTTGTTCCCTATAATAATGCCATTTTATTTTTTGATATTTTAGTTGTTTATATTATTTTAGATATTATCGGTAAAGCTATATTGTACTGAACGAAATGCGAGTTCATTAATAATTCCTTTTGCTATTCGGTGTTCTTTATTTGTTTTTAACACTTTACTAGATTAATTAAAGATTTCTTTCTTGTTTTCCAGGAGGACAGAAGTGTAGATAGTGACACCCATAAAATTGGTAAGTCCTACTATTCTTTATAATTAATTTAACCATATATTTTATATTTTAATGATTTATTTATCTTTCGTACACCAGGAGACCATACTCAGTAGTAGTTAATACCTTTTAATTATAAATTGTACGGTTAATTGATTTTCTTAACGACAACTAACCATTTTATCTACGATTCAGGGGAATTTTTCACCTTAAGATTATAAGCAACATAAATAAAAAGAACCACAAGCATCTTTAATTTATTTAAGTTGGATCTTTTGAATATCCTTAAATGATTATAATTTGCTGAGTAAATACAATATATTAATATGAAGAGAATATAAATAAATTAATTAAGTTATTTACTTAGTACTTAGTGGAAGCGGAGTGGCATAATTGTAGAGCGCTGAGTTGTCGTTCCTATGGTTCTGTCAAATTCCACTGTTGGAAGATTTTTATTAATCTGTTAGCGCCCGGAGATTGGTTCTGTGGAATCTATGGCCCTCCTGGGGCTCCACATCCTCTATAAAGTGGGTACCCAAAATAAGAGGGAAATCGCGGTTGAGCGTGTTCTGGAGCAAATCGCCTCCCCGCAGAAGTGCTGTCCAAGAAGCATTACAGTCTACCATGTACTGAACCCAAGACCCCAAGACCCACCCCGGATTGTAGTCGTACAAGGTTTCTTTATTTACTTATTTGGGGAAGCGGGGTAGTTAAGGTTTGTAGAGTTTGTGATTTCTGTGCTGAAGGTCCCGGGTTTATATCATACTGTGGGAGTTAAATAATCTAATCTGTTAACAACTACAGTAAACCCTTTAGGACCTGTAGACCCTCCTGGGTGCCATCCTCCTTATTGGGATAAATCTGGCGGTTGAGCATGATTTCGGTCAAATCACCTACCGGCACAACCATTGTCTTGGAAACAGTATCTAGCATGCACTGTACATAATATAATAATAAGGCTTAGCGAACCCTAAGGCTCGATGCCGATACCACCAATCTCTGCTTACAAAACTTTACAGAAGACTCTTTAGTAAATAATTAATCTGCCGCTCCCGGATTCTATTCTATTCAGCTCTACCCACAGAACTCAGCGTGTTCCTCTATCCGTAAATATTATCTCTGAATATTAATCTTCTGATGCGCACATCCTGAAATCTTAGTTTCAGGAATTGTGTTGGAAACCATTTATCATTACTTAACGACCTTTCGATTTCTACTTCATCGGTTTTGGTTCTGGTGTAGGCGTATGAATGTCTTGCCCTTGAGAAGTGGTTTGGCTTTCGAAACCACTTACCCTTTTAAAAAAAAAATTTATTTATCAATTTAAAAGGTTTGAGAAGTGATTGACCCTTCGCATAATATTTAAAGCAATCTAGACAAAGGTTATTATTTCAACGGATCCCGAAAAAATCATCTCTCTTAATTTTGTTACCGTTTATTGATCCAATCAGGTTCAAAGTTTCGTTTTATTTGAATTTTAATATTTTAGAATTTTACTTACGATCCCCCTAGAACTTTTTATTTAGTTACTTTCCTTGTCGGCGCTACGTCGCCGAGACTTCCCGACTGGAGCTCTTCAAGAAGCTTCCGGTTGTAACGGTCTTTTGCGGATACCTTACAGTTTCTAATACCCGGAAACTTCACGCATCTACTCCCGTTCTATCGTTTCTACCGATTGGGTCACTGAAAAGTTCGGCAGATCTTTGGTATCAGTCTCATTTCCTAAAGAATCATTCATTCTGTTTATCTTATTTCCAGATTAATCTGTATGGAAAGGGTGTTCATAAGTTGAGTATCAGTTCCGAAGATTATCGCTTCGAGTTAAGTCACCTGTTTAATATTCTCGAAAATAAAATAACTCTCGAACATTTTAGTATGAAAAAAGGAGTGTAATTATGGGAAATGTGTACATTTCGGTGATAATTTCATCAAGAAATAACCTTTTCAACAAACATTTCGAAGTATAAATAATGATGATAAATATGAGCTGTTATATTTGAAAATGGTATAAGTCGTTTATTATCTTATCTTAAAAAATCCTTTATTCTTTTAAATGGTTTTTATTATTATTATTTCATTACAAATTTAAAAGGTGTATAGGTTTAAAACGTAACTCTTTGCTAAGTGATGAAAATATTTTCCCGTTTGCCCATATTTTTAAAGTAATTCAAATGGAAACTTTAAGGTATCTCGAATATGAAAAAATGTAAGTTGTTTCTTTAATTTATATGCAATCAGTAATAGTTACTATAGGTTAGGTTAGGTTTTATTGTTTATAGACGCACAACATCCATGGTCATCGGCGTCTTCCCTCTTTTGGTTCAATATTTATTTCATTATTATTCTTTAGGTTTAACATTTATTTGCACTTCACATACAATTATTATGTTTTACTGAACAGATTATTTTGTTTAAGAAAAGTTAGCACTTTACCTATATTTGTGGTGTTATCACCCAGGATAGTCGGGGTTTTTCTATCAATCCCCAAGCCATGAAAATATGTTTCATACAGGGGGCAGTCCTCCAAGATGTGGGTGATAGTAAATTGGACGCTGCAAGTTCCGCAATTTGGTGGTGCATCTCTTTCAATCAGATATCCGTGCGTCAGACGCATATATAGTTACTATATACAGTCAGTGATAAAAAATTTTTTTTTTCGAGAATGTTAAAAGGGAAACGAATGAATACTTAAAACTTGTGCTTAAAATTAACTCGAAGCGAGAAACTGCGGAACTGACACCATCAATTCTTTTGTACCAAAGTTCATCTGTAACGGTTTTTTAAATGAAAATCATAAAAGTATGAATGTAAATCAATAAAAAAAAAAAATTACAATCCAAGGGGATATTAGGTTCAGTACATAGTTGAGACTATACTGTTTCTAACCCAACTATTGTGCAGGGAGATAATACGGCCGTGACTCAACTAGCAGGTTTTTCCACCAATTCAGGGTCCCTCTAGGGCGGGTGATCCTCAGGAAGATCTGCAGATTTCACAAGATTGGTCCATGGTTAATTAATGTGAATATATTAAATAATTTATCTGTCAAAGAAGGATTCCAACCCGGGACTTAAAGCTGTACGCATTGAATTACCCCATTCCCATATTGTTCCTTAATCAATGAACAAATTAAACTTATGATGCTGTATTATTTTTTATCAATGTAATTGTATTAATCAATCAATGCAAATGCATTGAAAACCTGACATAGTTCTATAATTCCAGTCATATAATGAAAGAGACAAAACAAAAAAATTATCTTTCTTAAAACTACTTGGGAAAGGAGTAGCTCAGTGGTAGAGCACTGAGTTGCCGTACGGAAGTTCCAGGGTTCAAATCCGGCAGATACTTTATTTAATCTGTTAACAGCCAGGGATGGACTCTGTGGGATCTGGTGACTCTCTTAGGGCTCACCCAGTCTCTTACAGTGGGCACGCTTAATAGGCTGACGGTTAATCGTGATATTGGACAAATCACCTCGCTCCACTACCGCTAACCAATGAATAGTACAGTCTCTACCAGGTACTAAACCCAAGACCATGGGTTGTAGTAGTACATGTTAAAACCTGCTGGTTAATGTTATTTTTCTACAAAAAAAAACCAAGGAACAGGAAACATAATAGTTTCCTCTAAAGCATGATTTACAAGACCAGGTTTTACGGTCAAATTTCCGTCCTAGAAATCGTCGTTAGTACTTCGAAAATCGGCCGCCAGGGTTAAATCAGTGAAGCAAAACACGAACGGATTTTACGCTTCAATTCTCTCTGATAATTTTCATATTTTCCGGTTGGTCTTCCATGGCAGTTATTACCTTATATTTACCATTTATTTTTGTCTGTTTGGCCTTTCCTTTAATATTTACGTAATTAAGGAGTGCGGACTTTTGCGATCGGATTGAGTACGATCGATACTTCTACCTTAAAACCTGCTCGTCAAAACAGGTTTATACGCCAACAGTGTTTTCCAAAGTGATGTGTAGGTGTTTGTTGATGTTAGTGATGTCTTGGGAAAATCTCAATACGTTTTATTTATGAAAATACTTATAATAATAACATATCTGTTAAAAATACATTACATGCCAGTTTTCCCTCAGAAATGTTACAATGTAACATTATCTTTGTTGTATGTGAAGTACATACTATGGATTTCTAGTAAGGTCTATTGGATTGCTACCGATGGGTAATTTCTCCACAAGTGTTTTTCATGTCATATTGTACATATTAGCAGATTTACTTGTTATAATAAAATTATAGTTGTAAATATCAATAAATTAAATTTAAAAAAACAAAAAGTAAGGTCAGGTTCTATATTTTATCGAGACCGGAAAAACGTAGGAAATCGACCTTTCTCTTTAGATACTGAAGTTTTTATATTTGAGCTGTTATTTTTGAAACTAGTATAAGTCCATTTTTCATATTCGCGATATCTTAAGATTAAGATGAAACATACGGTCAAACGGAATTGTTTTTATGTTTTTATCACGAGAGAGAGAGTGACGTTTTAATACCTATACATCATTTAAACATTATTATGAAATAATACACATTAGAATCATATAAAAGAATAAGCGATACATTTGGATCTGTTAAATAGCTTGTCTATATTTAATTTTTTATTTTTACAATGTAGAATTAAATTATGAAAACGTGTGCTTGATTGTATTGTTATGTATACAATTCGAGTTTTTTTCGAGGTTTCCGTCTAGCTAGTTTTTTTTTTTTTTTAACTTTTGTTTTGTGTTTTCTATACCTGTTTTATTTGTTGTTGTTTTTTTTATTGAATTTTTCTATGTCTTAAGGTTTTTTTATGGGTTTGTCGAAGAATCATTTATATCTCATAATCGGATATAACAATACAACATATAGTATTACAAATACATTTCAGTAATAATTTAACTGTCAGATGGACATTTTTTTAAATTTTGTCTGACAGATGGGACTTCAGCAAAAATAAGTCCATTCCAGAATGCGACATGAGAAAATGTGACAATGATATGATTGTCAGTTTCCAAGGATTGAGAACTTTATTCTGTAGTGCCGTTCGAAATGAAAAGTGAATAAAACATGTAGAATGAAAATACGATTTCTATTGTGAAATTGCTTTTTCCTTTGAGACTGTAGTAGCTTTTTCAATGAAGGATATTTATTCTTGTCGGGAATTAGTGTGTCATATGAGCCTTTATATTTGAAAGTGGTGTAAGTCCATTTTTCATATTAGCGATATCTTAGGGTTTCCATTTGAACTACTTTAAAAATATGGGCAAACGTGCAAATGTTTTTATCGTTTAGAGCTCAGCAAAGTGTGGTGTTTAAAACCTTATACACCTTTTAAATTTTAGGTACTTGTATGTTGTGGTATCATCTCATTGTTCCTCGTTTTCGTTTGGTTCCAGGATAGATCCTTCTTTCTATTATTGGTAACAGTGTGGCTTCCGATCTATCCTGCACAAATTCTAGGAAACATTCATTTGTCTCTCTGCAGATCCCTCTGAACACCCATTGCTATGGAAGGATTCGTCCTACATTATATTTTCTTATGTATATAATGTAGACTCTCGTAAATTTCTACGTATAGATTGTCTCCACCTATACATGTAAGGCTTTTCTCCATCTTCCAGACACACACTTCTCTTAGATAATTATTCCAATCCACTGTAGCGGTTTGACACATATTTAATTAAATGTTTGGAACAATATTTTATTTAAGTCAATTCAATAGCTTAATTTTGGAGACCAAACCAGCTGTCTTTTCTTACGCCTACACTTTTCTTGCAGCTTCGTTTGGAATACCTCCAATATATATTTGTATCATAACATATATCTTTGAGGGCATACCTTTTTGTTAGATAACAGTCCATTACTTTGGAGGAATGTCATGGCCGTCTTTTCGTCCTGGTCCTCGCGAAATATGCTTTTTAAGTGTCCATTTTCACACAAATAAAACTCAATAGGTAAAAACCGTATAACTACCAATTTACTTATCTTTACTTCACATGTGTTTTATAATCATGAAATTTAATAAATTCTATTAAATTGTAAAACGGTGATACCATAAAAAAACAATTACC
The DNA here is from genome assembly GCA_964056705.1 of Troilus luridus. Classification (NCBI taxonomy): domain Eukaryota; kingdom Metazoa; phylum Arthropoda; class Insecta; order Hemiptera; family Pentatomidae; genus Troilus; species Troilus luridus. The sequence continues at coordinate 89,778,361 of OZ057413.1, read as the reverse complement.
AAATTATATTATGAAAAAATAATCATTAAAAACATGAACAATGTTTTTGGATCCATAAGGGCTTATGCCACTTTCATATATATTAGCTCATATATTCTTGACTTTTGCATTACAATGTCAATATAGTTTTTATTAATATTTTTGATTGCTGTATAAAACCCATGCATCCTCCTGAACAAAAACAAGTGTTAAGGCATTCTGAGGAACAATGAATTATTCTTTTCATGTTCTTGAAACCTTCTTCGAACAGAATTATTTTTAGATTTGTTTAATTCGATCGTACCCAAACTATTTTTAAGCTATTCTTGAAAAACTTGTCTACTAGTTTGTAACACACTGGGGAATAGAGATCAGATGTTTTTCTTCTTACCAACATGTGTTCTACTTCCTGGTACATATGATTCCATTTATTTTTTTCGGTGGCGTTTCATTAAAAACTTATTCTTTAGACCTAATAGCTTTTTATTTCTTTCCCATATTTTTTCCTATCTTTAAATGGAGGATTATCGTTAATTTATGTAAACTATTAATATCCATAAATTAATTTTTGAAATAACTGATTTTTTTAAATAAATAAAAAAACTAATTTCAAGGTATTTTTTTATCCGTATGCTTTACATATGTGTATATTTAAAACATCCAAATGTCTGAAAATTTATTAAACGATACAAAAACTCAATAACGAATCACAAAAATACCATTAGGAAAAATACCCAAATAAACTGGATGAATCCCTTAAGACTCTTGTAATGTAATGGTGTAACAATTGATTAGATAAGACAAAATAAAACATTACTCTATAAGCTATTTTACCTATACATATGTTTGATATATATATATATATATATATATATATATATATATATATATATATATATATATATAAGTATTATTTGTCAATTATAAATTAATTATAATTCATAATGTTTCGCCTTAATGACACAAAAATGTATATTCAAAAAGCACCAATTCCCAGAAATGAATGAAATAGTCATTTATGAGTGAAAAAAAATCTTATTTCCTGGTAACGGAGACATAAGTTCTTCTGTCCCTGAAATAAAAAAGAAAAATTAGTGTTACGTTATAAAAGGTATAGGGATATTGCTAATTTTGTAGTAGATACTTTACCTAGGATTTATATTATTATATGTTTAATAACCCCATGAATATTTAATGTAGTAAAATTTATAATAAATATTAATGGTTTCTATAATAAAAATAATGTCAAAATGCTAGGCAAAGTAAATGGAACAAAATTAGTGGTAACCATATTCATTTTTGCGCATTTTATAAATGCTATTAATGACCTGTGTGAATAAAAATTTGTCATATCTACATTTTATGGCCTCACATTATTGAATTTCCAGTTTTTTATTTATATTTGTCTGGTAGTGGATATATTCATATATTACTCCTCAAATTTATAATTATTACCTCTTTTGTTTTGTTTTCCTTATTTTCACTATCATAGAAAAGAGGAAGTTACAAATTTATGGTTATCATGGACCTGTGCTAACTGAATTTTCCGGAACAAAAGGTGGTTACAAATGTTGAAATGAGCGTTAAAGGTGTCTAGTTTTTTACTTTCTCTTACCAACTGTACTAACGAAAAAATTGCCAGAATTCAAGAATATTTTGTATTTACATTAAAATCTTCGAACACTTAAAGTTCAAAGTAGTTTTAACATTTTACTAACTTAAAAATATATTTTGAAACCCATGGGATCCTAGGATAGTCCAACTATCACGAACTGTAAATTTAAGTTATTTCGTAGAGGTTTAGTGAAACTTGTTCTTAATGGGCATGTTTAAATGTCCGGGATTTCCGGAAAATAATGCAGGATAATAATAACAATAATTATATGATAATAATAATTCTTTAATATGCCCCTCAAAATGGTAAACTGTTTAGGTTTGTTCGAATTTTGACTTTTATAAATGTAAACACTATAAACTTCTTTCAAACAAAAATGTAACATTTTGCTACTTAGAAATACTAAAAGCATATTTTTTGAATAAGTCTGTTTTACAAGATCAAAATCGGCAGTGATGGTGCCCAAACAGCCAGAAATATCAAAGAAGTCTTGAAGAATCCCGCAGTATTTTCCGGAAAACCCAATAGCATACATTATCATATATTTTTTATTTTATTTTTCATAAATTAATATTTATTGAAATTTCATTATTAGTTTCAATATAGCCAAGTTACAACAAAGCGTTGGTTTATAAGCATTCTCATTCAGCCAGTAGCAACCTGCATACAAAAGTTTCCCTATGAATTAGTGATAAATAACCGTTGACATTATAATTTAAGTTATCGTTCCTCATACGTTGGCATTTTGGACTATGAACTTTATTTTCTTATTTTATTAATTTTTATACAACACCTCCCTGCACAACCGCTGTCTTTGAAACAATGTTTGTTTGTTCATTTGACTTCACTTTATGCTGCTATGGCTAATCGGACGATGCTGCAGTGGGAGCTCTAAATTTTGCCTATTCAGATTTAATTAGGATAGGGATTTTTAACGAGTACCCGACATCGTACAAGCTCGGGACCCCCGTTTAACGTCCTCTCCGAAAGACGGCTTAACTAAAGATGTTTTACTCCCTTTAAAAAAATCCTAGGGCCACCAGCCGGGCAACGAACCCGCGATCTTGGGCTTAGTAGTTTGTTACGCTAACCACTAGATCGCCCCTGAACATTATTTGTCATGTAACTAACTATCAATCAACACGTATAATGCTATTAATTGAAAAACAATTTGACTATATATTATAATCTAGCAGATCAGAATGACAACTGCAGTTTAATTCATCTGAATTTGAATTTTCAAAATTATTATTATCCTTAAGCTAATATAATGGTTGATCACTGACTAATAATAATAAATAAATAAATAGAAAGGCTTAGCAGACACTGATGTAATGATTACTTCCTAGTAACTTAAGTAAAACTCATCAAATTGTCTATATCTTGGGCTTAGTAGTTTGTTACGCTAACCAATAGACCACTTGACCATCTTGATTTCACATGGATTTCAAGAAATTGTATGTGGAGAATAATTTTTTGATGGCTCAAAACATGTTTGGTTGCACGATACCAACAACTTACACCATTAAAGATGATATATCGTTGAGCTGGACAATTGACATAAATTAATAAATTATTTACAAACCATAAAAGCCTTTAACGCATTATACCCACTCAAAAATAATAGTTTTCGACACATTGACCTTAGATTAACCACTTAGTTCTAATGGCGCTGGCCACAAGCCAGGATGTATATGTCACATTTGTTGCTTACAGAACTTTTTCAAAGTATTGTGCATGCATTTATATATGAATATATATATCACTATAAATAAGTAGTGTATATATGTGTGTAAAATAATAGATCTCATTCATATAGAAATGCATGCACAACACTAACAATACTTAGAAAAAGTTCTGTAAGCAACAAATGTGACACATGTATATTAATATATATACATTATGTTTTTGGTTCTTGAGTTTCAGTCAGTTTATTTCAGCTTCCTAAGGCGACGTTTCAAGAAGAAGTTGAAATAAACTCACTGAAACTGTGGAACCAAAACATAATATTTCCATAACAGTCAAGATAAGTAGAAACCGATATATATATATATATATATATACACACACACACACATTGAGATTCGGTCAATAATTTTTTCTCTCATTAGGCGACGATCCGACAGTGATCATTGATGAATATAGTGTATATTAAATAGGCAATATATAGTCTGGATCTCTAGAAGAAAACAAAACTATGTATGAGGCGTTTTGATCAATCAAAATGATAACCACAAGATTTTAAATTTAGATTTTTTAAACTTTTCTCTAGTTTAGTCATGCAATATAAAGACACATTGACGCCTTACTTCTCATGATTTTAGTCCGGTCCTTAACCTGAAGTTCGGGAACGTAAAATTGCATGATTATAATGTGAAAAATTCAATTGAACTCAAACGTCTCATATGTATCTCGTATGAGACACAAATGTCCAAATGTCTCATAACAGTGTGAGATCTGTATATCATCTCGGGAATCGCCCAGTTTCTATAAAGTGTGTACCCTTAATTATGAGAAAAACCTGGCGATTGAGCGTGATTTTGGGGAAATCACCTCCCTGCATATCCGCTGTCCTAGGAAAAGTACAGTCTCTATATTTTACTGAACCCAAGTTCCTTCATAGGTTTTAGGAGTACAGATTAAGTAATCAATAAATAATCATAAAATGTATTTAAAAAATAAAGAGATAAAAATGGAAGGAACTTTGTTTTGCCGAAAATCTTCGTCTCTTTTTTTTACAACCCATTATTTCAGATCGAATTAGCTAATGCATCATTTAATACGAAGGTTTATAATGGTCATATTAGAGAGGAAATTCGTTGAGTACTAATGGTGGATGGAAATAGTTGGGGGTGCAGTCAAAATTTTACACAATAAATAAGTGGAAACTTATTATTTTTTTGTTTGCATTATCACCTTTCTATACATCTATTCTGTAATCATCTTTATTTATATATCCTTTACTTTTTTCGCTCAATTTTTCTATATCTCTATATTATTATTATTATTTTATTATATTCTTGGTACTGTTATGTATTTTTAGAGTCATTTTTGTTATTATCTGTTTTTTCTCATAGCCCTGAAGATGACCTACAAAGTAGTTCGAAACATCGGCACAAATAAAAAATAATAAGTTTCTACTTATTTATTGTGTAAATTTTTGACTGCACCCCCGACTATTTCCATCCTCCGTTTATAATGGTCTTTCAGCCATGTTTTTTCTTTATTTTTTTTTAATCCTTTATGTTTACTCCTTCTTCTATTTTGTTTATTTTTTCTCCGAAGTATTTGTTGGTAACCAGAGAAGGACTCTAAACCAACTAGAGACAAGCCTCATAAAGGAATTATATCTTTGGTGGGCTTCACTCAGAGCTCAGTTACGCAGCATGCTTCCAAGAAGGAATCCGTCTTTAGCCATTATGGAAAAGGTTCAGATATTTGAGGGGACTTCAGGTATGTTTTAAATATATTATGCTTGTAAATTTTTATTTTACCGTTGCTTAATCAACTCTCTTTTATGTCATTAATCATGGCAGATGCTCAGGATTTGGTTTATTTGGCGCTTAATCGGCAATCTTTGATTTTACTTATTGCCAAGTATTTTCTACTTAATTAATAGCACTAAACTTAGCTAAACAATTAATTATGCTATTTATTATATTGTACTACTAGTTTTTGCCCACGGCTTCGCTCGCGTGGAATTTGGTCTGCCACATATAGTTTCGTGACAGATCCTTTTTAATAAATAATTTAATTTTTAAAACTATAAGTTACTCGTACATCCGAAATTTCAGATGTCTAACTTCAAAACTGACGGATTCCATACAATCTTTGAACCACTATTATATTAAGGGGGGAACCCTTGGGGGTGGAATTGTCCACGTTCCTTTCTTAGTGCTCGTATAAGCTATACAAAGAACCTTTCAAGATGCTAAGTTCAGTGTTTTCTGCTGTGCGTTGACCGCTGGGTGTGTTAGTCAGTCAGGTTTCAGTTTTATATGAGCTTCGCCTGTGTGGTGTGTTGATAAAAAGTAGCATATGTCCTCCCCCAAGCTTCAGAATATCTATATCAAATTTCATCATAAATGGATCAGCCCAGCCGTGAAACATACATTGACACTGATTAACAAATGGGGCGGCAGAGTTTAATGTTGTACATGTCAGTCAGTAAAGGATTAGTATGTAATATTATTGAATTTATTGAAAAGGATTACTTAGTATAACAGTTTCACTTGTCGTACAGCAGCAGCGACAAGAGAACTATGCCATTTGATTTTTTTTGGGCAGCGAAAATATGTAGATTTTGCGAATAAGAAACACATGAGCAAGTATACAAATTTTGCCCCCCTTTTTCAATCCCGTAGGGGTAGACTTTCGGAATATCCTTTCTTATAGGATGCCTACGTCATACAAAGAACACACCTTCCAAGTTTTTAGGTCTCTACGATCAGCGGTTTAGGCTCTGCGTTGATCCCTCAGTCAGTCATTCAGGACAAAGCATTTTATATGTATAGATATCCGAGGCTCAATATATTCAAAGACTCAAACTTGAAATAAAATGATTGTACATAAGTTTTACTATCCGTTCTTGTCATTCAGTCTATTCGTTTAACTTCCTTTTGGCGTCGTTTTGAGACTACATTGTTCTAATAATCATGCCCTAACAGTGATCGCTGAAATTTGTAATGATAGATTCTATTTCAGATGGTGTTAATTAGGGTCGGCAGTTTTTATTTAATATTTTAGACATTATTTTCGATGTATTAATATTTAAAGTGTTAATTTTATATTTAAACTAGTGTGTTAATATGATTCCCTAACAGCCTATGTTTTCACTGTTAGAGCATGATTAAGAGAATAATAGAGTTGTTCTCATAAGGAAGTCCCATAGATCGAAACATCGGTATAAGGAAGTATAATGAATTGACGTCAAGAACGGAAACTAAAATAGTCAATCGTTAATAAAATGGTAATGGAGAATAACCTTCATTTCATTATATATTTCAGTGTGTTTAAATTAATACAATATATACTCGTATTGTCTGTTTCGGCATATTTCTGTTGCAGCGTTGCTGTTTTAACCATCGAGTATTGTTTATTTTGTTTTATAAAAAGGTCAGATCCCATATATAACTTGTGTTTTCACTTCGAGGGAAAAACGAGAGGTGAAAGTGATTTTATTTGAAATAAAAGGAAAATATTATTCGTATTCCGTTTTCATGTTTTAGAGTTTTATCGTTGTTTTTTAAAAAATAAAATAAATAAGATAGAAAATATTATAGATTTAATCGAAGATCCGGGAGTAAATATCTCAACGAGCTTGAGGAAGGAACTTAGACAACTTTGTAAGGATTATCTCAACAACTATCTACTAGAAACAAACTTATTAAAACCAAACTTAGAAGAAAATCGGTTATTTGATGACAGTAAATAAAGAAACTTTTAAATACAAATTCTGGCCGGACTTTCGAAAAAGTAGGTACAGAAGACAAAGGAAACAAGAACAAAAAAAATGAATAAATTTTTGTCGGATAACTACGACCGTAAAAACAAAAAATATAGAAAACAGGGAATCATGGAACTTATAATGAACGAAAATATGAAAGAACTAAAAATTAAAAATAACACCGAAGGTGACAAAATGTATAGTGAAAGTAAATTTAAAGTAAAAATCGAAGGTGAGAAGAAAAAGATAAACAAATTCATAAAGTTGTCCGAATTTATTGAGAATACAATATTATATAAAAAAATAAAGAAAGAATTTTCAGATAACTATCACCTAAGTAAATATGATTTGACTGATGCACTAGAAAATATCGGATTCAAGATTCCAAATTTTTTATCACTAAACTTCCGTAATTTATTGTGTGGCTTCTTGTATAAAAGTAAATAAATAAACTCATCGAAAAAACAAATCACTAGTAACGATTCAAATGAATTCACTATTTGCGTTTCATATGTTCAGTTGATGAATTCTTCACAACTTCGCGAAACACGAATTGATGGCCTAACAATTATGAAATCAACTGTATTTAAATATATCTATACATACTCACCTGCATTACATACACACATATAATGTATATAGTTTAAGAGTTAGTCTATGGTACTACATTTTCTGTTTCATTTGAAAGGTTTACCTTCAATATCATGAAAACATTTAAGTCCTTATAGCATAAAGCTTTTTTACGATCTTATAACATATAACACATAAAAAAATATGGTATTAGTGTTTCTTGACCTTTTTTTAAATATAATTTTGGTTTACTTATGTTATTCAGAAATACTCTATATTAATTTTCGTTTAAATTCAGTTCTCTAGTTTTGGAAAAACAAGAAGTTTTGAGTTAATCATCAATACTTTCAAATAAAACTATAAAATTATTGTTCTAAGCATAGCTTCACTTTAATGTCATTTAAATAAATTGAGGAATGAAACTTAATCACAATGGATCACATAAAATCAGAATATAGTGGATGGACTCGAAACATTTCTTGTGATTTGTAGAAGACTGTAGAGGTGTCAGACAAGTAGTCAAAGTTAATGGACTTGGATTTATGATTTCCGTAAATAAAGGTAATATAATGGGATCAGAGAAAAGGCACAACTGATTATTTGTAGCTTCTAAAGTATCAGTTTAGGAGATTACACTATTCGGAATTGCGAATCATGCACCCGGTTAGTATTATTCAAGTTATAGCGTCGCAAGGATTAAGATGGGCTTGTAAAGTTGTTGGCCTGAATAATGAACTAATTTCTAAACAGTTAATAAGAGATGTGCCGACTGTGAAGCGTCTGAGGGATAGACGGAAGCGTAGGTGGGAAGATGCGTTAAGAGTGATCTGAAGGATTTGCGTTTGGGTACTGGTCCGTGGACAGAGGTTCGTAACCAATGATTGGTGGTATCGGCATCGAGCCTTCATGCTCGCTAAACCTTTTTATTTATTTAAAGTGTTAGTAATTGTTAATGCATTTTTTTAAAACTTTTGTCTTAGTTTACGTTCAAATCTCTCATCACACGCCTAAACCTAATAACAAGTAACGATAATCACACCTAATCTTTGATGTTGAAGACAAACTATTTACTCTTCTCGGACCCTGGTCGGGCGAACCTCAAACCTGAATCCTGAATTCGGTTATTTCAGAGACTACACGTAACAGTCTTAACATATGCTAATAGCCAGTCCTGTGATGTTAACCAGAATCTTATGGTTCCGGGTTATATTTAAATTAAAAAACATTTTAAAATAAACTTCAAAAACTTTTAAAATTCACTTGCTTTATTTTGCTATTTTTTAAAATAATAGAATTAGCATTAGAATAATTATCAGGCATACCAGACAAGTTCGTAGATGATTATTTCTTAAATTCGGAGGTGTTCACAACTCCTACATGGTGGATCTTGGTAAAATACAGTTAATACACGTAAAACCACTTACTTATCTCATGTGACAGTTTCTTTGGTATGCGAGTTTCTAACTCCCTAAGTGAAACTCCGAGTATGAAAGGTAGGCTTCTAGTTGGACTGACATGTAATTAAACTCTATATTTTATTTTAATTAATGGTTTTAGATAAGATAATATATATATATATATATATATATATATATACATATAACTATAATAAAAAAAACTAATAAGTTGTTATGTGCAAATTTCCGCCTTGTCACATTATCAGCCCTCATTGATGATATTGAAATTTACTTTCAAAAATTATTATTTTCTCAAACCGTTTAGTTTTTAGTTGAACACTTTTATCCTTTCTTCTATTTATTTGTTTATATGTTTTTATAATTATTCATTTCATTAATGTTGCTTGTTATTTAACGATTTTAAATTACTATAGCCCCTTAAAGATATTTATTTCTCATCAGATTTAATCCTTAGTTATTGTCATATTTTAATAATTCATTGATGTTTCTGAAAATTTAAATAGGTCACTTTTTATATGTATTTATCAATAGGCAAAAAATAAATATATAGATAAACCTGTACTATTACAGTCATGAAAATCCTTGCCTATCACGCTAGGTTGTTCCCCATTAATAGTTTCCACTTTATGGAGGCTATGTGACCCCGAGGAGGGTCTACAGATCACCTGTGGCAGTTAGCAGATTTAATTTATCTGCCACATTCGTAATTTAACCAGCAATCTATAGCATTACATCTCAGTACTCAACACATTGAACTACCCCTTCCACGAGTATAACATAATAATACTTTTTCATTTATAGGCATCTCAAATAGTTGCAAAATAGAAAATATTCAACGATTTAGAGTTACAACATACACCTAAATCGCATTATATTATTTTGAAAGATTTATAAATATTTGATTACGAGATTGTTTTATTGGAAACGATTTTTAAATAATTAGTTTTTAGAATGAATCAATTAAAATGAATCTCCTACAGGACAACAGGACCTGTTTCTAGTCTTATGAATACTCATTATATCAACACTTAAACTCATTTATATTACAAACACCTCAAAAACCTGTCAAACATTACGTCAGAGATTACAAAGTAAAATGAGAATCTGTTTATAAAGCTGATGAACGTGGAGGAAGCTCAAGGTCCTTCTGAGTTTTAAATAGTTTATTTATAACCAGCTCCCCTTGCAAATCAAACTATCCAATTCTAATTTAGAATTAGACATTTTTAAATTGATCCAACTGAAGATACGGTGCAGAAGTTCCTCAAGGGGACAACATACACCTAGAGCGCGGGTAGAACATAGAAAAGCGAAGCGAAAGAGTTTAGGACTTTTTTACCCCGTGCTCTCTAAAAACTGGATAGGCTGCAGGCTAACATGCAGGGAGATGTCAAAAAACAACCCCTCCGTACGGTATGAAGAATGCAGACTATCTCCTAGAAGGGTGAATCTAATCGCAATTGTAACAGGTAAAGAAATCTCAGTATGTATCCGAGTGGTGAGCTGTGGTTTCACCCTGGGGACAGAGAGAGGAATGCATGTTCGTTTCACGTTAATATTTAGTCGGAGAAAGGTATGTTGTTCCATTTGTATCTTAGTTTTGGGCTTTTCTAGCGTGATTTCTTTTTCGAAAGTCGTTAGTATGGTTTTATTTTATGCAGATTCCGTTTAATAAGATGATAATTTCGAATTTTGAATTAAAAGGGATATTTTAAAAAATTGGCTAACATTGAAATGAGATTTTTTCACTTAACTGACACATTTTAAGGTTGAATAAAATCTCTTAAACTCACCGGTTTTGAAGGTGGTGGGAATTGTTTTATCAAATTAAATATTTCAGAATTTTTTAGATTAGTTTTCTTAAGTGAATGGAAAATGTTATGGTATTTAAGTTGAAATTTTTTTCGAATTGAGCTACCATTAATAGATAAAAAGGTGTTTTTTCATCTATATAACCGACTTATAAATGTTATCCTGTCACGCATTAATTTGTTCTGATAATTCTTATAATAATATTTATTAAATGTCTGTTAATATTATTCTTAAATATCTGTAGACTTTTCATTTATTATTTATTCCGTTGTGTTAAACAATTGAATTTCAAAGGTAGTAATTAACAATATAATAATATTTAGAAATATGTGTTCATTAGTACTACTTGAACTTGAAATATATAAATATTTAATAGGAAGTATTTAACAATTGATACATTGTGTATATTGGTAGATATATCATCCTGAATATGAAAAAAAGAAAAACGAAACGTTGATTTTATTTTTTATTGTTTTTGTTTTTTTTAAATTAAACTGAGCCATAAATACTTATGTACATACATGTTCATATCACTTCAGCTCTGCCTTCATTTTACCCTTGGGCATTTAAATTTATATAAAATCGGATGGCAAAATAAATAAATGTTGTTTTTTTTAATTAAGGAAAATTGTCAGAAGTTTTTTTCGAAAATTATTCTATTTGAATTCATTATTTCCATTAATAATTGTTTTCATGTTTATTACAATTACTTCTGGCATGACATATAATTACCTATTTAAGAAAAAAAATGCTTTTTAATTTTTAGTCAGTTTTTCTTTTATTTTTTTACTTTAATTTGATAATTTCCTATGAGAGAAAAAAAAAACCAATCCCTTTGGTAGGTGCCTTCAAGCGTTGAAAGTGAAATCGGCTTTTTAGCTGCCTTTGTAAGTTGTGTTTTAGCCGATCCCGCTCACTGAACCAGTTTGACACCCTCCCGATCTTTTTTCTATCTAACCCTGACCTTTCTAAAACTCTCTTGTGCGGCTTGAAGACAACTTGTAACCATTTTTTTCCTCTGTTATTTTTTTTAAATGTTAAATTTAGCTTAGCCTCTGTTTACTTCTATGTTTTATTGTAATGTAGTAAAGCTTTTTGTTTTTTTTCTGAACTAAATATATGTATATATATATATATATATATATATATATATATATATATATATATATATATATATATATATATATATATATATATATATATATATATATATATATATATATATATATATATATATATATATATATATATATATTTATATAATTTATATATATAATATATAATAATAATATAATATATATATAAATATATATATAATTTATATATATAAATATATATATAATTTATATATATATATATATATATATAAATTGTCATCTTCCAGCTCATCTTATTTTTCTCCAAAATTTATCATTAAACTTAATCTAATGTCTCTTGATTTAATTTCAGCCCCTGATTTCTTAATAAAACGTCTGCTTTCATATTAGTAAATTTAAATTTACTGCACCATGACTATTTAATCCATCTTATAGATCACATATGACCATCAAACATCATTAAATAATGCAAACTATGATGACCTATACAAATGCTCAGACCGTTTTTAATCTAGATATTGAATCAAATATTGATTAATAAAATAACAAAAAATATTCTAAGAGGTAGGAAGTGGTCCGGGTGTAGGTCAGAAAAAAAATCTTTCAAATAAGGAGAACTCTTTATTTTGAAGGTTTGAGAGTTGCCACCAAAAGAATCATTGTTTTTTAGTTAACTACCAACACTTGACACCATTATAAGCCTTGAAGAAGACCTGCAATGTGGATCAAAACATTGGCTTTCAAATATGTATTTTTTTTATTTAAGAGAATTTTTCTTACCCCCACCCTTGCCATATTCTTCCTCATATATATAAAACCTGTACCACTGCTACTGGTCTGGGATTCAGTACAAGGTAGAGACTGTACTATTTTTTTTTGTAGCGGTTGTGCAGGGTGGTGATTTGTCCTAGATCACTCTCAGTTGCCAGATGTCCTCCCCTTATTTTGGGTATCTACTATATGGAGGCTGGGTGAGCCCTTGGAGGGTCCTAGATCCCATATGATCCATCTCCGGCCGTTAACAGACTAAATAAAAGTCTTGCCAGCAGCAAGATTTAAACAAGGATTTTTGCATGGTAACCCAGTGTTCTACCACTGAGCCACTCCTTGCATATATGTAATATGGTCAACTAATTTTATTTAAAAAAATAAGTTGTTTTTTTGTAAAAAATAAGTTAACTTAATTCTTTAATAGGAAAAGCTTTTTCCCAGTGGTCGAATTTTAATATTAATAATGTAATGATAGTTAGAATAATGATGTATTTGAATTATTGCCTTATTTCCCACCTTTTTTTGTTTATGTGACGTTACGTTATTTTTTATATTATTACGAAATTATAATATTTTCCCTGATCAATTTTACAATAAGTTGATATTTTTATCATGAATCCCAGAATACAGTATGAGTGAAAGCTGGCAATTCCTCACCTTGCACATCTCCCTGACGTCTACACAACTGCGATGCGAATCGATAACGAATGCAGGAGAAACCTCCTTTTCAACGACACCTTCCAGCCTAATGCCGTTTATCGCTGTCTAAAAATCCTTAATCATATGATTCTTCCGTGGTATTTTCCCTGATTCTGCTGGGATATTTCGGCCAAAATATCTGTACTGTAGTTTTAAGGTCCGTCTTGAAGAGGAAAGTGAGTCTTATGGCGAACTCCAATAATAGGGATTGGTGGTTGAGAGCTCTCGTAAAATTTAATGTCCACAAACCTATAAACTTTGACCTTCAATAATCAAGTTTCGCCGCATTAGGAAGTTTGCAAGTTGGTTTAGCCACATTTCGAAGATAAGTAAAATTGTTCTTGTTGTACCATTTATGTATCGGTAACTCCAGTAAGGCAACTAGTCAACTTAGCAAAATTTTACAAGAGAAAAAAAAATAGATCTTGTCCTGGACTAGTCCCTAATATGGAGTTAACAAAATATTGAAGATTTGCGGTCGAGTGCTCTTGCTGTAGTAAACAATGCCTTCTGTCTTTGGTAAATTTTTTTTTTTTTTTAATTATTTTATTGAATTGTACAACTGTAATATGTGTGTATATACATCTAGTACAAGGGCTATATGACTAACTAGATGCATGAAAGGACATGTAGAGGCATTACCCACTGGCAGCACTCTGATAACATTTCTATAATATAAGGTCCCGAGACCTTCTTCTCTTCAGACGCCTAGGAGGATTGTCCGGGATGGAATTGGATGCAAGGATGGAAACTAGTGGGTTTGGATGTTTAATGGAGTTTATTATGGAATGATAGGTCTCTGGAAGGGGCTAAATTGGTAACATATGGAACGTTAAGGTCTTTATGGATGGTTTTATTTGTGACAAAATAAGGAGCGTTTAGGATTTTGCGAAGGGTTTTGGATTGCAAGGATTGAATACGAGAGGAATTTGATGGTTTGGTGAAGCCCCATAGTTCAATTCCGTAAGCCCATATAGGTCTTATAACAGTCACATAAATAAGTCTTTTGTAATTGATCTGAAGCTTTGAGCGTTTGTCTAGTATGTGTTGAAGTTGTCGGAAGCGTCTAGCTATTTCTTGTCTTTTCAGTCTTGTGTGAGGGTTCCAAGTAAGACGTTTGTCTAAGTTGATTCCTAGGTAGCGAATCTGTTCAACAGGGATAAGTGGAGTACTATTAAAGGATACGGTAAAAATTTAGTTTTAAAAACAAAAATCTCTTAAGTTGGGCTAATTATGTTTCTATAGTTGTACCAATGACGAATGAGGAAGATCAAAGTATTTCTTATGCTGACTCTTTGACAATTCCTTCCTCAGGGAAGTCACTATCATCACTTCTTTCAATCTCCGTGGGAACTTGAAGGGTTTTGATGTTAACAGGAAGCTCGTGGGAGTTATATTAACAGCGAAAGTTTGTGTTGTAACTTACAATTTTTACTGCCTGAAAACACTTCTCGTTTCTATGAACAATGTCTAAAAATTTAAGTTATTTATTTAAAATGATCAGTCACGAAACTTTATGTGGCAGACCAAATTCCACGCGAGCGAAGCCGTGGGCAAAATCTAGTCATTTCATAAAACAAGACATTAACTATTACAAATAATACATTTTAGGGAAAACGAAAAGTTCAATTGATGTTTTAAGTTATTTTTAGTATCAATTGCACAACTATTGCACGGCTTTTTAGATAAATATAGTCATTCTTGAATCAATGGAATTCTAATCTATAAACTAAAGTTGATTATAAGAAATATATAACGCATGCACAGGGCGCTAGGTGTCCCCAGTCTCGAGCATGTTGCTGACGCGAATCCACAAGTTTATCCTCTACCAAAAATCTTGAAACGTGGCTAAAGAAGTTTTCAGTTTAAAAAGTCTTACTTCGTTAAATAGAACATGAAATCTCTTAGTTCGAGTTGGGAAAATCGCTGGGATAATTGAGTATTTTACTTGAAAGTGAGCACTGGAGAAGATGGAGGTCGGGAGACGCAGCTTCTTGCTGGATCGAGCCGCAGCTAGGCGCTGGCCAATTACACCAGTTAATTAGAACTGGTATTTTCTTCTGTTTCTTCCAAACTGCTTTCCAATCCTTTAGCAACCCCATTTCTTCTTGTCACGACTTCTCGCTCAACTTGTCGAAAAATTAACTTTTAACTTTCATCATCTGTAGCTTACCAACTTAGAAGGCTTGGGTTGGAGGAGTAAGCTCATGAAAGTGAATGTAATGGTTTGCACTTTCTAGCTGGATATATTATGATACTAAGATTGGTTTATTATATTCCATTAAGTTATAATATTAAATAACGAACGTTAATTATTACCTCCATACTTGGTAATTATTAGTTGGCCGTATACATATGGATAGGAAATTGATACATCCATTTTTCTAAGAATAAATATTAATGCTACCTCCAAAAGAAAATCATTAATAATTGCCTTATGATATATTAAATAGAGATTTGGTAACGATTGCTATACTATCAATGTATTAATTTTGTATTTTAGGATGGCCATCATATTTTTTTTATTCTTCTTGTTCTAAAATGTTGCAGGTTAAGATATTACATAGTTTAGACAGTGCTATTGTGGATACATGGAGCAGATAGAATAAATAATTCTTTAAGTAGTGATAAACTATTTATTAGTGACGTTTCGACCCACATTGCATGTCTTCTACAGGTACAAGTAATATGTAATATCTATAAACAAGATACAAAAATAACTAAAAACTAATATAATTGTAATAAAAATAATCTATGAAAATGAAACCGCTGGAATAAACAAAATACATAAGTAGAAACAGTTTTAATTATAAAATAAATGAATTATTTAAAATTTTGAACTAAAAAAATGGGAAATAGGTTAATAGCAATAATGATTAAAATCAATATGTAAGTAAAAATAAGAAAGTGAATGATAATTATATGCAAGTATGAGAAAAATCAAATAAACAGCATATACTGCTGTGTTATAGATAGAATGAAACTTAGAAATATTATAATAAGCATGTAAAACATAACAAATCTTGTAATGTAGGCCACAAATATGGTTACTTATATCTTGTCTATTCAGAAAGATCAGAAATGTCTATCGAAATTAATAACTATTTTTAATTGACTATTTAATTATTTATTTGACCTCCATCTGGATCAATTTCTTGTCCCTTTTAAACTGGAACAGTTTAAAACAGTCTAACAGTTTAAAACTGGAAGAATAAAAAATATATATAGGATTTTCATCCGAAATTGCATATTAATCATTTATAATATAACAATCGTTGCCCTATCCGCTATTTAATACATGGCATACAATTACGATTTTCCTAGGTGGGTAGTACCAGTATTTATTTTTCCGTGAAAAATAAAAATATGTCAAAAAGTAATTAAATAAAAATAAACGTGAAACAAACCCTGCTGTTAAACAACTACGTAGTTACAGATAATGATATCTGCTGTGATAGGATTGTAACTGTTAGTCAATATTATTTTTGTTTTTCACTTTAGTTCTATTTACAATACTTTTGCTATATTTTTTAAAGAGACGGGGTGGCTCAGTGCTGTTGAGTGCTGAATTTCTCTGATTCAGCTGGCATAGATAAATTATTTAATTGGTTTACAGTTATGAATGGATCCGGTGGGATTTGCAGACCCCCTTGGGGCTTACCCAGCCTCTACATTCTGGATAGAATTTTCATAGGCCATAGTATTACAAATTTTTAAAAAATATTTCTACCACAAGTTTTTTTTCTTGAAAATATGGATTAGATGAAATAACAAAGATATAAAAATGTCAAGGAATACACACGAAAAAATAATGATTCTGCAGAAACTGCAACGAATTCGTTGAATAGTTCAGATATACTTTTTTTTTATAATTCATATAATGCCATAGCATCTGTAAAAGAACAATAAAAAACGGCCTTGTAAATTATGAGCACTGTTGGAGATTTTTTTATACTCTTATTTGATACATTTATCCTAAGCTGTATACGCTGAAATTTATAAACCAATCTTTCATAATTGTATGGAGATGCTGTTATTTATTTACTGATTGAAGACATTGCTAGAAGGACAACGCTTTAAGGTTTTCAGGGATAAGGTAATTGGTAGAAATTTGGTCAGAGACAGGATGAGAGGTGCAGATGAACTCAAGAGATTAAAGAATATAGAATTGCCATGCAATTCTATATTACCAAATCAAAAAATGAAAATTCCGGACATTCTTTTAAATATAATGTTAATGTCGTTTCGTGAGAAAATGAAGCTAATTATAGTATTTCTTCGAAGAATATTAAAAATTTAATATTAACAATTGACCATGAAGGTTAGCTAATCCTGAAGAAAACATATATATATATATATATATATATATATATATATATATATATATATATATATATTTATATAAAAGTTTTCGACATTAAAAATGCATTCTATGAGGTTTGTGACTTATAATTTTTTTAAGTTATTTATGATTGTTGATTGATGCATAAGATACGTCTAATGATTTTAATAAATTAACAATGTATACAGACTGGATAATGTTTTTTCCCCCATTTTTGATGAAAATTGAAAATTTATAGTCCAGTATTTTACATCGTTTTTAAAAAAAATAAAAAATGTCCTGTGAAATGTTCTATAAAATTATTATGAACGATTCGGAAGTGTTAAAAAGTATTCCTCGGAGCACAAAATATAAGAACGATGATCTTAATAATAATGTAAAATTGATTTTTAATAAACATCTTGAGTTTATTTGATTTTTTTTTTTATTTCTTTACCCGAATTGTAGAAATTCCGAACGACTGAGAATTCCCCCTTATTCCGGACTGGACCGATATTTCCGGACGTATGGCAACACTACATCCAGGTGAAGTCAGAACTCAATACTATATTGAAGAAGAAAAGTATCGCGAAGTTAGGGTAAAGCAGCGAACAGTTAATAAAAATAAAAAATTAAGGCAAAAGTAAATAAACGCTGAGCCGACTGGTAAACGTCCGAGGGGTGAGGGAAGGAGTATTCGCAAGGATTAAGGCTGATCTTGGGGATTAGGGTTTTGGCGGTGGTCGATGAGAGATATGTCAACATCTAGTGGTTGTATTGGGATCGAACCCTCGTTTTTTTTTTATATGCATACTTGTTCTCGTACTTGATGATTACATGTTTGTGTATATATAGACACCTGTAAATCGTTTGGGGTTCAGTTCATGGTATAGAATGCACTGTTTCTTCGACCACAGTTGTGCAGGGAAGTGATTTGTCCTAAATTACGCTCAACTGCCAGATCCTCCCCCTTATTTTGGGTGCCCACTTTATATAGCCTGGGTGAGCCCCTGGAGGTCTTAGAGCCCATAGGGTCCATCACCAGCCGCTAACAGATTAAATAAACGTCTGCCAGTGCGTCAGACGTTAAACTCAGATTCTTCGGTTCTACTACTGTATACGCACTATTATTCATATACATATGTATTTTATACCAGGCAGGTCAATCTTCCGCTTGAATAAATTAGTATCGAATACTCGATCTCGTTACCTACGTGTTTTGTTTATTTTTCTAACAACAAAAAAGGTTTGTTGTATACTTGTATATTTGCATTTATTTTTCCAACAACAAAAAAGATTTGTTGTATACTTGTATATTTGTAAATACTTTATCGCAAGCTATTCCATTTATTTTATTTAGCAATTCCGTTATTAACTATTATATTAATGTTAGTTATTATTATTTTGTTAATATCTAACATATATTTTGTTTTCGACAATTAATTAAAATCCTGTAAAATCTCTATAATAAGATAAAACTTTTATTTATTTATTTTTTTCCTATTTTTATTTTTATTATCTTTTGTCACTCACGATTAATTTATGATTCGTATCATTATGTAGCCTTCTGGCCAGATCAATATTATGTTTATTTTATTTGTTGTTTATTGTTATTCTAAACGGACTTGGTCCTGGAATAAAGTTTGTTTTCTATTCTATTCTATATATACATATACATATATTGATATCTATGTAACCCTTTACATCTAAAATTATGACATGAAATTATTATTCTTTTGCCGTTGATGTAATTCCTAGTCTTGTTAAAAAAGATGAAATGGAATTAATTTATGTAACATTTTTAAGTTCAACCATGCTTTTATTTATTGAATTTTTTAAAACTTTCTGTTATGCATTTTTTAAAAATACTTAGCTTATATCTTATGTACTGAAACTGGGATTTATAATGCTTCTATCCTTCCATCTGTGTTTTTTATGTATTTAAAAGGTGATTGTTGACTTTAAAGGATGAGCAACGGCTTGATTTATTCGAATATAAGTTGTTGCATAGAAGAGAACAGAAAAATGATATCGTGAAAATTGAGATGGACTTTTAGAAATGTTGGGCTGATTGAAGATCACTCACTCACAGTCTGGCGTTCCATTCCTTGTAGGACCTGGGCCTCCTCCAAAAACTTGCTCCACTCCGCTCTATCTGAAGCTTACCTCCTCCATCTCCGCACTCCCATCCTACGCAGATCCTCTTCCACATCTTCCATCCATCTCAATCGGGGTCTCCCGCGTTTTAAGATCAGCTTCCTATAAAGTTAATTATCGCTGAAACGACAGGTGCCGATGGTTAAATCGAAGAGTAGTTGGGAGGATTCCCTAAAGGCTAATGTTTGGATTTGGTTTTAGGTGATAACCCATGGATGGATAATGGTAAACAGTGATTTTTGAGTGATCATGAGCATTCTAGTATTATTTTTATAGTATAGGTTCGATAAGCATTTTAATATTATTTTTACTTATTTAACTCTTTGCACTCCGACTTAAATATACATCCACACTTACCAATGCGTTTCTAGCAATAGCACTCAATTTCAATTTGGTGTTTTGAATTCAGTTTATGTGGGTTTAATAAGTATTTTTTTTAGATCCTGTAATGAACTTTGAAAATTACAGCGTACAGAGCTCTGATTCACATGGCAGACAAGATACTTTTAGAGTAAAGCTCTGTAAGTTATGTAGCAATGTTACAAGGAAAATATGTTTGTTATTTTGTTAGTATTTTAACCCTTCCTTGACGTAGGCTCTGTGCGGTTGCTTGCATGAACCAGACTAATTTGGCCAGAAGGCCAACATCTTTTGTGTTAGATTGCGTAATTTCCTATTGTAATTTTTTTAATTTAATTATCTAGGCCTAGCTCTCTACGTTCTGATATGGAGGGCCTAATTAAACCGTGCATTATCTTTTTATGAGCCTTTATTTGAATTCGTTATCATTGGACATATTGTTCACGGTTAAATACTCCAGTCAACCAATGATTTCATTGGATTAGTCCAATTCCACAGCTTTTAACTCATTGATTAAGAAAACAATATCACTTCAATACAGATATAAACTTTTTAAATTCATTTTAAAGAAACGATAATTTTTACGAGTTTTATTTTGGCTTGTTAATATGTGGTGCTAAAGCCGTGTCGAACATGAAGAACAGTACCCTGCGATACCATTCTCGTGGCTTGAGTTAATTTCTTTGTTTCATTCGCTTTTCGTTTTTATTCTCTTCCTGGTGCCCTCAGGATGTGAGTAGTGGTAATTTAAATATTAATGTGTAATTTTTTTTAAAGCGTTTGTAGTTAGTTAGTATGTGTTCATCAACCGTTGGTATTTTCAAGCTAGTATGCAAAGTTTACTAAGCAACCTTCATTATACAATGGTACTTTACTTCTTTAAATTTCTTAGTAAAGTACATTTATTTTCTTCTGGATTCCCTTATAAGTTAAACCATTGTTGGAGTTCAACATAAGAGTAAGAATTTTCTTCCATGAGTCAATAAAGCTATATTTTGAGATTTTTCACTTTTTTTTCTTAAACGTTATCATCGGAAAGATTTTTGTTGTGCCTACTGGTATACATATGAGTGTTAGATCGAAGAGAAGTGGGAGGGTTGCGTTAAGTGTGAGTGATTTGGCCTGATTTGTATTTGGATCGTAGTTCGTGGTTTGTAGGTAGATTTTTGGTATCGGCATTAAGCCTTCGGGCTTGCTAACCCTGATCATTTGGAGGAAAACTTATGAAACGTGCTTTCTGTACTAGTTTCACTCGACTGAATACTGATGGCACTACCTCTTGCGTGCTAGCAGAACCTTTCCTGGAGCTGATGGCAGACTATCGTGTCGCAAATGATACCAGAAAAGTCGGAGGAAACGATTGGATGGCACCTGCTTGCTCCGTATGGTCGAACACACCACACGCATGTGTTACGAAATAAATGCTTGACGCTAACTGGCAGTTTTTTGAGTTGTATGGAAAGTAATGGTTTAAGTCTTAACGCCTAAATTAAATTATCAACTCATATTTATTAATAAGAACAACATATATATGAACCAAAAACTGGATTAATTTAGATTTTAAGCATCACCGTTCTAAATCATCGTAACATAACGTAATAATGCCATTATATGAAATGAAATAAAATAATACAATAATCAACCATGAAAAAGGAGGTAATGAGAAAGAGATAAAAACAATCATATTGATTTTTTATAAGACTTGGTAACAAAACAGTATCTATATATTTTTAAAAATTGAGATACCTAATATTTTACAAAAAAATGAAAAATACATTTTGTATTACAATATTATTAATTTTTTTGTATATCTCATAAAATACACAATAACTGAAGTACATATGAATTGATGGTTAATAACTGTAATATATGAATATTTCGTTTTTAAATGTTAATAATTGTTGCATTGTAAAATTTGAATAGTTAATCAAAGTTAGTAAAATTAACAATTCTTTGAGTTGTTGTGAAGTTTTAAGACCAGTGAATCTGAGAAGACCCAGCAAACAAAGAACAACCAACACCTGTTGCCTACAACCCCACCTGCTATGCAAGAACACCTGGGAATCCGGACTTGGTCCATACAAAAACATTATTTACAATTTATTAAGACATAAATTTATAAATCTATATATATTATAAAACAAAATCCTCCGCCGCGTCTATCTGTCTGTCCGCGATAAACTAAATAAATATTACTAGGATTTTCATGCGGTTTTCACCAATAGATAGGGTGATTCATGAGGAAAGGTTTAGGTTTATATTTGTCAAGTTTTTTTGTAAATTAGTTGGAATATAACGATAACAGTTGGAAAAGTACAGCCGCCTGGCAAGTTTCATTGAAGATGCTTCCTAAGCCCTTTGAGATATAACAAAACAATGCATGGTGGAATATTCCTCTTTTATAGATCTACATAATGGTCCGCGATATCATATATCTTTTAAGGATACCTTAGTATACCCATTATATCTTCTAAAAAATTGGTTACGTACAACGCGGTATTTGGAAAGCTATTTAGTATAATGCTATAACAGTATTAATCCTTATCAACTTAAATATTTTAGTTACCTTATGCAGTTCCTACACATTATCAGAATATTTTATACCATGTAATTTAAACGAGTATCTTAGGGGTTATAGCAAAGAATTAACGTGCTAAAAATAAATTCGTATATGTAAACAAATATTTTATTTTATTTTGTTTTAATATTTATGATATCTACACAATAAAATACATTAAGATTTAAATGTAGACATTATTTCATTTAAATCTAATCCACGTATTCGACCAATCAAACTGATGCGTTCTTAGGACAGGAGCTGGGCGCTAGTTATCCATAAATTTAATTTTTAATACATTGTTAATATACCAAAATATAGATTAGTTAATTGGAATTGATAGTTTTAATGACTATTTTCAGCAGAACAATAAAGTTAGACAAAATAAAAACTTAAACAGTAAAAAAAGATTTATTACGAGAAACCAACGTTAAACCCACATTGCAGATCTTAGTCAGGGATGAATAAAATTGATTTTAAAAAAATCGTTTTTTTAAACTAAAATAATTGGATATGTAATAATAAAAATATTGATAAAATTAAATAAAAGTAAAAAATAATAATAATTGCGTAACAATTATTAATTAAAACAAATACATACTATGTTATGTAACAAATATATACAATATTGTCAATCTCCTTTATTTCAAATACTAATTATTTGTTTTTCTGTTATATTAATATTTTTACCTATATATAATTTTGTCTTTATTTTTATTACTATATATCCTTAAGAAACTGTAGCTTATTTATTCAAATCATTTTATTTTTATTACCACGCTTATTCATCCTGATGAACATGCGATTTATAATTTTTTTTTATTATTTAAGAATTTATTTTAACTTGAGCCATTTTCTACTTCTTAAAATTTATACGGCCAACCAATAATTGTTGAACATAAAATATAACGGTAACTTACATTAGTACTCTGCTGACAATCTATAACTATAAAATAAAGATACCATTTAAATTAATCAGTTCGGTTATCCTTCTGTCTGAAAAAAGATACTGCCTACAAAGCTGAAATTATAGGTAGTTCAAAATATTATAGTCCAAATACCGATGCTGGCAAGATTTTTATTTTGTCTGTTAGCCGCCGGAGATGGATCTACGATCCTCCACTGGGATCACCCAGCCTCTACATTCTGGGTTACAGAAATAGTTCAGTTTCTACCAAGTGTTTTTTTAATACTCATACTTGATACATTTATCCTAAAATGTATACGTTAGAATTTATCAACCTCATTAACGTCTCAATAAAGTTGGTACCGTACATAAGGGGTAAAATTGGCGGTTGAGCGTGATCTAGGACAAATCACCTCCCTGAACGACCGCTGTTCTTGAAACAGTACAGTCTCTACCATGTTCTGAATCCCAGACCCGTAGTGGTACAGGGTTTTCCGTTATGTTGTACATGTGTAAGTTTGAGTTGGAAAAATTGTAGAATTACTGAATGAATGAATTTTTTTGTTATTATTTTTAACATAAAAAAAAGTTTTTCGAATGACAAATCTATCAACGCATGGAACGTTATAGGCCAAACATTTATTTGAAACGCATGACTCTATTTGTATAAAGCTATGGCAAAAAAAAAGTTGTAATTGATACCTTTATAACATGACACCCCCAGCTCTCATGTGGTATTTTACTAACAAAGGACTCGTAGCATGAGAAGCTTTACAGCATGAATAGAAGTACCAGAACCCCAGCAAGAACAAATGTCCTGCATCCGGGCTTCCGGGATAAGAGATAAACGTAGTTAAACCAATAAATACTAATCATCTAAATATTTACAAAAGATAGGAGAACCTAAGGGCTCCGAGGCATTGGGCTGCGGCTGAGTGAGCCCAAAGGGTAAACGTGCCTTTATTCACTATAATTAAAAAATAATAATAACTATTATTTTTGTAAATAAAATAACTAATATTGTTATTAATATGTATGTCTTAACTCCCCATATTCTAAAAATAATAGAAAGATAACAAAGCAAAAATATGTGACGAAATCGTCCATATCGAAGAATCCCTCCAATCTGAGTATTTTTTTCGGTGGCAAGGCAAACCACGGCGGGAGGAGACCTAATTTTTTGTGGAGGGCGGTGTGAGGAAGTACCTGGCTCTTGGCCAAGCCTGCCGTTGGTTCGCTGCTAATAGGTACAAGGGTCGTCATCACTGAAATATTACAGTCATTTACAGAATGTTTTATTATCCTCAATTCATTATGATATATATGATTATTATTATTTAGAACAACGGTAGAAAACATCAACCTACTTCGTGAATGTTGATACTTATAGTGACAAGTAATAAATAATCAATTCAATAAAACTGATAAATAAAAAAAAATACAACACAAAAAAGGACCTTTCAAAAGTATTTGCACAAATTTAATTGTATTTGTTTACAAACATTATTTTGTTTGTTAAGAGCTTAATTCCATTCAGGATTAGGGGGATTGTAATCAAATTTATTTAGTCTCTATTGTTCTGTATCTAAGTAAACGTGTCACCAAAGAAAGGCGAATTTTCTAATGTGACCAGAGAAAAGTGTGTATTTTTGCGAAACAGCGGAAAAACATGTAGGGAATATGTAAGAACATGTAAGGAAAAATTTAATACTACTGTGCTTTCCTACCGTTCGTTATATTATTAATACATATGACGAGACAGGAACCAGCACCAACAAGTCACGAATAGGAAGGCCAAAGGAATTGACACCCAGAGAGTGCAGATACATAATTAAAGAGCCGTAAAAAAATCCATCAATTAGTTCTTAACAACTGGTAGACATGGTGGCTTGTACTTCAAATAAGCAAGTGAGTCTTCTGTAAGAAGAGCCCTTTATCAAGCAAATATGCACGGTAGGATACTGAGGAAGAAACCGTTTATCAGTGAGGTTACCAGAAGAAAGAGGCTTGAGTTTGCAAAAGAGTACATTTACAAACCTGTAGAATTTTGGCAAAATGTTTTATTTAGCTACGAGAGCAAATTTAATATATTTGGGAGTGATGGTAGGAACTACATTTGGGGAAAACCTAACAAAGAATTAATAAGACTAAATGTTCGACCAACTGTGAAACATGGAGGAGGCCATGTTATGGTTTGGGAATACACTTCATTTCAAGGAGTTGGTAAACTTGTTCCGATTGAACACATCTTAAATGCAGATGGATACGTCAACATTTAGCGCCATAATTACAGATCAGCACTAAAAAACTGGGGATTGAAAATTCTTACATATTTCAAAAGGATAATGACGGAGAAGAATCCCAACCCCTCCCCAAAGACCTCAATTTCATTGAAAACTTATGGCACATTTTAGAACAAAGGATTCGAAAATACGTCATTAGCAAAAAAACGCCTGATAGAAGTTTTTCTTGAAGAGTGGGAAAAAATTGAACCAAAGTTTTAAAAAATCTTGTTTATTCTATGCCAAGACGTCTTCAAGCTGTTGTCGATGCAAATGGATTGCACACAAAATATTGAAAAATAAAAACAATATACATATTATGCATTATACCATAAACATTTTAATTTGTGCAAATGCTTTTGAAAGGCCCTTTTTGTGTGTTGTATTTTTTTTTTATTGATTGTTTATCACTTTAAAATTTGTCTAAATAAACTATTTTTCAATTGATAAATTTGTGTAATTTTATTTCATTCCAATATAACTTTAGGACCAATATTTGACTTGTCCAATTACTTTTGACTGCCACTCTATATAAATTATCGATTGCAAATGGAGGATCACACAAAGCACTCAGACGTCGTTCGGTCCTTCATCTTTTCCCCATCCCTTATTTTTCTTTCCGTCCATTGTCTTCAACGTTTCCTTCTCTGATATTACTAACCACTTTTCTATATGTTTTTATTCAACATGGTTTCCAAACTGTTGGGTACCGAAACAAATGGGTAAAATCCGGTGGTTGAAATCTAGATCGATTGACATCCCTGCACGGCCGTTGTAAAGTACTGAACCCAAGACCCTTCATGGGTTGTAGTGGTACAGGTCAGTTAATTGCCGACCTAAAATCTTCTTCATAATTTTGCGTTCTTCTTTTAGTAGTTTTTCGATGACCCATTTTGTGTGGAGTGTGAGAGTTTCACTTGCATATATTGTTCCTGGTTTAATTATTGTGCAGTAGTGCCTGAATTTTGTTTTAGTGGAAATGCATTTCTTGTTGTACATTTTGCATGCCTTGCTAAATGCTCTCTACGTTGTTTCTTAATCTTCTAAATCTTCAACAAGACTGGTCCATAACTTGTTGCTTTAACACATTTCCATCTTGATTCCATTATTGCTCAGGCAGTCTGTATAAAGTCGTTGAGTGATAATCCATAGGAATATCTCTTCAGAACCGGCTTCTCAATTCATGTCAGGGCTGAAAGGTGATGTCATGTCCGTCCAGATCTGACTCAAATTTTATCTGTAATTGGTCATGACCTTGGAGATATTACAAGGTTATTTTTATATATTTCGGTATACCGGAGGAATTTTAATTATTTCCAATTGCAGCTTTAGCAAGATCAACATTGCCAAATGGGCTGTTATGTTGCACAAACTATAAATGTTTTATAATAGTCCAATGCTATAACAAAACGTATACACTTCGAAATTTGGCATTCTGATTTGTATATCCAACAGTTTGATATAGTTGAACTAAATACTAATCTTTTTATAAATAAATATTCGGAGCACATTAATAGAATGAATGGCCTTGATTCTCATGACCGAGATCACACAGGGGGGACAAAAAAAAATGCGGAATCGGCTGATATAAATAAGATAAATATAAGCAATCTACTAGCTTGAATTTTCTGATTAGAGTTTTGGTATAATTTTATTAAATAAATTAATATAAATGTTATTTCCTGTTCTTTAACTTTTTTCTGATGAAGGGTTTTTTATATCAATTTAATTGGCATTATCTTCACTCTTCAAAAATCTATAATGTAGTTAGGGGTTGTGATATTATGTAATAATTTTCCTCGTTTTTTTTTTCATGACAGCCAATTAATTTTATGTTCACAGAATTTAAAAAAAAAGCAATCTTATTTGCTTTATTCATATAAAAAAATAAATGATCTGTTTCGAACTTATTAATTCGTAATAATTCAATAGGTATTTAATTAATTATTTCATCTCTTTTATAAAATGGTTCGTAGTCTTAATGTTTATATTGAACCTTTTTTAATATAAATACCTTTGTTATTCCAATCATGATATATACTAACTAATTCTTTATATTGATTTTTTTAAAATAAATTATTTAATTGTAATAATTATTTTAGTAACCATTACAAATACAGAACAGCCTCTTTGTTATTCACCTTCAGAATAAAGCACTTATTCTTCCCAGTCTATTTCTCATTCCAGTACCGATACCAACGATGTTTAAGTTTTATGTTTATAGAAAAATACGGTTTTAGTCCACTTTTATTCCATTGTATGCACCAATGAATACAATGTATCACTTTTTATAACCTCCATATTGAAAACAAAAATAATAACAAGATAAGAAGAAGAAGAAAATTAATAATAAAATTTACAATTACATTGTTATTCATCTTCAGAATAAGGCACCACTGTAATATACTCCCTATCAGTCTATTCATGATTGCATTACCGACACCAGCAATTAATAGTTTCCTACTACCGAAGTAAATTGGTAGTTTCGAACTAAAATTTAAAAGTTTCTTTCCCCATAAAATATGCTTTCTCGCGCCCTTGGTTCTTGGCTACTGAGATGAATAGTAAAACCAGAAACTTTCAATTGGTCACGATTCTTCACCGAAGAAAGTAACGAACTTGACTTGAAGAGCATGTTTGAATCTTTCTTCTGCCAGATAGATAAAGTTTATTTTCCTATGTACAATTTTATTTCACGCTTCAAAATAACGGAAAAAAAAAATTAAAACTTTGATTGTCCACGTATGTCGTTTGTAGAAACTGAGTGAGCCCCAGGATTTGAAACCGAAACCTTCAGCATAGCAACTTAATACTTTACACACTCACCTACCCCCACTTCATATATAATAAAGATAATTAATAAAGGCTGATGGCCATTAAAAATAAAAACATAAATGAAAAAAAAATATTAATAAATCTAATTTGATTACTTTTTATGTTTATAACTTAATGGGTATGGGTTTTTTACATTTTGTATTTCGATTATTGTACATTTTAATTTATTTTAACGATTTTACAGTACAAACAATAGAGTTTAGTCCATTATTAGGACTCTTATTATTATTATTTTTTGGGATCAGGTTAGCTATGACATACTGATTTTTTGTTATCGGTTTTGGCAGGTAAATTGTTTATTCTCTTAACGCTTCTCGGTCTCTGACGAGTAGCTGCAAAACCTGGTGATAGAGCTTGATTTTTTTGGATATCATCTCCCTGTTAAACTAATATTCTTCTTGGGTAGTGCTTTGAACTAATCCATACCTTACATGATTGCTCTAGTGATAGATTCAGCTTTTAAATTAAGTTGGCACTGTCAACCATTCTGATGAATGACGTACCCTGAATGTATTTTTTTTTTTTTTATATCGTAACTTTTGTCTTAGGGGAAAGGTTATATCCAAGGGTATTATTCTTTAACCGACGGTTAATTAATTAATTTTCATTTAGTGGACTGTATCGATTTTAATAAAGTCAGTCTTAATCAAAACCCTGGAACGTTTTCTGCTCTGTTGTAGCCAAATTAGTTTATGTGTTTCTCAACATATACACGAATTATAATATGATTTATATTATAAATAATGTAACATATATATTATATTATATGTTTATTAAAGCGTTTCGTGATTTAGCGCGACAGGGAAGTAACGCTACAACTGGAAAGTCAATTTTGACTGCTTTCTAACCTGGCTTCTTATTATGTAAGAAACGTCCGCTTAATCCCTATGGTAGATTGAATTATCAACCCTTTACGCTTTGGGAATAACGGACAATAAATATTTTAGGAAATATTTATTTAGCTTTAGGAAAGTGCAGGAGTTGATGGGTGATATGTTTATTAATTTAGTTTCCTTTTAGGTTACCTTACTCAATAGATCCGTGTTTCCAGTTTTTAAAATTTTTTTTTAATATCCCTTTTAATTTGGATTCGTCATAAAGTTACTGAGAAATATTAATGAATGCATATTATTTTTTAAAAACAATACAAAACCAAGCACGTATAGACAAATTATCTTTGAGTATCTGATGGGTTTTATTTAGGTCCATGAATGCTACCATGGGTTGGAATTTCGGAAAGTATTTTTTTTTTTTTACAACAAAAACCCTGAAATTCGTAAATTAACTACAGTTAATATCATATCCTTTATGTTGTACATATTTGAATATGTACAATAAACTATAACTTAACATATTTGAAATATTTAAATATAGTAATATTGAAAAGTAAGTTGATTTTGAAATGGTCTTTAATGCTGAGGGGAAAAAAAAAACCTTCCACAACAACCCTTGAAGGATTATGTGTTTAGTAAGAGACCGTATTGTTTCTATGCATGACAACGGTTATGCAGGGAGGTGATGTCTGCGGTTCCAACAGAGTCCATATATGGTTGTTAACCGATTAAATAATTATACTGGTACTTTAACCCGAGATCTTCAGCTTTCAACTCTCTTGCAGCTCTACACTCTGAGAATACGCGCATTTATTACCCACTTATATCATGTTGCGCTGTTAAACTGTTAAACTTATAGCTATTCAAAATTAAATTTCAGAGTACATTTTTCGTAAAATATTTCATCGTAGTTCTCTTGTACCTATTCTATGAGGTACCTAAAAAGGTACTATGGTTGTATGGATGTTCAAAATTGTAATATGAACAAGTACGCAATAATGTCTGTTTTACATGTTTGAACGTTTTTTTTATATAAAACTATTTCTTGTTACTATTATTAATAAAGATAAAATCAAAGAAAAAAAGTTAAAATCCGCCAACCATATTCGTTCACGTTTCCTGCATTCAGCTTAACCAGGAAACAGCCAACGATGGTGAAGGAGCAGGATACATGTAAGAGTGCGATATCCCCTGTGGTTTATTCTTTCTATGGTTGTATTCACTCTGTCATTGGTTCTACTAGTTACATCCGACGATTTTTTTCTCAGGTTCGCCATGTCATCGGTAAACTCCCTATTGTTTGCCTACTTTCTAAAATACTATGTGTCGTGGATCCAACTTAAGAGGATAGACTACGATATCGACTCCCATTATGCCGGTTCCCTGGCTAGGAAGTGAGATCCACCTGTTAGTGAACGTGACGAAAATTCTTTTCTACAGTGACTCTGCCGTACTCTTATCTCCTCGGGGCGATCTCTTTCCTCTTGTATGGTAGACCGTGATGGATCCAGTGACAGCACAGCTGAGGATTACTCCCTCATTTCCTACTTCCACAACTATTCAATTATCCGCCTTATGTTGCATGGGTTTTCTTACGACGACTTTTTATCTGTACTTGCAACATTTTCTTTCGAACTGCATTTTTTTTTAATTTGGAACGGGTTAGAAATGTGTAAAGATAAGACATGAGTGGAAAAAAAATTTAAAACAAAAACTCAAATTTCTTAAACAATATTAAAGACGAATACCTGTCATTGTTTCGTCTATTTGAATTTTTTTTCGGTTATAAAAAATTCACGAAATATCGCCCGATATTTGCCTTGTCTATTGTTATACAGACAAATGATCTTGCGGACCATTGAGGGCTGCATCACAGCTCCTCGGGCCCCATTTTTCTATTATTCATGTAAAAATATTTATTTCCCTCCATATTAGACTTAGATACACTATAGACATATTTATGAGAAGCGAGGGGGCGAATGACTGGAAGATAGAGTAAGGAAAAAAATAGTTGGGGGTGCAGTCAAATAAAAAAAATAATAAGCGGGTACTTATTTAATTATGTGCCGACGTTTCGACCCACTTTGTGGGTCATCTTCAGGGCTATTGGAAGCTGGAGCAAGACTAGAAGCCACTAGACATATTTATTTAAGTGCACTATTGAAGCATAATGCATTGTTGAAGTTTTTGGTGATATTCTTACATGCAACCGTAGATAATATAAAAAAAATAATACTAAATGCACATTGCTATTATAATAATTGCTTCTTCATATTTTATCTCATCATTTTAACAGTTAATTTTGCGGGTTGGGCACCCCTCTTTTAGACAGCTTAGGTTTTATTTAAAGAATTTTTCCACATATGTGCTAACTAATACTCTTAAGTCTCTTTCTAGTTTTCGCTTTTGTACTTTATTGTAATGTATTGTATACCTTGAATTATTATTGATTCATAAAAACATTATTATATCTAAATACCTTTAATAATCAATCAAAGCTATCAAGTTGAGTTATAGTTTTCCATAATTTTTTTTAATTTCCTTGCCTTTTAGTCTGTTTTTTCAATGAGTAAAAAAAATGTGGATCGAGTAATCGTAATAACACATGAAGTAAATACTTCTTAGTTAAAAGCTCTATAAATTGATTTCTTCTTGTTCTAACAAGTCTTCAGTTTTATACCAATTTAATTTCAATGAAAGAAAACTTCTATAGTTTGAGCAATAACAATAAACATATTTGTTCATTCGTTCAAAGAAGATCTTCTTGTGCCTTGTTCGTTTTTGTGTCTTATATTAAAAATATTTTTAAGGATAACACTGGTTATCCTTGTATTCCTCTCAACCCTATAAATAATATGTTGGGTGTCATTTTCGAATTGTAGGAAGACGTTTCAAATAAGGGAAAAATTAATAAACGGATTTAGATTTGCAGAGAAATCTTTAGTGTCAGGAAACGTTTAATATGCAGTGATGTTTGTTAAGCAGCATATTTATGGTTGGAAAAAAGACATTGTTGGCATTTGTCAATTAAAAAAGTTATTTTGTTGTTAATAATTACTGTTGCTTTCTGCAACGAACAAACATCCATCTGCAGAAATCTGTTAATCTGTTAACAACTAACTGTAAAAATATTAGATATTCGAATTAAAAACTGAAAAATTCATTGTATTTTTTAATTCGTTATTTTTATTTTATTTTATATAAGACTAAATAATTGAATACTGATGTATTTTTATTTTTCAGGTGAGTTATCCTCTTCAGAACTACAGACTCTTGAAAATAGTGGTGAGAATATATTCGTATTAACGTTTTGTTTGTTATAAATATGAGAGAATTGGCAATTTTGATAAAATGAGATACCAATGTATGAAACTTTATAACCAGTCGATGTTTTTAATGAAATTTACTCAATTATAATTAGTAAAGTCTTTATTAAAATTTAAAAGTTTAGAAAAATATGAAGAATTGTTAATGTACATAGATAGTTTTGGGAACAAATCCTAAACTAGTTCTGAAAATCACAATTATATCTATATAAAATATTGTTAAATGAAAAAAAAAAAAAAACTGTACCACTATAACCGTTGAAGGGTCTTGGGCAGTACATGCTAACATGTCAGTACATGCTGCTTCTAGGACAACGGTTGTGCAGGGGGTAGGTGCTTTGTCCAACATCTCGCTGAGCCGTCTGGTTTTCACCCCCATTTAGAGTACCCACTTTAGGGACTGATTGCGTCCCGGGAGTTTGTGTCACTGGGTCCATCCGTGAATGTTAACAGATATTAACTATATATATATATATAGTTATTTATGCACCTAGGGACTAAAGAAGATCATTATTCCCTCAGCTGTACAAGCCGAGGGAGTAAAGTATTGCTGGGAATAATGATCAATTTAGTCCCGAGTTGAATGAGTTGAAAACTGAAATTAAATGTGCAATTATTACAATTTTGAATTGTTAAATTTTCAGCATTTGGATATTTATTGTTGTTATGAACATTTGATGTTCCAGTGAATTCTGCATTAGTGCTAAAAAGGTTTTGAGGTTTCATTTGAACAGAAATGAACTTCTGTTTATCAGTTTTGGTGTTTTGAAACAACAGCTGATTTTAATGGGCGGTGTGACAGGTGTACGTACCAACCTAACTCTGAACTTTTTCACTACAAAACCTACATTATTTGGACGAATTAGGTTGTCATTTTTTTACTTTATTCCCTTGGGAATAAAGTTGACTTTTTGACTCAATTTCTAATGCACAGGGAGAAAAGACGTACTTTAGTCCTAATCAATTGAGCCAAAAACACACGTTTTTGTACCAGCTGGAAATAAAATAATTTATGTCACAGCCGGATTTAAACAAGAAGCCTTCTGCATAGCAACTCAGCCCTCTACACACTGAGCAATCCCGCTCCACTTCTAGATAGCAAACGAAAATTAATTATTTATTATTATTAATTAAATTAGTATATTATATATTTTTTAAATATATAATATTTATCGTCTTCAAAAGATAAATGGATAACACTGAGCTTAGTGCCATGATATGTAAGATTTTTTTTAATTTTTTGGGGATTAAGATGGAACTGGTTAATCTAATGTTACGGTCCGGTTAGTTTACCGGGCTTCAGCCTAATGGAGTTAGCTACAACCATCTCGCCTGTTAGGTTTACCGTTTCCCAATTTTTGTGATAGGATTTTAAAAAGTTATTAAAAAATTAAGTTTTAAATTATTATTTTGGTAAGTTAAAAAATGATTACACTTTCAATAATAGAGTGATAACGGTATGATCATTAATTATAATTTTAATAATAATAAAAAATGTGATTTTTAATTTTTCTTTAATTTTTTTATCGTTACAAATTGGTTGATGTTACATATTTTCACACGATTTTATGAAATTCTTTCTAGTAATTGTAGTTATATGTTAACAAAATAATAAATTGGTTGTATTATACAAAACCCAATTTCTCAACTTTAATAAGAATGTTGTGAATTTGAATTTAAAAGTAAACCAAAAAATATCGACTTTTCCAACATAAACCACTTTCTTGGGCTGTTTTGGTGGGTGCAAAATTGGTTTTTACTTTTTGTCGCTAATGGAGGCCCTTAATAAATTGTTGATATCCTTAAGAAAGGTTTATGTTTATAAACCATTTTCTTATCACCAAATCAAAATCTGGGAACTATTTAGTTTTCAATTTATTAAAATAGAAAAAAAAAGGTCGCGTCTTAGTCCTCTTATGTTTTTGGTGAATATTTCAAATATAATCCACTATATAATTGTTGCCAATGATTTCAATTTTTTGTATTTCCTAACTTCTCAATTACTAGTCAATGTAAGACTCACACCTTTAGAAAAGAGAGAAATATGTATTTTAATTGATAAATATATGTTTAGTATTACTGTACCTCAGTTGTAATGATCTCAGGGTGGCATCCCATATTATTGTAATATTAAAAATGAATCAGATCAATGGATCTTAACTTTCTCTGAGATCTTTATTTGGGCAAGTGAGGACAGTATAGCATTTTATTATCCCTTTTTTGAGGATCAATATTGTGATTTTTTATCTTTTGATGCGTTGGATCCTGTAATTTTTAGTTTTAGGTCATTTTTCGAGCTACGTATATTACATTTTAATGGTCTTAGATGAAACTGAAAGATAATTTATTTATTAAAATTTATTTTTATTTTACTTTTCTAAAATTGGATATTTGTATAGTATTTTATTCTATTGTAATCTACAAATGGCGTTTTGTTGCCGAGTGCACTATCCCAGTGCAATCAACGAGGTTGCAGCTGGCTGAACTCCTCTTGCAAATGGACGTTAACGAATTCAAATCCATACTAACCCCTCGCAGGGGTGAATAATTCCTAATTTGACTGGGGGAGTTGGATTCATCCCTTATCCGCCCACCCCTCTGTTCCGCAACTACCCCCGTATCGAGTGATAGTGTCGATAGCACTGTTGGCCCTCTGGGGTACAAGGTAACCAATCATCAGGTCTTGGTAGCCATACCACTATTAAAATATCATTATTATTATTAATAATACCTGAAAGTTTGGGTGTCCAGCAAAAGAGTCATGACATTTTTCGTATTTTTTCTTCATTGTGTCACGAGTCGTATGTTCAGCCCCTATTAAAATAAATTAATTGAATATAAATGGAATTGATTATTAAATATATAAATAATACGAATACATTAGTATATGGTGGGGGGGGGGGGGGTACAAGTAAAGTACGCTTAGTCAAAAACATGTTTTTGAGAAAAACGCTAATGAAAAGGCTTGAATACTTAGTGTGGTATGTTTCTACTGATGAAACTCACTTAGTCATCTTCATTTTTTTCTTTTTATTTTGTTAAGGTTTCGTAATCACTCTTAAGTATTCTAGCCTTTTCATCAATATTTTTTCAAAATAATGTCGTATGTACATTATGTTATTCTAAGCTTTAGAATTTAGCTGATCAGATTCAGAATATTACTTACCTTTTCTTTAGGTGATTAATAATTCAAGTATAACGAATTATTTTATGAAGGTTTCATTTTAATTTTAATTCCAAATTGGGTATATTTCATTATTTTTCTTGATACTAAATTCCGATTATATAGCCCTTATTAACAGACGAAAATATATTTTTATACAATACAATAGTTTATTAATTTATGCTTTTTTAAATATACATCATGTGAACAAGCCTCGGATGACCGAGTGATTCACGCATATTCAAAGGAGGTTTTTTTTAATCATCTCACGTATTTTGGCACTTCTAAAGAAAAACCTGCTGGAAATTTAGTCTAGAATGTGTAGGCTGCTAATAGCTTAAAGCACTGTGTGGTATACTGTCGTTATTAGAATTTTCTTTAACTGTATTATTGTGAATTGTAAACAAAAAAAAAAAGAAAAAAAGTTACGCACTTTACAAGAAGGTGGTAGCTCTGTGGATCGCGTGTTGTTAGCTATTGGGAAATAATTGTGAATAATTATTTTTTTATTATTATGTAATGCAATAATAAAAATAATGCAATGGTGTTGTGGTATTATAAACAGTTGTTATGTAATTATTACTAAATTATTTTGTAAGGGTATGTTTTATATACACTCTTACATTTAATTTCAATTCTACAATACCTTAACGCGTATATTAATATTATTTAGAATATGGCCTCGTGACCTTCTAAGCTGATTTTTTTATTTGAGTA
Source organism: Troilus luridus (assembly GCA_964056705.1). Classification (NCBI taxonomy): domain Eukaryota; kingdom Metazoa; phylum Arthropoda; class Insecta; order Hemiptera; family Pentatomidae; genus Troilus; species Troilus luridus. The sequence continues at coordinate 89,741,496 of OZ057413.1, read as the reverse complement.
CTACCACTGTGTAGTTTATCTACTTGTCTTTTCATGTCAATGCTTTCATTCATTATATTTACTGGCTACAACTGCATACAGTTGTAAATTTCAATAAATAGATTTTTTTAAAAATACATATATATTATTTATAAAATGAAAAAAATTATGTAATTTAGGAACAATTGCTATTTTCCTGAGCTAGGGCTCAGGCTCAGTTCACGGAAGGAAGTTTTGCATTCAAAGTCCGGAATCAAAACTAGTGAAATCTCAACTTTGATTATAAAAAATCTGATGTTCTTGCCCAGCATTCATATAAAATCTCAATGTCTCGATCAATGTTTATGTATATCTAACTAGAGGAAATCTAAACCTATATTTTAAGATCTCTGGTTTTAGGTTAGGGTCTTATAGGTTTGTTTGTTTCGTTTAACTTCACATTCATGCCATTACTGAGTTTCGGACGATACTACAGCCGGAATCCTGAATTCTACCTATATTATACGTGGATATTTAAAGCGTACCTGAAATCACACTGGCTGAGGACTATAATTTTGTATCCTCTGTGAAGGACAGCTTAACTAAGGATTTTTGGCCCCCTTTAAAAATCCTAAGGGCACCTGGCGGGCTGCGAAATCGCGATCTATTGTAGGATGTTGTGCTTACCACTGCAACACAGCTTATCCCTCATCTTATAGGTTGATATTTTATCAATTATCTTTTCAATCTTAAGATAGCCTTATATTGCACTTCGATTCCACAATGCCCATTCGATGGTGGTCTGCTAAAATTGAATTGGGGGTGGTCAGGTATCGTATTCAGAGACTTACCTTCTCACGTTACCATGCAGTGACCTCCTTCCCATTGTAGTCGTTAGTGTCGTGCCTCCTCGTACGCCGTCTCTTAGCATGCTCCTCGTCGGCCCAGTTTTCCCTAAATAGCACTTCGGATTTCTCCTGGCGTTATATTAGGATCGTCCTCTTCTTATCTATGCCATGTTCGAAATCAGAATATGAAAGGCTCATTGCGTCCAGGGAACTTCCTTGATTACGTTTCCAACTATTATTATCATTATTAATAAACACAGTGAAAATATAAGGAAAAGAGCTTAATTGATCTGATGGTTATTTGCAGATGCCATGACTCAAAACATAAATCCAAAAAATCTTCTTGTAATAAAATTCTCTTTGTACGATTCGATCTTAGGATCACATGTGGTCTAGTGGTTATTATTACAGCATACTATGGCCAAGATTGTGGGTTCGATATGGCTGTTAACATATTAATAACGTACGTGTTACAACCTTGTTTGTATCCGGAATCTTCAGCACTACAACTTGGTGCTCTACAACTGAACTTCCCCGCTCCCCTATATCTTTAGTAGACTTATATAATTCAAACAAAGCAATACTGAATGAATGTTAAAGAAATAATGAAGTGGAATATTATATATTTCTTTATCATTTCTTTAATAAAGAATATTTTTATATGTATTTTAATTCATTTAATTTATTGAATAATATGATAAAATATAAATGTTGCCATTATTCGTAACTGGCGGGAATAGAACGAAAAATACATGGCTTTTGTTGTGTGTGTTTTTTAAAGTCGAATTTTTTTTTTTGATACCATAAAAATTCCACTCCATATCATGTTGAACAACAAAATTGCTCGTCTAAAAAACCACAATAGGAGTAATTCGCTTCTGTGCTCTAGGTAAGGTCTTGATATAGATAGTCTGTAACGTAGTTTAGTTAACAAAGATAGTCCTCCATAAATAGTTACGTATTTCGTAAAAATAGTTATACATATATTTTTAAGGATGTATTCGTTTCAAACCTTCGGGTTTTCACCAACATAATACTATATAGTTAATATATATCCTCAACATAAAAATATTACTGGTTTCGGAGGATAAATTTCACACGCTATTGAAGGTTGTATCCAATTGAAACCTTCGGGTTTTCCCCTAGACTGTAGTTATAGTATTTTAACTTTTTATGATACTAAATCTTTACATTTACTCTTAATTAGGATGGCAAGAAGAAGAATCACGCTGTATGATTAATTATTATTCTGTTACTCAGTAGTAACGACTATACCGTGAGAACTTGCTTGCATAAGCAGTTGACATACACCGTCATGCTCTGTAAGTTGAGCATCTCGTTATTGTTTCATTTCCGCTACTGCGCAATACGGGGAATATAGTTTTGACTTATATTTACATATAAACGGCGTATTAATTTTCTAGAAAACAATTATTTATATTATAAATAGCTTTTTGAATAATTAACATTAATGGAAACCTGGTTCAACCCATACTTAGCATATTACGTTACTAGTTTGATAAATATTGTATTTATACTAGGGGGTTACTCCCCCCTGTCTGCCTAACGGTGGACCAACCCTATTTTACATCTGTTCATTTAATTGTTCTACAATTAGTACTTAAGTTTTAAGTAGATGTGCCCCGATATTATTCTAAAAGTTCAGTTTGGATAAATAAAATAATGATTTTTTAAAAATATTGTTTTATAGATAAAAAAAAGTATACTTTATATTTATCTTAAAAAATATGAAGGGCGCAGGGAAAAAACCAACTAAGTTAAAAAAATTAAATATTGAGATATTATGCCATTTGAATCATCAAAGTCGTTCTTTCAACTTGCCGAGGTACGCACGGGAACAAACAACGCAGTCGCGGATTATTTAGGTATTTTAGTTCGTCGTACAGGAGAAACCCTTTCTTTTATAAACCTACCAAATAAATAAAATGAAAAAAATAAACTGAGAATATATATTAAAAATAAAGTAATAAGTAAATAGGGTTTTCAATAAAACATTTATGAATTACATCGGTTCAGTATTTTTTACAATATAAGGTTCCAAATCTGTATTTTTTATGTCCTTAGAAACACACTTTTCTGACTATGTTGGTTTTTCCCTTGCACCCTTCATATCTTAACATTTTTCCATCACATAACATCACTGCATTCTGTGTATTGAAATACAGTCCTAAAATCGAAATATTGGAATAATAGAACTAGAGCAATTGGAATAATTGATAATGATAATCAAACCAGGCTCCAACCCAAAATTCTATTCGTTAAAATTTATTTTAATTTTAAATCTCCATTTTATAAATTCTACAACTTTTCATTTAAGTATACTTCAGTAGTTACATGACATTTTAGTCAAGGCATCACGGTATTATGCTAGAAATTAAAGTTCAGTAATGTCCCCCTAGTAAGAAAATAAAATATATAAATAAAATATAATGATTATTTTATGTATCTTGCTGTATACTTGTTTCATTGCATTCTTTTTTATTGAAATAAGAATAATATTTCTCTACAAGAAAGTGGTTTTCACAAAGAAAATGCTGGATGAAGAAATTGATATTGCCTGCATCCAGGAAAAGCACCTAAACCCAAATCTGAGATTCAGCATAAGAGGCTATCAGACATACATACCAGCCATAGAGCTTTAAACAAGACAAACAGATCAGGCCGAAATAATGGGTCTCCAATTACAAATTGGCGAAAGCAACTTGCGGCTAATAAACAATTATTGCCCCATCGAGTAAGACCTAAAACTCCACAATATTGTTCTTTCAGAAAACGAATGCTTTGTGGTGGGAGACTTTAACTCTCACTCTCCATCATGGGGCTACGGCCGTATGGACCTTAGAGGAGAAGAAGTGGAACTATGACAGGCGGAAAGAGGTCTTTAGCTCATAAACGAACCAGATGACCCTCCCACATTCTACTCCGGAACATGGAGGACCACCACAACTCCGGATCTGGCCTTTGCAACAAATAAAATTCCTGCAGCAACTAACGGAAGTGTTATGGACCAACTAGGAGGAAGCGACGACCGACCGATTTTGGTTGAGATAGATTTGAACCATTAAGTTCCATTCACAATACCCCATAGAACAAAACATCAAATTAAAAAAGCTTACAGCAATGTTTATAATGGAAATAAACTCATCTATGAAGAAAGCCTGGAAGGAGGAGACTGAAAAAATAAATCTGGACAAAAGCGGACAATAACAATGGAAACTTGCTAGAAGTCTGCCAGATGATAAACAATGCCAGAAACAAATTACTTTTGAGTAAGGCGGCAAGCTGAAGAATGGCAAAGAGGCTGCAAATCTCTTAATCGAAAACATATGCAAGCAATGCAGCACAGAAGTCGACCATGCCAGAAAGAAAATTATCAAAAAGCAGCTAAGTCAAGCAATTGTCCAAGATTAAAGTGAGAACCATCAATTAGACGAGGACCTTAATCGAGCAGAACTGGACGAGGCTCTAAATGGACTAAAAGCAAAGAGCTCCCCTGGTTCTGATGGGATCACAAATGAACTCATAAAAAACAAGTCCTAGAAGAGACTTCTAAAACTATTAAATAACAGCTTGAAGTCAGGAATATTCCTAAACTGTTGGAAAGTAGCCACCCTTATTCCCATTCTGAAATAAGGAAAGAATAAACCTCAGGCGGAAAGCTATAGACCTATAAGTCTCCTAAGCTGCATTCATCAAAGGGCCTCAAAAGACTGGGCCTCATGAGAAAGATCACAGGGTCGGCCTGGGGAGCAGACAAAACTCTCCAAAATCTTTATGTGGGCTACGTCCGACCAGTCTTAGAATATGGCATAACCATAACAATGGCAAACACCAACTTCTAAAAGGTTACTACGGTCCAAAACCATGGCCTAAGATTGATTATAGGGGCAATGAGGTCAACACATCTCAATAAACTTGAAGCCCTGACAAAACTACAATCGCTCACTGATAGAAGAGACATCAGGTTCTTGAACCTGGCATCAAAATACGAATAAATTCCGTAGCACCTACTGAAGAAGAGGCTTACACACGAATACTCAGCCCGAATCAAGAGAAAGAGTACTGTGCACCACATCAAATCATTACAAGAAGAGTTCAGCGCCAGCTAGTGCCGCTTGACTGTGAAACTCTTCTCCCACCCAGGGAGGTTGCTACAAAAGGCAAGAATATCAGACAGCATACCAGGCATAAATAGCAAAAAAGAACTCCTGCCAATCGAACTCCTATATGAGACGCTAATATTTATAAATGAGGAGTACCCACCAATAGAATGGACAAGAGCCTTCACGGACGGTTCGGTTGCAGAAGAAAACAGGGGCAGTGTGGGGGCGGAATCTACATAGAATTTCAGTGTGGTTCAAATGTAGAAAAGTCTATAACTAAAGAGCTAAACTCCAGCAACTAACGCGCTGAGCAGGAAGCCATAATTGAGGCCTGCAGGAAAATTTCGTCTTCTTCCTATGATCTCCAAAAGGTGGTCATTTTCACTGATGCACGCTGTGTTCTCCTAGCAGTACAAGACAGATCAAAAGCACTTGCAAGCCTAAAAAACATTGCCTCCGCGATAAATTCGATGACAAACCTTCCTAGAACAACAGGCAATGAAAGAGCGGACACGCTGGCGAAAGCAGGATCTCTGATGCCTCAGTTTGCCCCAGCACTCCAATTTGACGAGGTCAAGGCACTTAGTAAGGGCACCATCGTGGGGCGACATCCCACATATGGCCTCCACGAGGACTACTACAAATTTAGCAGAAGAGAACAAGTGTTGATAATTAGACTTAAGACTGGGCACAACCGGCTCAAATCGCATATGTACTGGAAGTTCAAAATAGGAACGATCCCCCTATGCGATTGCGGAGAAGAGGGGCAATCAGGTGTCCATATCCTCCAGTCCTGCCGACTTCACAAAAATGTCCGCAAACAAATTTGGCCAGAGCCAGTGACATTGGAGAGGAAGGTGTGCGGAGGCTTGGAGGAACTCAAGAGAACAACCAAGTTTTTGTCTGTTGACTGATATAGTCATGTAAAGGAGGATCGAGGAAAAAGAAGAAGAATAATAATGTTTTATTTATTGAAACGGTTTAGTCGTTTATTTTTAATTTAAAAACAGAGCTATATTTTGTGATTTGCCAATTTTAAAAAATATTTATAATTTAAATTATTTCATTACAAATTTTTTTTATATAATAGACAAATTTAATAATGCTGCCGAAACGTCGTCCGCTTATTTAAATAAATAAATATAATCAGTTGAATATAAAAAAATTTAATCAAGTGTTAATTACAAAATGGCTTTTCTTCATATTTCGAATACTGGAAGCCAACTCTGGTATTAAATTGTCTGTTATCGAACTGGGGCATTTCATGTCGGTATCTTATGTACTGTATATATCGTTATTTACTCATTGGAATCCCTCTTACTCAATACTATTTCCTTCTTATTCAGCTGTTCTAATATTGAAAGAAGAACAGTTTGAGACTTCTGACGCATAACCCCGCCACCTGGAGAGAACGAGGCTAGTGTAGAGAAATTTAAAAAAGAGAACTCCGTTTTGTTTATTTAATTAATTTGGTATTCTATTCGAGCTTGTAATTATACGATGTTAACCCAAAGAATCATTTTGCGGAGAAGATTATAACATTTTTAACATCCATTTTACATTATTAATGAACAGATTAGTATTTAAGATTATATCGCAATAGTTATGCGAATTTAACTAAACATTGTGAAAAGAGCGTTTCCCTGTGGATTTACTCTGTATAAGTTAAGGAAATTATGATTTTTGTCTGACATTTATGGATTATTGACTCGTATTTGTGAAGCACGGGAAGTCGATATGATTGAGTGTAGGCAGACATTACCTCTGCTGTTGGTTGCCTATTTATATTAAAAATGTAACTTCTGTGACGGCTTTTTGTTGTGTTGGCATTGATTTTTTACGACTTAATAGTTAATTCTGTTTTTAATATGCTCATACTATTTGAATTTGTAACCAAAGGAAGTAAGTAATATTTGTATTCAATTTAATTTTTAAATCAAAAATACACTACTTACTTTAGATAAATTTCAATTCATTGTTACAATATATAAAAATTTTATAAAAATATTAACTATATATTGTAGTATATACGTATATGTTATTATGACCAACAATAACGCTTTTGTTATTATTATTATTGACTGATGAAATAAATTTAGTCTACCTTTGAGCGCAAGACTATTTATCCTTATTTGCTTTATGAATCTTTTCCTTTTTTTTTAAATATATGTTTAAGATTATCATATTATTTATATAGATTGAAGATTGAAATCTTTACATAATATGGGAAAGGTAGATAGAATAAGGGGCCATAAAAATTACCCGTAAAGGTCCATGTGAGATGAATGGTTTAAAGTTATAATACAGCATAATTAGGTATGCAAATCTATTTACAAAATCATAAATACACTATCAACAAATTATATACAGATATAAAAGAAGAGATTATCAAAGAACTTATAAAATTTTATAAAAAATTTATATAATAAATTGAATAAATTATATTCAAAAGGCTAACAAAATATTTGACAGTCCAAAAGATAAGTGAAAAACAATACTTATCACTAATATTTACAATTAAACTATTAATTTTCATTTCTGTGTCGCTATCTTGGTTACAAAATATATAAATATTGCATACATGTAAAAAAAAAAAATGTATATATACATATTCATTCGATGGTACAAGCATGAGTGTAGATGCTATAAAAAAGCAATAAACGTTTCCTGACTGCTTCTTTCATAAGCATACTAAAGTTTGATAATCATTTTATCACCGTTACGTAATTTCCGGATTTCGTATCGTAAAAATTTAAAATTCGATATATATATATATTTTTTAAAATATGTATTGAAAGTTATCACTGTAACGTCCAATCCAGTTGTAAGAAAACCAGTTCAAGTTTATTACGGAAGTCTTTAATATCCAATGCTTGAATGTAATAAATTCCAAACTGGCACTAAATATCCATGTCGTAAAAATATTCATGTTATTAGGAGATTGTTGTGTAATAAAAACTCTGATATCTTCCGGAATAGTTAAATGTCGTATAGCTCATGTAAGAAGTGAACGTATATGCAAGCAAGCCTTTATCTTGCTTTAACTTGTAATAAAAATACTTGTTAGTGAAATCCAAGCAATCGATTGAAAATTACAAAATGGTACTGTCTCTCATTATGTAAGAGCATAAAATATATTAATATGCTTTAAGAATATTATTTATTGTAATCATCTACGAGAAAAAAGAGAATAAATGTGCTTATACAATATTATAAAATGACAATGGCTTTTGAATTGTAAGGACCAGCATCGTATGGAGAAACGTTTGGTGAAAATACAAAGAATACAAGGTTTTCCTTATGAAAAAGAAGTGAAAAGCACAAATGACGTTTAAGATATATTAAACCACCTGATGGACGCCATTTAAATTTGTTTCTATTGTATATTATGCCACATTATTTACATTTGATCTATTTCATGTATCAATATAACAGTTATATATTGTTTACAGCATATATTAAACAATAATTATATATATATATATATATATATATATATATATATATATATATATAATAATTGTATATATGTATATAAGCTCTAGTTATGGAGTGTTTGATTGAACGTGTTGGAGTTGACATTGCTGTCTGTGATTGGTGTGTCTGTTTAGACTGTTGATATTTTGAGATGTGCTGCATTTGATTGATCTTGACTAATTTGATATGTAACAATGCCTCAACTGGTGAAACGTTGACATGTCAATTATTTGCCGGTGTTTTAAGGACTTAAGACGAAATTTTTCCAATTTCGTTCTTACAAGTATATAAATAAATATATTATAATAACTGCAGATAGAGTAGTTATTTCAGATTAAAAAATGTCCCTAACACTTTTAAACTATATCAAAAAATATACATTTATTGTAATTCAAAGTTATTAGTATCTACATGTTAAATTATGTTATTTTTATTTTATGATTATTGTTTCGTAAAAAAAAAACTTAGTAAATCCAAAAACCGTCAGTTTTATTGTATTTTTTTATTTGAAAAATAGAATATTTCTACCACTATTTATAAGTAGGGTATGTGTAATTTTACCTTTGTCCTGAAAAGAGCACCTGTTATATATAACTCAGTTTATATCATCACTTATGTAAGGCTACGACATATTTTGCATTAATGTATAAAATTTTCTTTCATTAATTTATTATCCTTGTATAATATGACACATTAAGTTTTTTTTCACTAAATATAACAATTTACTTGTAATAACTATATGTACATTGAATGAAACAATACTTTTTATAACTATATAATGGTACCTATGCATTATTAATATCTAAATATAATTATTCTATAAATACTATATTTTTCAATTTTTTTCTACCAGAATAAATTTGCAATTCATGTTTTTTTGAATTATTTAGATAATTTATTTAATAAAAAATCTTTATTTTATTCATTGTATTGTTAAATATATATTTGTGTTATTCTATATAGTTTTATCCCAATTAAATATATTAAACACTGCATCATTGACCAAGCTGGTGAGTCAGTTAGAGCACCCCGTACTAAATCGACTTAAACGATAGGGTGTTAAGATTTTATCTCTTCAGGGATTGCTTTTGCTATACCAAATGTTACTTCGATCAATTATGGTTATTTTTTTATTACTTTTTTTAGAATAGAGTAACTCAAGTTTATTTCGTATAAAGAAGGAATAAAATAAATGTTTTCTTATTAACACTAAACTTATCAATTTATGATATGATCAAATTCGGGCTTGACACAGAACTTCCATAGAAGTCGCTGAGCATTGAGAGCATTGAAGTAAGACACTATAGTTCAGCTGTAAAGCTATAAGGATTCCATTTTTCAGAGACATAGACTATGGGTAGAAGAGGACTAGTTGATCAGGTAGCCAAAAGAGAACGCTGGATATTATGGTAGACTTTAGGCAACTGGTAGGTTAATAGACACATATGTTGTATATATATATACGAGATCAAATGAGGAACTATAGAGAAAGGACGTCTGATAATTGCCTGACAAAGAAAATGTGGAGTATAAAACCCATGGCAAAAAGATTTGATTGGCTCCACGAATTTGATAAGAAATTGGTATTTGTAAGAAGAAAATCATTTACAGGGATTAATTTCGACGACAGGTGAATAGCTACAACGGTTTAAGTTAAAAAAGGATCTCAAAAGAGGAAGGAAACTTCTGTCAGAAGAATGGAAGAAGGCACTGAGTTGAGGTGCTCAAGAGATAAACAAATAGGACATCAAAGCTGGTAGAAGAACAATATCTCGACACATAAAATTATATCGTTTGTTAATTGATATGAATGCAAAAAATAAATCAATAAAAAATCGGGCTTAGTAGTAAGAAATTTGATTAAAAAATATGATACAAGGCTTCTCAAAAATGTCGATTGTGTGAGTTATTTTCTAGCCGATATGGTTTCTAATAATTTCTCTTGATAAGAGGATGTTTCCGTTTGACTTCACTGGATGATAAGACATTATATATTGTTGTATTATCTTTCAGGTCCTTACTTCCATTACTTCTATTTATCTTTTTTTTTTTATTGAGGTAATAAAGTATTACGGATTATTTTAAATTTATATTTCTGAGAACTGCCGATATGGATATAATTCTTTTAGATTAGATTTCTTATAATCCAAATAAAAATTTATTCTGGTATTTTTATTGAAATCATCCGAACTTTTTATATCTATTTTTCATTGTTCATTCAACGCACAAGTGCATTTCATAAAAAAAATACTCGTGATAGATAAATTTGTAATACATGTATAATGACTGATGGCTTCTGTAAATATTTTTGTGGCGGGTAATTTTATATTTTAAATAGTTTTTAATGTTTTTCGGTTTAATTTTATTCGTGACATTAATTTTTTAAAAGCATATTTTCGTTTGTTTACACTCATGGAAATCAATTCTTCGTTCTCCAAGCTTGAAGGAGGGGGTTTAATGTACACAGTAAAATCATGGGATTATTTGAAAGGAAGGAACAAAATAAAAATCACAAAGAAGTTTAGTAACTTAATACTTTAATTTGGAAAAACATTAAGACCTCTGTCCTTCTAACGACGTGATTATTCGATTTTCACACATTGAGAAGTAATAACCCATAATTACTTATTAAACTAAAAATTAATATTTAAAAAAATGAAATATTATTCCTACTATTGCATTTTTGTTCGTATTTTGTCATTAGATGATTAAAATTTGGAGTGCATTTGTAAACTTTAATATCAACTCGAGTGTTCATCAGAAACGTTTTTTCAAATGTAAGAAATTATTTCATGCTCTTGTATGAAGTGCTTTTTTTACTCAATATAACAGTGTATTAGTTACATCCAACATCCAGGTATTTATAATTGTTTTTTCCGACCATCCCTTTCTATTTCATAAGGGTAGGAATATTATTATTGGAGAACGGGGTAGCTCAGTGGTAGAGCACTGAGTTGCTGCGCCGGAGGTCTTGAGGTCATACAGGGTTGATAATTTATTTAATCTGTTGACTCGCTGGGATAAGATTTGTGGGATTTGCAGAGCATCGTGGGTGGGTTTCACCCAGTCTCTACAAAGTGGGTGGTTTAATCACCTCCCTTCACAACCGTTGTCTAAGAAACAGCACAGTCTATAACACATACAGAACCCAAGACCATTCATTAGTTGTAGTTGCACAGGAATATAATTATTATTAAATTTTAATTTAAAGCTTATTTTTATTTAGTGTTTTAAAACTTACCCTGTAGTTCGTGGCATACATTATATAAGACGCCCATTTTCGGTGATAGCTCTTAGAAAACCTTCTTAGAGGTGAAAGTGCGTATATTGGCTGAGTATAGGCCTTTGCCGAGGAAACGCCTGGTATTGGTTCCGTAACCTGCCATTATCGCCTATAGATGTTTATCTTGTTGATATAATTAAATAGAGTCTGCATATTGGACCTTTTACTTCGCTTACCATTCTCTTTAAGGGGAAAGCATTTCGTCTTGTTAACAACTTTATTTTAAATTTCCTTTGCAACGGACCTTCACTCTTTCAGATCTAATCGTATAATAAATTATTATCATTTACGAAACTATCAAATGGGAAATCTGTCAATTAGAGAAATATTATGAGAAGCAAAAAATAATACTTGAAGAAACATCCATCATATTTATCCTAAACTGACGATGCGATACCCTCAAGTTTTTTTTTTATATTTCCTGTTTAAAAAAAAAAAAAAAAAAACTGTACCACTATAATCCATGATAGGTTGATTGGGCTGAGTACATAGTGGAAACTTGACTGTTTCTAATCCAACAGCTACGCAGGTAGGTGTACTTCGTCCTAAATCTAACTCAACCCACAAGCTTTTCATCCTTTTTAGGAATATTAACTTTATAATCCGGAGTGTAGTAGAGGTTGGTTGGGTCCTAGGAAGTCTTACACACTGCTTAGAGATTAAATAATTTATCTACGACAGCAGGATTTAAACTGGACCCATATAGCGCAGAAACTCGGCACTGATGTAGCCAGTTTGGTGTTTTAACTATGTTTTATTCTCATTTCTCTTGTTTAGCAAATCGGAAGCTGTTACAGTCGCAAGAAAATTTAGGACCATCCTGACATTATTCAAATTTGATAATTTTAAGTCTGCTTGTAAAATAAATTATATTTTTTAATCATTAAACAATTTTATCAGCGGCTTACAAAATAACAAATCACTAAAAATGCATACAATTATATGGTAATTATATTTTTAAAACTTCTGTTGTTTTCCTGGGAATACTTTAGAATAATTAACTATGACTATAGAAAACGTTCATTATAAGAGACGTTCATTTGTCCTAAAATTATTAGTAGAAATAAACGTTTCCAAAACCTATAAAATTGTTCTTATTTTTTTTAAATTAACTAAAACTATATTTATATGATATATAATTTTTCCCATAACGCTAATGACCTAAAAAAGAATTTACGTTTATAATGTTCTTGTTCTAGAGTTAAGTACAGAATAAAAAATAAGTATTTATTTTATCAAATAATAAAGATTTGAAGTTCTAAAGTCTTTTTAAAAAAATTAATAACGGTCGAGAACCCGATAAAATAACGATAATTTCTTGTCATGTTGGAGCAACGTAAATAAATAAAAAGCATTTTAAAATTGTATAAAGCCAAAAATATATTAAATGTTGGTTTTAAAATTGAATATTTGCAAGATTTAATGTTAATATCGTTTAAATTTAACAATTTTTTTTTAATTATGTAGTCTACAAATTTATAAAATACTTTCTAACTCATTAATTCATTGGGACTTTTGGTGTTAAGGGTTGCTTAGACTGACATTTGGTTTTGACTAATAGGTTCGTGACCCTTAAAGGTCGAGATATCTAAATATAGTGCTTACATGTTTTATGTTTTCTATATTAGGATATAAAATTATCTTTATGTAGGTAAGCGTGTCTATCATAGACACTTTAAGAGTAATTTTCAACATAGTTCTTACCGCACCATTCAATCTTATTTTTAAATATTTATTTTATTTTGAGCCGAGGTATTAAAGATATTTTTCATTAGTTCATCGTACCTGTTAATTTTTTGTACAGTAAGTACTTACAATATCTAACATTTTGTTTAAAAGCATTAATATGCAATTGGTAATTTTTGAAATTACATTCTTGCCAATTGCTAATAACATGTTTATTAATTAAAAGTAATATGCTTCTTAAACTTGTGGCTAAGTACTTTCCTCATTCTGTTAAAAGGATTCCTATTTTTATTGTTTGATTTTTTTAATTGATTATTTATTTGATATTGATAACATTTTTATCACTTGATTATTGATTATTTATTACTTGATCTATACGCCCTTTTCCTTTTCATTTTGGATAAACCTCGAATGACCTGTCACGACGATTCGCCACCTGTCACGAATTTGGAAGTGAGTTTCACTTTCCAAATAACCGGGCTAACCACTTATGTTACTTCTAAAAAATAATTCCAAGTGGTTTACAAAAGTTTATTGAACAAACAAAATATTACTGTAAATGAGTATTACATAAAAAATAAATAAATTCGAACTAATGTTGAAATATTCAAAACCACAAGTGTAATTTATCACTTAGAATCACCAATATACCGAGTACCAGTATATCTTAGTATACCGTCCCTGCCATTGCAAAGTATCGAATGTGAAAAACTCTACTTTTCAGGAGAACTAAAAAAAAAAAATTTTTCAAGGTTCAATAAAAATTAGTGGCTATAGCCAAACCAATGACATTCGTTTTACATTGTTTTTGTAACTAATGCCTCTATATGAATTTTATATCAATTATCAATCCTAAAGCAACTGCCGTAAGTCGAAAACGAAAACTGTGTTTTTTTCACAATCGATACTTTGTGATGGCAGGGACGATATGATTAACTAGACCTCTATAGGTAGAAATAAAAGTGTATCTTAAAAAATAAGAAATTAAAACAATGTTTTTTTGGTCGGAAGTATGATATTTACATATGATAGGTTAACTAGACTTTTTAACAACAATACCATGGCTAAACAAAAAAAAAATGATTTTTGTTAAATCCCTTAATCCGGCCACATTTTTTTAAAGCACAACAAGAATCAGAGATAGACAATTGTTTCTAGAAGTCATAAGAAAATTCTTCCCCCTCTTTTTCGCAGTGAAGGGGTATTTTGAAAACAGCTGTGACAATCGTGAGGTTTTCCAGGGCTTTGAACCAGTGGACAACTCTTATCTTATTAAGCTTCAAAAAGCAAAAGCCAGATTAAAAAAAAATGTACAGTAAATAGATGACCTTGCAAAATACAAGATCTTTATAAATGCTGAACAAACTTTTTTGACCGAGAAATTTATGTTTAAATCTGGGATTTACTTTCTGTTACAACTCCATTTTTTGTTCTCAGTTATATCAATGAATCTTTCCCATTATACTTCCGTAATTTTCGTATTTACTGTAAAGGCATCGGAGATTTATCCGATTTTTAGTTGTGTGCTATGGATTTTTGAAACTATATTTGTTTTTAATGTTCAGTAATATATATTTAGGTCTAATTTCTCATTAGACGTTTACTTTTAAGCCATAATGTTCAGAGTTATAGATATTTAACCTAGTGGAAAGTTGTTTTGTTCCTTATTTCATCTAACGAATTACCCATAAATCACTGGTGTTCATTATGCTATTTTATATAATACTTAGCAGATATCAGCATTAAGTAATATTTGGGTTATTTATTGATTTAAGTAAGTAAAAAAAAACAATATAATTTTACAGTGCTTCTTAACAAAATGAATACGTATATAATTATAGTATAGAGTTGTTATTGATAACAACGACATGCTTCCTTAACCATATAGATGTGTAACATTTCTCTGCTGAGAGTTTTAAGGAGACAAACACTTATTAAATCGATTATTTGGAGTATACCGTCCTAATGTAATAACGAAAATCAAGAATCAAGGTTAAAAACTGAAGATTCAAATGTGTCTTCTCCATTATTTTAGTCACAACTAACTTTATTGAAGTTGTGTTACTCTGGATTCAAACGATCTATAGTCTTGGTTAGTTCAGATCCGAAATGGAGTGTGACCTTCATTCGACCTTACTTGACTTTATCAACCTGTATGGATTTTACAATATTATCATTTCCTTATGTACCTTGTTGGTACTTGTAAATTTGAGCCAACTAGACTTGAGCTGCGAAGCAGCTAGAGGCGACCTTATTAACTCCTGAGATTATAAGGACTAGCGAGTCCTTAAGTGTTTCTTCCGCTTCTTGCTTCATTAGTATGTCGTTGACTAACTTTCCTTTCTTGGCAATGGAGCGAACGGTTCTGAAAATCGGTTCAGCATTATTATGCATCGTGGTATCCTGGGGAATATGAAGTAATACAGAAGAGCTTATAAGTCAATTAGCTTTATTAGTTTATTTTTGAAATATTACAACTATATTTATATGATATATCACAGGTAGGGCTATCATAATTTCTACAGCCCGAATAAGTGGAAGTGAATAAGTGGTTAAGACAAACATTGTCCAAAATGAGCTTCTTGTACTTATAGAAGCGGTATCGTGTTAAATCGTGGTGATTAAGTGACTAAATCAGAGGTAGGGTTGATGTGGGATTATTACTTTCATTACAACTCCATTTCAAAACAAAAGCTACCAGAATTACACCATTCTGCTTCCCTTCATAACTAGCTCTGGAAAAAATTCAACTTATACACTTATTCAACGGGGCTAGCTTAGCAATATATATATAGCGTCATTCATAGGGGATAGCAATCTCACTGAAAGGGCAACAAACTATTCACGTTTCGATCTTTAGTAACAATGTAAGGTTTATTGTTTACATATATTTGTATGCGTTGATAGAAAACATTTTAATAATTATTATGGTTTTAAGAATTTGACCTTAAAAGTTTTATCTGCAGCCCGGGTGAACAAGTCGAATTTTTTTCAAAATGATTTAATTGCACTGAGGAAAGCGATATCATGACACTCTCGTAATATACGGCTTCAAATGGTGATAAAATATAAGCATTAACTCCATTTCAAGCCAATGTCTGACTTAGCCACTTAAGCGCTATGAGAATGACACGAATCAGCTTTCCTCAATACAATTAACTCATTTCGGACAAAATTCGACTTAACTACTTATTCACCGGGGCAGCAAAAATATTTATATTTCGTATTATTTCCATGACTTTCAAAATATTTTAAATATTTTTTTTAAATTATTTAAAGCAGTGGAAATTGATCAGTGATGATTATTATATCTTAATCTTCTTTTTTGAACTGAAGAGTTCTGATATAAAAACAAGAAGCTCGGCATCACCAAGTTCTGATTAGCTTCTTTGTTTTATAATTACGTTCGGTGAGATTAGATAAATCGATTATTTCTCTTGATTCGATAACACCAACTGTATAATTTAATGTAGGATTCATTAAATTATATTGTCAAATGTAACAAGAACAGCTTAGAAAGTAGGAACATCGACTGTCTTGACACGATCAGGTATTCGTGGACCAACCTTCATATTTCTTCCGATTGGTCCAATTAATTATAAACTCTTTTCTTTCAGTTCTGGTTTTTTGGTATCTTTCCATAAGATTTTACTTTCACTCTTAGAACTGTTTTATACTGGACAAGCCTTAGTTGCATAAGCAAACGTAAGATCTTGAAGATAGTGGCAGCTTTAAGTGTACGCCCGACTTTTATTATTTCTTTATAGTTTCTCTTAAACGTAGGAAGTTCCCTTGACAACTGGTTTTTTTCGTTGTTACAAACCTGTTGGTCCACTTTAGGAGTTGTTACTAAAGTTACTTGGGTCGAAAAATTGATGTTGAAAATAGAAAAGGTATCTGTTACTCAGGTTATCGCTTCGAGTTGAGTTACGGAATTCATGTGTAATATTTTACAAAGATAGAAGTTATCGTGAGCTTCAGTATGGGAAAGAGAATGTTATTATAGGTAATTAGTAGATTGATCATTTCATCAAGAAATAAAAGTTTCAACTATCATTTCGAAGCATAGATGATATATATATATATATATATATATATATATATATATATATATATATATATATATATATATATATATTTGTTGAAAAATTCATTTCTAGATAAAATGATTACCGAAGTATAGATATTTCCAATAATTACATTCTCTTTTACATAATTAAAGGAAAATAAATAAAAAGTTAAAATTTGTCATTTAACTCGAAGCGACAAGCAGCGGAATAATTACCACGAATAATATTTTATTTTGTGTTGACTAAAGTTGAAAATATTAATGTTTAAGTGTCAGCTTATAACGTTAAATATTAAATATAACTAATATTATATTATATTATAATCTTAGATGCATACAATTTCGGTATGCAAGATGTCATTTCTTCTGTTACGCACTAAGCATATATTTTTCAACTGATATTTACAATTGGTAAGTATGGGGGCGTGAGTCGAGTGGGTAATGTCTGACCCCGCTTCTATGCCTGGGTTAATTTTTTTTTATTTTGACATGTAAATTTAGCTTATCATTTTTCATAATCTCCTTTTCAAGCATTTAATTTATATTTTTTCATGTTATGGCGTAATCATTTAATTATTAGAACCAGTAGTATCTTTATGAGTTTTTAAAAGTAAACCCTTATACTGGGAAAGATTATTTTTTATCAAATTAGCGTAATTGTTATTAAAATTAGCGGTACCTCTTTCAATTGCACACAGTTCTGCAAGTTTTCCTCTTCCACTTCTGTGCTTGCTATGCTTTTGAACGTCATCTTTTCGCCACACTTGTATTTAATTTTTCCCTTAGTTTTTACGTTGATTTAACAGGTCCAGTACTATGCAGGAACCTGTGTAATTATTGTAGTCATTTTCTTCTCGTGTAACCAGTAGGTTTTGGGACCGTTCTTCGATTTTTTGCTGCTTCTCGATTAGCAGGCATTCCCTCGGCAGAGATCGATGACAGACAGACCGACCCCGGACGGTATGTAATAAGCTGTTGAACATTTTACGAGGCTCACGCACCGGTAGGGCGCCGTAGCTCCTAGCCTGTTTGCCGCCAGACGCTTAGTGTTTTGGCGCTCGATGCATTCATTACGTGCCGTACCCTCCAGCAGTAGTCCGACGGAACAGGCAGCCATGGCACAGTACTCGTACCTTTGTTGCTTGAGGCTCAACTTTTGTGGTTCGTAGCATTACAGTGTTAGCATTAAAGTGTGTACTTGATTTATTTAAAATAATTTAATATTGTCATTTATTTCTTCAGTCCTGGTTAATAAGTGATTAATTTAAATTTCAGTCCAAAATGAATTAATTCTACTGAGGAAAGCGGAATCGTGTCATTAACTCTTTTGGACAAAAGTTGACCCAACAACGACCCACGGCTGCTGATTAAGGCTACACCTACATTGGATCCGATTCGGTGCGACGTGATTCTATCACATACAATGCTGGGGTGTATACATTATATGTATTTTACTATACATTATAGTAAAATATAAATGTATTA
Source organism: Troilus luridus (assembly GCA_964056705.1). Classification (NCBI taxonomy): domain Eukaryota; kingdom Metazoa; phylum Arthropoda; class Insecta; order Hemiptera; family Pentatomidae; genus Troilus; species Troilus luridus. The sequence goes on along the minus strand of OZ057413.1, from coordinate 89,722,566 downwards.
AAAATAATTAATAAATAATCTTAATTTTATAAATTTAAAGAACCAAATGTTATAACTCTCGATATATTTCAGTCATTTGGTTTGCTAGCGACGTCTCATCGTATCACACCGGATCCAATGTAGGTGTAGCCTTGGTCTTCTGCTTTAAATCCCATCTTCGGCAAACATCAATGTGATTTGAACTTTTGAAACAGCTGATTTAAATAATTGTTTTTTGGAACTTTTTTCCCAATCTCTCTGGTCTCTAAGCCTGCATTTCTCTTTCCAGTTAATTTTCCTCATTTCTGTCCTTGAGTAGTTGATATCGCTCTCCTTCCACGGCGTTTCCCAGGTACCGCATGCATTTACTTTCTTTATGGTTAGGATTTCTTTTTCATTTTTAATATTTAGCGTGTTAGTTCCGTGATACTTTTGGTTCTGTCGGGATATGTTGTCCTCAACATGCGACGGCACATCCACAGCTCGAAGCTTTCAAGTCTCTTAATATCTGTTTTCCTAATCTTTGACGTCTCCGTCCATAGTGGAGTATTTGTTAATTATCATAGAGTAATGCATATTTATAATTTATGTAGTAACATCTTTTTATTTGTTTTCAATGTTAGTTATATCTTTACTCAATTTCGTTAACCTGATTCGTGACCACTCCTTTCTGTATATTTTGCGTTTTAAATTTTAATCCATAAATTTTTTTTTTTACTGGATGCATTATATTATTATGAACTTATGTAAAATAAAAATTGTAAAAAAAGTATAAAAGTATCTATATAAAAGTATAAAAGTATAAAAGTATAAAAGTATTAACCCATTTGGAGTTAATGGGTTTTATAATTATAGAATTATTCGCATTTAATTTTTTTGTAAAACTACATAAATTCATGTAGAATTAATAATTGTTCATCGTCGTTATGCCACTTTCTATAAAGAGCCTTACTTACGAATGAATCCGAGCTAAGTTCTATATAGCATTCTGCTTACTAAACGAGAAAACGCAGGGAGCTATATAAGATCCGACAGTTTGAACTTCATTGAAATTAGTAATATTTTAGAATAAAAGTTGTAGAGCATAATAAATTGAATACATTTATCACAGACATGTATAAATTCAGTATAATACACTTCTCGAAATTCACAATCCCTCGAGTCGCATATGCATTTTAGCTAAGTAGATTTTATTTCGCAGTTCGAAAACGTGGGTAATTTGATTTTCAGATATGTTGTTTGTATGGCCCTTTTTTACAAGCATCCATATTTTATTGGACGTTTTTTGCCCTCTTGAAAATATATATTTCAGAATTTCCTCAGTACCTCTCTACATTTTAGCTAAATAGTTGTCTTTGTTTTAAAGAACAATAAATTCCATGCAATTTACGGTATTTACTTTATTATTATTTTGCACGTTACTTTTTCCGATTGCTTTAAAACAAATAACGCAGTTTTGATTTTAAAAAATAACAAGAATTTCTAGATTATTTTCGAATTAATTTAGCTGAAAACGTATAAGTTATCATACCGTCTACTGTCATTTGAACAAATTATTGTCCCTATTTCAATTTATTGCTAAAAAAGGGCTTAGCAAATTTATTACTTTCGTAATTGTATGGATAGAATTTAAATTTGTCTTTAATTACGAGAAAGTCTAGATATTTTCTCAATCAAAAGCCATAACTATTCCTTAACAGTGTTCTTCGGTCTTTAATTATTAATTTTAATAGCCAATAAAGTGTTTGAAGTACTTCGAGACCGGCTAATCACCCATTAAGTTACTTCGTAGTTTCACAATTTGTCTTCTAATAATTGCAGCTTTTAAGAAAGCCACCGTTGTTCCATTTCTCTTCGGCGTTTAGTGAAATCAATTGGCCATTGGAGAAAAATTAAAAATACACAGGCAGTTGACTAATAACAGAGTTCCTTCGCTGTTTACTGAGGTAAATACCAAGAAGAAAAAATTGGGGAATCCTTTAAAACAATATAAATATACCATCAATCCCCTGCAATTTTGCAACATTGATTGGAAAAATATTTATTATAAAAATGCAATGACAATTTTAGTGTTGGGATGTAACTATTTTAAAGTATAGCCTGTAAGAAATGTTATAACTACAGGCATAAATGCTATATACTTTATTTATTTTTATTTTTTATTTATTTGTTTTTTAATATGATTATTTCATTGCATCCTCGTCATGAGTCGATTTCTAACACCATCAGTACAAGTGAGTGCTATTTTTATTTTGGGAAAATTAATCATTGGATAAAACGATTGTCAAAACATAATACATTGTCTCCTTTAAAGTGTACCCTTCACAAATCGGTATTGTCTGAAAGGGTTTAGTACACAATTAATTGTCAATCTCTGTCCCGAGCTTTTGTTCCTAGAATAATCTGTTTACTCTGTTTTTTAATACAATGAAAGTTTGCATAACTGTTCTTTCTTGTTTTCATCTGTCCCGTCCGTTTACGCATATCCAATCCTAAAGTTTAATCTGTTGATATCTAAAGTATTATTAGTTAAAAAAAAAAAAAACCTGTACCACTACGACCCGTGAACGAGTCATGGGGGTTCAGTACATGGTTGAGACTCTACTGTTTCATGGACAACGGTTCTGCAAGGAGGTGATTTGCCCTAGGTCATGCTCAACCGCCAGGTTTCCCCCTTATTATGGGTACCCTATTTTTATAATATTTTATAGAGGCTGGGTGAGCCCCAGGAGGCTTCTAGATCGTAAATGATCTATAGGAATCTATTATTAATTTCAGTAGATGCAATGTATAAATAATAATTTTAATGCACATATACAGTTTTAATGTTACCTATTGTATATGATACTGAGCTTGATTTATCTACGAATGTTTTTTTATATTTGCTTGAAGAATCTTGTTTTATGAAAAGGTTTCACATCCAACTCGGGTGAAAGATAGTTTCTTTTGGGGGATTTTCTAAACCTTTGTGCATGCTTTGCTTTGTCTTCTTTTAAAAGAACAGCCTCTTGAATAATGCGAGATCCCCTCTTGTTCTTTCAATGTATCTTCACACCACTTTAGCAGCGTTTTTAAATTTCCCGTGTCCATTCCTAAAATTAAACTGTTTCCTTATAAACTTTCACTTTATTATTGGTGCCTTGGATGTAGCATTCTATTTGACAATTTTTCCAGCGTTTCCTTTGTCTTCGAGAGAGGTTTCTCATTAAAATGCAAAGGGGGGAAATTTCTGTTTTAAAAAAACTTCGTTCAATAGAGAACGTAATTTTTTATAGATTATTTTTCAATTTATAATTATAATAATAAATGGCATAGTGAAACCGAAGGCTCGATGCAGGTATCACCAAAAGTTAAAAAACCGCCCAAACCCAACTCCTAAAGTAATACTTTAACCAATCCTATCCCGCTTATGCCTATGATATTAATCAAATAATTAAAATATAACTATATTGGGAACATTTTTAACTATTTGAGAGTAGATACAGGGGGAACAAAAAACAACATAGAATAGTTATTTTTGTCTCAATTTATAAGCTTCTTGTTTCGATTTATATTAAAAAAATACCTGCACCACTACATCCCATGAAGGTGATAGAGATTGTACTGTTTCTAAGGCAACGGTTGTGCTCCAAGGCGATTTACTATTAACTTTTATTTTTCATGTGATGGCGTAGTTATTTAATTACTTAATTTAGTCACCCCTTTTTTAGAATTAAAATGTAAATTCTTGATCTGAAAATTACTGTCTATTGTTTATGAAAAAAAAAAAAAAAAACTGTACCAGTTGGATTCAGTACATGTCGGGGATCACGCTCAACGCTAAGGTTTTCCCCAATCAAGAGTACACACTATCTAGAGACTGAATAAGCTCCAGGAGGGTCTGCTGATCTATAGCTGTTACTAGATAATTTACCTACCTAAGCCGTATTTGAATCCGTTATCTATAGTTCAGCACTCAGCGCTCGACACAGCTACATGGATCCTCACAGCTAATCTAAATAAAAATACGTATACCTTAATGTAAAAAAAAATTGAACGGAAGATCCCCCCCCCCCAATTATTAGAATTGTATAGGCTGGGTGAGCCACAGGAGTCCACAGATTCTACAGGGTCCATTAATTTTAACAGATTAAATAATTCATCCGCCACAGCAGGATTTGAACACGGAACGTTCAGGATAGAAACTCAACACTCTAAATAACGATTTGCCCGATAGTAAAAGTTATTTAATAAATAAATATAATCTACATAATTGGTTTTGACCAGCCTGCTTCAGATATTGACCTGTGAATGCCAACTAGTTCGATGGTTGATCCATGAATGAAAAAGTTGACTGGCTGGGCGGGAGTCGGATCAGATACGCCCCTCAAGGTGAATGCTCTGTTCTTTGTCACTTGCTGTTTCTCATGTTCCCTTCATTCATACTTGCTCATATATATCGCCACTGTTGTATTCTAGGTTAGCTATTATTATTTTAATTACAGAAAATCTGCTGATTGTCAAATTATTGTACTTTACAGGTGTGGATAAATAAATATATTAAGATATAAATAAAACTATTATAAATTATTTGCGTGAAGTTATAATCTCGGGGAAATTATCTCACGTTCGGAAAATAATGTATTTTACCTATTTCTATTTTCTAAACTTACTCTGAATATCAGAAATGGAATTAAACCATCAAAGAACAGATTAATTCGAAACTCAATCGTTTTACGACTTAGTGTTATGCTTGTTTGTCCCGTTTGTCACTTAATGGTACTGTAGGTAAGTTTTATTAATTAAAAGATGATTTTAGTTACAACACAATTTATTTAAAATTTACAATCTGACTCCATTCTTACGGGGTACTGCCGAAACATGGATGTTTTTAAAAGGAATTGAATAAGGTACTTCGGATGGACGTAAAATGGTTCGCTAGGCTGTGCGGTTTCAGGTACTCATTAAGGATCTCTATAAATAGCCAAAATTTAGGACTCCCGCTGTAGTATCGCCCGATTAGCTATAACAGCGTAAACTGGCGTTAAATGAATAAACAAACAGTTAATTTAATTTATTTACCATTCACTTAAACTTAGAAATAAAAATTTATTGATATCAGGAAATTTTAAAGTCATAGTAAAAATAAATAAATAGATGGACAGGTTTCTTGTTTGTTCAGTATTATGTTAGATTGTACATGTATCCAATATTATTTTAGGAATAAATCCGGTTGGAAGAAGATTATGTAATCGAAATCTTCCTTGTCGTCGTGAACCACTTCCCCGAGGTGTCGTCAAGCTCCTGCCGACTTGAAAAGTCAGTCAGGAGTTACCTAATGTCTCTCGTTCTGGATCCTCCAGAACCGCAATCTCGTGATCATTTAACGGAACATCACTACGACATCCTAAAACAGAATCTCTCGAGTATTCAAGTGATAAAGGGATTGATGAACTCCGTTTCTACCTCAGAAGTGTTTCCTCGTTGTTGTCATGCCTAGCTGTAGTCGTTTGCTCTCTTGTAATCCACTACCTTGAGATTTTCCGTTCCTCTAGTGATCACACTGCTTGTAACCCTATATAAGGAACTTAGTGCCTTTACTTCTTGGTTTGAATTTCTTACTTTAATTACTCTGTTGAATAATTAGAAAATAAATTTATTTTATAGTCACATTCTGTCCTTCATGAGCCGCGGAAGAACGGAGTTGAGGTCTGCATTGAAGGTTGGTTTCATCACCTGATCAACACCTATCGGCGTGTACCCGGTCTTTGCTTATTCCTTTCCCATTACTTTGATTTAGTCTCAGTAAATTCAACCACTTACTCATTGCAGTTAAAGTTCGTTAAAAAATCTCTTCATGTGGATTGGACATCAACTGCCATTAAAGTATTCGAATATGGCTGTGATAAACATAAAATGATATTCTTTACGCAGTAGTAGTAAAAGTGCAGTACACATTCCTGGATGATTTGATCTATTATTTTTAAAGTGGTATATATCCATTTGGATCACGGTCATCTGTGGTCTAGTGGTTAGCGCAACAAACTACTAACCCTAAGATCGCGGGTTCGTAGTCCGGCAGGCGACCCTAGGATTTTTTTCTCCTAAAAAAAATCGTTAGTTACGCCGTCCTTCGGAAGGGGTGTTAAACGGGGGTCCCGAGCCTGTACGATGTCAGTTACTCGTTAAAAATCCCTATCCTAATTAAACTTGGATAGGCAAAATTTAGAGCTTCCACTGTAGCATCGTCCGATTAGCCACAGTAGCATAAAGTGACGTTAAATGAACAAACAAACAAATCCATTTGGATCTAAAAATATCGTTATTCTTTTTAATGATTATTATTTCATAATAAAATTTAATAGGTGTATTGGATTTAAAACACTAAGTGATTTTTAAAGTAATTTAAACGGATATCTTTAAATATCATGGACTTGTTCCACATTATAAAATTTAAAGGTTTACTTTTTTTGATGGTTATTGGAACTTAATTTTCTTAGTTATGCAACTAATAAAGTATAAATATGTAGAAAAGTTTGGTAACAATGTGTTAGGTCGTATATACTTGCAGCCCCAGTAAATAATTGTTAGAGTATAATATTGTCCAGAGTGAGTTAATTGTATCGAGGGAAGCTTAATCGTGTGATTTTCGTAGTTTTTGACTTGAAATGGAGTCGTAACATAAGCAATATCTCCATTTTAAGAGTTATGTTAGGCAACATTTCAAGACAATGCCTGACTTAGCTCCTTATTCACTAAACAAACAACACGATTCCGCTTTCCGAAGTACAAAAAAACTCGTTTTGGAGAAAATTCGACTTAATCACTTATTATCCGGGACTGCAGAAATATATTAAAGCTAGTTATGATTACAGTTATTTACGCTTTTAGCATGTACGTTTTTCTAACTCACGTAATGGGATTCCTGATTTTGTCTATCTATTCTTGTACAACCATTCAATTCATCCAAAAGAAAGCGTGGGCGTTGAAGACACAAGGTCACAAATAGGCCACCCTGCCTGAGTCAATCCCGTTGCTCACGTAACTTCTCGCCGGTTCGACCGTGAAGAGTTCGTATTATGGGCCTATCTAAATCCTGAATTCCACAGTTTTTCGAACAACCTTTTTATACCGTAGGATCTCCTTGCCAACATTTCCAAAAAGAATGTTAGAAATTTTTTAGGATCATTCTTAAATTTTTTTTTATCATTCGCTATCCCCTTTTCTTATGATAATTTGCTTAAAGTCAAGGTCTACTTATGACATGATCGCCACTGTCGTTTTGCTGTTGTACTTGAACGAGAGGTAATAATCCGTGTCGATCTTTTGTGATTCAAAACATTCAGATTTGCTTTTTATTAACAAATATGGATGAGGAAAATTATTATTCATATTAAGCCTTACTTATGGCTTCTCTAGGTGAGAAAATAGAGAATAGCTGCAGAAGATCACTTTGAGAGGTGTTAAATTAATTGAGGAGGCCAGGGTTCTTAATGGGCATAGCGCCATTGTATAAATAAAAATGGGAATATACATACGTCCTTAGTGGTACAGCCTCCCATGGGCTCTGGCTTCCAACAGAAATCGTCATGATTGGTCCGTAAATTTTTCTGCTCGTCAAGATTCTTAACCATAGGTTAATACTTGTTAATATAACAGTATTCATTTATTAATTAATTTAAGTTTTTATTTTATATATCTATTATATAAAAAAGTTCTAGTGATCGTAATCATCGTGTAACATTATAATATTAATTTATTATATTTTCTTCCCAATTGATTCAATTTTCGATAACCCATTTTGTATTATTCTACCTTTTAATTTAAGATTGGAATTGATTGGAAAGAAAAAATTAAATTATTATTTTTTTTCTTTTAAATATTCAGAAACATATGCAATAAAACAATGGGAGTTATGTAATAATACAATTGGAACAGTGAGTCCATTTCATTTTCTGTTTTGTTTTTTTGTTTTTTGTTTTTTAGGGGAGTCTAGAAAAAGAAAAAAACGATCCCTTCTTTAAGTACAGTATACAATTTACTCTCAATAATTGGAATTTTCGATTGTCCAATTTTTTTGTTCCTACTATAATACTAAATTTTGAAGTATATGATGATTTTTTTATTTTATTTATTTATTGATATTTACAACTGTTTTACAATAATACATCAAGTAAATGGGCTAAGCGATACATAATGACATGTGAAAATGACAAGTAGAGAAACTACCCCCTGATAGTACTCAAATCACAAGTTCAACTAAGAAGTCACGGGGCCATCTTCATGTATATGATGATAATTACAAATAATTTCACAAGAAATATAATCATTACATGTTAAATTATCAAGCTATTTATATTTTTAACTAGCGCGTTTTATAGAACATTTTTTTTTTTTAATCAGCAGTTCATAACAAAATAAACGAGGCGTTCAGGATCAAAAGCGGTTAGCTCCAAAAATTCAATAATTGACTGCTTCTTATTTTTTGCTAATTTAGCCAAGCAATTGTTTCTAAACTTCGCCATCTTATTTCTTATTCCTTTCTGTTTTCTTATTTCTTATTGGGTCTGAATGTGAATTGTCGGGAGCATAAAGCATTGCTTGAATATACTGGCGAAAAATGTGAAAAAGACAATTTTTTTAATCCTTAACCCCACCAATGTACGTAGTTATATCTAAGAAAAATAATTTGTTGTTAGACTGAAAGTACGAAATAATTAATTCAACTAAAATGCAAAACCATTCTTGCTAATTCGTGTTTTCATTCTCGTATCTCAATTTTATTTTTTTAATTTAACCCCTTCAATCTCGAATAAAAATATTTCCTGTATAACTCAAACTTTTTGAGACGGGAACGGCATGCAATATTAACTTTTTGTAACTTTAAATGGCTTTTAATTCCCTTAAATTTTGAGTTAACAAAAGTCAAGTGTGGCCAGAAATTACTTTAATAAGCTGAGAGTTGTTAATTTAAAAGTTACACACACGCTGGACAAGGAATGTTTCGCCTAATTTAAAAAAAAAATCTAATAAATTATAGTACCCGCATCTTTTCCTTATTCGTCCTATTGTGTCGGCTGCTCCATTCAGCCCAGTCAATAACTAGCCTTAACTATCTCATTCACCAGCAGAGCGTCAGATATAAAATAGAATTATTACTCTGTCGGTTTCAGTTAACAATTCCATTCGTTTTCAGCATGATTTAAAGCCTTAAATAATTATGTTTTAATATTGACAAGTGTCTACACAAATGGACGCTTGTTATAATCCTGGTTTTGATAGATATGTCAATCCAATTTCGTAATATGAACGTGTGTTAAATTTACATATCTGATCGATACAGTCGTAAATATATTAATGTATTAATTAAGCCAGATCACGTCAGCCGAATGTAAAGTTCACTGCCTGTGAGATATCCTACATATTTATAATATTGTTATTTCCTTGCATCTGGAAATAATTTAAATTATTGATTTGTTTTTATTGGTTTATAATTCATTGAATTATTTATTTAATATAGGAATATTCATTTCCTGATATAGATGGAATGAATAAACGGAAAAAGCGAAATTATAAAAAAAAAATTTTTTATTACAAAAAAATTAAAAGGTGAGATAAAACTGTATCAGATATATTGATAATTTATTTATTATTAATATTTATATTTTGTTATATTACTTCGTGATTTAAAGGAGAGCTATCCAAACGTTTAACTTTGAGCCTAATGGTCCAAAATAGGCAAGCATAATATTTTTATAGTTAACTATTATATGTCATGATGGCATAATGAATGAACATTTATTATTCCTGTTAACAACTAAAATAAACATTGATTATACTTGTTAGTTATTTTAATTTAAACTGCGTTGAATACAAACTTCATATTAATAGTTTGATTACTTAAAATGGTAATGTTAGAATTCAATCTAAATAAACTTAGAAGCGAGTGTTCTACAACTAATGTATTCTACGTATATTTACGCTTAATCTTTATTAAATTATGTTAGCTTTATCTTATTTATATGCGTATCTTACGTTAATCATTTGAATAGTCACTACTATGACTGCTCGTTAGTGACGAACATTAGTAAACTTATAAAATAAAATATAATATAATAATTTAAAAAACTATCTGGATCTTATTTTAATAATAAACTTTTCTTTTTTTTTTTAACCCCTCATTTAAACTTTCATTTATACTGTTTATTAAGAATTTTTATCAATGATTGTTGAAATCGAATTCAGTTTATGTGGAACAAATTTCTTAATAGTCTACGATTATCAGAAATTCTGTTTAAACCACTTCCTATCTTTGAACTTTGAACACAAATCATTGTTGGGTAATGAGTTCCATTATTTAGTGAAGGAAATCGGGTCTGTGGCTTATGCCTCAAGAATTCGCAGGAACAAACAAGGCCGATCGGAATCATAACCTAGATCTGAAAGAACTCTACGATAATCACTCAATATTTAAAAAATTGGGTCAATCATTTTCAATAAAATTTTTAATGATATATTATAAACCTTAAATTCTATGTTGGGTGTTGTTTATCCACAAATGTTCATTGCGTTCTTACTTTTTGATTACATCATCATTATTAGATATCATTATTTTGTTGGGGGGTTTTTTCAGCTTCTCATGATCTATATTTTTCTCTCTAAATTTTTTTTTTTTTTTTTAGAATAATAAATGTAAACATAAATTTCAGAAGCGGATATGACCGGTGTGAAAGGTCAAGCAGTCTCCAATGAGGGGCTTATCATGCCGAGGAAGCTTCACAATCCCTGCTTAGAAAATCAGAACAGGAAGGAACTTCACAGGGAATTGATGCTTAATCAAAAGTTGTAAGTTATACAAATTTTACTATAGTATTAATTTATAATACTAAGTTATAATAATAGTGGAGAAAATTGTGGGGAGAAAAAATAAAATATTAAATAGTAAGCAACAATATATTAGAAACCAATTTTTTAAGCACTTTGCAGGTTTTCATTATGGTTAAATAAACAAGATACAAAATATTTATTACAATGAAATAATTGAATAAACGAGATGCAAAAAAAAATACTAAAATAATGGATAGGTACATATACATCGTATTTATTTATTATATTATTTTATCCAGTATAATACAATAATAATAAAAATCATATTTAGGTAAAAACATTAATATAATATTTTTTTTTAAATGAACAATTGAGTAAGCAGTAGTTAAAAAAAAAGAGAATAATGCAATAAAACTAGATACAGAAAACCTGGGGGAAAAAATCTCTTACCTTAATAGTCAGAAGGATGAGAGCTGGAGAAAGTGACCAAGCAGAAATTAAGAAGGTGGTAGAGTAATAATTTAAAGGTCATTGCAATTAAATTGAACGGTACTCAATATTCATGTAGGTTAACTATACATATAAAGTGAAAAAAATTGTATAAAATAATATGAACATCTTTAAAATACAGGTAAACTAAAATAAATATAACTAATATAATTAATTATAAAAGTGAAATTAAAGTAATAAAAAAAGTGGATAAGTAGGAAAAATTTGGGGATGAGAATTCAATAAATTTTACACAAAATAACTTATTTTATCACTCCCAATGTTTTGGTCTAATTTTTAGCCCATTATCAGGGCTTAGAATAAAAACAAACCAGAAAAACTATATAAACAGTGCAATACTAAAAAAAATATGACAGGTAAATTCAAACCGAAATAACGAAAATGATAGGAAATAGAAAGAGGAAAAGATTTTTTTTGTTTTTAAATTATTTTATTGAATTGTACAACTGTAATATATACATCTAGTACAAATGCTGTATGAATAAATAAATACATGAAAGGACATGTAGAGGCACTACCCATTGGCAGCACTCTAATTACATTTCTATTATAGAAGGTCCCGAGGCCATCTTCTCTTCAGACGGCTAGGAGGATTGTCCGAGATGGAATTGGATGCAAGGATGGAAACTAGTGGGTTTGGATGGGCCTGGAGTTTATTATGGAATGATAGGTATCTGGAATGGGCTAAATCGGTAACATAGGATAGGATCAGGTTGTGGGGCGATCAACAGCGGAGGTTATTACGCCAATAACCTCGGTAACATATGGAACGTTAAGGTCATTATGGATGGTTTTATTTGTGACAAAATAAGGAGCGTTTAGGATTTTTAGGGCCCAATAGTCCAATTCCGTAAGCCCATATAGGTCTTATAACAGTCACATAAATAAGCCTTTTGTAATTGATCTGAAGCTTTGAGCATTTGTCTAGTATGTGTTGAAGTAGTCGGAAGCGTCTAGCTGTTTCTTGTCTTTTCAGTCTTGTGTGAGGGTTCCAAGTAAGACGTTTGTCTAAGTTGAATCCTAGGTAGCGAATCTGTTCAACAGGGATAAGCGGAGTACTATTAAAGGATACAGTAGGACAGGAAGTCATAGGTTTTCGGCGAAGGGTAAAGGTAATTTGATGGGACTTGTTGGAATTGATTTTAATAGGAAAAGATAAATTATGAAACAATTGATGAGAAATAGCAAGAAAGTAATGAAATCTAGCAGATAACAAATGAGTTTTATATCATCTAATTAAATTATAAGTATATCTATTAGGTGGGAAAATCTGGGGGTTGAGCGTGATTTAGGACAAGTCACCTCCTTGCAGAACCGTTGTCATGAAACAGTACAGTCTCAACCATGCACTGAACCCCAGACCATTCTCGGGTTGTAGTGGTGCAGTTTTTTTTAAATATTTATTATTTATTGATTTAATATCCCTCATGGTAAATATTCACTGTCATTTGGTTAAATACTTGAGCATGATATCGCACTGGGAGATGGAGAAATTAATAGCTATTGGGCTTTCACGTGTGACCCTTGACCGGCGGTCACTCGTCTTTCCAGGCGTCTCACTTTCTTTGCACATCTTCCTTTCTCCATATTCTCCGCTTTATTTCTTCCTTAACGGATTCGGCGATTACTCCTGTTTACGTCTTGTATCTGATGTTTTTGGGAGTGCCCTATCTCTCTAGAGTGAATGGCCTTGGCTTTAAACGCTCGGATCTGCACTTCTGTTGATTGCATAAGTCTCTTTGTTGGGATTTTTCAGAACAGTATTTTTCGGTCAGGTTCAATATTAAAACTACTAAAATGTATACCGAATTCTTTTCTCTATTTTTTTTGTTGGGGTATAATTTTCATAATTTCGAACCTATCTTCTCCAGATCCCAATTAATCAGAAAATTAGTTTATCAATTTTTTTCTGAAATTCGAATTCACGATATTTTGGGCCTATCGGAATCCCATAATGCGGTGACCTATGTATATGTTCATCAACGCTGAATAAGAAAAAAAATCTTCATACAATAAGGCTGGAAAATTAGGAAATTAATTTATCTGTCCACTCTTTAAATGTAGGGGACAATGGACTCCGTGAAGCGGCACGATTACATCGAAAAAGATAAAAAAGAAGATGAAAAAAAAAATACTATTGATGCTGAAATTGAAGCCTGAAAAAGATAACAAAACCTTAATTATCAATAAATTAATCGTAAGCCTAACTTTTAGTTAATATTGAATTGAAATTATTACTCTTAATAAAACGTTTAGTGAAGCTGAAAATTCGTTGGTGATATCACCAATAGTCCGCTGTTTACAATCACAAGAGTTAGAACATAGGATTCAACATAGAGGAGAAATCTAATTTAACAGAACATTAATTTAATTTGTAATTCTTTATTAAGAATAATATTTAAAAACAAAATAATTTAAAACACTAATGATTATAAATACTTTTCAGAGGGAAAAATGTTCTGAACCAGAAATCAGAATTACAGAAGGCGATGGAGAAACATAAGGAACAAGTTACCAAGCGAGAACTGGAGGCCCAGAAGCAAGAAAATATGACACCTTTTGAAAAAGTTATTGAACAGCGAGCGAAGAGGCTCGAAATTGTAAGTTAAATTAATTTGCAACTTAAAACTTATTTCATCACCCATCGAAATATGTTTTAAAATTCATTAGTCTTTCACTTTTTAATTTTGGTACAGTGTCATAAATGTTTTGTCTTCATTTAATAATAGAATCAGTTTTATTTGACAGAAATCATTAGAATTTGCATAAAATCACTATTTACCATTCTTCCTAATATGATGGATCTTATATAAGAATACGGTTTTTTTTTATGAACTGTGATTAGCTTTCTGACTCTCAGTGAACTGAAAGCATTCGTAAGTTTATAAGTACAGAAAGTTTGACATCGTTATGAAGTCATGGATCAGTCATCACAGCATATTTTGTGGTTTTCAGTTTTATCCTCTAATTTAGTTAATAATTGTTATTTTGATGTTTTCACTAATATCTAATTATGCCCAAACCATATTAAGTACACTGCTTCGATTTTTAACCAGACAAAAGAATAACACGAATTACTCATTGGAGACATAAATTACAACAGATGGTTACTTACTTATATAGGTAATGCTTAATGATACCTATAACTCTCATAGATAAGAAAACTCTCTTAAACCTGATAAATAATCCTGAAAACTATAAAATGAGTGTAAAAATCCCTGGCTATATTCAGAGCTGGATCCATAAGGACAAATAGTCTACTTGCCCTGTGGGTTAGTAAATTTGTCCGATTTTTCAAAAATTATTTTATGTTTATTATTTAAATATAAACATATAAAATTTATTTCTGCTGAATTTTAATTAGTGCAACTGATCACCATTTGAATACAGAAGTTTTAACTTTTGAAACAGAGGGGATAATGAATGGTGGGGATTTGTTTGATGTGACCTACAACTCATTTTCAATTTTGAACATAGGTCTAGTCAATGAAAAATATTAATTATTGAATAATATTAGTTGACCTTATATGTATATGAGGAAGGAAATGGTAAACATTAATATTTTTTCCTCAGAAAAATATTAATATTTATAATATTTATTTAGGTTGCACCCGGTGACTGTTATTATGTGTTGCCACAAATGCATATCTAAAAAAAAATGATAACATTTTTTGTGTCTATTTATTTATTTTTTTCTGTTGATTTTATTCTATTGATCTTATATGTCAACAATTTGTCACATTTTTTTTGTACCCTTTAGTTGATAAATAAAGCTAAATTACAGACAGCTGATGTTGCCCTATAAAAGTCGTAATTCTATTGACACTTCTGTCTTGATTCTCCTGTTTACGCTGGGGAGGCTTAATTTATAGTTACTACTCAGATACGATTGGAGCAAGTTACAAGCCTCGTAAATCTTGTATTCATCTGCAAATGTATGCCATTATGACGATTGAGTTCACATTTTACTAATTAAACAAAAGTCATTATGTGTGAATCGTCTATTAAGTAGACTATCTGTATCCATTTTGATTATCTTTTTATGTTAATAATTTTTTTTATTAGTTAATGATTTCCTTAAACCAACATTCTCTATTGCAACATTGCTTGTTGAGTCAAATTTATTTATTTACATATACAATCATACTTTGTATTTGCTATTGCTTTATCTAATAATTTGGTTTTAGGTCTCGGGATTTAGTAGGTAATGATGATAGTAGCTATAGCTTTATTGTGAGTATTTCATTTTTCTGGTGGTTGCTTTATTATTTGCTTGCTATTTAAATTTCCTGGTTCCATCCTTTCTATATAAAATTATAAGTGATCTGTGAAAAGTGATTCTAACTGTCCCATCACAATCAGTGCAATAACATTTATACCTAAAAGTAGTATCAAAACTGGAGAATTAAAATAAGCCCTATCGGATCACTTTTATCACTCATCCCACAGTTTCATGTCATACAATATCTTTTAATGTTGTTCCATGTTCCTCTAAATTTTTTTTAATAAGTCCTGCTTACTCTCCATCTTGATAAACACCTTACATGGAATCCTCGTACAAAACTGAAATGACTAGAAACTGCTTACAGATACCAATTACTACAATTTTTTCTAACCCTGTAGTGGTAGATTGTAACATTTTCCAATAATTAATTCTTGACAATTGACAAAGGCTCCAAACCTCCAATCCATTAAAAAAAAAAGTATATTTCATCTTTATCTGGAGTATTTGAATACAACACATACAAATATGAGTTCCACAAAAGAATTCAATTCTTTCTTTATCCAATTCTTAGAATTCAAAATCCTTTGAAGAACTGGTAAAATAAAAACCTCTCCTTATCATGTTCCAAATAATACTACCCTTTAGGACGCTAATATTAGATCAATCTCCTTTAATTCCAAACTCCTTTTCCACACTAAGCCACTAGTTCCTAATCTTTCATCCTAAACTATTCACAATAATTGTCCAAGGCAACCACCATGGAATTGTCACAAGAGTCCTACAAATGGAGATCTCCTCCTCAAGCTGCTATGATAGTATTATAGTTTTAATAATATTCGCTAATTTGGCTCCAATGGTGGTTGTAATATTTTGATGTCGAAAAAAAAAAAAAAAGATTTTACAATCAAGTACCTATGAGTTAATACAGATTTCATTAATGGATTGAAGCTTCATTATTTAAGTACCCTCTCTTCAACAATTATGCAGGAAGTTGGTTGCTGTTGAATCTTGAATTGAAGTCGTTATTAATGTCCTAGTATGGTCACTTTTTCTAAATATCACTAACATGCCTATCAATAATTCTTTCAACCGAACTTTTCTTTTCAAAAGACCAATTGACCCCAGGTGTCTAAATATATTTCTTCCCTTTAAATAGTTCGAACCTGGTGTCAAAGTTTCCTTATAAAATGTGGGTAGTTGAGTTTGGTTACTGATAGATCTTCCTTTGGAAAGATTGGAATTTTTTATTTAAGTCTTCAGAAATTCGAGTCTCTACTTGTTCATACTATCATAGGTTTTCTGGGTTTTTTTTTAACTTAGTATCCACTTTTTCATGTTAAATATTCATTGTAATGATGTGTAAAATATTTAAATAATTTTATCATTTTCAGATGGAGAGAGATATAAATGAAAAAGAAATATCTCCAAAAGAGCCCGAATTTCTTCAAATACATGCCAAGTTAAGAGCTAGAATGGATGCAAAATGAGCTCCTGACCGATCTCTTGTACATTACTTATTTTTTCTTAATCCTGCTTTCTGCAGGGAACATGTACATATTATATGTATATTCTCATTTTTTTTTCTTGTTTGATAAACTGTATTTTAAATCTAAAACAGATTGCCTGTTTGGCATAAGGATAGTCTTGCATGTAATATAGTAACAATTAAGCTTTGTTTATAGATATATTTTAATTTAATTAAACTTAGCTGATGTTGATGTGTATTATATTGAGTCGGCTGTGGATCTGAGGTATTTCGTAGCTTGTATCTAAAAATTACTCACGAAATTTAACCTCTTTCTTCTTTGTAAATGTATTTTAAGGATTGGTTACAATAATGATTTTTTTCTGATGTATGAGGGGCAAAGTGAATGGCCAGGCATTTGTAAATATTATTTAATTAGTAATTGATAGGTAATAGAAATAGAATGAATGTTTCCGAATCTCATATATGTAGGAGGATATTGTACATGCTTCCTCTGATGCCAATAATTGAAATATTTCCTTTATGTATGTGTGTTAATAATTGTTTTTTTTGTTGTTGTGAAATTTGGAAATGAATACAGAAAATGCAATGATATTTAGTCAATTACATATGGTGTAGTAAACGACAGTGTTCTTGCCTGGCATAGTATTTCATTAATTTTTATTTCATTCTATAAGAAATAAAGGAAAATGAACACGTATATTTTTCTTGTATACTAATATCAGATAACTTATATTAACAAAATATTGCCCATGTATATTCATAACTTAAAAAAAAAGATGTATATTGAAAAACTGCTGTTAAGTTTTTGTACATATTTTCTATTATTTAAAATGAAGATAATGATAACAATTTAAACGAAAACACATATTTTATTCTGATTCATCACTTTGATAAATTAAATACAACAGTAGTTAAGATATTATATTCTGACACAAAAAGAAATATTTTTTATCAAAATTGACTTCTCATTATAAATAACATTCTTGTAAATCTACCATTACTAATATTAATAAAATGACACAACTTTACTCTGAGAACATTCACAAAGCGAGTTTCAAAGATTTTAAATAATACACAATTAATGTTTTCTGAGTTATAATGTTGGTTTGTCTTATGAAAATAAAAAAATATCTATAATTGATCTGCCATATCTGTACTTTTGAGATATAGAGCACTCTGTCCATTTTTTAACAACTTAGCATTATTCCATTGTAATCCTGTGGCCCAATTTACTTACTCATGGGCTAAATAAAATAAATAAAAACATATTGTAGATAAAATATAATAGGTAGTACTAACAGGAGCCTAATTCTACTATTTTATTAGGAGGGAAAATTTTGTAAATTTGAGGAAATGTGACATAGTGTCTCATGTCTCTGAGGTGTACAGTATATTTGTGATAGACTTCTCAAATGTTTAATGCAGACTATCAGAAATCCCTCTTCATTAATATATTTGATATCTGCATATGTATAGACATGAATAAGTATATTATATTTTACTTATATTTTCTGAGTATATTTAATTCTAGTATGCTAATTCTAATAATATGAAAATATTTTAAAAGAGAAAGCGTGATAAAACAAAAATATTTATGTAGCTATAGTTAAAGTACTATAAGAATTGTTATAAATGCATATTGTTAAAATTTATAGCAGTTAGTAATGTTCCATGATCCATCAGTGCCTTTTGGGCAATTATTTGAAGTGAAAAGTTTGTATTTTGTTAATTTTCATAGAAATTTAAAATTGATTGGTAGATCAATAAAATTCAAACAGATATTGCTTAATGTTTTACAATGCTTTATGCTTAGGAAACAAAATTATATTTAAAGAATAAATCTTTAACGTTTATAAATTTATTTATTACTATTTTTTATTATTATTTATATAAATATATAAATCTGTCACCTTTAACTGGCTTCTCTGTCTAAATGACTAAACTTATTTCAATTAACTATATATTAAATCAAAAAATGCCAAATTCCTTTTTGTAACTGTATAAATCTAAATTTTACACCTCTCCATTACATAGAATACAGAGTATTGTAAGAATCGGAGAGGTTCCAATAAATTCTGAGAGTTTTTGATTCACACATATAATTTCCCATTCATATTCAATCTAATTTTGATTTATTTGTATTGCTTTTCATTATTTTTCTTTTATTCCTTTCTTCTTCTAATTGGTATTGCTAGGTATTCTAATTTTCTGATGAAACTATTTTGTAAGATCAGCTTTTTTTCCATCGATATTAAATAATTAATATTA
Organism: Troilus luridus; assembly: GCA_964056705.1. Classification (NCBI taxonomy): domain Eukaryota; kingdom Metazoa; phylum Arthropoda; class Insecta; order Hemiptera; family Pentatomidae; genus Troilus; species Troilus luridus. Next base: position 89,703,289 of record OZ057413.1, on the reverse strand, counting down.
ACTCAAACATAAATTATTGCTCTCACATCTATCTATGATTACATCCTCCAACTTTATTTTAATTGAAGTTCTCCCTTTTTAATTCCTGATTAGTTTTATAAAGCTGCCGTGGCAGGTCTTCTATATGAAGTGATTGTTATTATCCAGTAACGTTCATTGTAATTCAGCTACATTCCATAGTTTATCATTCAATAGGGGTCGCCATACCTCGAGAACACATGGTTCCTTCTTCATGGAAATAAAACATAGCAATTTTAATTTTTTTAAATCCATTATTTACTTTTTATTTATTATGGGATATAACCAGTAGCTTCAGGTAGTTTTTTGAAACAATCAAAAATGAAATATTGATGATAGTTACACTGATGGCTCTAAGTAATCACTTTTCTTAATTTAACTTTTACTGTACATAAAGAATAAAAATAAAAATAAATTTTTTTATTTGGGAAAAGACATTTCAAGAGATTTACTTAAGTTGGCTAAATGGAGCTTATTTTTAAATAACACCTTTTGGGATTAGTTCAACCCTATATATGATGAGCATGTTAAAATTAATTTCCAAGCAATTTATACTGATCCAATACTGATGAGTCCATTACATTATATTCTTGGAGTAATAAAGAAATAAATTCAATCGTGCATTGTTATAATTTATTGCTCAGACAAAAACTAAGAGAAATCCTTATAACATAATATTGTTGGTATTATTTATGTTATGGTTAGTGACTGCTGGTTGAAGTATAGACATTTTAACTAAAAAACCTTTCAATATCTTGTAATTATTTCAATTATCATGGTTTACAACCGAATACCTCAGTTATATTTTATAAAAAATAATGTTTTATGGGCTTGAAAATTATAGTGGGTGCATTTTTTGTCATAAGAGAGCTTTTAAAACTTTAAACATGCTTAAAAAACTTTGGAGGTAATAACGTGTATGAACAAGTATGAAATATCACTTCTAAATAGACAAAAAATGTAAAAAAGAAAATAGTGTAATAATTTCTCCATCGACTAATTTTCCTAAGATTCAGTTATGAATCATTTGTTATTTACCGTCAGTTAAAGGTGTATATTAACATACAAAGTGGCCCTTAACCTATGTACTCTTAAAAGAAATTCATTATCTTACCTTAATTATCGTAAATACTATTGCACAAATATGTTTAGAAAATACTTTTGAGGTAATTTAACTCTTTAAATACTGATTCATATTCCTAACATCAGTAACCTCCACTGTACAGTCCTTAATATTTTTGTTTAATGTTAAACTAATAAAAAAAAGTGTGTAGATTATTAAAGTATGAATATGTAACGAGAAATATATTTTTTATAATTTTTAATAAAGGTTTAATATGTTTAGTATTTAATTATGAACTTATATTCTGTGACAATTTAATTTGTTTCGTGATCAGTTACTGAAATAATATGTTTAAAATTCATATCTTAGTATAAAATACTTACTATTTAATTGCTATGTTTAACTCTTGCTTTTGGTTTGTTTGTCTGAGTTATTGTATTGTAAATAATTTGTTGAAGTAAAAATAAAAAAGTATTTTGAACTGCTGCATTAGCTATGTGATATTCAATTCAATCATTACTGAAACCGCTACATTGTGATCAAATAGTAAAAACATTTCTTTTGTATCTTTATCATTTTGGAGGCTTACTGCTGTTTAAGGATGTTAAATTCTTAAATGTAAATATTCTATAACTAGCAAATTTTGCATTAAATACAATTCCCTATTACTACATTCTTATGGAATTAATAGATGTTTGACATTATGAGGGGGTTTTAAAATGTCTCGATCTATTAAAATAAAAATCCAAACATTACAAAATTATGAAACTTCTACAAACTTGAGATCAAAATTTTTTTAATAATTTTAATGGATTTATATGTTATATAGAACTAACTATCTGTTATATTAGATTTTGCTCAATAATACAAAATAATTTAACATAAGTTGCCTTTATTGTAACTTCATTTTAAATGAGGTATTATATTATTTCTTTTTTGCATCTAATGCTTTATTGTGTGTTTTTTTTTAATTAATAAGATGTTTTATCTTTTTATTAAATAAAGAATATATTTGTGGTACAAAAAGAATAATGTGCAAAAAATGCCATTTTTTCATATTTTCCAGTAATTAAACAGATGCAAAGTGTATATCTTATAGAAAAAGTATATATTATTAAAATATAATATTTTACTATGTAAATGTAAATAAACCCTAAACTAGTATTGTATTTTTATTTTATTTTCCCTGCAACATACCACATATAATTCTGTGCCTAGATGAATAGATACTTTATTTGACGATCAGCAAAAATGGAATTAAATACATCCTTGGGTCATAAAAATGTATTTATAAATTAGGTAAATATGGCTATTTCAGAAAAAAAAAGGCGGGTGATATTATAAAGCCCTATGAACCTATTCTATTACTAACAGCTGTTTGATTTGAGATGAAGCTTTTCATTATTAATTAAATGGACTTTTACAATAAATTCTATAGAAGTAAGTGTTATTAATACAAAGTTATTAAACATAAGTTATCTTTATGGTAACTTTGTTTTAAATGAAGTTTTACATAATACTTAATTATGATATTTTAAGTGTAAATTTCCTCATTTATAATATCATTAAATAGAACAATAACAGATTCATTGTTTTTTTTTCATTTATATCCTCACTGTTGATTCCACAAATACTATTTGCTAAGATTACATTTATATTCTATGTCAAGGTTTCACCATAGAAATGCAATAATTAGAACTGGTATTTATTTTTTTGTTATGGTTTTAATGACTTAAGTATTTTGAGTAGGTGCTGAATATGAAACACTTTTGTAACAGTTGGTTAGGAATCTTAGAATGTTTCTGCTTAACTTCGTAATAAAGAAGGGGTTGGTAGTGGGGTATGTTTTATAAAACTTTTTTTTTGGTCTATAAAATTTTATGTAGTTCTATTAGGATTTTTAATTGGTATTTTACGTTATTAATTTTGTTATAACATATAAATTACTAGCTTTTGCCCACGGCTTCGCTCGTGTGGAATTTGGCCTGCCACATAAAGTTTCTTGACAGATCATTTTAAATAAATAGTTCATTTTTTTTTTACTATTAGTTACTTGTACATCCGAAATTTCATATCTCTAACTTCAAAACTGACGGATTCCATACAATCTTTGAACCCCTATTATATTAAGGGGGGACCCTTGGGGGTGGAATTGTCCAAATTCCTTTCTTAGTGCTCATTTAAGCTATACAAAGAACCTATTTGCTAAGTTCAGTTGTTTCTGCTGTGCGTTGAACCCTGGGTGTGTTAGTCAATCAGGTTACAGTTTTATATAAACTTCGCCAGTGTGGTGTTGATAAAAAGTATCCTATGTCCTTCCCCAGGCTTGAGATCATCCATATCAAATTTCATCACAGGCGGATCAGCACAGCCATGAAACATACATTGACACTGATTAAAAAACGGGACGGACAGGAGTTTACTGTTGTTCGTGTCAGTAAAGGATTAGTTGCTTTTTTGTTTGTTTTTTTAATTCCTAAAAAAGGATTAGTATGTAATGTTATTGAATTTATTTAAAAGGATTACTTAGTATAACGGTTTCACTTGTATGGCAGCAGCGAGAAGTGAACTTTTTTTTCTCATCCTTTAAGATTTTATTTACAATATATATACAATTTACAAAAAAATACCTGCAACTGCTACTATATAAACAAAAGCCTTCTGTTACATCTCGTTATTTTAAGGCATTAGAATGGGCTGAGTCCGCTGAAGGCGGGTTTTACTCGAACCGGCACGAGGCCCCTGACGTTATACAATACGAAAGGGGGTGGGACCGTTTAGCGGGATCAGGAAATAGCTGTAGAAAGAAGGAAGAAGGAAAAGGAAGGAAGGATAAGGACAAGGGAGTACTTACCCCATCCCTAGATCAAATGTAAGCACACCGACCAAGGGGACACTGCCCTGCCATCTCCCAGGTCTGGGGGGTGGTTTTAAGTAACTAAATAGGGGTTTGCACAGGTCTTCAACCCATCAAAAAATTTGATGTGCCTCCGGCCTATGTAATCGGGCACCGAGGGAAGCCGAAGCTCCTCCCGGATGGTGGTGTTAAGAGCCCCCTCGAGCGATATGCCACTTACGATCTTCCTAAGGGTGGAATTCTGGTAATGCTGCAGGTGCTTCAGCGTTGTTTTGTAGAGGTGTCTCAGTAATGATGGACCATAGAGCAACATTGGTCTTATAATGGACTTGTATATTTGTTATTTCAACCTCAGTGAGAGCTGCGGCGACAAGAGCAGATTGTATAGTGGTATGTATAGCATGTGGGATTTCTGTCGTGCCAACTTCAAACATCCTGAACTTGATTTGAGAAGGTGAGATGCCTATCAAAGTTGACGCCAAGGTAGAGGATTGAGGTGAATAATCTTCTATCCTCGCAGTCCACGGTTAAAGTCTTCGGTAGAGATTTCTTACTCACACTCTGAAATGACATCACGATGACATCCGTCTTGGACGGATTCACCCTGATATCAATCAGTTTCAGCTCGTTCACTATGGTTTCAGTCGCCTTTTGTGCCTTGTTAAGGACATGTGGGGTGCTGATGCTGGTGGCGTAAATCCCAATATCATCCGCATATGCTGCTATCATTGCTCCTGGTTGCTTCATTGCGACCACGGGTGCTGTGAAAATCACAAACATCAGTGGCCCCAATACAGACCCTTGAGGTACTCCACAGGTGGTGGTGCTAGAAGTCGAGTAACTGTTACCGACTCGTACGATGAATGATCTTCTGCTGAGATAGCTTTGGATCAGACGACATAGAGTGGCGGGATGCTAAACTCTTCCAAGCGTCGGAGTAACAACTCGTGAGACACACTGTCAAAGGCCTGGGTGCAGTCCAGTGAAATGAACGCCGTAGATCTGTTCATCTGCATGTTCTCTATGATGTGCGCCTGCAGCTCAGCCAGGTGGTGGTCACAGGAGACTCCTCTCTGGAATCCAGTCTGCTCAGGGGGATGATGTTGTTCTCTGTGCAGTGCTTCAACATGTGATGGTGAACCAGTCTCTCGAAGATTTTGCTCATGTGAAGGAGCAGGCTGATTGGGCGATAGTCCTCAGGTAGTCCCCATTCTTCCCTGGCTTGAGTAGTGCCACGACGACGGCTTGTTTCCACACATCAGGGAATTACGAGATCCTCATGCAGGTGTTGAATATGTTCAATAGAAAGGCTTTGCCCATCATCTAGCATTTCACAGCCGAGCAGCTTCTCTCTCTTCATAAGCCTTCACCAGACGTTCAGCCTGTTCACCAGGCGTCAGCAGGTTGCCTCCAGATGAAAAAAACACTCCGCTCCTTTTGGTTACGTTGGTTTTAACGAGCCGCCAGAACTGAAGGGGGTCATCGTGTGTCCGGCGCAACTCCTCATGCCAGAGGGATGTTTTCCAGTCTCGCATGAGGCTGGCTATCTGCCGGGTCATCGCATTGATGGGCGGTTTTAGCACGTAGTCACGAGAGCGCTAGGAAATATTCCTCAGGTTATTCCGTTGACTTATGAGAGCTAAGAAGTATTTCGGAGGTTTCCTGATGGTTTTAAGTAAAGGACTGAACTTTGGGATGTGCTGGTTCGCCGCGGCATGTATGGTAGTGGTGATGACACCCACCGCCCAAGTGAACGGTTTTTTTTTAAGGGTTTTTTCACATCCTCTAAGATTTTAATTTACAATATGTGTACAAAATATACAACCCAAGTTACTTGATTTCTTTTATTCAGCGAAAATATGTAGATTTTGCGAGTAAGAAACACGTGAGCAAGCATACAAATCTTGCCCTCCTTTTTCACCCCCTTAGGGGTAGAATTTCTTTTCTTATCGGATTCCTACGTCATACAAAAAACACACCCTCCAAGTTTCAGGTCTCTACGATCTGCGGTCTAGGCTGTGCGTTGTTCCCTTAGTCATTCAGGACAAAGCATTTTATATGTATAGATCATAAAAATAAAAACAAAAACAAATATTTCTCTATATACGAATTTATTATCTTGGACGTTAGATAATTGCACGGGATTAGGCAAGCAGCGTCTTCAGTGAAACTCATCGATATTCCAACCCATTTACCTAAACCTTTCTGGTGAATCACTCTATCTATTGGTGAAAACCGCATGAAAATCCGTGCAGTAGTTATTGAGTTTACCGCGAACAAACGCGGTCGAGGACTTTGTTTTATAATTTGTTTTGATTATGTTCAAATATTGGAATACTTAAAAAATATAACAATCCTTATTATAGTGTAGGGATTTAAAGATTAAATAAAAATGAAAATATAATAATATTTTGTGAACACGAAGCTCGGCCTTTGATCTGGTGAAAGTTACACTGGAGTATTATCTTTTTACAGCAAAATCGAAATACTATACACCTATTTCTTTGTAAACAATATTTTTTGTTTTTCCTTCGGGAGCTAGAATCACCAGGCTACTCTGTGCGCTTACTCTGAAGCATGCCACATACAACTGGACGTGAGAGAAGCAGCTTTCCGTCAAATCTATTCCCGCTACCTTAAGAGTTTGACCTTGAGCTTTGTTTATAGTCATTGCAAAGCAAGACTTTGAAGAAAAACTCCACTCTCTTGAATTCGAAGGGGTAATTTGATGGTGTTAGGGTAATCCTAGAAATAAATACTATCTATTTAAATACTAAAAACTATCCTCGAGAACAACCTGTCAGTATAGTGTAGTTGCGATGCAATGTTTTCACTTGGAATCTGGTGGCATTGCATAATTTTGGTGGATTTATATTACACAACCCTTTGAAAGATTAAGCTCGGATTTTAAAGGACCTCTTCCTCCTGCTAGTCCCAATAAATAATTCTTAACCACAGTTGATGAATTTTCTAAATGGACATTCTCTTTTCCTTATCCAGATATGACTCCAACAATCTTCTTGGCATATCATCATACATTCATTCAGACCGCGGAACTTCGTTAATTTTTCGAGAATTTAAATCATACCTAGATTCTCTTGGGATAGCAACAAGCAGAACAACTCCCTTAAAGGGTGAAGGTTATTGGTGAAGCACTTTGTTCTCTTCGATCTCTTTTGGGAAAAGCAACTAACTGCACTCCTCACGAACGTTTCTTGCACGTTGGCCATGGCTCTCTACGCCTGGAAAAGTATTTCTAAGATCATTAAAATACGATCCTATTGTAGTAGTGGTGGTACAATTGGAAGATATCCCATCGTACGCACACAATCGTTATACTGATGGTGGAGAAGACACTATTTCTGCTCGACACCTTTCCTTATAAACTTGATTTAAATAAAAATATGTGACAAACTTATGTTTCCTCCGACTGTCAGTTGCTGCATAACATTTCGATTGAGCAAGAATACCCAAAAATAAGTAAATATAATCGGAAAATGCGTAGATAACCGGTTCTAAATCGTTCTTCCAACCATTCCATATGTTTCTGAAACACCTCAGTGTAATGCAACTCTCTGGGTTGTTACAGTGTCTTATTTTGTATTACTCTTTCATCACTAATTAATAAAATTGTATGTTATTTTGTTCTCTTATAACTCGTAACGGACCATTTGAAACATAGGGTGGTATGAATAGGACAATTCACACATCAGAGGAATGTGCCTGTCTCCATCTTCACACAAATAGCGACATGCACGATTTTATTTAGAAATTTAGAAGGACGTAATAAAGAATTAACAATTTTCACCTCAATATCTTCTAAGCCAAAGTTGAACTACCATTCGACCGGAATATTATTGTAATATCCCGGGCCATCGAGGAGATAAGTTCTTTCTTCCTCTTTGCCTAAGTTTCTTTTTCAATGACTTAAAAATATTTTTGATTATATTCATTATTGGTTTAGTTATCTGTTGTGATCAGCTTTGCGTGAAATAAAAGGAGCGGTGATTTCGAACCGGAGGCTATTAACATACTGAATATAAATGATATTTCGTAAGTTAAAGATAAAGAATTATAAAGGTGACGTAAATAGTGTGACCAACGATATCAGTTGATTGAAGGTAACCATCGAGGAGGCAGTGCTCAGCTCTCCCTTTTTCTGGATTTAGATATAAGGTTATCATGAACGGCAACTTCATTTGTAGATTGTCCTATGCTGTGAGGGTAAGTTACCATAATATTACATTATTTATTACACTAAGTGCTAAAGGTTCTTGAAATTTCAATCACCAAACCGATTTATCACTGTTGACTTGTATTTTTCTCCTCACTGCTTCTTGTCTGATTTGATAAGACAAGACGATTTTAAAGTTCTTTTTCGTTTTAATAACTCGGTTGACAGGTTATTTGCAGGCAGGAAATGGAAAATGATTTTTCAATAATTAATGGAGGTTATGGTCTGATTACAATTATTATCTTGAAATTTTCCAATTATCTGTTAATGCTAGTAATTCCTTTGAAATGTAGTAGATTTTACTTCAAACACAGTTTTCTCTCTTTTTACAAGATAGTACTCTGTTGTAATTCCAAAACTTCTATGGCAAAATCCATTCACGACTAAAATACTTCTAGTACTTGTGTGGTTGAGATTTGCTAAGGAACAAATGTGATATTTTGCTGAAATTAACAGCAATGATTTATGAAAGTATAGACTGTAGGAAGTGGTTACTAGAAGTTGATAGTTCACATGAGTACAAATTACTAAAACTATCTTAGGTTTAAGTGGAAAATAGTTGACTGGATAATTCAAATAATCAAACATTTCTATATCATTACCTTTACTTTAATTTAACTATGTGCTCCATACTTTTAAGTCTCACCAGTTTTACATAATGCACTTTATTTTTACCTTTTCATAATTAATCTCACTTTTTACGTTCTTAATTTTTCTTACCCTTTGTATCTCTTTACATTGTTAACAATTGTGATGTATGATTACGTTATTAACGAATCTGTATATAAACTCTGTTACTCATGCATATCTTATTATAATTCTTTCTGATGCTCTGTATTTCTTACTATATTCTTTGTATCACTTTGCTTTACTATAAATTCTGTAACTTTATTTGGTACTACAAAGATTTTTATAGTTGTTTTCTATATCTTTTATAGCCCTGAAGAAGGCCTACAGCATAGGCCGAAACGGTTGCATGATCAATAAAAAATAAGTTTTGGTTATTTTTTGTGTTATCATTGACTGCACCCCCTGACCAATTCAATACTTCATTTATCTTAGGTTTAATATCATTCCTTAGTTAGTTGTTGAGATATATATATATAAATGCCATTAATTATTGCATAATTGGTTTCTATTAAAATTCAAGTATTATTATTTTTTTTTAAATTCCCTGTTAATAACTTCTGGTTGGGTTAAACCTCTGTAGGAATGAATAAGGTTAATTATGTAATATGATTAGCATCAGGATTTATAAAAATTAAAAAATCTAGAGTTTAATTTGTTGTTAAAATTAAAATCAAAGAGCATTGTGATTTAAAAATGTTATCATTAATTATTTAATGATTAATATTTATGATTTAATTTATTTCATACTTTGTTTTATCATATGTATGGTGATTGAAGGTCTTAAAAGTTTATAAATAATTTAATTATGAAGAAATGCTCATATATCATACAACTGCTGTAATATATTATACAATAGCTGTAAATATTTTATATCAATGCTTTTTAATTGATGCTTGGTTATCTATTTTCCTAATGTAAGTTATTGATAATAACTACATTAGTTTTGACAGCTATCAAAGTTAGCTAGCCCTTTATCTAGCTTTGTTATAGTTACTCGATATTACTTAGATTGGTTGATTAGTCCACTCTTCAAATTTTTTAAAATTTATATTTCAACTATCCCTTTATATTTAGTTCTTTACTGCATGATGAGTTATGCTGTTGAGATTTGGTAATGTCACAATGTCTCAGACCTGCCTAATCACTTATCCGCTACTATAGTGCTCCTTATTTCAAATGACGTTTACTAAAAATAGGTTTAGGTAGGTGTCTGAATGGAATAAATTGATATGTGTATAAGGTTGAGCGTATTGTACCTAACAGACTAAAGTTTAAGGTTTTATGCATCAAATTATATAAGTTATAATTCGTCAGCATTATATAATATTAAAATAACGTCGGCACAAAATAAAATAAGTACCCACTTATTTAGTGTTTAATTTTGACTGCACCCCCAACTATTTCCTTCCTTACTTATATAAGTTATACCTTTATTACAGCCTCCAGGATGTCTACAAAAAGCATCTGCCGTCGCAGTGCAAAAAAAGAGGTTTTATTCTCAACAAGTAGAAGCAGACCTTGTGGTGATAGGTTCAGGTCCTGGTGGATATGTAGCTGCTATCAAAGCAGCTCAGCTTGGTCTTAATGTAAGTTATCTTATTTTGTGTTTTAACATGATTTAGATTTTAGACTCATGATGTGTTTCATGTACCGATTCTTTTTTACAGACTGTATGCATTGAAAAGGAAGCTACACTAGGAGGTACATGTTTGAATGTAGGATGTATTCCATCAAAGGCTCTCCTTAACAACTCCCATTACTATCACATGGCTCAGCATGACTTCAAGAACAGAGGAATTGATGGTAGGATTTAACATATTAAAAAGAAAAATTATCAAAAACAATATTACAATTGTTGCAATCAGTCATGGTAAACTCTACTCTACTAATACGGGTACTTTAGTTACAATATGCTTTTTATTTTAACTATGTTCAGTTCCCATTAATTCTATCCTCAATTGACTAATAACCACAAGGGTGTGGCATTAAAACTGTAGGACTATAACGTTATTTTGTGAGCTGCATGTGCTTACAGTAGTTTTTTTTTTCCCCCATCATATCCTAAAGTGAGCAGAGGCAGGCGGATATTTGACATATTGTTACGGTCCGAGAAAGAAAGACGGCTGAAGGGATTATGAGATTAGAAAGATCGAGACAATTGGAACTATCTGGAACAATCTGGATGAAACGAGACAATTCTTGGAACTTCCGAGAGTATGTAGAACGAGATCTGGATTCTTCCGGAACTAAAAGTGTACTGCAACATTGCTTGCGTCAATTTTTTGTAGAGTTAGGGGAAAATCCAGATGACGTTCTGTTTGAAACTGATTTAAGCAAGTTGTCCGCAACCTTAAGCAATGTAGATAATAAGCTAGGTAATTTACAGAATGAATTAGTTACTGTTAAAAATGAGTTAAGCAATGTAGAAAGTAAGCTAGGTAATGAATTAGGTACTGTAAAAAGTGATTTATTGTAGAGTCTAAGTTAGGCACATTAGAGACTTAAGTTAGTAATAAGTTAGCCGATGTTGATAATAATGTAGCTGATGTAGAATCTAGGCTAGGAGAAAAAGTGAACGAAATTAGGCTAAGAATGGAAGCTCTCGAGGGACGTATGAGGAACCCACCGATGAACGAAACCGACCGTTCCTCCAAGGGCAGCCTTCATAGCCCCATTCTCACCGCCAATGCTGGGACGCCACCATCGCACAACACCATTCCAGTATTCGACAGAAAGACGCCGTGGGAGGACTACATGGCTCTCTTTGAGACAGCGGCTTTGATTCACGGGTGATCACAGGAGATCCAAGCTTCAGCGTTGTGCCTGGCCTTGCGTGGAGACCCCTTGGGAGTGCTGCAGGGGATGCCCATGTCGGAGCGGTCCAACTACGGGGAGCTGATGAGAAGATTGAAGATGTGTTTCGGCCCCCGCCACACGGACCAGCTGTATTGCTCACAGCTAAGAAGGGTCCAGAAGGCCAACGAAACGCTGGAGGAATTTGAAGCGGATACTGCCCGGCTTGCAAAGCTTATTTTATTTGTACAAATTTATGTAAATAGTTAAGTTATTTAGTATTAGCAATATCTTATATTATTTGTATATTATTGTTTGAGGAACGCCTACCCATTGGTCACCGACTATGTCTACGAGAGTTTGGCTGTCGACAAATTCCTAGATGGACTTCGGGACCCAGAGACACAACAAGCAGGGAAGCTCGCCCGGCCAAAAATGGGAGACGCATTTTCTCAGGCCATGGAGTATGAGGCTGTCAGACAGTCTGTACGGGGCTATGCGCGAGTTCGAGCAGCGGAAGCAGAGCCTAATATGGTCCCCAGCATCAAGGACATAATGACCAAAGTGTTGGAGGCTCTCAGGACCCGTAAGAAGGAGATACGCTCTTGGGGCTGCGGCCAGCTTGGGCACTCTAGAAGCAAGTGTCCAACCCGTAATGTCAAAGGCCCCGGGAAGACCGTCAGAGTTGCGTCAATAGGAAGCAGAACGAACAGCTTCTACGTTGATGGGATGGTTAACGGGCAGCTGGAAAGTCTTCTAGTGGATACTGGTGCAACCATGACCATCTTGAACTCGAAGACATTTCCAGCTGAGAAGATCATACCGACCACTTGGGCATTACGGACTGCCACTGGACAGCCAGCCAAGGTCTATGGGGAGACAGACACCACCTTCCTCATCAAGGGTCAACATCTGAAGAACCCCGCTATAGTGGCAGATATAGATGAGGATGTCATACTAGGCATGGACTTAATGATCGTATACGAGGTCAAGCTGGATATATCAAGAGGTGTGATGACGCTGGGAGACGAAGAAGTCATCCTTCGGCAGGGAAAGGACCTCTACGCACGAGTGCTCTTACTAGAAGATACCACATCACCTGCACAGAGCCAAACCGTGACACATAGGACGGTTGAAAGGCATTTACCGGAGGGTCAATGTGTGCTACTTTAACCCGGAAGGCACGAAGAACAACAGATCGGACGTAGTGACTGGTTGCTAGGTCTCTCATCTAGGTCGAACATACCATTCCAGTTCGGTTAATGACCCTGAACAGCTTTCCAGTAACGCTGAAGAAAGGAACACCGGTTAGGGAGTGTTCGACCGCTACCTCAGTGGTTTGACAGCTGCAACGTCATCACACCGAGCTGTAAGGACTGCCGGAAGAACTAAAAGGATTTGTGGACGAATCATGCCGTGACCTTTCGCCTGAACAAAGCGACGAAGTGAAGAACATGATTACCTGATGGCATGACATCTTCAAGATCAGCCCAGGCCCACGGGGTAGGTCAGATATCGTCCAGCACAGGATTGACAACGGGGACGCGAAGCCCATCCGACAGGTCCCGCTGCCGTTAGCCAAACGGGAGGACGTCGAGAAGATTATTAAGGAGATGGTGGCTGATGGTGTCATTGAGCCTTCGAGTAGCCCCTGGATGTCTCCTGTTGTATTGGTGAAGAAGAAAGACGGCATAACAAGATTCTGCGTTGACTACCGCCTTCTGAACGTCACCAAGAAGGACAGTTACCCTCTTTCCAGGATTGACGATACGTTGAACACCCTAGAGGGGTGTAAACTTTTCTCAACCTTGGATCTCCGCAGTGGATATTGGCAGGTTGGATTGGGACTTGAAGATAAAGAGAATACAGCGTTTTCAATTGGCACTTTCTCCGGACTTTGCTCTGGGGCAGAGCACTTTTAAGGAGGGGGCTGAGAGAGAAAGGCGGGCCAGTTCCCATTAATTCTATCCTCAATGGATTATTAACCAAAAGGGTGTGGCATTAAAACTGTAGGACTTTTATGTTATTTTGTTAGCTGCATCTGTTTAGAGTAGTTTTTTTTTCCTATTATATTCCAAAGTGAACAGAGGCAGGCGGATATTTGATATATTGTTACGGTCTGGGAGAGAAAGACTTAGGGGCTGGGGGCCGGAAGGAATAGCACGGCGGAAGGGATTATGAGATTAGAAAGATAAAGACAATTGGAACTTTCTGGAACAACCTGGATGAAACGAGACCATTCTTGGAAGTTCCCAAGAAGCCCCCCACCGACCAGCCTTGCCTATATAAAATGCTGTTTCGAAGCCAGAGTAGTAGTAAAGTTGTTGACTTTTGTGACAGTGAACGGTGACAGTGACAGTTAGTGTCAGCCAGTGGCAGTGTGATAAGTGAGGGTAATAAACTGTGTATCAGTTTGTCATATTGGGAGAGTCTTACAGTCGTTGGACTTTAATTAGAGAACTGTAAGTGTTAATTTTTAGTTACAAACTATAGTGTAATTTTATTTTATTTGTACAAATTTATGTCAATAGTTAAGTTATTTAGTATTAGCAATATCTTATATTATTTGTATATTATTTTAGTATTTAGATAACAGTTAGGCCTAGGTTATAATCAGTAGAATATTGTTATTGTAAATTGATATTAGTTTAATAATTTAATTGTTGTAAATAATTTCATTGTAGTCTTTTTAATTTGTTAATAAATTTACTATCTTGAATTTAGTAGTAGTTTAATTCATTTCACACCGAGTAGTGTGATTCAATATTAAAACAATATCTAATCTTATTAATCAGAAAATGAAGGTAATTATATAATAAGGCGTTTCACTGAAAAATCTAGATGCTCTAATTAATAGTTATTATTATTGTTATTGTTCTTTTGGTATTGTTGGGGAGCAGAGGGGTGGTCATTTTACCATATTAACTATCTTGAAAACATTCTGTTTATTCTTATCGTATTTTTATTAATTCGGTTTAAACTAATCTTATCATCAAACAACTTTTGGTCATATTATTATGTACGGTAATTACTTCTATATAAGTAGCAAGTATCTTTTGCTAATTTAAAAACTAATTAAATATTATAAAAACTTATTCTTGTGGAGACTATAGGTCAGAATTGTTTTCTATCTGCTTAATTCATGTTCTGACTTAATTTAATAATCATTCATATTTTTTTTCGGCATGAGTGAGCCCGGACCATTCCGTAAAATTACTCTTCCCATCCTGACAGAACTAGGATATTTTTGTTGCATTTAGTATCCCAAATGTTAATACTTAGTTTAAGTATTTTATATGAAGTAGAAGAACTTGTAAAGTGTTCCTTCCTTTGTAGTAACATATTAGTATTTTAATTGAGGATTTTGTTATATCTAATAATATATATATTTTTTAAATAAATAAATTTATTTTTGAAATTTTTCTAGTCGATAAAGTGAGTCTGAACCTTCCTGCACTGATGAATGCGAAATCATCAGCTGTGAAAGCATTGACTGGTGGCATTGCTATGCTTTTTAAGAGCAACAAGGTCTGTTATTTAACATATTTATAGTTTATGTTATAATTTCCTTCAAATATCTGAAAAATACATCACTGTTGTCGCTTGACAGTTTGTTAGCTAATTAATTTATAAATAGAATAATATAATTTGGAAAAATTAAATAATAGGATGAAATCTCTTTAGTCTGACTTTTGCTGGTCCAGTAATAAAATATTTTTGTTACCTTATGCTGATTCCAAAGGGAAATAGAAAGTTATACTATCTCAGTTTCTACTTGTCTTTTATAAGTGAATTATTATTTTCCAGAGTAGAGCATATAGTGCCTACTTACAATCGTTTTATGTTTCACCAATAGGAAGTAAAAAAAATTAGCAAAGTAAAATCTCCGGCAAACACAGTGCAGTCTTTCTTCTGGTAGCTCGAAATCTTTTTGTATTGCTGCCTTTTGGTCTATGCACATCTCAATGTGGGATTTTTCACAGCGACTGGAAAATGTTTTTGTATGTGTTTAAGATAAATCTCAAATAATTATGAAAAATTATTTAGAAAAAAAGTTTATTGGCACTGAACCTATGAGACTTGGTATTAAGCTTCTTCATATTTATCACCCATTAATTGATAAGAGAAATAACTAATTTGACTCATTGTAGTATTATCTTGATTTAATTTTCTCAAACATTTCAGGTAAATCATCTTAAAGGTCATGGTAAGATAACTGGAGCCAACGAAGTTACAGTTTTAGAAGGCGACAAACCAACACACTCTGTTAAAACCAAACATATCATGATTGCAACTGGATCTGAAGTGACACCTTTCCCAGGAATTGAGGTCAGATTTACAAATTACCCTGTTTTTATTTAAATATTGATTATGAAAAAAAGATTACACCTTTTTAAATTGTTTGTCAATTTTCTTTCAATTGACCTTCAGTCTTGCTTTATTTTTATTTTTACATATAATTTTAATTGGAAATTGATTAAGATTTTGACTCTTTTAAAACAGTATTTTGACCTCCATTTCCTTCATAATAAGATGTGCTAGATTACCTGTCCCTCATTAATATTCAAAAACGTCCAGAATATCAACGGATAACCTGAAGTTAATGTGCGAAATACATGTGTCTCAGGGCTGTCAACCGCAGTTAACAGTTTTTAATTTTTTTTTTTTTAGTTAACTATCATTGTACGTAATTGTTTTATACTATATTCACTGAATGGAATTTCTTTGAAAGTGATAAGTAATAGAGGTGTAATAATAAATAAGAGAAGACAAAAAAAATCTTTACCACGGGTTTCTTCACAATATCCCGGGTTTCGACACCACTTACGTGTCGTGACACAAACAATAATAAAAAAAAGAATAAAAGGAACGAAATGAAACTCACTCACTCTTAGGCTTCTGAAACAATACTGATTTATTCTGTCTCATAATCCTGCTTTTATATTGTTTATATTTACATGGATGGTATAGGTGAAGTAATTACTGTCCGTGTTATTTTAAATAATTCATGTTTTCTAAATGTGATCTCCCTCCCTGGAATAAGAGCTCCTTTATTTTTAGTATTTTATAAATCATATAAGGGGAAAAAAGATTATGATCGCTTCCAAAGTCCTTAAGATCCATTCCTAAAAAAATCCTCCCACCTGCTCATCCTTGATTTAAGTCTACCTAATTTTTTTCAGGTTGACGAAAAAACAATTGTTTCTTCCACAGGAGCCCTTTCATTGGATAAAGTTCCCGGAAAGTTGATTGTTATTGGTGCCGGTGTAATTGGTCTTGAATTGGTAAGTAATGTTTTTGTTTCATTTTTATATATTGTTATTGTCAATTTTTTTCAAAAAGTAATTTATTATTATTTTTTTTAAGTTACTTATTCGTTTAAAAAAATGTTTGTTCAGGGCTCTGTATGGGGTAGGCTAGGCTCAGACGTGACTGCAGTCGAATTCATGCCTACAATAGGAGGTGCTGGTATTGATCTAGAGGTTTCTAAAGCTTTTCAGAAGATTCTTACTAAGCAAGGTATCAATTTTCACATAAATTAAATTATAATTTTTATCTGTATAAGCATATTGAAAATTTGTAAATTGTTTGTGAAATTTAATTACTTTCTTTAGTTCTTCATTTAATTATTTGCAGTGATATAATTTTTTGTCTCTATAGATGGTAGATAACTTAAATCATCTACTCTTCTTTATCATTTCTGTTTATTTCAATAACTACTGTTCTTTATCTGGTGGTTATTCCGCATAGGTATTATTATTATATTGTACACGACTTTATGAACCCTTTTTTTTTTTTTTTTTCAATGATACTCATATCATGGAATTTTCTCCTCTTATTTATCTTTGACATTAAGCCTAGTATTTGGCCATTCTTCACGATATCTAATGGCTAAATTAGCCATTAGCACTCACTGTTAGCAGTGACACGGGTAGCTTACATTTTGTTCACTGCTGTTTATACCGTATCACCAGTTAATTTTAATTAATATATATTAATTTTGTTAACTTAAATATTTATTATTAACTATTTATATTATATATTTATTATAGTTAATTAATCAAACTATATACAGTTTACCATATTAATATATATTGTATATATATCAAACTATATATATTTTATTATATAGTTTAAAACAAGGTGATTCGCTATAACCTGTACTGTTCAATTTAACACTCAAGTACGTTATTAAAAAGGTGATACACAATGAAAAAGACTTGAATTTGAATATGAATAGTATAATACCCATTCTTGGGTTTGCTGACTATTTGGTACTGTTGGGTGAAGACGCAGAAACTATAAAGCTAAATATGCAAACGTTAATGAATGCTGGTAAGAAAATGGGGCTGTAAATAAATTCGGATAAGACTTATTTATATGGTTAGTAGCAGAAAAGGGCAAAATTTTGGTGATATTGTGGAGAAGTTTGCGTACTTAGGATCTATGGTAACTAGAAAAAACGAAATTCAAGAAAAAATAAAGGGTGGAAATGGTTGTTATTATTCGGTCTCAAAATTATTAGGCTCGTGTCTTTTGTCCTGAAATCTAAAAATCATAATTTATAAAACAATCATCCTTCCATCTCTTCTCTACGGATGTGAAACTTGGTCGCTAACACTGAAGGATGAACAATATCTTCAGGTATTCGAAAATAAGATGTTACGTAGAATATTCGGTCCAAAAAAGGATGAGACCAGAGGGGAAAATAGGAGATTACAAAGCATGCATCTGGTAAATATTATTCAGGTGATAGCGTCATAAAGATTATGATGGGTCTGTAAAGTTGCTTGGCTTAGTAAAAAACGAATTCCTAAGATATTAATAGGCGCTGTACCAACTGGGAAGCATCTGTGGGGTAGACCGAGGCGTAGGTGGGAGGATTGAGGTAAGTAGTGATCTGGTTTGGGTTTGAGTATTGCTCCGTGGACAGAGGTTTGTAAACATAGATTGGTGGTATTGGCATCGAGCCCTAGCATTAGGCCTTTTATTTATTATATATAAAATTATTTTTAATTTTGCCTGAAAGACATACTAATGCATTTGAAAAAAAATATATTTAAAAAGCATTCTTTAAAATTAAATTATCCTTTTCACAAATTATAAGTTTATTTTGTTTATGTCTCCTATAAAAAGAATTTAATATGTAAATATTGATATGCAGAAACAAAACTTGCAGTATTAATTTCTGCTGTAAGGTATCTAAACAACATTTAAAGTTTTCTTTTTATTTCGATCAAATGTCATATTTCATCATTGTGTGTTAAGTCTTTAGCTGTGACTCTTTTAGCTTCTTTTAAGACCTTATAAATTAACTTCTTTGTTTATCATTTTAGGTATGAAATTTAAATTAGGAACAAAGGTAACTGGTGCAAAAAGATCTGGTGACAGTATAATTGTTAGTGTTGAAAATGCTAAGGATCCCTCTAAGAAAGAGGAGGTAATTATTGCATAGGTGTTAATAACACATTTTATAATTACTATTTTTTTTATAAACAATATTTTACTGTAGAAATGTTATTTCATTAGTATTTTATTCCTAATGGAATTTTCCAAATTCCTTTCTTAGTGCTCATTTAAGCTATACAAAGAACCTATCAGCGAAATTAAAAATGCTAAGTTCAGTGGTTTCTGGTGTGGATTGACCGCTGGGTGTGTTAGTCAATCAGTTTAGGGTTTTATATAAACTTCGTCAGTGTGGTGTGTTGATAAAAAGTAGCCTATGTCCTTTCCCAGGCTTGAGATTATCCATATCAAATTTTATCGCAGACGGATCAGCAAAGCTGTGAAACATACATTAACACTGATTAACAAACGTCTCATTATATGGATTATTTAGTATAACGGGTTCACTTGTCGTACGGCAGCAGCAAGATGTGAATTATGTTACTTGATTTGTTTTGTTCAGCGAAAATATGTAGATTTTCTGAGTAAGAAACACATGAGCAAGTATACAAACTTTGCCCCCCATTTTCACCCCTTAGGGGTAGAATTTCGGAAAATCCTATCTTATCGGATGCCTACGTCATACAAAGAACACACCCTCCAAGTTTCAGGTCTCTACGATCAGCGGTTTAGGGTGTGCGTTGATCCGCCAGTCAGTCATTCATATGTATAGATTACGCCTAAATTTTAAATATTGTTTTTAAGTTTTTAAAAAAAACACATTCAAATTAAGCGAGAACAAATAGCATGCTTTGAATAATTATCATACTTCCTTTAACTCTTATTTACATAAATTATTTATTAAAAGTAGCTAATACAATGAGTAAATATTAGATACAAACTTGTATATTTAGTTTTGTGTTTAAGTTAGTTCTTTTGTATTTAAAGATGAGATAAATATACTTTATGTTAGTTGGAGGCCAATGTTCTTCTGGTATGCGTGGGACGAAGGCCTTATACCCAGAACCTTGGGTTAGAAGAAATGGGCATTCAGAAGGATGAAAAAGGAAGAATTCCTGTTAATCACAAATTCCAAACTGTCATTCCTAAGTAAGTATGATTTAGGTATTTAGTTATAACAATATTATTAGTTTTAATTATTATCAGTTTTGATAATTTTTATTATGATTTGTTTCAAAATGAATCAATATTATTATAACTAATAACTTAAATTATCAGATTTAGGTTTGGTAACCACTATTAATGATAAACATTTATTCTTTAGCTGTATCAAACAATTTTAGTAGCAAAAAGGCTCAATATATCAGAAAGCATTTTTACTGGAAATTGTGATCACATATTTATTAAAAATAATTAGTATTTTAAATATTTATATTCTATGATTATTTTAAATAATTAGGAAAAAATTTTGTGTATCACAATCTTCATTTTATTATTATAGAATGGAGCTACTCTTCTAATTAGATTCATCTAATTCTTAGTTTATCATATATTGTCTCAAAGTTGAATAAATCTTTCAATAAATCGGTTCTTAACCTTTTAACCGAGCGGGATGTATAAATATGTCCCGTATGTACGTATAAAAAGGGAATTCCCCGGTTAGGAGGTTAAACTTTAAAGTAACAATAAGATGTCTTAACTTAATATTTCATAGAATAGCTACTCATAATTGACAAAAATAATCCTTTTTTCAGACTAATAATCACCCAAAGGTTTTTTTATTAGGTAAGAAGTCATCATGTTTTTAAAATTAGCGAGTTTTCTTACTTTTTGCTGCAAATTTCACTATGTCCTTTTTTATATGACTCAATACTCAGACAAGATTAATCTTATGATTTTTATAAATTGAGCAACTATATAATTCAAATCACCAGACCTTATTTGGAAGAAATAGCTTATGTTTTTTTCCTTTTTATTTTTATTTTTTATTTATGAGACAGCATTTCTTGAGATTTACTGTCATTTTCTGCTGTTTTTCTCAGCTTGTTATCATGTGAGGCATTTTTGGTGGTCTTTTACTTGATAATTTATTTTTTCATTCATAACTATTATTCATAGGGTTCTAATTAACCTAGAATAAATATTTAGGACAATGGAAAATTTAGGACTCCCGCTGTAGCATCGTTCGATTAGCCATAGCGGCATAGAGTGACGTTAAATGAACAAGCAATAAATTTTTTTTTTTTTAATCAATTGTATTTTGTAGTACAAAAGAAAAAGTTAGAAAAACAACTATAAGTTTCTAGTTTATTTATATCTTAGCTTGGTATTGATTCTTCATTGATACAAAATATTAGTATAATAATATTCATATACTATGTCTATCTAATTCAACAATTTTAAAAGTGGTTTTTAAGATTAATGAGTTAATATATTATTAATGGTTCGCTCCCATTAGAATTTATTGCTGTGTAAAACAATGTTAAAACATTATATTTTCAAACTTTTTTTTTAGCATTTATGCTATTGGTGATTGCATTCATGGACCTATGCTAGCGCATAAAGCTGAAGATGAAGGTATTGTTTGCGTTGAAGGAATACTTGGTGGGCCAGCTCATATCGATTATAACACCGTACCATCAGTTATATATACCCATCCTGAAGTTGCTTGGGTTGGAAAAAGTGAAGAAGATCTTAAGAATGAGGTAATAATATGTTTGTTATTAAATTGATTTTTTTAAATGTAAGTCCATAATCTTACACATAATCCAGTTCTACTGTACAGCCCTGAAGGTCCTGTATTAAGATAAATAATTTAAATACAATAATGCATGGTTATTGAGTTCGTGATGTCGGAAACCTGTATTCTCCAAGTTTTACCTTGGAAGAGGTTTATGATTAATCTTTGCAGGTGGTGTACACTAAAAATATAGTAAGATATATCATAGAACTGAAAAACTGTAAATTTATTATTATAATAAACAGTCATTTTTATTTTATCTATATTTATTGTTCTTAATAGTACTAAGTACCATTATTTATGTCAGGTAAGTATTGTAAGTTCCTTTTATAGGTTTCTGAATTTGTTTGTTTATAAACATATCTCTATCAATCTGCAATTTTGGGCAATATGACACTGATGTAGGAACGTCTTATCAAGACTGTACTTTATGTTTGGTTATAGCTGTGGTTCATTGTCATTTATATCTATCATATCTATTTTTTTTTTATTTGTCTACCTCAAAACTGTCTAAAAAGCGTTTTTATTATTATTTATTTATTTTATTATTATTTCTTTTAATATAAGCTCTCAATTTTTTTAAATTAATTTGTTTTAATTCATCATTGTTTTTCATAGTGATCATCCGTTCTTGTAGAATAATTATAAATGGCTTTCTGTGTAATAATTACCTTGAATCAACATTGTATACATAACACAAGAATTAATAGTGTGTAATAATTTTTATTTTAATTACTAATACTTGGGGTCTATTTACTATTTTTTTATTGCTTGTCTAATAGAACTTATTTAAAAATTAACGTTTTTTTTCCTTTATAATCTTCACAATTATTTATATTAATTGTAGATATTCATAAACAGTCAATAACCTCTGAACTAAGATTTCTTGATTTTATTTTAGACTAAAGTTTCTAAAATATTTTTGCTTGAACTATATGCGTGTGTAATTGTGTTTTAATTTATTTTGAAATTGAAAGGAAATAAATATATAACTAACATTTATAATTGTTGTTATTTTGTAGGGAGTTGAATACAAAATTGGAAAATTTCCATTCCTCGCCAACAGCAGAGCTAAAACGAACTTCGAACCTGATGGTTTTGTTAAAGCACTTGCCCATAAGCAGACTGATCAGCTGCTTGGATTCCATATTATTGGGCCCGTAAGTTAACAATTAAATTAATAATCTTATGAATATAGAATTGTGTATGCATAGTTAAAAAACAAAACTAATATAATTAACTCTAATTTTCTAATTTCAGGGAGCTGGTGAACTGATCGCAGAAGCTGTCCTAGGAATGGAATATGGTGCTTCTGCCGAAGATATTGCTAGAACATGTCACGCTCATCCAGTAAGTTATTAATTTAACTCAAAATTGCATTTATTATTTATTTATTTGATTAGTTTTATTTAATTATTTTCACCTAATTTACCAATTGTTGTCTTCCTTCAAACCACTCACCATTCCTAAAAAATATTATTAAATATTTTTGTTTTGAAGAGAAAAAATTTGTCTTGGACGGGATTTGAACCATCATAGCTCTAACCATCTGAGCTACCAAGGCTCATAACCAAGCTAAACATATCCTTTTTCTTCACCTATCTTATATCCCCGTGTTCTCGCAATTTTTGTGATGTATACACGGGGAAGAATGTTCATTGAACATTATTTTAATTAGGATCTCATAGACTTATGTCAATTTTATATTTTTATAATTTACATGTTATTTATTAAGTT
Organism: Troilus luridus; assembly: GCA_964056705.1. Classification (NCBI taxonomy): domain Eukaryota; kingdom Metazoa; phylum Arthropoda; class Insecta; order Hemiptera; family Pentatomidae; genus Troilus; species Troilus luridus. The sequence goes on along the minus strand of OZ057413.1, from coordinate 89,679,870 downwards.
TGTCGCTCAGATGGTTAGAGTGCTGTGCTAGAGATGCGGACGACCCGGGTTCGATTCCCCACCAAGACAAATCTTTTCTCTTTAAAATAAAATATTTAAAAATAATCACCATCTAAAGAAGAATAAATAGAAAATAAATTCCAAAAAATACTAAATTGAATATATAATAAAATTAAAACAAGAATATTTATTGTGACTTATAGATTATCTTCCATTGGAAGAAATAGTAAATATGTTTAAAGCCTTCAATCAAGTAGTTAATAAGCAAATATTTATTATTTAAATGAAATTTATAGTTAAATTGTCTTGAGTCTAATAATATAAATTAATGTATTAGTATTTTATTTTATTGTGTTCTATTGACTGGTTTTCCTAATCTTTAAGAACTAGTTGTTTTAAATAATTAATTAATTTTTATAGTTATATCAGTAGGACTAATAATCCTTGGGCTTCCTTATCTTTGTTTACCAAAATAAAGAAGGAAAGTTAAAACATTCAAAAGGAAAATTAATTTTACTTTTAAGTTCTTAGTTGCATTCTGTAGTTCAGTCATTATATTCTGTGGATTGACTTTTTTGTTTTACCATGGTAGTTTAGTTCTATCTTCATATAGAACTTCATCTTGCACTGCATTTATTAGTTTCCAAAAATAATTCATGAATTATAAATCGTATTAAAAATTTGTTTTTTGGTCGCTGAGATGTTTCAATTTAATCAATCATATTACAGTGGAATCCCGATATTTCGTATCCCGATTATTCGTATTTCCGGTTAATTCGTACAAATTTGCCGGTCCCCAGAGAAAATCCCGATAAATGGTATAAAATCAATGCATTTCAGACCCCTCGATAATTCGTATTATTTTTATGCTCGAGGTCACTTACAACTTCAAATAATTCGTATTTCCAGCTTTAAAATCTCGTTACTTAGTACTGTTTTCGAAAGGGAGGGAGAGAACAGTGAAGCAGATATGCCAGGGATCAGAATGAGAATAAATGCTTTCTAGGAAATCACTCTATTTGTATTTATTTTTATACACAAATATGTTTGTATTGTTTAGAGGCACAGTAGATCCTATTGTTTTTTACGAGGGAGCGAGTGAGAGAGACAAGTTTTCTAAGAAATCTCATAAGTAATCCGTACTGTTTTCTCTCATAGGAAATTGGGGGAGTAGAGAGGGGAAGTGCTATTAATTTTATTAAGCTTTTCTTACAATCACACTTTTATTTACAATTCAGTCTCGTTTTTGTTACCGTTGTGACACGTAATCATACCTCCAAAATACGTTAGCCTCTCTATTGAAGAGAAACAACAAATCATAAACGCCGTGACCAGTGGGTGTAAGCTAATTGACGTATCCAAGCATTTCAACATCCCTGGTTCCACGATCACATCAATCCTGAAGAACAAGGACAAAATCACTTCCCAGACTTGTAGAGAACTTAAAAAAGTGGTTCGTACAAGAAAGGAATTCAAATGTACCAGTTGGAGGTAATATTTTAAGGGAATAAGCCCGAGTTTTCACAGACAAATGGGAATTGAAGACTTTCGTGCAAGCGATGGATGGTTCAATAGATTAAAAAAATTTCATTAGTACGTTTTTTTATTTTGTACTCCCGATAATTGGTATTCCCGATAATTCGTACCAAATCATCAGTCCCTTGACCATACGAATTATCGGGATTCTACTGTATTTATTTACTTTATATTATGCCTTCTTTACTCTAATTAACCATTTGTTCATTTTATAAATGTATTTTTCATTTTTACAGACTTGTTCAGAAGCTGTGAGAGAGGCAGCATTAGCAGCTTTCTGTGGAAAAGCAATCAATTTTGGCTAAGGTTTTAGCATAATGATGAAGAAGTCAGGATTTTAGAATGTCCTTTTGTTATTCCCTCTTCCTATCTTTAATGTTGTTCTTATTGTAAATACTGAATAATAGACAACTAAATTCATTTCTTAACACCTCTGGAATCCTGTTGTATTTATTATTTGTTTTGTAAATAAAACTGATCTTAATCCATCATAAATGAACCATAATTTTTCCAATGGTTTTCTTATTTGTTTTATATTTTATTAGGTTTTAAAGTGATGATTATAAACCATCTATTTCTATCATTCAATGGTATATGCTGTATTTTAAAATAATTAAAAAATAGGGCATCTATTTCTACGAGGGAAATTAAAAATTTTATTTTGTAATCGATTATTGCAGTCTGAACTCTTTTGTTAATTTATAGCTTGTAATGACATCAAAATAATGGAAGAAAATAAATTCTTTCACTTTTAGCCTGTTATTTGATATTCCTTTTCTGTTTAAGTTAATTTTAGGCTATGATAAGTTGTTTATAATTATTTATTTCCTTTTCGGCAAATGGGCTGTATATTGATTTAATATCTCCACTGAATCGAACAAAAACTGACTCAGATCTATATTACTTACAGATTTGGTGGGCGGGTGGGTGGTAATATCTTGGTGTTTCCTCTCAATAATCTCTCAGAAGTTTGGCTCACAAAAACCACTCTCTTGCCATGTTAGGCTTGGCCTTTGTTCCAACTGAATGACATTATTGAATGTTGGCTTGCTGTCCTTTAGACTATTGAATGTTCTTGCTGTCTCCTTAACTAATCCTGTAAATTACCACGCTTTTGTCAATATGTAGTGAATTGTTCAAACCATCTTCATCTATAGAATCCTGAACTTCTCTGAAACATTCTGAGCTATTAATCCCAGAATGTTCTATTCCCAATGTTCACCTCTCAAGGCAAGTATCCACTATGTGAATCAATGTTGCTCCATGGTCTTGCCGAGTGGATACATTTTTCGCTGCGAGTGTAGCAGATAGTGAATCATCCAGTGCGCTCCGATGACTGTCAGTTTTTCCGCAAACTCAAAAGGAGGGCAGTATGTCCATGAACGACATCAGGAGAAATTTCGTAGTGTGTACCACTTATGTAGCGTTTAACCTGTTCACTAGAGTGTAAAGACGAAAAATTGTTACTTCTAATAGAATTTCATCAAAAATATCCCAACATTGTGGGGTCCTAGATATATAAATTATGAGCATGAATGAATGAATTATGCCTTTATTAATAAGAAAAATATAAAACAAAATAAAATTGTTTACAAAAATATATACATATTGGTATAGTGCCTAATATTATAACTTAAATATCATTAATAAATAATAAGATTTTTCTTCTTGAAAGATGAATTAATTAATTAATTAATGTAATTCTATAACAGCTGTTTATAGGCCTTCCCTTATGGGAGTAAGGTCTAACTTCCCGGAAAAGCAGCTTTATTGGGAAGTGAAGTTCGATATTAATTCCCGCCACTTAACTTTATTTAACCATATGTATTTCTAAATTATCAATAATTAACATTCTGATGTCCCAATTGATTTTATTTAAGTATTTTTATTTGAAAATAAAAGATATGTCCAGGGCCAGGACATATTATGTTTGGTTATTTACTTCTTCTATAATTGATTTCAGTTTTTTAATGGTGTTGACGTCTCCATCAATTTTATTTTCTAGGATGTCTAGTTTGAAATCAAGATTAACCATTAACCTTTATTTTACATTTCTTTTCAAATAAAAATATTTAAAAATTATAACAACTAATAAAAAATAAAATAAAATAGATTTTATTTAAGGTATTTTCTAATTCCGTTAATCTGTCTTCACTTGACAGAGTCCTCCCTTTCATCGTCCTTATAAATCTCTTCTTTCCTTGTGCTATGGTTTCTGCCCACTGTTTAAACTATCTCTACTGCTATCCTTTAAAGAGTTGTTTGCATTTTGGTTCGTTTTGGGGTAGTATCTATCCAGGCTGTTGCTTCTTTGTTTCATTTTTCTGTGATTTCTTACTGGTTTTTTCTGGTTGTTCCTTATTGGCTATTGACTATTTGAATTCTTTTATTACCATATTTTCTAATATTTAATTCGATGGAGTAGCATAATTAAGTAAAAAAGTCTGCTATATCCGGATTATTTTTTCTTATAATGCCAAAAACAATTTTTCATTCTATTTAACAATTTTTCATTCTGTTGTTATATAACAATATTCCTTCATCCGCTTTTGGTCATTTACTTCTTCTATAATTGATTTTAGTTCGTTTTTAATGGTTTTCACTTCTCCATCAATTTTATTTTCTAGGTTGTCTAGTTTGAAATCAAGATTAACCATTTTTTCCTCCAGTATGTCAAGTTTATTGACTTAATCTAAAATTGCAGACATTTGTGTGTTGACATACTGTTGACTACGGGGTGTTTGTTAATATCTAAAATTAGGTATTATATATATTATATATATATATATATATATATATATATATATATATATATATATATATATATATATATATATATATATATATATATATATATATATGGAATATATTATATTAATTACGTTGGAAAGTATAACTACTCGCTGTTATATAGATACGTTACCTGACATTGAGCTTGGGCGATGTGGTGGAGGCCTCCCTGACTGTCATATTCCTAATACAGTCAGCACTGGGAGTATCCATGGCAACCAGCCCTGGCCAGAAGATTGCAGCAGTTGTTGTTAGGCTCATACTCTAACTTAACCTTACTTAATGTTTAATGTTCAATTATAAGTGTTATTAATTTAATATAATGGTCAAACATATAAAGTGCTTTTTTATTTCATAATAGTTGGCGACGAGGTAAACAAGTAAAAGTTTTTTTGTCATAATTTCATTCAAGCCCTGCTGATAAATACGATACAAGATGGATCCAAATCAATTCAAGGAATTTATGAAGAACTTCAATGCCACCATGTCAAATCTGATTTCATCTATCCAGCAATCTACACAGGAAAGTAACCCTAGTTCTAGTCTAAATCCTTTTGAACGTTTTGATGCAGAGAGAGAAAAATTTACAAATTATTTGGAGAGATTTCAAAACTATTGCTCTCTGAAAAATGTTACGACTGAGAAAAAAGCACAACTCCTGTGCGCATCTATTGGGTCAGAACATTATAATAATCTGGCAGCACTATTGGGCCCACATAAGCCGGTCAACAAACTGCCATACACTGATTTGGTCTCGTCTCTTAAACAAATGTTGTTACCAAAAAAGAGCACGGTAGTATCACAACATTATTTCCTTAACATATATCAAAATGATAATGAGAATATTCCACAGTATGTTGCATCTCTACAACGTGACATTATCGACTGTGAATTCAATGTTACCTGTCCTTGTGAGAAATCTCTCTCCATTGCTGATATTTTCCTTCGTGCACAATTTATTAGAGGGCTTAGAGATAATTGGATCCGAGAACAACTACTACAATCAAATGAAACATCATTTAACAAAATTGTGGAAAAAGCAACATCTCTTGAAGCTTCCCGGATCGAATGTAAGGAATTAGCAGCAGCGTCAACCAGCAGAACAACTTCTAGTCCTCAGTTCGAAACCCTGGATATTCACAAAACATCCAGCCGCCCTACCTACCGCAACAGCCCAAGGTCACGTGAGTCTTATAAATTGTACAATAAGTCTAACTCAGGAGCTAGAAACTCACATTATGTCAATTTTAAATCATTAGGTTTAGATAATTGTTGCTTACGTTGTGGGAGAAATGACCACATATCACCTGATTGTCGTCTTGATAGACTTAAATTAAAATGTAATTTTTGCAACAAAACTGGTCATATTTCTAAAGTTTGTATTCAAACTAAGATAAATAAAAATACAAATTCAATTCAAAATCAAAATCAAAATTCAAATGTTCAACACGAACCTTCTACTTCTTCATTTACATATGGTATTGACAAAATTGATTTGGTACATATTCAAAATTGTGAAATTATTGACCTGTATGAAATTAATACCGACAGTGATAAATACACGATTACTGTTCTCTTGAATGGGTCACAAAAAACATTTGAGGTGGATTCAGGTGCCAAGTATTCACTTCTTTCTGAGAATGAATTTAATATGCTCAACCTAAACATTCCTATTCAACCATCATCCTTAGCTTTCAGATCATACACTGGGAACATTGTCAAACCACTTGGGAAAGTTACTCTAAATATTCAATATGAAGGTAAACAAATAACAGGTGACTTACATATCGTACCTGACGGTCATGATGCACTACTTGGTAGACAATGGATACGAGGACTTGGAATTGAACTTCAACGCATCGATAAGAAAACTGCGAGTAACCTTACTCGTTCTTATTCTACACATCAAATTCATTCTATTCAAGATATTTTTGAAAAATTTCCAAAAGTTTTTGAGGAAAAAATTGGTTGTGTTCCGGATTTCCAAATACATTTGCAATTGCGCACTAACGTGAAACCAGTATTTACTAAAGAATCGTCTCAAAGCTCATCAAAATGACTCTACTCCATTACACCTTAAATTACAGCATATTTTACTCCGTTATCGTGCTACACCACTTGCTTGTGGTAACACACCTGCTGAATTGTACCTACATAGGAAGATGAGGATACGGCTTGACTCTTTGTTTCCTTATCATCCACAGCCCACAAGTAAACCATCACACATCCGTTCACTATTCGAGGGGGAGAGAGTCCAAGTAAGAGTATATGTCAATAATTCACCAATCTGGCACTTTGGTGAAATTCTCAAGAAACTGGGGACTCGTCATTATCTTGTCAAACTTGATTCTGGAAGAATTATCAAACGACATATTAATCAAATTCGTTCTTCGTTAGTTCAAAAGAAGACAGTGACATTTGATCCAGCTCCACCACAACTCTATAGTGTACCTCAAGTTCCTCAAGCTGAGACCAGTGCTCAATCTCCTGTTCAACCAAGTCCGCCTCCACTACATTTCTCTCGCCCTGTCCGCACTCATAGACCTATTGAACGTTATGGGGATCCGGTACTATACCGAGTATCTTGTGAGTGAAGTAGTGAAATAGTGTACAGATTGTTATGCTCGTGATCGGCACCTCAGTCAGCGTCCAGCTGTGACAAAGGGAACATCTCCGCACTACCCCCTTTTTTATATTCAAATTTGAAATGTGTGCTGGAATCCAAAATCCCGCCAGTTGTGAGGTACGGTCTGTGATTCGTTTTTTATTGGCAAAAAACTTAAAACCAATAGAAATTCATCGGGAACTGTGAAGTGTACGGGAACAACGTAATGAGTGACAGGTCTGTCAGGAAGTGACGCATTCAGTTTAAAAATGGCCGAACAAACGTTCATGATGGAGAGAAGAGTGGATGTCCGAGCATTGTGACTGACGATCTGGTCGCCAAAGTTGACGAAAAGATTCGTGAAAACCGCCGTTTCACAATAAGTGAGCTTTCTCTATGTTTCCCACAAGTTTCACTGACTTGTTTCACAAGTTTGAAATTGTTTCACAGAAGCTAGCCAACCATAAATTTTGTGCAAGATGGGTGCCAAAAATGCTGAAGATCATCATAAAGAACAACGAAGGGGGCAGCTTTGACGTTTTTGGAGGCCTACCACAGTCATGGTGATGCACTACTGGATCGAATAGTAACATGTGAATTGTGAGACAAAATTACAGTCCATGGAGTGGGGGCACACAAGTTCCCCGGCGGCTGAATTCTATGACACGAATTTCAAAGCTTGCCCACCGCTATGATAAGTGCCTGAATTTGAATGGTGCTGATGTGGAAAAGTAGTTTTTTAGTCCCTCTTTCACATGTATATAATAAAAGGTTTTCCTTGTACTTGGTTTTTAAAAAATTCCAAAACGTTCCTTATTTTCTGAATAGCCCTCATTTACTACAAACAACTAATTTATCATTCATTTAATCAAAATTACAGTATCTGTTCCGCAGGTTGTCGCTTCGAGTTGAGTTACAACAAGTTTTAACTGTTTATTCATTTCATTTTAAGTATTTTCCAAAAATACAAATTATCGTGAGCATAGAAAAGAGAATGTAATAATGAGGAATGATAGATTTCGGTAATCATTTCATCAAGAAATGAAATTTTCAACTTACATTTCGAAGTATAGACGATATATGTTTGTTGCAACGTTCATTTCTAGATGAAATTCTCATTTCCCATTCTCTTTTCCATACTTAAGCTCATGATAACTTGTATTCTTGGAAAATATTAAAAGGGAAACGAAAGAAAAGTTAAAACTTTTGACAACTCGAAGTGATAACCTGCGAAATAATTACCAATATTTTCTTTATTTATCCACAACACATCTTAAATAATTTTTTTTAAATAAAAAAACCATCTTTTATCATTATTTTAATAACAATAGTTAAATAGGGAAGCTACAAATTTAATGAAACTTTTACAATAAAACCAGATCTTGTTCCTGTTCCCTTCTTCTTTCTTCCCCACCCCCCTCCCACGCACTCTCTCTCTCACACACATACTATCTGTCTATCTCTATCTCCCTTCTCTAGATATTTATCAGAAGACGCTGATAAAGCAAACAATTAATCGAAATTAATATAAATAAGAGAAAAAGTAAATAGAGATAATGTTTAATATGTTATAACGGGCCAGACGAAAAATATTTACCATTGACCTAATGCTCTGTCGTCATTTATCATAAATCTAGATAAAAAGTGCGTGTCTCATTAGTCCAAATGTTTCCATAATACACTGAGAAATCGCTGATTGAATTATTGCCATCACTATTTAAAATAGCTGTTCTTATCACTTCAACTTTTATTGTGTCAAAAATCTTTAAATTGAACCGTCAAGAGAGGAAACGATGTTTCTATACTACATTTAATAATTGTTTATATGTATATGCTTTTATTTAATATGTTAGCAGCCGGAGATGGATCATAAGGGATCTAGGACCCTCCTCATAGTAGGTACCCAAAATAAGGACGACAAATCTTGCGGTTGAGCGTGATCTAAGACAAATCACCTCCCTGCACAACCGTTTTCTAAGAAAGAGTACCGTCTCTACCCCAGACACGTTCACGAGTTGTAGTGGTAAAGGTTTTTTATATATTTATATACACAGGATTTAATAGGTGGAAATATCGATAATTAAAATGATTACAGGCTATAAAAATGTATTTCACCATCACCAACAACAGCATTTTAAAGCAAATAGTTTTCGATTTACAATTTTAGTTTCTTTTTAATGATGGATCGTTTCAAGATACCGTAATAATGAGATAAGATGAGTACTGAGATTACGTTTTAAGATACCTAGAATCGTCAGTGGCATTTCTAAGAGGCCACATTTTAACATATTTTAAAGAGATTTGATATTGGTGTCACAGATCATTCAAAGAAGGTTCTCGGAACTCATTACGATCGGGTTTTCAGATTTCGATTTGGCGGGTTACAGAATTTTGTTTAAACTTGTACTATCTTGGTCATTAAATAGGATTGAGAAAGAACAGTTTTAATACCAGTTTGAGGTATCAGTTAAAACTAAAAAATTTTTAAAAAATAGGTACAAGTTAAATAACGAATAAAACATTTTCCTTTATAAGAAATAATAATACCAGAAATTGGTCCAGTGTTATATGAGGTGTAGAGTTTTGAACCTTTTAAATTTTCTTTCTCTTCTGGTTCTTTTTCTTTCACTTTGACCTCTTGAATTATAAATTGTGGATTCTCAAATTTCTTGTCTGTTTCAAATTTTCGAACTGGTATTCCAAGATAGCCCAGGGAGTGGGTGAGTGGTATAGCGCTGAGTTGCCGTGCAGAAAATCCCGGGTTCAAATTCGGATGTAGCAAATTATTTATTTAATCTCTTAACAGCCTGGAATGGATTATTTGGGATCTGGTGACCCTTTTGGGCTCCCCCAGTGGGACCCAATTAGGGGAACACAAAGTGAAAAATTAAATACGAATAATTTTTAGAAATGTTTCGTAAAATTTCACGTAACGAGATTTTCAGTTATAATGACCCTGGCCATCGATAAAAAGTTGCTTCATGTAATCAACTTTCACAACAATATACCATAATTTTACATTGTTAGTTTAATTTCGAAGAGATATTGAGGTTGGGAGGTCAAAAAAACGTTTGATAGTGGTTTAGTTATGAGATTCTGATATGAGTGATCTTGTCTGCATTTAGAGTAAGTCATGCAGACATATGTCATGCTGGCTATGGTCAACTATAGCGTTACGGGCTTCAAGTATATTGAGAGGTGTTGACCTCATTGCCCCTGTAATCAATCTTAGGCCATGGTTTTGGACCTTAGAAACCTTTTGGAAGTTGGTGCTTGCCGATGTTCCCCAGCAGGTTATGACGTACTCGTTGGACGTAGCCGACATAGAGATTTTGGAGGGTTTTGCGATCTGCTCCCCAGGCCGACCCTGTGATCTTTCTCAAGAGGCACATTCTTTAGAGGCCCTTTGTTGTGCATGATTCTATATGTGGTCTCCAGGTCAGCTTTTTATCCAACTTGATTCCCAGATATGTTGGGGTTTCTTTAAGTTGTATAGCCGATGATCCCATTTTGAGCTCAAGTCTTTGTTGTTTACTTTTGGAAAGGGTGAAGACAGCATACTTGGTTTTGTGGTAGTTTATTTTCATTCCCCAATCTTTAGCCCAGCTGCTGATGGCATAGATGGCTTCCTAGAGCTTGTATTTCGCAATGGCCATTGAGTTTGAGCGGAACCATAGAGCGGCATCGTCTGCGTATATGGAGGTTTCAACTCCTTTTGGTACGTTACATATCACATCATTGATGAAAATATTAAACAGTGTTTGTGAGAGGAGACTGCCCTGTGGTACTCCATTTTTTAGCTTTTTTTGTTTACCCTTTGGTCCGTTTATCTGCACTCTTGCTTGTCTATTGGTGAGGTAGCTACCAAGGAAATCTACAACAAGATATGGCTCAACACTAGATGCAGTATTTACAAGACACCTCCATAACATTAAAAGTAACACTTTCGTTGCTTATTTTAGTTACCATCGGCCTATTGTAACTTTGATACTGTTGGGTATCAATAGCTATTTTTTTATTTATTTTATTTTTTTAATCCAAACGGATATTTTATTACATTAAAAACCAGATATATTTTTTTGTTTTATATAATTCTTACAATAGTACAATTTATTAAAATGAAATAAAAGAATTCTGTGAGTATTTTTCAAAATATATGTTTTAATATTTAGTGTGATGTTCGAAAAAACAAAACAGAATCAGTCTCAAGACAATTGTCGTGTGAGAAGGATGTTACTCTACTTGCTACTCTACACTTTGATTTGTCGCCAAACTCTCCATCTTCTTCATCTTCTCAAATCTCACCAGTAAAACTGTTCGTTTATTTTCACATCACCTTGGACTTACCGGTAAGAGACATTTGGTTATTTCTACTCCTCATCATATAGAATTATCATCTCATCATCTTCAAGAACTCATCTCAAACTTTTCAAGAATTTAGTTATTTTTATTGATTCATTGACTATCAATATTTTTTGTTTTAAAATTCATTATTTCTTTATTATATAGTTAATTTTAAGTTGTTTTTTTTTGTAAAAATAATTAATTGTAATCTTTCATAAATTTTATTTAGTATTTAAATAACTTTTTTTTTTGTATTTCCTTAGGTTTAGATGTGCACATTCATTTCTTTGTAATTGTTCTCTATTTTATTTTTACATTATATATCTATTATTTACTCTTTTTATATTTACTTGATGAATTCTTATAGAGCCTTAATTTACATAATTTAGGAATAAATTAATCTGTTTTTTTTATTGAATTCACGACCGGCAAATTCGCTCGGATAGAAGGTTAGCGAATTATTATTAGGAGCCCCTTCTTCCACAGATATCATCAGAAACATCATCGAGTGTTAATATTACAGAAATAACTAATGATACTGAATTGTAATATTTTATTTAGACTATAATGGTCTTTTATGTATATTTTTTAATGAAAATAATATTACTTTTATCACATAAAAAAAAATGTCTGTATTCCCTTCCATTACATCCTTTTCTTATACTTAAATAATTCTTTCCCAATAACATCCTACTTCTATGTTTCACATCTACCAGGCGTCCCGCGCCGGCTTATTTTTTTTAATATATACAAATAAGCCGTATTATAAATAAAATAATTATTAATAATATTTATTTTCTCCCCACCTCTACTGTGGTAAAGGTGTTTTCTTAGCTATATTTGGAGATACCATGCGATTGGTGGTCATATGACATAACGGCAGAGATAGTCGCTCTTAGCTATCCCCTCTCTCTGGAGCTGCCTTCAATTACCACTGAAGGTCAGATCTGGCCAGATCTGCGGTGTCGAGAGCGCAACAAGTTTCGACACGATCGGTGGACATTCAGGGAATCTGCTCTGCTTAGAAATCATCGCACAGCTGGCAAGCTAGGTAAATAACTATCTATGCACTAGTTACAACTTAAATATATATCGAACTTGTCGAAAAGTTCTTACAAAATATATTGTTTTTAATCAAATCTCAAATTAAGACATTGATTAAATGTAAATAAACGAAAAAAAAATACTGGACTCTTTACTATGAACCCATAATATAATCCAGCTGGGTAGGATAACAATTGTAAACAAAGTATGTAATTTGATTAATAACAAGCCATTAAAAAAACAAGTATACAATTAATAATAACTTTACAATAATAAATCATTTCTTCATTTCTCGGAAATCTTTAGTCTGGCAGTTGAAAACATGACAATCAAGGTCGAATGACTCAACTTTAAAACATTTATTTTTGTTTCTTTCGAATAGCGAATATTACTTATTGTGATAAGAATACAATTCCTTTCTATTATTTTTTTAAGAAGCTAGGGGATGGTTGACTGGAAGATAGAGTAAGGAAGAAAATAGTTGGGGGTGCAGTCAAATAAAACACTAAATAAGTGGGTACTTATTTAGTGTTTTATTTGACTGCACCCCCAACTATTTTCTTCCTTACTTATTATTTTTTTATATTATTATTATTATTTTTATTATTATTATTTTTTTTTATTATTTTTTATTTTATTTTTTGACGGAGACACCTCACTTCTCATTATCAGAATTATTTCTCCCTTGGATCGTTTTGTGAGAATGGCGTAGAAGCCCGGTATATACAGAATAATTGTTTAAAACCAATAACTTTTATACAGGCACTAATATTTCATGCATAATGTTTTTTGACTTTTTTTTTATACTGCATTATATCACATTAAAGGATTGAATAAAGTTAAATTTGTAGATTAAAATATATTCCAAGAAGCATTATTATTTTCTCTCTATTTTCAGCATTGGAGGAATTGAAAGTAAAAAATAAAATTTATTCTAGTTTTTGAATCATTGCTTTAATTTTTAAATATTTTTATTTTGAAGAGAAAAGATTTCCCCCCAGCCGGGATTCGAACCCGGATCTCCGCCTCACCGTGTATACATCGCAAAATTGCGAGAACACGGGGGATATGGGTTCGGTGAAGAGAACAGATTTGTCCTAGGTAGGGAGCGACCCCGGTGGCTCAAATGGTTAGAGCGTTGCCACGGTGAGGCGACGATCTGGGTTCGAATCCCGGCTGGGGGCAAATCTGTTCTCTTCAAAAAAAAAAAAAAATAAATAAAATGTTTGGAAAATGACTTGAAGAATATTTTCCTGTTAACACTTTTTCTAAAAAAATAATACAATCTACTACAGAATTCATGTAAATTGCAGTTATGCAATATGATTAACGAGTACTACAAATAAATGAACAGTTTATGAATCGAAAAATGGGGTTTAATCAGCCGCTATGGGGTTCCCCCCTAGTTATACTAAAAATAATACTATGAAAAAGATTAATAGAACAAATTGATAAACTAAACACTCTTACAATTTTCTATTTTCATTAAAACGGCACCTTTTTAAAGCATTATTAGTATTAATAGCTTAATTATCAGTACTAATAGCATTAATAGCTTAGTCAAATTCAACTAAAAAAAGTCCGAAATTTTAAAGCTGGCACAACTGCGAGAAAGGTCGAGTATATCGTCGAGTATAGGGTATCTAAAGTAGGCATTATCAATTGATATCTTTAAGATTGCAGAAAACATCATATACAAATTATGATATCATATAAAAAAAGACGAAAACATATCAACAGATTATGAAATGGATTTTTTGTGTAGGACCGATAGATTCTGAGATATTGAGCTTTTTATATGTAATTAATTCCCCCTTAACGTCACCTCATCCACAAATCCATAAAATTTGGACACTCAATAAAACGAAAATTATAAGGTAAAACCATACTTCGATCATCGGTGGTGTAGTGACTTGCCTAACAGACTTCTATTCCCAAGGGTTTGCTAATGGCCCTAGGTGTTTTTAAAAGGAATAAAAAATCCTTGTTTATACTGTCCTTCGGATGGAACATAAAATGGCGCCCAGGCATATCAGGCATTCGGTAAAGATCCCGCCATAGTTATAGCTGGATAGGCAAAAATTAGGACTTCCACTGTAGCATCGTCCGATTGTAGTATCATAAAGTGACGTTAAATAAATAAACAAGCGATTAATGGATTTTACTTTAAATCATTTTCTGTCTCTGCCATTCAGGATTCGGCTTGATTTCTCTGCAATAATAATATATTAAATAATAAAAGAAACTGAATTGTCGGAGATCAATAATAAAACATACTCTTGAAGAAATTGACTAAACACGTTTCTTTTTTAATCTACATATGGAGGTCATTTTGTGCCTTCTTTCTTTGGAACTATGAAATACATTCTTGATATAAAAATACCACAAACAATTAAAACAGACATAGAATCAACACTTTTAAAGCAATCAAATAGTTAAGTAGGTGGATTGTGGATGAACTGATCTGGATTAATTTAATTTATGCTATATCTCAACAAGTCCAATCTTATCTGACGATTCTTACTATTATTTGATTGATTGTCTCAGTAACCCATAACAATACCGACATATTTCCTCCTTAGACTGGATGTCCTTACAACTAATACCCTTCCCTCATTCACTCCTATGATTTGGTAGTCAGCCTTGGCCAGTGTTAAAAAACTAAAAAAAAATCTTTCCTGAAGCCATATTAACTAACATGAAAAAAAACAACACATAACTCACAACAACGATTGACAGAAAATCGCAGAATAAATAAGTGATTTCACCAATTCCACTCCTTCAAATTGTAGTCTTCACATTCACTTACACGGTTTTCACCTTTCTTATAGTATTTATAAAAGTTCTTATTTGTTTATTTTATTAGTAAAATATATTATTTAAAACACATTAACATATAAGTTATTACATTTATAAGTATTATAAACTTTTAACTAAGTTTAAGTGTTAAATATTTTTACAAGTCTCATAATTATTGACCACTTATCCTATTGCTACTTAGTTAGTTTGCTACTTGTTAGTTAGAGGTTAGTTTGCTCTTTGCATTTATCTCATACAGATTATCTCTAATACATTTCTGGAATAACAGCCAGACATGAAAAACAATTAATGTAAACTGTAAATATTTGGTGGTCAACGAGAATTATCAGATATAGCTGGGAGAAGCGCTGTGTAAAACACAAGTATTGGAAGTATGTTACCGAAACTACCACTCTTGTCAGGAGGAACTTTAGGTTGTATATGGTGATAATATTAAGATGGTTATGGAAGATGTAAAAAATGGTGTGTAATATTATATCAAGTGGATATCTGGTTCTTCAAATGGTGAACAAGATAAAAGTGGGATGAGGTTTACAAAAAGATATAAAAAACTGGTGTCATAGAAAGTGTACGGATAACCATCTCGTTCTGTACATTCAGCCTATATTAGGTGGGTTCTTGATACTTGACTCTTATCGGTCGTAAGTCACCTCTCACGAAATAATAGTTCTTTGTCTGCGAATCATTTCGTTGCGAAGCTTGGTTTTGATAGTTTTTCAGTGAAAGAATTAAAATATTTCATATCACAGCTTGTAAATTTACTAAATTTTTAAAGTTAAAAAATTTAGTCCAATGTTTAAATTCAACGAAAGGATTGAGGTAAAAAGGGTTGTTGCGAAAGCTGTTGTTATTTTCATCAAAATGATCAATATGGTTTATATCGTAATAAGATACTTCATGGGGGTCGCCTGTGGTTAGTATATCAAACTTCTATACCCAAGGTCGGGGTTCGTCCCCCGCACACAGGGGTAATTGACACCAAAAGTCGATCAAAATTATTTTTATGTAAGTTTTGATGCTATTTCATAACTTAAGTATAATACAGGTTAGAACTATAAAAAAAGGAATAAAAGAAACTAAAAAACCTTAAACACAACCTTTTTATGTTACATTAAAAAATAAATAGGTACATAATAATGGTATGACTGTGCAATAATGTTAATAAATAATATTAATCTGAGAAACCATCCCATCCTTCTTCATCAGAAGTCATTTCATCTTCTGTGTTGTCCTCAAATTGGGGAGATGGGCCCCATGGGAGCAACATTTCAATGGTTTCTTGCTTGAAAGACTTTGATATTTTTGGGGGTCTGTGTTTTATGCACCTCAAAAATGGATCAGTTGTCAATAGCCTATTCACACCCTCCGTATTGCATTGAATGCGACAAAATTTTCTGGAATATCTTTACCGGTACTGCCGGAAATGTTTGTTCCTTGCTTCTGCTGCCTCCTCTGACAAATTCCCAAATGGTAGAAGAGGATGATCAATAATAATTGGGCCGTGTATTAATATTGTATGTACATTGGATACCATGAGTACTGTTCGATGTACATCTCAGCCGTTTCATGATAATAGGCAGCGAATTGTTTAGTATTGTTACGGGCTACCGGGTGTAAAATGGACTAAACTATTACTTAATTCAAGAATCTAATATTTATTAACAAATTAAAAAAAAAGAATACAATGAGACTATTAAATTATTAAACTAATATCAATTTACAATAACAATATTCTACTAAATGTTATCTAATTTCTAAAATAATATACAATTAATATTGGTAATACTAAATAACTAAACTATTTATATATAAATTTGTACAAATACAATAATATTACACTATAGTTTACAATTACAAATTAACACTTACAGTTCGCTAACTAAAGTCCACCGACCGTAAGACTCTCCAAATATGACAAACTGACCCACAGTTTATTACACTTATTACACGGCCACTAATTGTCACTGTTGCTCACTAAGCACTTATTACAGACTGATACTAACTCACTGTAACTCACACGCACTATCACTAGTTAACGACTGCTTATTACTACTGGCTTATTACTTCACTGCTTATTACTCACTGCGCCGCCGAAACAGCTGGCCTTTTATATAGGCAAGGTAGATTGGGGTGGGGACACCTAGAACATTCCAGGCCGATCCAGTAGGCTCTACGACATTCTATAATCCCTTCCGCTTAATCCCATTGTTTGCCTAATCCTCTCAGCCGGTCCTCCTCCCCGCTCTGACCGTAACAGTATATATTTTGTGGCCATTAGATATCACTTGTAAAATAGTCGCAAATCTGTCGATAAGGTTTCTGTCAATACCTGTTATGTTTTCAGATACCTCGGTGTTAGCAAATAACCTCCTGCTGGTGGCCAAAATTAGCTTCAGGCACATCCTCTATTAGCCCAAGTCAAATCTTGGAATGATTTTTAAGACGACCCAAATTAGATAAACATGGTTTTATAGGAATTTAACTGGTCCCTTGCAATGGTATTTCTTAAAAGATACATTTACTGTTCTCTTAGCAGCCTTTCATTTTGATTTCATATTCGATTTGAGTCTTGAAATCTTTTGCTGAAACTGTTGCATTTGTTCCTCTGAGAATGTAGGTTGTTTTACAATATTTTCCTTGACTAATTCCAACTTGCAACCAAACCAAAACTGTGCAAAATCCATTCCCATACAATCTTTACCCATCTTATAAACAGCTTGTCGGGTCATGATCTTTAATCCAGAGGAACCTATAGCAAGTGAAATGTTAAAATAGTAAAAGAGTGAAAATAATAAATAACCTCGTTTGGTTCTACAACAACTGACTGTGTGTTCATTTAAATTTGTTTTGGCATCTAGTTTTTGATAAAACTGGGAAAAAACACTCTAACGTTCAAGAAAAGTCAAAAATCAAACCCGGGAAAAGGCCGGAAGTACATCAAAATTACTAATTTATACATCTCTTATGAAAAAAAAGTGCACAAAATCAATTCTTCGACAAACAATTATTAAAATAACATTGAATGGCATCACTAGATTTATGTTGTTATTTTCTGATTCTACACACCAGGCATTTAAAATATCACCAATATGCACTTGATAACACACATAAAACCAATATGTGACACACAGATATTTCATTCATTCACTTGGTAACAGCACGTGCGACTTGTAATACCTTCATAATACAACTAATACAGGGGCAGGTACACCTGTTTTCCCCGAAAAAAGTATCACCTTAAGTTCTATAAACATTTGGCTTAACGTAAGAGGTAGGTTCACTGAATTGTCAAAAAAAAGTTTTCCTGTTTTGATCGACTTTTGGTGTCAAATACCCCTTGGTGTGCCCCGGTAGGGGGCTATAGTATTTTTTAAAGGGTATAAAAATACGGTACTCGCTAAAGATACCTATCCTGGTTTGGAAAATTTTAGGACTCCCACTGTAGCATACTTCGATTAGCCATAAACAAATAAATAAATAAACCAAAAACTGATACCGCATTCCAAAAATCGATAGATGTCATTAATGTCGAAATACTTTCTGGTAATTTTTTTTTGTTGGCTTATATAATGACGTTCGAGGTTTTAATCACTGTACAAATAGACATATCATTATTTATGTAACGATAAGGATCATAATAGATTAGCGTTAATAAATGAATATTTCTGACATCCTTGATAATATCGTCCCTGACCGTTGAAGTTACATAGTTGGCTTGAAACCCACAATACACGTAACATTTTTTATGTCTTTCTTCGGGAGGGATGTAAATTGGGAGTCCCGAGGCTGTACGGTGTCAGATATTCATTATAGATTCCTTTCCTAATTATATCTGGATTGGCAAAGTTAGGGACTTCTGTAGGATCTTCTGATTAGCTATAGAACTATTAAGTGATGTTTTGAATAAATAAGAACGCCATATTTTAAAATCAATTCGTTCCTACATCTTATTTGAAGGAGAATATTTGCCAGATTTGTTGACTTTCTTATTTTTGAATTTTCATGGAGACATACAATTTTTATTTTACTTTTACTCGTTTTGGGCACATTTAATGTTTTATGATCTACAAAATTAAATATGAAAACACTAATTAAGATTGAAAGGATACTCTTGGTAGTTATCGTGATAGTATTAAAATATTAAAAGGGATTAATATTTTATCTAAACTTGTGGTTTATCTAATCGATTCCCTACTTTTAGAAATTGGAAATTTTTATTCTGTAAATATTTTTGGAAAACTTAAATTACGACAATTTTAGCATTCATAATTGCAATTGGAAGACTTTAAGGATCCAAAAGTTCGATGCTGACATCATGAGTGGTAACTACTTTTATTAATTTCCAATTCTACTTTAACTTTCCGGATACATTAGGATTTAGCAACTAAGTGGTAATACAAATGTAATTTTTTTGATTCTTTGTTAATATTAAAGTCATATCTTTAATACGAGGTGAAGTCCATCTTCTATTGTCCCTCTTCTTATATTAACATTGAATAAAATATTCGATATTCGAAAATTCAATTTGTAAATGATAATGGAAATTTGTCGGGTTTGAATAACTATTTTTTATTTATTTAATTTTTTTCTAACAAACGAATATTTTATTGTATTAAAAGCCAGATATTTTTTGTTTTATATAATTCTGATAATAATAAAATTTGTGAATATGTTCATTTTCCGGGATGGAATGTGTGGTGTTGGTATTGTTTTCCAAGCTTTCGCTCATCGTGTTGTGAGCTTCTTCAGGACTAGTCAGTAAATGAAGAGCGATTTTTTTTTTTTCAAGCCCCTGGAAAAGACGATCACCTGAAACAGACTTACATACTAACGTATATTAATAAATTTATACATTTTAAGAGGATTTTGAGGAAGTTAAAGGATTGAGGTTATGGGGTTAACTAGGATCAGATATCCAGTGATGGGGCTCACTGGTTGATTTGAAAATTATAAAAACTTAAAACTAAACTAAACCTAAGAGTAATAATAATCCACCTGAGTCGAGACTAAGGGAACTTACATACTTTTGCCAGCGCTGTGGCCGGCTTGCTGGTCTCAAAGTGCTGAATAGCGGGTTAGTGCAGTGCTGGAGGCTATCAAATCAAAATGGTATTTTGAAACTGTTGGAGTCTCTTCGTGGTAGTCGGAGATATGTTATTGAGCATTGGCACTCCGTAGAGAAGGGCTGGCTGAGGACCCCCTTATATAATCATTATTTTGAGGCGTAATGATAAATTCGGTGAGGTGAGCAGGTGGTTCAACCTGTAGGACTTCGTCCTAGTCTGATTGATCTTTCTCATGCAGTGCTGGGTTAACGTCAAGTGCCTGTCTAGGGTGACGCCCAGGTACACTATCTGATTGGCTGGATGGTTCTCGCTATCCCCCACTCTTTAGACCGTCGGTAGAGGGCGCTTGTTTTTCTGAAATAAAAAATGCAACACAGTCGGTCTCCTTGGGATTGACTGAAATATTTAATCTCTCCAGCTTGTCACTTATCTCCTTACAGGCCGCTCTGCCTGTCGTAGAGCTTTCTTAGCGTTCAGTGAACTGCTATAAATTGCTACATCGTCGGCGTAAGCCGCGACATTGGCCTATCTGTATCTCGCTCAAACAGTTTCCGCCGTGTAGATCGAAAAAAGAATTGGTGAGAACACAGTGCCCTGGGATCAAAGGGGAGATCAAAGGGGTTGGACAGCTCTTCGCCGACTCGAACCTTAGTTGAACGTCGCGTCAGAAAGGACAGTATGATAGTATAGAGTTGCTCGAGCGCTCCGACTGTCATAGAGGAAGGACCTACGATAAAAGTGCTCCTGGGGGTTATCCCCACCTTTCCAGTGCAAAATTGAAGACAGTCGTCGTCCAGCAGAGCTAGAGGTAAGACGTGTTTTCAAAGTGTTCCTTGTAATAGTGCGCTGGAGTGTGCGAGTGAGAGTGGTTGAGTCCCGAGGGACACCAGTGCGAGTCGGGACTCCCACGGGACAGGAGGTTAATTAATTAACCGAACATCATCATCCATCTTCACCATCATCACCCATCATCATCATCCCCACGACCAATCATCACCATCATCATCCATCATCATCCATCATCATCATCCCCGTGAACAATCATCACCATCATCATCCATCATCACCATAATCATCATCATCACCAATCATAGTTATAATCATCACCAAGTGCCATGGATAGTGAAAAGACAATGCGGGACATAGTGGACGAGGAGATGGAAGGCGTCGAGACTGGGAGACCAGTTAAAATCTGTGGAAAGGAGGAAGAGATCCCCACAGAAAGTGATTTAAGAGATACTAACGGTGGAGAAGGGCGGAAAAGATCCCTCGAAGGACAGGTGGCGGCCTTGGAGGAAGTAGCACAGTCGGAATCAACCGATGCTGAGGAACCCCGGGACCAGAGGAGGAAGACGAAGAGGGCGAGGGAGGAGAGTAGATCCCCCCCGACCGAAGAAGAATCCTCTCCCGTGGGGAAAGCAGGAAAAATACAGGACCAGATACGAGATTATATGGTCAGGAAAAAGATGTCACAGGAGACCAGGAAATACATTAACGACCAGGTGAGGGAGATTACAAACCTCATAATTGGGCTGCAAGCCCAGTGGAATATGGTCCCCGCGCTCGTCAGGGAGGTGGTCGAGGAGGCCCTCAGTAGGGACACCTTGCACAAAGTTATTGCGAGCAAGGTGTCGGAGATAATCGCCCCCATGGTGGCTACGTCAATCAGCGAGGCCATAGGGGGCGAGTACGATGCGAAGAAAAAGGTGTGGGTCTCCCCCACCTTGAAACGAGTGCAGGGGATCATTGGGGACCTCCGGCTTGGGGAACAGGAGGCCGGCATCCTGAGGCATACCGCGGAGGTAGGGGCCGGGGAGAGAAGGAAGGCGGCGAGGATCCCTTAGGAGCCTGAGAAGGTGGTGGCTGGACCTTCCGGGGTGCCCCCGCCAAAGAAGAAAGAGGCAGCCAGCAGCAGCAAACACGACGGCCTTGCCCCGGCCCCAATGCCACAGAGGTGGACAGGAAGGGAAATGTGCCGCGGTAGGAACGTGGAGGCGGACTCCAGCGAAACCGAGGAACCGCAATGGGAGGTGGTGAAGAAGAAAAAGAAGAAAAAGAAGAAGGAGCAGCCAACCTACCAGGAATCAGGGAAAGAGGAGGAAAAGGTAAAGAAAAAGAAGAAGATAACGTTCGCTGGAGTCCTTGCCAGTGTCCCCGTTGTACCGAGTAAGCCGGATGAGGCCCCCACCTACATCACGCTGAAGGGAAGTACAGCAGGGTGGGAGGCTGGGAAGATCTTGGAGCAGCTCCCATCCCAGGAGAAATTGAAGGAGATCGGCGCCAGTGTGAACATGGTAAGGATAACCAAGACTGGCGCCGTCCTGGTCAAGACTGGTGGGGCGGACCAGGCTAAGAAGCTAATAGAGTGGGACGCCCTTAAGCAAAACGGCCTGGAGGCTAGGTTGGCGATGGCGAGAAGGCCGCGCCTAGAGGTGAGTGGCGTCCCCAACCACTGGGATGGGACCGTCCTGGAAGGATATTTGTGGGAGAGATTGGGAAGAGAAAGGCCGGGGGACGAGAGTGCCAGGAGGGAGTGGCTAAGACCCTGCTTCGCCGCACCCGCAAGGGGCGGGCTTACGAAGAAATGGGTCTTCGAGGTTCACCCGGCAATGAGGCTTGCCCTCATGAACCTTACCATGGCGGACGTGAGCGGAGGATGGTGGTGCCTGGTCATCAGAGACTACCTCGACCCCCTACTCTGCCTAAAGTGCCTAGAGGTCGGCCACGTAGCGAAGACCTGCACGAAGGAGATAGCGTGCAGGTGGTGTGTGGATTCCGGGCATAGAATGAAGGAGTGCCCGGTAAAGATCAGGAACTTTCAACCTACGTGCAGGCACTGTAAAGCTAACGGCGGAGAGGGGAAAGAACTCCGGCATTGCGCGGGCACAAGGGAGTGCCCGACGTACCTGGAGATGATGACCAGGCAGATGAAGAGAACCCGGTATGCGTAGGCTGCAGATCCTGCAGGTCAACATGGGCCGAACACGAGTGGTCGCGGACGAGCTGAGAGCTCTCGCTAGGAAAGCCGACATCATGGCCGTACAGGAGCCGTGGTGTCAGGGAAATGTGGTCGCCGGATTCGGTGTCACGTCGAGGGTGGTCGCAATGGGCAGTGGCGAGAGGAGGCCCAGGGCGGCTATTGTGATAGTGAATCCAAACCTCGACGTTATGGAACTGAAGCAATTCACCACGGCGGATCAGGCGGCGTGTTATGTCAGATGGGGGAGGATATCCTTCGCCCTCGTTTCGTCATACATGCCGCCGAAGCAACGGATAGAGGAGAACGTTGCCGCCGTGGAGGCCATCGCACAGCGTTACAGGAGTGTGGTGGTCTGTTCCGACACCAATTCGTGGAGCACGGCCTGGGGTTCGGTGCGCACAGACGCCAGAGGAAGAGTGGTGGACGATACCGTGGCGAGGTGTCAGCTCATTGTGATCAATGAGCCCTCTGGTCCCACATTCGTTGGAGCCAGGGGCCAGAGTTGGATAGACGTGACACTCGCCACGGCCACCATGGCGAGGCGCATAGCGGACTGGACCCTACGGTCTGACACGAGCTCCGACCACCGGGTCATAGCCTTCAGTGTGGTAGAGGAGGAAGGCGAAGTCCTTCCGGTTGAGAAGGGCTTCGTGACCCGTACGGCGAACTGGGGAGCTTTCTCCAGTGAACTGGAGGGAATATTGGTCGATAGAGAATGGGAAGAGATGGCGCCGATGGAAGTAGGAGAGTCAGCCATAGACCGCAGAGTGGCGGAGCTGACGGGCGCCATCACAGAAGCGGCCAATATGACCCTCCAGGGCCGCAGAGCGAGAGCGCGTCCGGTCCCATGGTGGACGCCTGCCCTGACGCTCCTCAAGAGGGAGTATTACAGGGCCAGGCGCAGGTACCAGGAGTGCAGGGACGAGGAGAGGAGACCTGCACTCCGACAGGAAACGAAGGTAAAGTATAGGGCATACCGAAACGGCGTGCGTCACCAGAAGAAGAAATCCTGGGACGAGTTTATCGTCAAGGAATCGGAGAAGAATCCCTGGGGTATTCCGTACAGGGTGGCACTGGGCAAGGTGAAGCCCCTTACCATGATGGCGGCTATCAGAGTCGGAGATGCCCAGGCAACCACCCTGGAGGAGACTGCCGCGATGTATATTGACTATACATACCCCAGGGATGATCCGTTCCAGGATACGGAGGAGGATGAAATGGTTAGACGCACCACGGTGTGCCCTCCCGGTACCGAGTTTTGTCCACCATGGGATATATGGGACCTACGTCTTGCCGTGGAGAGACAGAGGATCGGCCGAGCCCCAGGACTCGACGGGATAGATGCCGCGATCCTGAGGAAAAGCGCCCCCCTCATTGAGGATGACCTTCTGGGCATCTTCAATGAGTGTCTGGACCAGGGTCGCTTCCCTAGTAAGTGGAGGATCACGGACCTGAGATTGCTCTACAAAGGAGGAGGCAAGGATAAGGAGTCGCCTAAGGCGTACAGGCCTATATGCCTCCTCCCGGTCGTCAGTAAAGTCCTGGAGAGCTTAATAGTCACCAGCCTAAGGCCGGTCCTCAGTGCAGCTAGCCATCCACGGCAGTTCGGCTCGACCCGTGGCAAGGGAACCACAGATGCGCTGTTGAGAGTACGCAGGGACGTGGAAGAGAGGGCGGAGAAGTACGTCATGCTCGTGCTGTTCGACATATCCTCCGCCTTCGACAGTGTATGGTGGCCCTGCGTACTCCAGCGGCTGCAGGAGTTCAACACCCCCAGCAACCTGTACTCCCTCGTGAGTAGCTACCTGAGTGACAGGAGTGTCAGGGTAAGAGGTAGCTACTACGAGGTGGAAAGACGAATTGAGAGAGGGTGCCCACAAGGGTCGGTCCTCGGGCCGGCCCTGTGGAAACTCGTGTTTGATCAGTTGCTGGGGGAGCTAGAAGACGAAGGGTTCCTTGCCACGGCCTACGTCGACGACCTGGCAGTCCTAGTGGCCGAAAACAGCAGAGCCAGAGTGAAGACTCAAGCAGAGAGATGAGCCAGCCTCGTAGCGGAATGGTGCGTGAGGCGGAAGTTGAGTATGGCCGCAGGCAAGACCCAGGCCATACTTCTGAGAGGCTCCACCGACAGGGCTCACCCTATCATTATGGAGATTCAGGGTGAAAGAGTTAGGCTGGGTGAGGAGGTGACATATCTCGGCGTGAGGTTCAGAAGGAACTTTGACGCCACCCCTCACCTAGCATACCTGAAAGATAGGGTGACCCTGTCACTAAACGGACTTGGAAGAATAGGGGGTGCTTTCTGGGGCCTCAGGTACCCGGCAACCATGACCATTTACAAAGGCGTGGTCTTGGGTATCCTGAGGTACGCATCCCCTGCGTGGAGCCGTAACCTCACGCAACCGCATAAGAGGAGGCTGGCGACCATCCAGAGACTGGCTCTGCTGAGAGTTTCTAAGGCCTACAGGACGGTGTCGCACGAGGCGGTGCAGGTGCTGACCGGAGCTATGCCCCTGGACCTCGTCCTCAGGGAGGACGCCCTGAAATATGAGGTGAAGAGGCAGGGGCTTGCGGCGCTCCCGGAGGGACTCCGAGAGAGGATCGGCGAGACCCCTAACAGATGGAAGAGTATATTGAGGGAGGACTCGATCGACGAGTGGAACAGGCGGTGGGTTGGAAGCCAGAAGGGCTCGACCTTGAGGAAGTTCTTCCCCACCGTCCAGTCGAGATTGGCGGCGACGTGGGTCCTCCCGGACTACTGGGTCTCGCAGATCCTTACAGGACACGGCGGGTTCCGGGGAAAACTCAGTGAGCATAAGAGAGAAGTCGACCCCCGGTGCCTTACCTGTGGAGTCCCTGAGACTGCGGAGCACGTAGTGCTCTCCTGCACCGCGATGGAAGGACACCGAGCCAGGTTGTCGAGAAAAACCGGGATCTTCGTCCTCGCCGAGGAGGACTTCCCCCGTTTGATGGAGGCTGACAAATATCCCTTCTTTAAGGACTTTGTCTACGGGTGGAAGGAAGTGGTCGGGCCTGCTCATTTCACGATTAGCAGGGTCCGGCCCCTCGGCGAGCCACCAGAGCCACCAGACGAGGTGCCACCAGACGAGGAGCCAGACGGGGAACCACCCCCGGAGGAGAGGGATGGAGATGAGGACCGGACGGATGCGGCGGACCAGGAGGGCTGGACGGCATCCGGACGGATGGAGTCTTAAGGTGCTGCCCCAACAGTAAGGTGCACATCCGTGCACCGGGCAGCACCACAGATGCAAAAAAAAAATCTTGTACCCAAACAAATTAAATGGTACCCCCCCAAGATAAATGTATTATTTATTTTAAATAAAGGAAAAAAAAAAAAAAAAGTTGATTTATTGGCAGTGGCGGGCGTGCGTAAACCCAACGCATCAACCCGTCACTGCCGAGAACCCCGTATGCCAGCAATGGCAGGAAGGGGGCCCAAAAAAAAAAAACAAAAAAAAAAAAAAAAACAAAAAAAAAAAAAAAAAAAAAAAAAAAAAAAAAGTATAGAGTTGCTCAGAAAACTCGTTGTCCTGCGGTGTCTTACATAGAAGATTATGGGACACTGAGTTGAACGCCTCCGTGCAACATGGGGGTTGCAATGTTGTTAGCGGTGTTCTCGCTGACTTCCGCGTGTAGCTTCGCCAGATGGTGGTCAGGGCACAGTCCGGCTTGGAAGCCGGTCTGTTACGGTGGGATCAGAGCTACTTACGAGCAGTAGGTTTTGAGATAATTAAGAATAATTTTCTCAAAAACTTTTCCCTTGTGCGGAAGCAGACTAATAGTCGGCTGGCTGATTGCCGGTTCTCGCCGGCTTCAGGAGCGGGAAGAGGGTAGCTCTTTTCCATGCCTCAGGGAAGTATCTCAGCCTAAGATAGGAGTTGTAGAGGTTTGTCAGATGACCTAAGCCTCTCCTCGGTAGATGTTTCAACAGTACAGTCTGAATCCCGTATGAGCCTGGGGCTTTACCACCTCTCGAACGACGGAGTATCGCCTCAGCTACTTCGGAGACGCAAACATGTAATTGTTGCCGATCTCTTCTGTCGGTAATTCGGACGTATCAATGGTCCGTTTCGCTATCAGGTGACCGTACTGATCTGCAAACTTAACAGCCTGGTCTGTTAGTATATCGTCTCCATCCTGAAGCCTTGTGTAGTTCCTCTTTCTGGTGCTAGTCCTAAGTAGCTTCCAGAACATTCTATGTTCACCATGGGTGGACCGAAGCTTTTCATGCCACTGAGCAGTCCGCCATTGTTTGATGAGGTTTCGAATCTGAGTGGTAAGTGAATTTACCACCGATTTTACCTCATAGTCTCTGGTCCTGTACCACCTGTTCTTCCACTTATTGCGGAGGGCGATAAGTTTCAGAATATGATCAGGTGGGGGACGCAGAGCTGGTGGCAGGGGCGTGTACTTGGGGATTGCTGCATCTGCGGCGCTTCTGATTACATCAGTGAAGTACTCTACATAGAGGTCTACTTCCGTCGTAGATTATGGTAGATCTGAGATTTAAATAATTCCCAGTCTGCCTCTTGGAACTTGTACTTGTTCGCCGGAGGTGGCGCCGGCGCTTCCCTGTCTAGAAGGTAAAGCATGGGTCGATGGTCCGTCGTTATTAAATCTAGCGTGACGCAATCGATGAATCGGTGCGGCTGCCGTGTGAGTAGGAGATCAACCGTTGACCTAAAAGAAGGGTTTACTTTATGCCTAAAAGTATAGGTGTAAAGGGTAAACCACGCTGAACGGCGATTTAACACTATCTTCCCCGCTGCGTTACAAGATATGTTATTCCAAAGAGAGTGTCGGGCGTTCAGGTCGCCCACTGGTTCGTCCTCTTGGCGCATTCGTTGAGTAATATCTGAAATTCTTCTGGGGATGCGCGAGGCCACCGGTATAGGCCTGTGATAGTGGTGGGTTTGTCCAGAAGAACTAGGACAGTTACGGTGTGTAATTTCTGGTCCGTGATAGCCACAGGTGGGGGAAGTTCCCTCCACTTGACGCCATGGCGAATCGCTATCAGGACTCCATCATGTTGATCTCCCACCAAAGCGTAGCCTGGTATGCTCACACGGCGGTTGCTCACTCTGGTGTCGGTAAGTACAACTACTGTGGGGTCGCTCTGTGCTATTATGGCGTATACCTCCGTAATCTTCGGTAAAAGTCCGTCGGTGTTAAAATTGAGTAACGTCAAGTTGTAGCTCATAATGATACACCAGAGAGCATTTCTACGAGTTTAGCTGTAGCTATACTGAGTTGTTTTATGTTTTCCGCCAGGACCATGGCCCATGGAGGGGGTTTGTGTCCAGTCATGTTGTGATGGGGGTGGGGGGGATGTCGACTCGGGTCGGTCCGCTGCAGCTCGGGCCTGGGCCCTGGTCTGACTTAGGTGGGGAAAGTCCTCTTCCCTGAATGGTCCGGTAGGTCGGGCGGTACCTGGATGGGTCTGTCTGGTACTGGGGGGTGCCTTGGAGGTAGTTGTTCTTGTCTGAGGGGCAGGGTTGGAAATCTTTTTCTTTAAGCTTGCTAATCTCTCGACTAGCTTTTTCTAAATTCGCATTCCGTGAAGGAGGCGACATGCAAACCGCCGCAGTTTGCACACTTTACTGGGACCTCGTTCCGGGGGCATTGCGCTACGGGGTGGGGCCCGGCACATCTAACACGGCCATTGTACGCCCACAGTGGTTTTTCGTGTGTACGAATAATTGACACCGGTGGCATTGTACTATGCCTTTTCTGCCTATGTAGGGTTTAGCTTTGAAGGTGATACTCCCTACAGCTTTCAAATTCTTTAATTTGTCCAGGGTTACCTCTGGGGGGTGGTGAGGACAATGATGGGTAAGTCAGTCTTTTTCCCATCTTTATCGCTCCTCTGCATCCTACGGATGTCGAGGACGCCTGGGAGTCGTTCGCCTAGCTCGAGCTTAGCGCTCTCTAGATCGAACTCAAGGTCGAGGCCGTATAGAACAAATTTCTTGTTCTTTGGGCCAGTTGATGTTACGTACGTATGGTATTGGCTCTTAGTACTGGTGAAAAGGTCCCTCATTGCCTTGTGGGTCTCCATGGAGGCAGGAAAGATCTTGACACCGCCCTTGGTTTTCTGTACCTGGAAGTTCATATAATTCAGGGCTTTTAGGTCGGCAACAACCTTTACAGCGCTAGTGGCGCCGTCTAGGACTATGGGTGGCGGTCTCTTAGGGGCTGTCTGTTTTGTCGCACTGTCACATGCACTATCACTATTACATGCAAGGGGACTAAATTTATTGGTGGTACTCGCCGAAAAGGTAGCTGTTGAGAAGGAGGTAGCCAGGTTGATTACACGGCAAGTCCTCTCGGCTTTAACAAAGCCGTCAGCTGCGCTGGTCGGTCGTTTCATTGTTCTGGCTGCTCCCTTCTTCTGGCCAGCTCCCGCCACGCTGGTCGATGCGTCGTCTCCGTCCATCCTGGCACTAGACACAGCACAATTAGACTGGGGCTGGGACCTCACTAGAACGATGCCCGTACCCAATAGGGTGGTTGTCTCAGCTAGTTCCACACAGGTGTGGGACTCGACAACTTGCAGGCGCTGATCTAGGTGAGAAGAAAGCGTAAGATGCAGGCAGATAGTTAGATCCTTAGATGTTACCCCTCGGCTGCTGGGGGTGGAAAAAATGCGATGGAGGAGTCACGGTATATATACCTTAGGGGCGTGGTCTCGGTCGAAGTCTGCCTTCCCATTGGCTCGCTTGTGCCGAGTCCGTAAGTCGTGTTGTGTTCGGGTGGGTTCTTGTTTGTTCGGTATTGTCTTATGTGTGTGGATGGTAGGGTAATGTTTGTTTTATGGCAGGGTACCAGTTTTTGCTGAGGTTGGAACCGTCTTCCTTATTGAAATTATCGGTTTCTTTGATAATTTCAATAGCCTCTCTTATGGTGCGGAAATGATAGTTATTTTCTTTAACTAGTATAGTTGTGTTTTCGAATGGTATGTGGTGGTTGGTGTTGTACAAGTGTTCTGCTACAGCCGATTTTTCTGTTTTGAAGTTGTTGACACTAGATATATGTTCCTTTATCCTTCTTTCGATAGTCCTTCCGGTTTGTCCTATGTAGACCTTGCCATAGGAACAGGGTATTCAATAGATGCCTGGTGTACGAAGTCCTAACTTGTCTTTTGGTTTCGGTGTTTACTCTTGCGTTCTACCCGTTAGATAGTTTCTTGGTCGTATCCGTTTTTCAGGAAGGCTGTTCTCAAGTCCCTCTTCTCTTTAGGGAGCTGTGACGGTTTAGCTATCATTTCGGCTCTGTTGAGTAGAGTGTTGATGATTCCTTCCTTCTGAGACGGATGGTGGTGTGATGTGGCATGGAGGTATCTGTCTGTATGTGCAGGTTTACGGTAGACGGCTTGTCAAAGGTGGTTTCCTTTCTTCTCGACCAGGACATCCAGGAAGGGAAGTTTCCTATCATTCTCCAGCTCCATGGTGAATTGTATGTTAGGGTGGGTGCTTTTTAGATGGAGTAAGAATCTGCCCAGTGCATCTTTTCCGAGCTTCCAGATGGCGAAGGTGTCGTCCATGTATCTGAACCAATATTCAGGTTTTTGTGCTGCTGTGGAGAGTGCCTTCTGTCCGAAGTGTTCCATGTACAGGTCCGCTGCGGGTGAGCTCAATGATGATCCCATGGGTGTGCCTTCTATTTGTTTATAGTACTGTACATTGAACAGGAAATATGTTTCCTTCATGCATATCTCCGCCAGTCGGTACTCTTCTTTGCTCAGAAGATTCTTCATAAGGTTCAGGGCTTCATCGGAAAAGCGACTTGACGTCGAAGCTTACCAGGATGTCTTTTTCGTTGATATGAATGGTTTTGATAGTGTCTACAAATTGTTTGGAGTTGCGGATGGACTATACGGACAACGTAAAATACGCAAAGATGGTATCCCTGTGAGACCTATCGTAAGTACCATTGGCTCGCTTACTTACCACCTATCCAAATACATCTCCAACATAATCAAAACCCACACTGGCAAAACACAACACAACATCCGCAACTCCAAACAATTTGTAGACACTATCAAAACCATTTTTTTTTG
Source organism: Troilus luridus (assembly GCA_964056705.1). Lineage (NCBI taxonomy): Eukaryota > Metazoa > Arthropoda > Insecta > Hemiptera > Pentatomidae > Troilus > Troilus luridus. The sequence continues at coordinate 89,648,605 of OZ057413.1, read as the reverse complement.
TATTTTCTTCGGTTTGGTTGTGGGCATTCACTTTTTTGTAATGGTTCTCTCTTTTATTTTTATATTACGCATCTATTATTTATTCATTTTGTATTTACTTGATGGACTCTTTTATAGCCTTAATTTATGTAATTGGGGAATAAATTTAGCTATTTTTTGATTGAATTCACGACTGGCAAATTTGCTCGGATAGAAGGTAAGCGAATTATTATTAGGAGCCCCTTCTTCCACGAATGTAATGAAGGCATTTTTCACAGTGTTTTATTATCTTAGACAAAACTCCATACTTACTAGATATTATGGTAGAATGTTGGACGGTGATAGCAGAATGAGTATATATAGGCATCTCCGGATACTTAGAAGATATGCAAAGCTCAGTTTGGTCACTACTTAGACGAGCACAGTGCTTAAAAAAAAAATCAAAGAGCACAGTAGCAGTGTAGAACCCATTCTTCAGTGGACTGCCTTATTTTCAAATTGAAGTCGGAAAGTTTAAGAAATAAAATAAATACATTACTAAAACGATGTTATTGTTTTTGAGACTAGAATATAAACGTTAAAATTTAATCTTTGAATTAAATGTGAATCCTCAATGAATTTATTAGTTCATAAATATATTATTTATTTTATATTATTAACAGTTTTACAATTTTTTTTATATTGTATTGAACTTTAATTTTTATTTGTAGGATGATAGGTACAGCCATTCTCATTTTAGGCACTGCCGTCTTAGCCTTTGTGATACACTGGGTTTACAGCAGGAACAAATATTGGGAAAAGAAAGGCGTAAAATCTATACCAGCTCTTCCAATCGTTGGGAATTGTTTACCTATGATTTTAAATAAGAAGAATGTTGGAGAGATTATGGAAGATATCTACAATGCGTATCCTGATGAACCTGTCGTAGGGTAAATAAAAATTTCATACTTATTTGTGTACCGTTAGAATGCTACTACTGGAACAGTAATTTTCTCATCTGTTATTTTATATCCACAAATATAGTTAAGTTATCATAAGTATAATAAATAACATAATGCTTTATTTAAAAAAATTGATTTTGAAGGTATTATGAATTTCTGACTCCACGACTTGTTGTTCGGGATAACGATTTGGTTGAAAAAGTATTGGTAAAAGATTTCGGACATTTTGTTGACCATGGATTTGAAGTTGATGAAAAGAAGAATCCTTTGGATAACCAACTTTTTATGATGACTGGAAATAAATGGAGAGCGTTCAGGTAAATTTTGGTTATATTATCGGAATTATAAAATAATAATAATAGAGTTAATAAGTTGCTATGTTGCTGAGGTACTATGTCGAAGATTCCATATTCAAATACGGCAGATAAATTATTTAATCTCGTACCAACCGTGGTTGGACTCTATGGAATCTGACGTCTTTGACGGGACTCACAGCCGTCATAAAGTGGGTACCCTTAATTGGAGGAAAACCTAGTGGTTGAGACTGAACTCAGACAAATCACCTACTTGCTTAACCGTTGTTTCTAGAAACAGTACAGCATGTACCATGTACTGATCCCAGGGCCCTTCATGGGTTATAGTGATACAGCTTTTTTTATGAATAAATAGACAACAGGTAGAAACTATTAAAAATACAGTTTATTATTAACAATATATGAACTGTTGTGGAAAGTCAATTTGAACTCTTTTTACCGAATGATCATTGACACTGGACACAAATTGGATAAATGATCCAAAGCTGCCTTCATGGCCACCTCAAATACCTGCTGGTTATGTGGATACACGACTTCCTCTAGTTGAGACTGTTTTCTAAAATTTAATCACTCAACATAAGATTTGAACATGTTTTTTCTGGATCAAGGCAAACAGTTTTATTAGTATTTATATGATGTGGTGTAAATAGTAGATATTGTTTTATTAAAAGATTTTTATTTGAAAATAAAAGATATGTCCAGGTCCGGGACATAACGGGATATAAAATCAATAACTAATAAAAGAAAATAAATTATAATAATATATAATGACGTAAGTCAACAAGATCCAAATTAAATAAATGTTCAAAGAACATTCTTCCCCTCTTATACATCGCAAATTGCGAGAACGCGGGGACATGGGATCAGTGAAAAGAAAGGATATGGCCATGACCTGGGAGCGATCCTGATTGAGCCAGGATAGCTCAATTGGTAGAGTTCCAGACTAGCGATCTGGGCGACCCGGGTTCGTGCCCCGGTTCTGGACATTTTTTTTATTTTCAAATAAAAATATTTAAAAATTAATAAAATCAATAACTAATAAAATAAACTAAATTATAAAAGAATTTTAGTTCGTATTAGACCATAAGCCATAGACTGGAGTTCCCAGCCTCTACCAATTGGGTTCCCTTAATTGGGGTAAAAAACTAAAAACGATACATTTCCTGCCGTATATTGAATCCAGGATCCATTATGGGTTGTAGTGGTACAAGTTTTTATCGGCAATAAAACAATTTTCAAATTATGAGATTTCAAGATAGTGTAGATAATTATTGTGGAAATGGTAGTATGTACAATCATTATAAAAATGTTTGACTCTGTCTACTCAAAATGATTTGTCGCTGCCCCAAAAAGACCCAACACTTCTTTAATTCGATGAGGCCCACAAGTTAAAGACATAAAAGCATCATTACATTTCAACTATAAATTTAATGTTTGAAGAAGATTATGTGACAGTGACGATAGATTTATATTTAAATTTAAGATATTTAAGCATTTCCGAACAAAAGGAACATTTTTCTAATTTTTGTATCTTGATCAAACAGTATCTTTTAAATAGTATAAGTAGCGATTTCAAGAACTAGCTAAATATAAATAATTTACAATGTAAATTTGTTAATCTGAAATTCTTTCACAGGACGAAGATGGCTCCTTTATTTACATCTGGAAAACTAAAAAGCATGTACGATGTTATGGCTGAAGTTGGGAATGGTTTACTAGAATACCTGGAGAAACATAAGGACACCGATATTGATATTCGTGAAGCGATGGGATTATTTTCAATGGATATTATTGGGTAAGTTTATTTATTAGTATCTTTATTTACTAAGAATAATTTAAATTTACTTATTTTAGTCATACTACGAGGACGTGAAAATTTTGGGGTGTCAATAAATTAAAAAACACTCAAAATACCCTTAAAAATATTAGGCCAGCGCCCAGGTACTTAAAGGTTGCAATAAATTGAAGAGAGCTGCATTTTGAAAGGGATGTCTGACTAATGGAAATCCAAGTTTGCTACCGATAAAACGGATGGGAAAAGTTATTTCAAGTTAAAGTTATTTCTGTTTTTGGCCTTAATCTCATAATCGGTGCATTTTTGAAAAAAGTAACCATTTTAAATTAGATTAAATTTGCTACTATTTGAATCCAACCGCAGTTCTGTAGGTCCATCCCTTTGAATATTGGTCTTTTTTTCCAAAAACCCCATATTTTAAGTTTTGGCGGATATTCTTGAGGAACACCGGCCGAAGGAATGATTCTACGATAAAAGTCAAGGTAGTAAATATAAGTAGCTTTAATTTAAGCACAGACATTTTCGAATATCGAATATTTTATTCAATGTTAATATAAGAAGAGGGACAATAGATGATGGACTTCACCTCGTATTAAAGATATGACTTTAATATTAACAAAGAATCAAAAAAATTGCATTAGTATTACCACTCTGTTGCTAAATCCTAATGTATCCGGAAAGTTAAAGTAGAATTGGAAATTAATAAAAGTAGTTACCACTCACGATGTGAGCATCGAACTTTTGGATCCTTAAAGTCTTCCAATGGCAATTATGAGTACTAAAATTTTAGATATGGAAACTAAGTTTTTTTATGAAAGGATAGATACCGGGCTCGAGCCAAATCAGCAACAAATGGGACATTAAGGTCGTTATGGATGACTATATTCTTAACAAAATAAGGAGCGTTGAGGATTTTACGAAGGATTTTGGATTGTAGGGATTGGATACGAGAAGAATTCGATGGCTTAGTGGAGCCCCAAAGCTCTACTCCGTAAGTCCAAATAGCTCGTATGATGGTCTTGTAGATGAGTCTTTTGTAATTAATTGGGAGCTTAGAGCGTTTGTCTAGTAAGTGTTGAAGTAGCCTGAAACGTCGAGCGGTTTCTTGTCTTTTCAGTCTTGTATGAGGATTCCAGGTTAATCGTTTGTCGAGATGCAACCCTAAGTATCGGATCTGTTCTACAGGCACAAGTGGGATATTATTAAAGGATACTGAAGGGCAGGAAGTCATTGGTTTACGACGTAAGGTAAAAGTGATTTGATGGGATTTTTGAGAATTTATTTTAATTCTCCAGTTTTGACACCATTCTTCAAGATCAGTGATATGGGATTGGAGGATTTGGGATGCAATAACTGGATTGGTGTTGACTGATAGTACACATGTATCATCAGCATACGTGGTAAGGATAGTATTAGGATGAGTTGGGATGTCAGCTGTATAAACTGTATAAAGGATTGGGCCAAGGATACTACCTTGATCAATTAAGATAAAATAAAAATCAGATGATTTTTAGCACTTTTAAATCATTGTATTTCTTAAAGGCACTTTGTGTTAATCGACCAAGGGTTAGAATTCCACAGAAAGCAATTTCAAAATGCATACGGGTTTTGCTTGTAGTGGTTACCATTTACCAAAATCGAGGAAAAGGGAACATTGAGTTGGAATTGTCGTTGCAGAATAACGGCAGGGATTTTCTTAATTCGTTTGATAACATTTTGGATACTGTATTCAGTACGGTATTTGTGATAATGTAAAAGGAATAGATAATTGTATTATGAATATGCCTGTTTGGCTTTAAAGCGACGATGCAATGCTATATGGTTTTATTTTTATGGCATCTTGTATAAAAGAATTTCTATCTTTTTGTAATTGAAATTTATATAGAAAAATATAATTATTGATGTCCAGATGCTTACGTCTGAGAGCATTGGTACTCTGGTCTAATCATACGAAGAATTTTGAGGGTATATTCTGGTCAACATGTTTCTAAACAGACTGTGTTGCGTAGCCTTGGTAAGGAAGAAGTCAATCATTTAATCACAGTAATTGAACTAAAAAAGGCTTACTTATACCATATTGCCAGTAATTATAAATTTCACTTCCTTCAAATGATTATGTAATTGAAGATATAAGGAAAATGAAGACTCGGAAGTAGTTGTGTATCCTGGCTCAAAAAAATTAGGAGATTTTATAGGAATGTCGTTAATATATTGTTACGATCAGAGAGACAGAGGGACCGGCTGAAGGGATTAAGATAAGCCGGAAGGGATTAAAGATTCGTGTAGAAACTTCGAGATCAGTGTGGAATGTTCTAGGTGTTCCCCACCCCGACCAACCTTTTCTATATAAAAGGCCAGCTGTTTCGGCCGGGTCAGTGAGTAATAAGGTCAGTAGTAAAGTTGTCGACTTCAGTGACAGTGACAGTGACAGTGGCAGTGGCAGTTTGAACTAGGCAGTGATTCGTGAGTTCAATAAACTGTGTCAGTTTGTCATATTTGGAGAGCCTTACGGTCGGTGCACTTTAATTAGCGAACTGTAAGTGTCAATTTGTAGTTATAAACTATAGTGTAATTTTATTGTATTTGTACAAATTTAGGTAAATAGTTAGGTTATTTAGTATTAGCAATATCTTGTAGTATTTGTATATTATTTTAGTAATTAGATAACAGTTAGGCCTAGGTTGTAATCTGTAGAATATTGTTATTGTAAATTCATATTAGTTTAATAATTTAATTCTTTTAGATAATCTCATTGTATTCTTTCAATGTGTTAATAAATTTTACACCCAGTAGCCCGTAACAATATTTATTCTGAAGATGCGAATATCTCCTGCTGAGATGGATCAGTTTTATTGCCTACGCTAACAGACAGCTAGGCTCATGAAGAAGAGGAATGAAAGAGGAACCATCGCGAAAATTTGACTCTTTCAACAACCACATTCTCGATTCTATTTAACGCCCATAGTTGGGACTCCTAAAGATATCCCAATATGAACAGCAGTATACAAGGACTTATTAGTTAATACCTTCATAATAGACACTACGAATGCCAACAAGCTCAGGTTAAAATGGGATGAACAGTGGGAAAACCCACCCTTCCTGGTGTGATTGCCGTGACCAGGGAGCATCATTAATAAATAGTTCTCACCATAAACTATATTTTTATGTTTAAAAATAATATGGAAAATCTTAACATTTCTTTTTGTATTTCATTACAGATCGGCAGCTTTTGGAATCAATCCAGGTGTACTGAAAAATCCAGATTCGGAATTTAGGGCGAAAGGCAAGGAAGTTAACGACACGAATTGGAAAAACCTAGTAAGGATCTGGATTTTCTTCGCATTCCCAACAATTTCAAAGAAATTCGGCTTTACATTCATACCGAAATCGTGTACGAATTATTTCTGCGGCATTATCAGAAATGCTATAGATTACAGGAACAAAAATAACATTCAAAGAAACGACTTCATTCAAATGATGATGCAGCTTAAAGAAAAGGGAAATATTGAACTTAAGACATTGGATGCTAGTGATGATTACTTAAAGGAAGAGCTGAATCTTGATATTAGTACTGAATTATTTGGTTGGTTTCATTTTATATTAATGTATCATTTAATTATACACAAATTCAAAGTTAACATAATTTAAATTATTTGACTTTGTCTATAGAAATAACCGATGACGTCTTAATGGCTCAAGCGCAATTGTTTTTAATCGCTGGATTCGAAGCAACTGCTCTTTTATTAACTTACGCAATGTTAGAAATTTCTCAAAAACCCGAAATTCAGGATGCTTTAAGAAAGGAAGTAATGGAACAAGTGAAACAAAATGGTGGCCTCACGTACGAAGCATTGAGAAATATGAAGCTTTTAGAGCAAACTGTTAAAGGTATCATACCAGTGATTGGTCAAGTTGTATTATATTTGTTTCTGGTTTATGTATAGCAGTCGATACAGTTTAATTTTTTTTTTCTGTCATGTAGGTTTTATGAAATAAGTAAGAGTTTTGAATAAAGAGAAAAAAATAATAAAAAGAAATTACAAAATCAAAGTACTAACAATTTTTTTTGCCGGCTCGTAGCCCGGCAGATGGCTTTGGGATATTTTAAAGGGAGCCATCAATCCTTCCCTATACCGTCCTTCGTTGAGACGCGAAATGCCGTCAAGAGCCTGTATGATGTCAGGTACTCGTTAAAGATGCCTATCCTGTTTAAATTCTGGGTAGGTAAAACATAGAAGTCCCTCTGTAAGATCGTCCGATTAGCCATAGCAGCATAAACTGGCGATAAAAATAAGAAACAAATTACAAACTGCTAAATTAAGCACAAATATATCGAACTCAAATTCTGACCTACCCAAAATGAGAATATAACTCATATCGGCAAGTTATCATTAGTCCATTAATTGTTAGATAGTAAAATATAAGAGATCCACTCAATCATTTCAAATAGTATTTAAACAGATAATTGCAATCCCAATATTTCCTGTTATTGCTTCCTAAGTGAAATCAATATGTGGATTTTGGTAACTACCTTCAGACCTTCAATTGCTTTTGGTATCGATTTTTTAAATCGCAGTGTTGAGGATATTATTGGATGCTTGCATCTACTTGACAACCCGCTAAATTAAGGTTAAATGTTTCTCGTTGTGGTCATTAATAGTCTCAGATATGTCAACAACTAGTTGAACCTTGAAATGAATATATCTTGATACTTTAGCGCTTGGTGTTTTAACATGATAGTTCACAAATTATCCTGAATTTGTTTTTAAAGGGGTAAAACCCAAGTAATAATCTGGTAAATACTTTAATGAATACAGCACACTCAAGAGAGGTCACCCGTAGTGTAGTGGCTAGTATAACCACCTGCGATGCACAAAATCAGGTATTCTCAGCCCGGCAGATGGATTTGGGATTTTTTAAAGGGCGTAAAAAATTCTTAATTAGGACATCCCACAAAAGGGACGTAAAATGGCCTTCGATCACTATCCTAATTATACCCGGATAGGGATAATATTTAGGACTCCCACTGTTGCATTGTTCGATCAGCAATAGCACACAGGAGTATACAAACTTTTCACAGTAATAACTTGCCTATTCCTCTAAAAAAAAGGCTGACGAAATCCTATGTATTTCCTCTACTGCTGCATGGCGTAGAATCGTGAAAATAACGGAAATACCCGTGAAAAAAAGTACTTTGTTTTATTTGAGATATGGATGAACTGATATTTACCTATATTCAATAGTTCAGATTCTTTTTTTTAACATTGTGTAAAGAAAAATTTCTAGCTTTTTATAATTGTTCAAACTTTTATGTAAAATAACATATTATACGGTGATGGTGATAACTAACAACTTTTTTGATAATCTATCTGTTTTTACATTACACACTTATGTATATTTGTTACTATTTATTTAATTTTTTTTAATAGAAACTCAAAGGATTTATCCTTTGACACCTTTTCTCGCTAGAGTCTGCACGAAACCTTACACATTGTCAAACGGATTCACAATTGACAAAGGAGAATATGTATACATCCCAGCGGCAGCAATCCATATGGATCCCAACATATATCCTGATCCAAAAACCTTCAAACCTGAGAGATTTGCTGAACCATCGAAGCCAGGAACATTCCTTCCTTTTGGAGAAGGTCCTAGAATGTGCATAGGTAAGTTAATATTAGATTTATAAGTTTTGTTAATCTTTTAGCGAAACTGATAGCGCATAGTAAACAAATAATGATTATGACATCGCACCTTTAAAAGAACAATGTTATTAACTCAAAAAACCTAAATTTTCAATAGAAGTATTTGAAGTTTAAGTTCCATGTCTTGTCACAATCAAACCAGATGAGTTAAGAAAAACGAAAAATGAGTATTGGTAAAGCAAATCATTTCTGTTGGAATGATGGTATTGAAATTCTTTCATTAATCATTGGAACATATTTAAACTTGAAACTTTTTTGATTTTAACGTATTTCATTATTCCCATAAAACTCAGATTCAGACATGACACAACTAAAAATATGACTTTAACTGTGATAAGTTTCACAGAAATTTTAATTTCAATTAGATTTGAGACACTAATGATTTATCTACTTTATCATTTGAGCTAAATTCCCGGCACTCAGCTGAAAATGTTGCAAAAAAAAAAGTATAGTGGTTGAGCTGCTCTCAAAGACAATAACTACACATACTTTAAAGTCTTACAATGTACCTTTTTAAAAGTATAAATACTTATATTCTCATTTCCAGCTATGAGGTATGCAGTGCTCGTCGTGAAGTATGGTCTTGCATTGTTTTTCATGAACTACACAGCCAAGTTATCTCCTTCAACGAAGCTTCCCGTCAGATTCGAAAACAGAGCTTTTGGAAATATTCCAAGTGAAAAAATATTGTTTAATATTGAAAAAAATAAGCTGTAATAGTCATGTATAAATTATGACTATATTTGTAATTGTATAATGCTATCAATATGTCATTTGATAATCAAAATATATCCGTAAAATAGAAATTAATTTAATAATTAATATGTAATATTAAATAGTTGTTATGAGAAATGTATGTGTTATTTTCTACGTATAGTTTAGGAATGTATTTGTTTCGAATGTTAAAATTCATATTCGATATTTCCGGTATTGATGTTCGTGATCAATGCAAGAGACGGAGTTTTAGAAAAGATTGACTCTTCTTGCTCTTGCTGTAAGTTTTAGATTAAAATAAAATACATAAAACAT